>CANUEZ040000193.1:2540993-3173116 GCA_948099385.1 Fasciola hepatica | reverse complement strand
TGGATTACTATCTGTCGCCAAAGTAACCGGCGGTGGCAGGGCTCAAACCTCTAACCTGAACGGTGGAAGAGTAAAGCAGACAAGCACTCCACCACTGGTTATACGCAGATAATATCGTGCAATAGTTTACTTCTGCAGCCCGAAGTGGGATGGTGCGAAAAAGGAAATATTTAGTCAAAACCGATCAACAAAACTCATAAAGAAGAATAAACTCTGCGCAGAATGAGCAGTACTCAGAAATTTGGGACAGTCTGTTCTTAAGTCGAAAAAGTGCACTCATTTCAGTCCGGTTTTGATTCATGTGTTGATTTGAACGCCTCCAATATATGCTCAAATAATCCAGCTCTTACTGACTGATTTGCAGATGAATTCAAATTCATTGTCTGTATCGAATTCAATGCAATGTTCTGAAACGAACACCTAAGAAAACAAGGCTGACAGCCCTGTTGTTTCTTTGATAGTATTCTCAGGGACTGAATTCTCTTCAGATATCCCTTAGAGCGCTGATTGGGGGTCAAACTGTGCATAGAAAACTCGATTTTCTTGAAATGTACTTGACTTACTTGTAAAAGCGATGACTAACCATGATTTGGAGGAATTTTAGAAACATATGTTACTGATTTTTAGGCAATGTGTATGAAAAAGTTGTAACGGATAAATTTAAGACATGAAGAGATTCTGGTGTATAAACAAATTCGTCTTATCAATGGAAAATCGTATTAGCAGAATAACGGTCCTCAAAAATTAGGAACCGGAAAATATCACCAACTTTTGTCATTTTATTCTGTATGCCATACCTTGTAAATCTGCTAACCTAATTTCAGATCAATACATGCCTTTTTAATGAGAATAAGTAAACTTTATTTCTTCAGGTGGCTGGCCCAGAACGAAAACATATATACAATGGTTGCTTTTTACCCAATCCGCAACAATTCATTTTCTGTAAAGAATTGCGTCCAGAAAGATCTTGGCCGAAAATAATAACGTTTAAGTGGATTCTCGGATTTCCATGAAAGTGGCTTACCGTGACGTAATCCTTATCTCCACCAGATATCATTACTGAAAGTTTATTGGTATTTATTCGCTACGTCACCGAGGCAATAGTCTTCTGCATTCATGTAATTCCCTCATGTGTACCGAGTCACCGATGATAAAAATAATAAACTGCTTTAAAAACAACCTAAGCAGGCGTCTTATTTCCATTTGCTTCATAATGAAACAAGTGATAGAGTTTATTTTTCTAATTTTTGAAACCCAGATAATTTGAATGTTTGTCGTAAACTTATGCACGCACAAAGCATATATTAGTTTTCTTTATGAAACACCTCTGGTCAGAGATCGAGTATGCCTGAGATTTATGGTTTTTCTCAGGAAGGAAGGAGAACGTAAAAGTGCGATAGTATCGGTCATTTGTTTACATCACACGTGATCCGCTTCTGAAGGAATAAAATGTCGGATCAGAGAATGCAGGAAATTTCTTCCGGTCAGGTGTTTTTCAGTAGCACTAAATTTAGTGTGTTTGGTTCCTACAATTGTAACTGTCACTGTTGAACCATATATACGTACATAACATGAACAGAATAGAATGAATTCAATTGCTTGTTTCTCAGTATAGATTTGCAAAGCGTCCTTGGACGAGAGTATTCATCTTAAAATCACTAGGCTTAGTCGAAACTAGCCTCCAGAGGGGTTGTATTAGGTGTATTTAGATCTGGACGGGCACGAAATGCCGAGAAAAGCGGTAGTTCAAAACGTTCCCATGAGTTGCAGTGGGGAACCATATCCTACAAACAACTGACCTAGGTTGCATCCGTAGACTGCTATACTACGACATTTTTAATGATGAAAGGACATATCGGAGTAAACTCAGTCGATCTTGTGATATGTTCATAACTGAAATTAAACTATCAAATACAGGTAATCCATCCACCTGTTGTTACTCTTTTACAACTAGTCAAGGATTGCCCTTTTTCGAATCTCTGGGTGACCATATATATATATATATATATATATATATATATATATATATATATATATATATATATATATATATATATATATATATATATATATATGTACGAAACTCAACACACTTATCCCGTTTAGCGAGGCAGGAAGAAGACGGCATTTATGTGTGTCGTATAAGTGGGAAAGAGTAAACTGTATTCGCCTTCCATCAGAATATTTTCATTAGGTTTAATAATTTTGTATAGTAACGAAGCAAATACTTTCACTGTAAAATGATTTAAAGGTAAGTATTTTTGGCAAGGCAAACTCATCGATAATCTTGAGGGACAAAGTGCGATTCAGTAATAACTGTTCAATCCATGAGATGTGGCTAAAGCTTATTGGCTATCTGACGATTCGTAACAGATGACACAGTTGTACTCAAAATAATCATCAAACGACGCAACAGCTTTAGCAACAGCACCGAACATTTGGGATTGACCTAGTGACGTCCGATGATTAATACGCCTAAACAGCACCCAGTATTATTTGCACTCCGGCTGTCCACAGGGGACCTCACTATGGATGTGCTGAATAAATCAGAAAAGCCGTGTAAGCAGGATTTTATGTTGAACTGGCTGTGGTCCGTCGGTCACTGAGGTTTACTGTAGCTCCTTCTATCTCCGATTAGAATCCTATCAAAGATGTCGGTTACTTTTCCGAAATGGCAGCCTCTAACTGGACATGAAGCTCTTGCTGAGAAATTGTACCTCCACTATTATCGAAAGATAATATGACATCAGGTCATGCTGATATTGCGTGATGTAACGTCCATGGAATTGTTCGTATGACGCACTGGTAGACTGTAATTAGTCTGTTAGAAATGTACCAAAAATGCTTGGCGATTTCACAATTCACACACAAGAGAATTCCCACAGTGCCATATTTTTGTACTTTGGGCTTAAATACACAACAGTATCAACAGAATTTAACAACAAATCGCTTTTTGGGGAAAAGAATTCGAATCTGGAACACAATTGAAGGCACCGTGTGTTCCGCAATTAGTGCTCTGCATCTCGACTAGCGGCTGATACAGGAAAAACTCCGCGGTTTTATCTCAGTATATATTTGTTGAAAAGATATTCACGTTATGCTCAATTCTAGAAGCTAATCAATCTCATAATCTCATCTGCTGCTTTCGCTCACAGTATTAAAAAAATGCGCTTTTTTCACAGAAGCTGAATTACAGAACAAGATGTCAAGACAATTATAAAACTAGATCATCGCAGTCGCTTGGTTGGATCACAACGCGATAGCTTAGTGACACCGGTAACAGCCTAAAAAAGGGTATCCGTAAATCGTCATTACCAGTTGGGCCGTTGTGATTTGTGGGGTGATTTTATTATTACTGAAATCGCCACCGGATAGAGCGATCAGGAACTTAACTGCAACCTCGTGGGTTTTGCTCTACATAGCGTCGTTTTCTTTGTATGAAGAGTTGAATTTAAATGGCCAGAGGCTGGAATGAAACATCTTTGACGCTGAAGAAGGTGTGTAAGTTAAAATCAATGAGCCAAAACTAGAAAGTCCATTGTCGATGCAAAATATTTTACTTATTGTTAGAATTTTTACTTAGGCATCTGAGCACTTACCATTTAGTGGTGAACCGGACCGAAATAATTTTGGCCACCATTGACATAACCATCAGGAATGACACCTGAAATAATTCGTCTTTACTTTATGAATCTTGGCAATTCTTCGTATAAGAAGACCGTGGACTGCGTCACACATTCCGAACTTCATATTTGCTTTCCAGTTTTGGTAGAAACTTCAGGCTGAGGTAAGATCGGGTGTAAAAGATAGAAAAGATATATAATGACTACCATGCACAAACAGGTACACCGTGCTTAAACAGTTGGAAATAAATCTTTGAAACAAGTATACCGAACTGATCTACATCCGGAAAAGAATCAACTATATCCACTAGGTGGGAAGGAGTAGAGTAATGATCTGCCAAAACCGGTGCAAAATAAATTGAATTTTGGTCTTCGTCTCACCGTCTCGTTCGTATGGAGTACTTCTTCCGGTGATGCATGTCATTAGAGTTCTCCTACATTGCTACAGAGAAATAAATGTGGTTGCTGGAGACTTCTTTCCAGTTTCATTCCCCATTACAAGGTATGTTTGCTTTGAGTATTCAGCACGACAATTAATTCGAACTTTATTCCCAACAAAATCGAAAATAAAGCAAGTTTTTAACCGTCATATTTATCAGTGCAAACGTGAATCCGTTTTCGACTTAATCAGTAATAAGGCCTCTATATTTGCGTAAGATATCTCATATTATCTGTTCTAATTTTCCGATGATAAAGAATATACAGTGTTTGTATAAAATACACGGTAGCATGAGAAACTAATCAGACAAATATCTCCTTCTTCGAAATACCTATGCTTTTGTTTACCCATTTTCCAATATTTTTGTACCCGTAAGAGGCTGTGCACAAAAGAGAAATTAAGAACGACCGTGCGGCAACCGGGAAGTTTTATTCCGGATGTAGTTAGCTGCAATGAGTATAAATCCCTACGAATCAATAAGAAACCCTGTCAATACATGTGGTAATGGACTACGGTCATTGAGAATCAGGGCCGGAGTGCACGCAATCTCAGAGTGCGTGATACCATGGATACAAGACAGTGAATAGTGCATCGATCGAACGTGTATCCAAAACCGTTGACTGTTCCGAGCATCATTGAATAACATTTTATTTTTACGACGCGTATTATTTTGAATTTCGTTTACTTTAACTGTCCCCAGTTTTATGATAGTGATACGGCTTCCATGAGGCAACATTTGGTACGGAAAAAAGCACTGCTGTAGTCACAAAAATGTCTTCACATTGATAATGCATAAATGTAACTGGTTGTTGGCCAGCTTCTTCGAATCCTAGAGCCTCATAGGGGCTTTCCACTTGGAAGCAAACCAAAGCCATTTTTAGATATCAGTTACCACATAACCCATTACGCCACGTTACTCACCATTATTCGGATATATTCCCGTTATTACTGAGGCTTAAACGATCGGTTTTCCAAGAGGAATACTTTTAGAATCGTCTTCGTCGAAGTCTTTCTATTTGTTTTTGAATCTGATGAAAAGTGCTCAGCTTTTTGCGGAATGAAGCTTATGATCCGACTTCATGTCTAACAACCATCTACCTAAGAGGTCAGCCTATTGACTAGTTGTTAGCAGAATGTTTGTTCTTTTTCCAATCGGGAAACTAAAAACATGTTGACTGATAAAACCTAGGCTCATCATAACAAGTATCAGACTAAAACGGCTTTGAATTTTAGAAATTCGGACATTTTACTAGCGGCTGTTCTATTTCTTTATCCATTTTCTGTATGTAACAAAGGTTATCTGTTGTGCTTGCAGCCTGTCACTTAAAGAAAATTTCTTGAAAAATAGTTCCAAGCCTCTAAGGTTTTTAGTTCTTCAACGACTGATCTAGCGATCTTGGTTTTCTGAAAAAAGAGGAAATCCTACATCTTGACGAATCCTAGTGCAATGAAAGTTGATGAGCCTTCCATGACCTGAAACAGCTTATAATCCTATTATCCAACGGTGAGAATACCCCTAGAGAAATATCCGTGGCTATCGTGAAAACCAGTTCACGTGAGTTCTCCGATATTTCCCATTTTCCCGATATCCCAAGCTTTTTTCTTGGATTTCGCAAACCCAGAAAACTCTTTGTAGTATAATAGTAACTGTTCCTCTTTTTTCACTTAGAAAATATTATTCATGACTCTGTTCATTCATTAATCTTCTCACTATTTCTTTACTACCATCAATCCGGTATCCCAGAACTAAGAACCCGTGATGCAGAAAACACTTTTAATTTACCATTTTGTCCTCCAAATTGTTCATGTTTTTGTCTAGCGTCAGAATTCCCATCGGTCCAACATACAAATAATTATTTCCCATCAGAAAATGTTTTTAACGGACGTCTGTAGATTCGGAACGTCAGGCAAACTCTAAATCCAACTCCATATGTAAAAGTCTAAATAAAAGGCCTTCGCTAATTTTGTTTTCAAAAGACAAATGATAAGACATCCAACAGGCTGGTTGGTTTGGGCCGTGAAGTGAAGGTTTAAGGTCACACATTTGTTCCTGAGGGTATCGAGCATTCTTTTAACCACTAGTCCTAATTGAACGTGTTTCTTTAGCTAATAAAGTAGATTTTTCATTAGTGGTCAGTCGAACTGTGAGAAAAAAGCTTCCAAAGGTCAGGGAATTTTTCCGTGCTGGCTTAAATGAAAGTAAACAAGAATAAATGGAGGTAGCCTCACTAAGTAGCTAGAATCCACAAAGTGAATGTATCAGTCGCTCTCGAGATCCATCTCTCTATGTCTATCGGTCAGGGATAGCACGGCACTTATCAGCACTCATTTCTCGAAGCATGTATTGGAAGCACATGCATTATTGTTCCTAGTTTTTTCCTTCTTCGTGCCCCAAACTCATTTATTTTTATTGTCCACTTCACAAGCATCTGCATGGAATCCTTAGATGCTAACTGTTTTATCGATGTGCAAACGTTTGGTACATCACCGGTCAGTGTTTCTTCGCTCGTCCAAACCCCATGGAAAAGTATCTACGAACAAAGTGCGGAAACTGTTTTCTGAAGTAACCAAAAACCAATTCTTTATATAGCATGAGACAAGGAATAGATGGACACATACGGCGCTGTTATTGATTGTCTAGTGCGATGCACAGATGTGACTGGTTAAGTCGGACCACAGTATGTCATAAGTCTGACTGGTTAGCGGGCTGGTATGAAGAGTAGGCAGTAGGTTGTCTGTCAGTAGACAGTGCGAACAGCGACGTGTGACTGACCGGTCGGTTCATGGGCACACGCATCGAAACTGCACTGCAACGTCGGATACGCCAGCCTTGTCATGGTTAAGCGTTCACAAAGCGCGTTCTTCGCGGACTGGAAGGATGCTGACTGCAGCCTCGCAAAAGACGTGTTTTTCAGGTGGGTTTCCGACTCCCTGACACTGACAGTAGACCCAACTACTCCTCTGCCAATCACCGAGCGTTCTCACTCCTTTGAATAGCCCAGTATTCCTTTCACTACCTGCGCAAAATGGCAGAGTGAGTTTCAAAACCCCTGGGTTGCCCTCAAACGTGATTTTTCTCTTCATGTGGGAAAATTTCATTGAACTTCAATCAATAAAATTTCTGTTTTGTTTGTTCTTGTCTCATTGTAAACAACTGATAGAGTGAAAAGTTAAAGTGTACAATGCCCACTATTTTCCCTTTGTTTTCTCTTCATTTAGTCGATGGGGCCAGGTAGATATCACGCTTGCGTGATGCACACAGACTGGTCTGGCGATATCGAACGGAGCACGCGAGATACATGGAGTACTGGTACGGCAGCTGAGTTGAAACAAAAGCAAGATTTTTCTGGAGATACTACGCTCAGCTGGTCTCAGTATTTGGGGATGCAAAGAATGACCCACTTTTATCTACTTATCTAGAGACAAAACAGTGATGGAAGTTTAAATCAGATATCAAATATCTTGATCGCACCCCTTGTGGTGAGCAATACTTTCAAAGAAGAACAACTTGAGCTTTTCGATGCAGATAATCGAGAACCTTTATACAAACTGCCCAATCGTACGGTTTTCTCACTTGATCATTTGGGTTTTCTAGGATGTCTCATATACGATAGAATGAGTCAAAATTAAACATAAAAAAATTAAATAACAAACCGAAAAACATTGAAGCACCGCAAATCTGTGGTATCTAACTTGTTCAGAATTGTCATCATTGCATTTCATCAGACTATCAAGTGATACTTGAATACGGCAAGTTTTACGGGTTAGCTTTCTGTAGTTTGCATCAGCTTAGCACCTGAGTATATACAGCTTTCATTCACGATTAATTCTGGGTTTGCCAATTCGAACTTTTGGGATAATATTGTGTCATACAACCTCAACTGAGCAGAGTTTCATTGCGTGATTTTATTATCTTGTGAGTAAAGAGTTCTATAAGTATAACTGACCGGTGATTGATGAGCTTTATCTACTACGACAATAAACTAGTAAATCGTATAACCATTTCGTAAGTGCAAACTATAGAAAACGTCTGTCTCATTATTTTTGACAGCCTGCAATGGTGCACGCTGTTGTCAGACAGATCGTCATCTGCCAACTGTCTTTCTAAGCAACGGTATTTGAGATCTCATCCACACATGCAATCCAAAATGACGTAGGAAAAGTAAACACCCGCATTCAGAACAGCCTGATGGCAATAGGTCTACAGCTGTCAATCAACCAACATTCGTCCAATGTGCAATCACCAGCCAACGAAATTCCCCTGTCCCCTCCAAAGAGACTTTCCCAAACGAGAACAAGGGCCTTTTTCGGCTAAGACTAGTTTGTTATACCTAACCTCATATCATGCTTTCCTTTGGTCGAGAGAATCTAACTGCATTTCGGAAGCCAGAGAGAAAGCTTGTAATCACAACTACGGCTGGAATTGATTAATTCGGGGTCACAAACATGACCGGTGATAAGTGAAGCAGCTCCATCTGTCTTGAAGTATATTATCTGTGGTCGAGTTATCCTCAAAATTTCCAATAAGATAGACAGACGATTATTTGATAACAAAATCAGCTTGGAAAGAACCAGTGATTTAGTGGCGTATGGCATGCGGACTTCTGTTTTCAATCACATTCATATGAATTGTTCATTCGAGAAAAGTGACTGACTGTTGAAAACAAGTAGCTCGGCACAAGCACTGCCTAGTAAAGGGCTTTATCCACTTGAATTACAAGGGTTCACCATTTTTTATACATTTCATTCGATTTTTACTACATGCTCGAGTCTGCTTGCAGTGGAAGGTGTACATAACCACAAAGACCCGCACCACTTTTAGAGATAAGTGACAACCAGACTCCGAAAATGGGAGTGGAGAACAGCATAAAACGTCAGTACGTCAGGTGTGATAAGGAGCTTTTTCTTCCTTGTTCTAGTGAACAGAATTGTGTGTCGGGCCCAGTTTTGGCTTTCGAAATTCTGTTTTTGGTTAGTGCTCTCAGATAATATGCTTCTGCTGAAGTCAAATTAGATATGAGACATAAACGCTGAATATTTTTCCCGACGCGGGTCAAATGATCATCTACTTGGAATTGAAATAAAGACATTTGGATATGGATTGCTCCCACCGTAGGTCACTTCGTCATTCTGCAGCCCCTGACTGACTACCAATTCCTCCTGGAAAAGCAGTACATTTCCGTAAAATAAATGAAAGTAGTAAAAGGATCACATTCACTTTTACTAAAAAGCGCTTCAAATCCGATTAAATTGTGATGTACCCCGTGTTCTCATCAATATACAATTTATTGCATTGTGGTTATTTCACGACAGGAAAAAAGTCCTTCTTTTGTTTATTTTCTTCCCCAGTAAAAATATCCTTGGGAAATACTGCCCACGCAGACTACCGAAATAAAAGAAATAGCACCACTTGCTTCCGTATCTGTCGGGTTCTAACCAGTATTTGCAGTCGAGCCACACATTTTAGCGGACATTTGGTCTATCAGCTGAGTTTTATATTACTAGCTGTTCAGGGAAGCAAACCTTACCTTCATTAATTCCAGCAGCCTTTTTATGTCTGGAATACAGTTCCCGACAAAGTTTGCGGTTGGTCGTCCATCGACACAAGTTGTAAACCACCGACTGACAGATTGGTTAGCAGAGAAAACTCCTCCGTCACCTGGGTAACAGAACTGCTTTAAAGGTTAGAGCTGCAAATGGCTCTCTTCATCCCAATAATCGGGTTCATGGTTGAAAACTGCCTCCTGTTTAATAAGAAAGCTCTTGCACAACAATAAATAACTGTAAACCAGCTATAAGTTATTCAGGGTTAAAATAATGCTTTTTCCTCAGTACAGTAGAATACGTTATTATCAGTAATAGCAAAAGAAACCCATGGTAGACGCGAAACTCGTCCATTCTTGAAGAATACCACGGTGAATGACTTGCATTCACGGGTAAGATGATATAAGTGGTATTTTCTAACACTGGTGAAAAGATCATATAGTACACCAACTCGTTTTACGTAGGCAAAAATCATCAAAATTGTGTACCTTAATTTACTGGCTTATATATAAATTACATAAATTGGTTACGTTACCATCAGATGGCACACAGTGAATCTGGACAACTTGCTACATGAAAACAGTCTCTTCAAAAGCGACAATTCAGTCATCATATTCGTTCTTTTTCCGCACCTCAATTGCAATAGTATGCTTATGGCCAAACCACTGTAACGTGAGAGTAACCCAATTTTATACGCTCCTGCAGTAAAAGTTAGTGTTGGACCGATTGACAATAAGGTGATTATGCCCCCAGATTTCGAGGTTTGAAATGAATCGATGCTTTTTTCTGACCAAACCAGTAAACATTGACAGGTCATTCGTCTCTCACTGAGATGTTATCTTCACCGCCAGAATCAATGTCAACTCTTCCGTGTACATGTGTTCTCTTAGTTTCTCATGCTGTTGACGGGGAAACAAATGAGAACGAACCACTAAAGCATGACACGGCAACAGTCATTTCTTAGATAAAGGTGCTTTATGTTGGATGTTATTAAATCAAAGCAACTTCTGATAGGTAAAATGTTAGAGCATCAGCTGAGAAAGCAAGTAACTAATATAGTACGCTTTTATTATAATTCTCTATTATCCTAAGTTCAGTAATATATACTCCTGCATAAGCTTTGGGAATTAAATCACTGATCTTTAACCTGTGCAGCCCATGAGGCAAAAACCAATCAATTTCAAATATGACAGATTCCAAACATATCCCACTCAAAAATACCGTACCATTTAAACATACAAATTAACTCAAGTAAGGACTACTACATGCAACCATTCGGAATTCAACAAAACGTTTTCCGTGGGTGACTGTAATTAAGATCGTTTTAGAATCGAAGCCAGTACAGATATTCTAAAACAAGTTTGACATATATGATATGAACTAATTACGGGGATGTATTTTAAATCCGAATTGAATCCACGTTTGGTGATGCAAAGCAGCAGCAAGTACACAAATACAATGATCTCAAGAGGACTATTTTACATTCCGAGTTATTTTACGATTGGGAAACGTTGGCCAATTTCCCCGAAACACCATGTTTGGACATAAATCTGAACAGATACTTATCCCAAAGATGATCTCATAGGTCATTTTGTGAGACGATACATGGAAGTCCGTGACGATGGTGCATGCATAGTCATCACATCAACAATCAGATGGTCGAATGCTTTGGTTGCGTACAAACGAATAATTGTCATAAACTAGGACACGACACATCTCTCACTGTCAAATGCATTAGGTTAAATGTCCTCTAGCTGGTCCTACAGATTTCCAATCTGAACCTAGGTTTTCAATAAGTCTAATTTCTTTGGTGGAACTTTTAAATCGAGACCAAGTGAGGGATTGGCCTCGGCGACCATGACCCTAGTCAGCCGTTGAAATCCGTTTCACGTGAAGCCGCAAAGATACATGCATCGGGAGAACAAATGGGCGACGCTCACAGTGGATTTTAGCACATATTCATCCCCAAGTGACTGATAAAAGTCACGAGGCAAAATACATCCAGAGGCGATCCTGACCGAAATTCAGGACAATCAAAAGCGCACCATTCGAAGATAACCAGACAAAAAGTTAACCCTATTAATTTTTTCAAGCCTTTTCTACACAATATAATTGAGAGCTGTTAGCACGGAGAAACTACTCCAATCGTATTACGAAACCCTCTACGTGGAGCGCAAAAGTTCGGATGCAATGTATTTACTTGATACGGACACATCAATTTATTTAGTGTATGACGTCAAAGCTTCGTGTACGATCGCTCTAGCAGCCAACACAATTTGTGTAAATTTAAGATTGCCCCATGCAAGCGTTTGAGGAAAGTAAATAAAACTGTGTTACACATCGGAAAATTTGACTTCTTGCCATACTGGCCCATTGCATAGGTTTTGGGCAGTTACTTAAGTCAGCTTAGTTTATTTAGCGTTTCTGATCATTGTGGTTGTTCAAGTTTTACTTTTGTAGGAATTTCTTGTTTATGTAACTTACATTTTTTGAAAATTTTAGGTCGAACCAATTTGGGACGTATTTCTTCTCAATTTTTGACCAAACGGAATTTATCAAGTTCAACATCAATCATACTGTAACTCTTACGCAAAAACAAACTGTTTCTTCTTGTAAATTTTGTCGATAGCTTCAGTCGGGTCATGCAAATCTGTTCCTGGGTTTTTTCATGGTACATTATATTGATGGTTTTCCAGGAATAATGTAAAACTTTCGAAAAACCTCGGTTTTTCCCTAAACATTGATCAGACTCAAGCACCCATCATAAACGCATTATTATTTATCTTATCTACAGACTGACTGTTGTTTAAGCGAATGATAAACCCAAGCAAATAATAAAAATACGACAAGATAATCAATGTCGTAAACATTCACTCGCCTGGACCAATGACAGTCCAAAGGATGCAACGGAATAATAATCCCATGGGTATCTGAAAAAAGAAGTTCGCTAACAAATTAGAAAGTGATTATCAAAGGTGATCGATATTCTTCAAGATATGATATTAGCTTGACAAACGATGATCAATTAACACGACACAACAGAAGCTGGTACTTTGATTTGATATCAGAGGAGAACAAAGGACTCTAGTGAAAGTCATTCATTCACACGCTCGACTACACCCTTGAATTTCGAACTTCTGACATTTTGACGCAGCCTAACTCTTCTCAGAATGGACTTTTACGTTGCCTCTATTTGTTATAAGATAGAGTACAAAATTTCAAGAAGGCCATCGCGGCCTATAAAATGCTGCTCAACGGGGAAGTGACCGGGAAAGGTGAAAGTCGAAGCCGGGTTGTTAGTTTCCAAAGTCCACATAGATACCATTCTGACCACCGCCGATACATTGTTAGTTCACCGAAATAAGCCGTGTTGTGAGCAAACAGAGTAAACTTCTGTGTGATGTTTAAATGGCCATTTGTAGATTTGAACCAAATCAAGGGATGGACATTTAGATCACTGCTTGTGGTTCATCCTGAAGCGTATCTTTACTATGTTGTGGTAGTCCGAAGCGTAGTGCTGGTATACATTTCTCAATGACACATCAAATAATTACGAAACGGCGGACCTTGTCCAGAATACAATACAAAAAGCCGTTTTGATGTGGTAACTTTTCTCCTACACAACAACTCTGGTCATGAGATGAGCAACAAACGAACCCTGGTAAATGAAGCACGATTCTGTAGATCAGAAGAGTTGGGAATCCACTTTGATTATCGTGAGTGGCAGACTATTGTGCTTGTTTCCTTTGTAGTAAAACTGTGCACCGTGTGTCATCAGATTAGGGTAAGTGACAGTTAGTATTTCTGCCTCCATTTCCGAACATTTCATTCAATTTGTGCATGAAAAAGTTGGAGATCATTTCCATTTTTCAGGTGATAACAAAACTGTCAGTCTTTATTTTATCACGTAAAAGGCTATATGGAATAGCTCCGTAATTTAGCCAACTTTTCTTTTCAGGTAAAAAAAGACAAACATGCCATCAGGGGAAGATTAAAAATACAAATACGAATTTGATAGCCAACTAATGAGTCAGAGTGCAAGCAGATTTAAAAATTGAAAATGGTTTCTATATTTCCAACTATTTCTACTGCATAAAATGAAACATTTTAAATATCAGAGTTAAAGTCACCACTGAATCCATGCAAACAACTAGCAGCTGTTTGATTCTCTTTGGGTATAACTGATAGTACACATCCACAGCCCGGATCCAACTGGGAGTCGAAGCTGCCCGACATGATTCTTATGCGCATGCATTGCCACAGAGCAATCCAGAGGCTGATTTCCAACAGTTCATTTTAAATAAACACAGGTGATCTTTGTGTCTCTCGGTAACTGGCTGTGCACAAAATCGACCCGTTGTTTACACTGTAGTGTTGACCGAGTTTAGCTGAACATCAGTTGTATTCAGCCTTTTTCTTTGCGACTTTCTGACTTCAGCAGTTCGGGCATTTTGCGTCGTGTACAATGAATAGACTGGATGATAACCTTGATTTAATCATTTGTCCTATGTTTTCCAGATAAAATAAATAATTTAGTTCTACCTGATCGTTTTCAGTATCAACGAAAATGGCAAGATTACTTGTCAAACTTCAAAAGGGTTCATGTGTTTTTGTTATCCTCGTATGATCTGCCTCATTTATGGTTGACAGGTAAGGCTTGGTCCCCAATAAAGGAACCCATTAAGCGAACTTGGAAAAGAAAGACAACGATTTTCCACCACCCGTGTGAATTAAACTCAGCTGACGTGTAAAATAAACTGTTTTTGGAACAAAATCTGTCCACATCTATTCAAATAGTTGTTCCAGAATGTACCAGAATGACTTAATACATTTGTTTCCAAAAACTCCAGTCAGTACTGATGGCTTTTTTACCTTGTTATTTCAAAAGATCAGTATTCATTCAACTGTATACTGCTGCATTCACTGATTGTTGCCACCTTTAATTTAGCACAGGTAAAGGGGAATTCAAATACGCAAACATGGTCTGATAAAGCTCGATTAGAAAGGAAAATATCAAACAGGCTTGTATTTGTTCATGATAAATCGGTTGGATAATATTCATAGAATATATCTATCGGGAGGAGAAGACCGGTTCGTAGAAATTGAAAAATCCACCCGTCAAATAGTTCAACACTGCGAGCGGTAATCGAACTGGGTTGCGTATCAGTTGCTATTCATATATGTAATTTCAACCCGTTGGCCTTACCTCGACCGTTTAGATGAACGTGTATCTATCCGTGGTTTGAGTCCGGTTTTAAGCCGTTGAACTTTTGGATGCTAACAAAGTAAGCGGTTTTTCCATTATATATAATTAAAATATGCATAAGTTTAGAACAAAATTTTGGTGTTCGTATGTTACTAGTCAGCGAAAACGGCATCGTAGATCTTATCATCCTCATGATCATTTGTACCGACCACCGCCAGCTTTGTGTAAACAGTGGGTATAGGATATTTTGACTCACTTTAGACCAGATGGTATTTTCGCGCGTGGGAGTCCCATCGAGATGTACGACTAATGTTTTCAGGTCAACACCAACATGACAGCAACTTAAGACCTAATGGGATGACGAATACAGAAGTGCCACATTCGTACATGCAAAGAGTGAATCATTATAGATGGCCCTCAAACTACGGAGCAAGACTCCTAAACTACAGAAAATATCGAGAAAACCTGGAGGGATCCATGATGGTTTTCAGTGACTTCCTAATTTTGAATGCTCAGATGACCGAGACAGAGAGAATGGGCGTTAGCACAAACTATCTCCAAAATCTCGGAAGCTGATAAAAACCTATTGCTTTGATCAAGATGTGATAAACATCTACCGCCCCACACTTTAGGGCAAAGCTGAAACACCTAACAAGCGTATTTTTGACACGGAAATCTTTCCGGAGTGCAAACAGTCGGCATTCTTCCTTTTGACGGATGATCTGCAAATACACGTACTCCATGTCAAACTGGTTGTAGATTTTTGCCTCTATGTAAACTAATAAATAAGAGGAATTCGACTTCCAATCAAAAACGAAGTTCATAGAACTGGGAACAAGGAGTTGCTGTCGACATTCACCAGACAGATTTGTTTTTCTTGGTAATTAACTCCTTCTCCTAAACTTTAACTGTTTACCACAACACAGTGCTGAATTATAGGATTCCATAGAACTTCATTTCAGTCACGCTGGTTCTGCTGCGATCTGCTGACCGTCGAAAATGTTTGACCTTGATCACCGTGTCAAATCAGTCTGAGGTTCAGAAGTTCGAAATTAGACGTTAAACGTAGCATATAGCTTAACAGATAAAGGAAACATTCACCATGGGTGATTTAGTCATCAAAAAACCAATGTTGATTCTACCGGAAACGTTTCTTTTCTATGAATTGTCTACTGTGTTTCTGTCTGATAGACAATAAAAATATATAGATAGTTTGGGGAGAGAGCTTTATTGCCTAACAGTTCAACAGGTGAATCACGGTGAATGGCAGACATATCATAGGAAAACGTTTGAATTATTTGGAATGCCTAACCTAAAGCTCTAGGTCGTACGAGGGTGGCCGGTCAAATGTATCCATTTTGTTTGTCGCTGCATCCAAGAAATATTTAAAAGAACCGGAAAATCCCGCTATCTTATTAGAGAAGAGAAGAATGAAATTGGGTGAGCCTATCAAGCACGTGCTCTTGCGATAAATATATAGTATATTATCTCTGAATAACATTGTTTTTTTCAACTTACTCATGTAAAACTAGGTGACACAACATGATAAGTGTTGTGCAAACATGGAGACATCCGACTTATGTAAAGATGTTAGATATATCAGGACAAACTTGTCAGAGACCCCTAAGTATTTATTCCGGAAGAAGATTTGATGAAAAATTCCCATTTCTTTCGTACTGTCCCAATAACTCTAGTGAGAACTCGGTTCTGCCTCAAAATCATTTTCCTTCTATTGGTACAGAATACGTTGTTTATAAAAGATATGCATTCTTCATAACCAAAACCATGCTTAAAAGCTTATTGGCCTAATGATAGACCTAAACGGCTCATCTGGCTGGTTTTTCTGGCTGCGTCCGGATTGGTTAGTTCGGCTCTGGTCGAATCGTAACCACTGAATGATCCTTTGATCGCCTCACTGACTCTAATCTTGTCAGCTATTCTGGTCAGCTGATCACGTGCTTTCTGCTTCACTGAACCACGCAGTCTATTACTAGCGTGCTGGGCGCGTTCCCTTACACCATTCACCTTCGTAAACAAAGTTGGAGAAAAACTATTTGCATTACCCTTCAGCTGATCGAAAGCCGAGATTGTAAGAAAGGTAAAGGTGTCTAAAAGTTCGAACACCGAAGATATCCGAACTGCATCGTAGAATGCCTTACCCTAGAGGTACTGTTCACAAACTGTGGTGTGAAGTGGGGTGCTTACGAATACATCCGTCACATAAAAAATCTCCAAAGAAACACATTTTAGTTATTTGAGACAGGAAAACTCACCGCTCCGGTTGATACGGGCTGCAAAATATCACAATCAATCTTGCTGATGATGCTTTATTCGGGACACCCTGGAGAACATACAATTCATCGTGCTCAAATTATGTTTTCCAGGGCGAAATTATTTAGGTAAAACTGTTGTACTGTAGAAAGACGCATCAGATGGTGTTCCACATGAGACTGTACATCTTATAGAGGCGCAGAGACCTATTCATAGGTAGCAAGGCTACTGAAGAATTCAAAGATATATATTTCACAATTCCCCGCTACAAACCACGAGTTGAATAAGATAATTAATTTATTTCTCGTGTGTAAAAGAATAATAATAGTAAGTTTCTCAAGTAACCTAGAACTTTGTGCAATTTTACAACCTTGTATTTTAGATTATTTCGAAGACCCTTGTGTCCAAGGAATCTCGACAATACCTGTAAGTCCAGAGACACTTTTGGATGCGGACTAATTATCTCTGAGGTTTTCAACGAAATTTCAGGCATGGTGTGTACACAGGTTTTGACTGTTAGTGGAAAAACGGAGATAGGAAATATATTTTATTAAAAATACGACGAGACGCTCGTCGAAGAGGATATCAGAACACGTTTCGGCTTCTTTATGCAAGGGTACAGTCCGGACTATCAATAGCGCAATCCTACAACATCTGGTGGATAGCGGACACCAAATCGACACGGTGACAGCTTTTAGACCAGTCCTGACAACTCCCAGGGTTCACGCGAAAGGATTACGCAGGCGGTTGCTGATGACGTCAGAAGCCATAGCAATTCGACTATTGAAGCCGGATTTGCGTAAGCAACGTGACCTCGTGCAACAGTTTTTGTTGCCGTGGCCGTAACAAGTGATTCTCTTATGGTTCCATTGTACGAATTCTCCCCAGACCCACACCTATTTTTTCACACCTTTGTTTTTCACACCTGCCTTTTCACGCCATTTGGTTAAACATTTCACACTTATTGTCGTTCACACAACGAACAAGATTCATCAAGTTGAAGCATGTTGTCGAGTTACCGGATTTGTTGCACATTTACTCATTCTCTGCTATCTTTAGCTGCACATATACCCTCTTTTACCCAGTACTATATATGTCAATGCCTGGAGTGATATATCGAAAAAAAATTTCTTCGTGTTACAAGTTTTTTCATAAAATTTATTCTCAAGCCGTGATAATTTACAGATGTATTCTTGGTTTAGGACCACAAGGTGACTCTTCCAGAGGTAGTTTTTCGGTTAACAAGGCTGACCATCGGAACGAGAACACAAGTAAGGATTCTCCATGTGAGTAGTTTGGCGTTGTACCTGAATGTACACTCCATTCGATTCAACTGAGGCTGCAGCTGTAAACCAACGGTGGAGTTCTCAAACACAGGGATGACAGGTCAAAAGTGTACGAGGTATACATATCTGATGAGCGACAACAACCGAGATGTCAATCGAGTGTTTCCGGCGAAATTTTGTCCTTTCATCCAGATATAATGCCATGCGACACACATCGAAAATGATAATTTACTTTTTTGAGTTTGAATACAATGGAAATTCCACAATTTTTTCCCCGTTTTCAGGTGCAGTTGTTTAGTAATAAATAACAAACGTAAAATACGGTTATTAACAAAAACCTTTCGCGTTGCTTTTTAACAACGGAAAAAAAGAACATTTCGAACCCTTCATTGGGAGCTGATATTAAATATGCGTATTTGTGGGGTTAGTAAACTACTGTAACATAGTATAGTTATCCAAAAAGATGAACAGTGCAGATGTAAAATTTCTAGTTGGAAGACGAGGTGTCTAGGATTTCCACAATCACCCACAACATAACGACGGAGATCTCTTCCAGTCCAGCTAGAATCCCACTCGATTATTTTCACAGACACTAATGATAACTCAGCCCGTTTGTTCGTTATGTAATCGCCTATCATCGTCTGTATCCTAAAGTCCCGTAAGCAGCTTTCTGTTCCATGTTCAAATCAGTCTCAACAAATTTTTCTCACGCGATGCCGTCAACCACAACTGCAAATCTGATGTTACAACAAACCCCCAGTTGGTCTGCCCCTGATGGACAGAAATGACCGATTTCATTGACATCCGATTAAGCTACCTGAATTATACTGTCTCCGCTGTTAGCTATCTTCTGAAATATAAAACGTCAGATAAGTTCTCTTGGTTGTCCTCCGTAGAAGGTATACCAAGAATTCACAAAGGGTTTCCAGAGACAAACAATTGTTTCAATGATTCATTCTCAAGTCTTTACAAATCATATAGGAGATGGTTGAGCTGAAATGGTCAAGGGTCATTCGGATTGGACGTAGTTTGTGGGGGGGATGGGTTGGGGTTAGATCGACGTGTCGATCCGCACGACTAGGTTGTGACGGTCACATGGTTTGGAGCTGAGTGACTGGGGTGGGGGTGGTCCACTTGCGGCCAGGGTAATTGGAAGGCTTGGACGAACTACTTGTTCTGTGTACACAGAGCAGGTGCGAAAAGACGGGTGCTAATCGCCTCTGCGGTGGCCAGTGTGTGTGAGCGGGTGTTTGTGGGGATTCGGGGGCACTCGATAGACGATTTTAAATGCTGAATCTGTGCTTATTTGACGACCTGAATCTACCAGATGCTTGAAAATGGCACTCCTTATGGTTCCTGTTCCTCCATGTTGCAGCCATCGTGGACAGTGTTCCTTAATTCTTTGGGATAGTTGCCTTGCCGTTCGGCCAATGTAGGTTGCATTACATTTGCACCTGAACAAATAGATTACCATTGAGTTGGCCAGCATTGGAAACACATCCTTATTAGAATTTCGGATAATCGGAGGGCTTGCGAATACACAGGCAACACGAGCTGAGTTGAATGTCCCACTCACCGCACGTGTTAAACGTCTGTTGACAAGGTCCGATATGGCGTCTCTTTTGAATGGCATACGGATAAATAGTTTATTATTGGGGACGTCATAACTTGGAGCACATTTGGGTCTATCTCTCAGCTTTTGTTCTATAAAGCGCTCAGGGTAACCGTTTTCCCTGAGTGTTTATAACTGAATGCAGTTCTTCTTCTATGGTCTCCTGTGAGCATAACTTTCTTACTCGCGAGGCTAAGCATTGGACTAGGTTTCTTTTATGTCGTACGGGTACAAAACTCAGAAAGTTGCTGTACTGTTCAGCGCATGTTTGTTTTCTATGTATCCTTCTTTCGACAACTGTTTCTCTCTGAAAACCTGTTCTGATGTCAGAATGTGCATATTCCGGAATCTAAAGCATAACAAGGAGCGAAGCATGGTGAAAGATCTGCATAAGTTCCTCAATTTCTCCACGAGCCTTGCCGAGGCAAATGTATTCATTCAGTTCATCGACAGTTGTGTAGAAAGTAATATATTCCCAAAACAATACTGGAAAATTTTACGTCGTAACCGAATTTATCCCAACTCCAAAACGCTTCATAGACATGCACTGAGCCAACGCGACACAATGTGTTCCAAACTACCAGAATATGAAAGAAATCTGTTTCAGCGGCAAGCTGCCGTTGATAACTTACCTCAGGGGGAACGTGAAGAATTCTTGGATTATACGCGCTCGGTAACAGACACCAGGTGTCAAAAAACACTGAAGAAGCTTCAGCACAGCTTAACGGCAACTAAAAAGCAGTCAAATTTTCCCACACAACCTGAACGTTATGTGCGCAATTTATCGAACTTGGAAGTGAGTCCCATCCTCACCGAAGCGTGTTTCCAATGCTGGCCAACTCAATGGTAATCTATTTGTTCAGGTGCAAATGTAATGCAACCTACATTGGCCGAACGGCAAGGCAACTATCCCAAAGAATTAAGGAACACTGTCCACGATGGCTGCAACATGGAGGAACAGGAACCATAAGGAGTGCCATTTTCAAGCATCTGGTAGATTCAGGTCGTCAAATAAGCACAGATTCAGCATTTAAAATCGTCTATCGAGTGCCCCCGAATCCCCACAAACACCCGCTCACACACACTGGCCACCGCAGAGGCGATTAGCACCCGTCTTTTCGCACCTGCTCTGTGTACACAGAACAAGTAGTTCGTCCAAGCCTTCCAATTACCCTGGCCGCAAGTGGACCACCCCCACCCCAGTCACTCAGCTCCAAACCATGTGACCGTCACAACCTAGTCGTGCGGATCGACACGTCGATCTAACCCCAACCCATCCCCCCCACAAACTACGTCCAATCCGAATGACCCTTGACCACTTCAGCTCAACCATCTCCTATATGATTTGTAAAGACTTGAGAATGAATCATTGAAACAATTGTTTGTCTCCGAAAACCTGTTCTGATGTCACCGTGTGCGTATTACCAAGAGTTATTTAAAGCACGTGGGATAAGAACCAAGTAGGATGCAGTTGAACAGCGACTACTACAGTACTCGGTGATCCAACAGGTTGTCTTGTCTAGTTTGCATCGAACACACGTTGTACCCTAACGCTGTTTTGTGAGGCGTTGACAGTGCCATTCCAGTAACACGAAAGCAATTATTCTGCATTGTTTGTTACTGCATTAATAACTATTACCATATAAACCGAATTATCGAGAATGTATTCCTGACAATTCCTCGCAAACATGAGTAATTCTCTATCGGTTTTTCTGTGATATTCTGTGGTTACCAAGTAAAAAGCCTTACTACAAAATCAGCTCATACCATTTAATCAATTCACGTTCATGGTGAGATATTTCCAGTGCATCTGTGCTGATAGCAACCGATGAGATTTGAAATTCATCCTGCACTTAACAGTCATCTCACTCATAGTTGTCTCACGTGCAGATCATCAGACGAACATATTGGATCCACCAGCGAATTTCACGTTAGTACTTAGCCTACTTGCTATTTGTATACAATCACTGTCCGTGCACTTTGTCGCAAGTGACAATCATGGGAGGAAATGTGTGACTAATAAACAGACAAATAGGCGATACTATTGGTAATGTTTGATTGTCAACCGTGTCTCAAAGAAAGCTTAAGAGATCAAGATAAATCTCATTACTGGGTCAAATCATTTTCATTAGGCGTATGAATTTGATTATCCTACTCCTAACTTAGTTGTGGCTATTTCAGTTCCCCGTACAAAATCTAACCAAACTATCGAGTAACATAAAACCCGTAACCGTTGGTATGATTATCTGGGAATACGCCGTTGTTTATGGGAACTTACAGTAAACAATGTTAATAAGCACAAGCCCCTGGTCGGGTTTCCGTATATGTGGATACACCGTCGAAACAAAATCAACTTTCAGAGGTGAACATGACAGCGCGGCGTGGTAATCAAAGAGAGTAACACAACATCCACGTGTTTCAATAAAAGACTGTACTTAAAAGGGGGCTCAAATGAAACGGCGAACGATGAATAATAATACATAAATTCAAGACGTAGTCAGTCGAAAACGGGTTATATCGAAGCTCGGAAGTGATCATCAATGGCAAGCTGGTGATAAAAGTGTCAGAACTGAGGTCGGTTCGAAGTGTATCGAAAAATTGATGCTCCAAGTGAAATGTTATGGTAAAATTTTATTGTTCAATAACACAGCGTAGTCGAAATCGTTGGTAGGTTGTCGACTTTTCGGTCACCAGCGGTAACCTTTTTCAAGACTGGTTTTACTATCGATTGTGGTATTAAACAATAAAATTTCACCATTAGCTAGTGATAATTGTGGGGAACCTGTATGTGTGTGCATGTATATGTCTGAGATATATCCGTGTGTTAGTTAGTCGATTGGAAACATTCAGAAAACAGACTCACAATGGGCCGAGAGGAGACTGAACGATTAGTTTGTGTGGTGTGTTAAAGGAAGAGAAGAATGAGGGCTAGTAGAAGGGGTGATGGGGCACAAGACATGCAAGAAGCTAATATGAGGTGTGTACCACAGCCTCATTAAATATGGGGCAGCTGAAGGCAAATTGTAAATAATAAGAATTTGATTCAGACATGAATTCAGAACAGGATCAGTCGCTAAAAATCACTGCAGTAACACTGGTATCACCAAAACCTTGGATGAGAAAACTTTGCGGTCCCTGTAGCTTTCCGCGTCTTCCAGTGACGTCCCAGCCACTCATACAACGAGCACTGTAGATGGGTTGTCGGGGTGAATCCATATAAAGCCACAGTTCACTTCAGGCTTTCCTTGACTCAAAACGACAGTCATCTTCTCATGAACAATTCTGTTTTTTGATCATTGAGCATCGTAAGAGACCGGAATAGGTTATCCATCCCTGTGCCACCGAGTAGTGTAGATCGTTTAAAAAACCGTTGAGAATTAGCCCGGATAGCCTAGTGATTATGAGCTTGACTCGCATTCGTCCACCTCGGGCTTGAATCTTTTTGGAGCTCAGTGGATGTGCATCACTGATGATTCCCAACAATTATGAAAAGCCTGTACATTGCTTCCATTAAGTCCACTGGCGATTCCAGCGCTAAAATCGTTTGATGACACTATTTTCCGTCCCTTGTAAGAACCATAAACTGCATCAGCAGAATCTAATTTTTTGCTTCGTTTCTGATTTCTTCAAGACACTGAGATAGCTAGTAAATCCGCAGAATACTGACCCCGATATCAATGCCAACCACAGCATAGCATGAAGTCCCTACGACTAGGTTACCTGCGAGCTATTTTTCAATAGGATGTTTATCCTACTTAATTAAGTAACGAATATTTGTGACATTCCTAAGGCAAGGATCTCAAGTTTGTCCTCGCAATCGCTTCCGTGTGGCCTCTTCCGTTTTCCACTGAAACGTGTCGTCGAATCGTAAATAATCATTTCACAGCGAGTGATTTTCTGGTACCTTTATTCACTTACAAATACGCATATGCAGAGACACGGACACAGACAAACAATACACGTGGGGTCACCAGAGAGGAGATAGCTTGTTACGTAGGTCCGTCACGCATGTGTTTGCGCGAGTCTGTATGAGACTGCGTGAGTAATTACGGTCCGTGTTTGTTTCGTCTGTTGCGATTGGAACGTGCCGCGCACAATCGAATTTTCGACTTACTGGAAACGAGCATGTTCGGACCACCGATGAGTCGGGGGTCGATCGGGATGCGGAAACAAGTCCACATTCTTCAGAAGTTATTCATTGTCTCCAGTGATTGTTTGACGTTCCTCAAGTCGATTCAACAAATCGTGAGACATTCATCCAGAATTCTTAATGAAAGAGGCAGATTGTAGTGACCGAACTGCTTTAAAAGTAATCACAGTCCACCCGAGTCAGTAATTTAATTTTCTAGTGTACAAGTTGCGACATTTTTCTGTGGGCAGCCGAAGTATGCAGGAAAGCGTACGTATGCTGCAGTTGAATCACCAGCACTGTGGTTGTTTGTCATCAGTCTATGAAATGCTCTTAGGTGATAAATAGCCGGATCGAACGCGCCTGTGCTAAAAGTCAACGGACGGATAATGGAATATAGCTTTCTATGGGATAACTCAAATACACACTATGTAACTGGTCGTGAAAATCATTGTTACTCCACTGAATCCCACTCTGAACTACAGTGAACTGCAGTTCATCTGAAACTAATTATTTATGTGGGGTGAGAATATTATCAACTTGGAGATATGGGCTTCTCTAAATAGTAAAAAATAGGGCCTTGTAGAAATCAGAAATAAAACAAAGATGCTGGAGAGGGTAAATCACTTGTGTCCAGAGATACAATTGAGAATAATTAGACCACACTATTAGGAGTTAGCTTGTTTTCATTTATGTATTATCATCGACAGCCTGGTATGTCTATGCATCTGGAAATCGGTTGGCACGAGCCTTCATATTGATAGAGCTAGCTCCGCCCAGATAATGATCCCATGAGAAACAACCATTTTTTTACTTTGGCTGACCCGGTATCTGACCAACAACGTGATTTGGGACGGAAAAGTTGGCAAGTTCATATTACCAGACCAGAACAGCTAGAAACTCGCAATCACTGGGGCTACTGTTACGGGGTTATCCCCGCCGGTTACAAAAACACAAACCAGTAATAATTAAAACCATGGACATCAGTAAACCGCATGATCTATTGTTTCCGCTTGCCATCCATCTTCTAGCGACTTCTCGAGCTAGATTACCATTTGTTGTTTGGCAGACCACAGGGGTGCACACAAAGTATCTACTGGAATTTATTGCCACTTTCAACCACAGACTATCGGGCACATATACATATACTTTCTGCGAACACAAATCCCTATCTTGTCAGCCTTATGATTCCAAGTTTGGAAGAAGAATTTGATTCGTAGTCCTTCAGAATACAAGTGGAATATTTTTACTGACCAGTGACCTTTGGTTTAGCCGAAGACAATCACTTAGGATTGTCTTTCAGGACAGCGTGGGAGCTTGAACTTCCTTGAAAGTATTCTCGTGGATCCCCGGCAAAAACGAATTTGAGATGCCCTAAACGATTCAACACTGATTCCCCTGTGATGCATGCTGTTAAGGCAACTGAACCAATCATATATGCGTCTATGGGCTGGAAAATCCAGTTTCCTTACCACACAGAAGCTCTAAAACATGCAAAAGTATTTTGAGATTCTGCTCTTTTGGGGTTGTATGACAAATGTGCAAACCTAGCCTTTTATCTTAAACCTTAACACGATGCGAACATTGCTTGGTTTTTCAACCTCGTTTATAGTTGTATAGGCGCATAACTGACTGGTGCTACTCCATCAGGAGTTTCCTTTAACTAGCCGTACTGCATCCTGTCTTGTTGTATCATGCCCTATTTCTCACGCCTTCTCTTATGTTGTTCACAGAAACTCAAATCAAATCCTGGTTCCATTCCTATAACCAAACTCCCAAAACTGTATTTTTTAGTCAGCACAAGAAGAACCATACACCAGGGTTATGTGTAACCGTGTTGTGAGTTTTGCGTCGGAAAGGATAAACTGATTATTTTACAGTGTCATGCTAACACAGACACTGACACATGGTTCATGAAATATCCTCTTGCAAACTAACTTGTTCAATATTCCATGCCACGGCAGCTTATCAAAGTAACCGTTCTCCTTTTGCTTGGCAGCCGTTTTCCAGGAAAGTCATTATTTGTGCCTAGTTCAGTTGAATATGTTTCCCCTTTACAGATCGATCAATGAGGTAAGACGTTTTTGGTAAAAATGAAGAACATTCGTACTGCGGCATCGTCTCAACTGAGATTTCCTTTTGCAACCAAGTTTATAGAATAGATTACCTCTGGGTTCCAGCTAATACGTACGACTTAGGTTTGCCGGAGAATTACAAATGACAGTTTCCACGTATGCTCCCAGTAGGATGAGATAATGATAGTAATGAATTAACTCCTAATAGTTGTGTACAGGTCTGCTAATGTTTGGGACGTCCTTTGGGCAAATATCACTGAAAATCACGGGACACTTTTCAATGGTCCTTTGTATATGGGTCAAAACCAGAAGCCCGTCATAGCTAAATGATTCATTAGAGAATCAACTATGGGTTAGTTGCATGAAAGAAACCGACACATTTTTTTGTCACTTGGGACTGTTTTTTTCTCTGGAAATCCTAAAGTTTGAGTTAACCTCTTTGAACAGCACAACTCGTTGGATTGATGAGAAGAACGTTTGTTCAAGTGACTCTAAATTCAGCACTGCCTAACTTCTCATCCTCAATGAACAACTGTTGAAACAATTAAACACTTCGTGTAACATTCTGTGACTCAATTCACCAATGGACCATAATTACAGATGGGAAGAACGGCAACGAACATTCATTCCGTTCTATTATTCTTAGTTACTGTGGGACTAATGAAAGGTTGAGGGAACACATGTTTCGCCTTGCACTAAAATTGCCGTTTGTGCTGCGTTGGCGTATATCACTTGTGGACTGAAACATCCGGTTCCCATAGAACCCTAAAATTACAATTTCGACTGCTACTTTGAGCCAATAGAAACTAGAACCATAAGTTTTAAACATGTTTTTCAATCCACTCAGTAATTTTTGTGCACAATTCTGCCTCACAGATGCAATTGCAGGATGCCCTTTGTTACGTGTTCAAATTTACTGACTGGAAGGGAAAAAGCTTGATGTTTTAGAGTATCCCAGTGCACTCAACCCTCCAACCACTTTAAACTCCCACTTATTCTACGCCTTCCTAATATGATTAATTGGCTTGGATTCGTTTGATCAGCCGCCCAAACGCGACTTGGGAGATTAGTCAATTACCTTTGAATTTCAAACATTAGGACTCACGCGGAAGTTGGATAAATTTATTTTGACCCTAGTAAGCTTTTTATTTAGGACAAACTTTGAGGTTGATGAGTGGGATGCAATATTAACATCTAGAAAACTGTGAATTTTTTACTGCTGGAACTTTTCAACGGTTACTGCTGTAGTTTTTCCGGGTCTTTCATTCAGCTCGAAGACTCTTCCGCCCAGAGTTAAAGACAGCAAATTATCGGCACTTAAATACTGATATCAATGAGAAATTGCTGAAATCTGGTTTAAACTCTGATAGCCAGTACTAAGGCCGATTCTAAATACTAACTAAATGAGATAAGGGACACTCACTGGACCACAGGATGATTTGGTCGGGCTGGGTTGTGCCTATTTTCCAATAAGCATGCTTAGAGTGAACTCCCTTCACGCAAGAACGCAGTAACTGTTTGACTCGAGTGAGCATTAGGCTGAACAGGAGAAATATATGAAAGCTCTAATCTATGAACTTGGTCCTATTCAATGTTCCATGTATCCTAAGTGGTTCTCTGCGTATTCAGTTACTCAATACCAGGCCAACCATGATATTTGTTCATTCAGCTAACTTACTTGTTTGTATTTTTCTTCTCCACAAAACTCATTCTTTTGCCTCCGATTGTAGTGCTGTGGGGAAAAGGGACCCCTACCAACCACATTCTTCGCATATCAAGCTGGATGACGCTAGCAGTGTAGCTACACTTTTTGTCAGACCTTGGTTTGGCTTTGTGCAAACTTCTGTCTCAAAGAATTTATTATAGTATGCATTTGTCACGTGTGACTTGCCACCGACAGGCGGGAAAATATTTTGCACTTAGAATCACACCAGTGCTCTGAATCTTCCATTCAATTTGAACTTCCGCCAATTCAAACTTTGTATAAACAAGGGTAATTGCCTTGGAGTCGTTTGACCAGAGTTGAGAATTTAGTCTGTCATCTTTGAGCTTCAAAAATTATGAACTACACAAAAAGTGCGATGCTTTTTTTGACAAAAAACTATTTTTAATTTGAGGCACAATTTTCGGCTGGTGTGTAGCAGTCCACCACGCCCAGACTCACCGAAGTGGAATTTATCAATCTGCCAAAGACAACTGATAATCCATCGCTGCTAGAATTTGTCAAACGTCATTTCTGTAACTCGTTCACTTTTTCCTTGCTGCTCGGAGACTCTACCACCCACGTGGAGGACACTTAAATGGACAGCAGTGGAATATTGGTGTTTTGTGCGGTATTATTGAAATCCAGCACAAACTCGTGTGGATGATAGTGAAGCTGGGTATGGAGTATTATTTAAATGAAATAAGTGAAGCTCACAGGGTCACGGAATTGTTCAACGTGAATATATTGCACCCATCCTCAAGCAAGCACACGTATGATGCAATATTTCTCCTTTAGGCATGCAGTAAATGAAATGCAAACTCGAGTAGTTTGTAGGTTAACTAGGAGAAATGTATGAAAGACTTCGTCAATGAACACGGTCCTATTCATTGCCTCAAGCCTCTTGATTGGATCTCCATTTATCCGGTTACTCCATACCAAACCAGCCACGATATTTTTTTCATTAAACCGATTATAATTACCCTACTTCCGCAAATCTCATTTGTGCACTTCCCAGACAAGCTATATCATGGGTTTGACCACATTTCAATTGAAAATGTGGTCTGTAATTCAAGAACTTCGCTTCTTACAAACAGTTATAGATACCGAAAGTAATTCTATTATTTATGTCATCTTGAAACTCTCTTTTTACTCAAAATAGTTCGTGTATACCAGCCTTCGAAGAAACCACCAAGGAAAAAGTATATGAAAAAATCCTACTTTATTTCTGCTTGAAAGTTACTTGTAGGAAACTGCAGGGGTCAGTGTGTTCACAACTGAAAGCATAGTTGACGTCAAAGGTAGACTTCCAATTACTTTTCGAAGATAAAACTCAATGACATTTCTTATGTTTCTTCAGATTATTGAAGTTAGGATAATTACTTTGTGAAAGAAAGTGATAATTTGAACTTTAAGTCACAAACACAAGTTTCGCAACATCAAGAACAATGAGCCAGCAGGGATCCGGGTGAACGAATTAGATTCAGTATTATTTGATACGGCTTACTGGGATAAACAATGACGAAACGTTGGGCTGTTAGCCCGGAAGTAGATGTTCAATGCAAATTGTAGGCCCTATGTCTCAACGAACAACGCTTAGTGAGCTGTTCCATCTATTTATCGATAATAATGCCTGAAGGCAAGTGACAAATTACCTCTAACAAAATAGGAAATAAAAAGATTGTATACATGGAGGTCGCCCCATACATAAATTGGTAAAGTGTACTTTTTGAGGTAAGCCAAGGGACGTTCACTGGGTGATTTTTGGGTAAGAACTTGAGGGTCTGCATCCTATCGGTAACAAAAATATCACAATATCCAGGTATAACAATGCGACCTCGAGTTTTACACAGAAGAACCTACTGACGAACCGCAAACAAGTGACTTCTCTCAAATATCACCCACTCTGTTTATGTCGAAAATAGCTACATTCAAATTATGATGGATATAATTAACCACATCTACTATAATTCACTATTTTCTTCAGAAGTTACAACACTGTAGACCACTCGAATGTCCAAATAATTCACTTGCCATCCAACTGTGGAGTGTTCTCATCTTTATTGACAAAGTATTCTGTTCTAAAGTATGAGGAAATGCTTTCGGTTCATGATTAAACGGTAAAAGCTAGAGGGTAGTGTGTAATAGAGCCCATGATGACTACTGAGGAAGATAGGAAGGAAAGTTGGAGAATAAACTGAGCATTATACTCCATAAACTCCCTGATTCCTATTGTTGGAAGAAATTCTTCGGGAATGGCTCCAAAAAAAATCCAAATTTCGGTATGATTAAACATGACCATTGTCCCTTGAAACTTCTCAAAATGCGACTTTCACGATACCAGAAGCACTTACCAGAATCCAGTGCTGGTAACGCAGTCGTCTCCATAAGCAGAAAATGACACGATTTACCGGGAAAGGTTTAAATGACTTCGCCGGAGTTTACGTTTTACTTCCTCCTTGCTTGTTTTGCGGCATTTACCAGGTTACATCTTTGAGTTTCTGTAATAGTAATGTCTACAGGTTGCTTCTCATTTTACCAACTTGCGAAAAAAAGATGGCTCGAAATGGCAGCAAATGGCTTGCGGTCATTCTATGTATGAATGAATGTGACGACAAGCATGTATGTATTTATTTATGCACTCGATTACATGCATATTTTTGTATACATGTACGTACGCATTTACATACGAATGTACCCAGGTTACACGTTTTTCGACGTGCACGCGAATTTACCATTCGACATACAAGTGAAAGTCTTGGAAACCCTTGAAATATGTCAGGATAAGACGATCACATTGACTACTAGATTTGCATAGTTTATGTGTCCGTAAAATTATGATGGGATATTTCATTGTCCTATGTCTCTAAAATTTGAAAAGGAGCTTTGTAGTTTATTGGAAGTGTAAATAAATGTGCCGCTTGCGGCTTTGCAATTGAGAACATTCTAGGATACTTGAAGCGTTTTATGAAATTATGCACTATTAAAACGTCCCATCTTTTGTTCCTCGAGAAAGAAGGAAAGCCTCAAAAATACTTTTTCAGGGATTTCAAAAGCAAGAACAACTTTTTTCCTGTAAAAGCAGTGACAGTTTGTCTGAGCATAACTCGGATTCACTTCTATTGCGTATCTACCGCACAGTTCAGTCAATTTATTCCATGGGGTCAGAACCATAAACAAACTTCACTATCCCATCCAATCGAAGCTGGTTGATGAAAGACTGAAAATTTATCCAAATACGTCCTTAAAGCAAATGGGATCAGCAACAACCTGACTGAAAATTTGAGTGGAACAACACAAAAACTACGGTTTATTACAACAGATTTACGTGACCCACTTGGGCAAGCTATCAGTAGGGGTCAGAGATTTAGGTTCATGTCATGAATTCTCAAATTACTGGACTCTACTTTTATTCTTAAATGCTGCTGTATTTCTCTGTTCAGACCGTTCTTCAGACTTGAACAGAAAATTTGGGTTGCAATAAAATGAGCAGAGTAAAGTTGGTTGCCTAACTAAAGGACTTACCAGCGCATCAAGTAAAATTATAAGTTTGATGAGATTTCAGCTTATGGACATTGTTTTGCTCGAATGTGTGATGCATTTCTTTACCACAGGATTGTCTATGAAATTGTGGGAAACTGTGCTATTGTATTTTGACTGAATTACAACGAAATTATTTGTTCACAAATTACCGATTTATTCGTTTCATCTTGCGCAGTGAAAACTATTTTTCGACAACTAGAATCGATGATGAAACCGATCTGTTAATTTTCTACCCAGTAGACTTTTTCTGCTTCATTCAGGCTGTAGTCATTCGTCTACCACGGACTAGTGGATTGAGCCGTCCGTCGATCACACAAACAGTGGAGTGGCAGCTGTAACGCGCCCAATACGGATCACTGTGGCCACCTAAACCATCAGCACCAGCGGCAACGACAACAACAAAAACTGCCACCGGATACGACTGGAAAACAACATCCATCCACCATCATTGTGATTTCAACAACTACGTGAAAATGTATGCGGTTTAATTCTAATTTTGACATCTAGGAGCTGTCACATAGCAAGCAGGTACACATCTTTCAAACCGAGCAAGGGCATTGACGCTTCGATTTGTTCGAATCTCCTGAACCGAGCATAACCACATTTGAATAGACGGAAAATCCGTGATTAGGGTGGCGAACCTTTGTGAGTGTGTGTGATTTTTTATCACACAAGCTAACGTTCATCGGACTATATAAAATTTTAGCTCACTTGCTTGCCGACTCGACTGTCAAATATTTGAACACGGTATTCTCCCAAGCTATCAAAAACAACGATTTGAAAGCATCGAGACGTCAAATGTCGTAGTGGAAAATTCTAAGATCACTTTTCACTTGCATTACTGGTAGTGAGTAAAATCCTTTCAGTTTCTGAACTAACTTTATTTTGTGCATATAAGAGATCCTATTGTTTTGCGATTCACTTTGAGTTCGCTCATCACAATGTGAGGCGATTGTCGCAATTAACTCTCAGTTTAACCTAAAAATAAATCCCCAACAACTCTACTGAGAAAGTTTTGATTTGTCATCGACCACCGACAACTCAAGACTTTTTCAACATTTAGGGAAATCTGAATTCTACTATGAAATCTTTCACGTAACACAATTCATCTTGCAGTGTGAACGACCAAATCAACATTGGGGACCATTCGGAGAGTAATCTAGATTTGTAGGTTGTTCACCGGAATGCCTTCATTGCACTTAGATCTCTACATGGGAGTAGTCTATTAGGGAGCAGATTGCTGTGTAGGCAACTGGTCGTTCATTCTCAAAGTCGATGACAGATGGATGCGACGTCATTTATTACACTAAATAAACAAACCATTCATCGTCACCTCGAAAGTGCTAGGGCTTAGATATTCGACTCCAAATCGATCTTTCTGGGTTCAGTTCCCAGTGAGGACATAGTAGATTTTCCCGCGCTAGGGATTACTAACAAGGATGAAGTGGCCATGCCATGCTTCCAGGATCTGACCGTTGACAACGCATCACTATTCGTGGTATGGCTCCACTTACATGACAGTTATGGAGACAACTTATAATTCATTTCCAAGTAAAATCATTTCCACTGATCCACTGCCCTATTCAGTCCTGTTAAAAGGTTTGCGTTGCTCTGGTGTAGCAAAAGGACCACACTTCAGGACAAATTAAGTTGTTTCAATCGCATGCAACTAGCCTTGGTCCAACCCCATCTTGCCATATGCATTAAGCATTGGTAGGCGAAGAGGAGTCTGCTGACGCTCCCTGGTATTACAAAAGCCTAATCGTTATGCGTGTCGTGTTGGTCGCAGACCTTTTCTCCCTAATCTGGAATAATTCATCGTGTAGTTTTTGAAACCATCAATCTAAGATGATAACACTGTAATCACTGGAAATCTTCGACACAACCTACAGCAAATTCTTCTTACAAAACATTCCCATATCAAATAAAGATGGCCATATCATTTTAAAAAGACCCCTGTTCAGCACTGGAAACAGAACATGAATTGCACATCTTAAAATAGCCAAATAAATGAAGAAGGATTTATGTCAATAAATGTGGCTACAGGAATCGTTTATTTGTTACAGAAAAGTGCTTTCAGTTAAATAAATGTTCCCCGGATAAAGATGACACAAAGAACTGTTCTTCCTTTAAACCTGATGGTTTTACTGTTCGTACCAAAAGAATGCTTAGAAAATGTGGCTTCTTTGTAGCACACTCCGTTCTTTCGGTGATCAAGAACTTGGTCAGTACTACTTACGAATCAGCAGTTGTCAAAAACACAGAACGGAGCTGAAAAGCACATTCAAATGTATATATGCAATTAATTATTCCATTCATAGAAAAAATCTTTTATCGTTTGGCCACCAAAAACGTGTAATGCCATAGGAAACTCAAGTCACGTGACACCAGCTAACCTCGTAATGCTGTATATGTGAGGACAGAGAGGTCCGAAGCTGGCTTTTTCGGGACCTTTTTTATATAACTGCTTTATAGCCGGTAGCCTTTTTGTTGCAGATAGTGGTTCCAGCTCTTGAAACACATTTCGAGTTCTATTTAAATCTCAAATACCATGTTTATTGTGTTCCACCAAGATTTTCCACTATGAACTAGGTTATATGCACATCACTGGTGGAAAAACCTTATCGGAGACATTGTCGGTTTTGTCGTTACTTCTGCTCATGTATGTGGGCTTTCTATACTCTGCCAACTCATCGTTACACCCTAAACGATAAAGCATTAGATAACTTTGTGATTTCACTGCTGCTCCATTATTGGGAACGGATACTGTTCTTAGAAGAGTCCACTAGAGAATGTTAAATGAGAATCGCTGACAATACTTTGTCAGTCAGAAACGGCTAACCTATAGAGCTACAACACCACAGTCACAAACCGTTATTCCTGCCAGTAAATACTTGAGAGGTTATTGCGTAATCGGATCGCGAATCAAAACCATTTCTCCTTATTTCTCCCTATATGGTTTGAGCACAAAAGAATTTAAAATGGAGCGGTATTCACAGCATTCGAAAGAGGTTTGCTGATCAAAACATTTCAGAATTTTCACAGTATACCAAATCATGGCTTTCGTAGAAGTTTAGTAAGGGTTTGTTACCTTTTACCATAACCATCTTAGGATAAATAACAACCTGTCTCCTACTTCATCTATCGTGAAGTTTATCGAATTACCATGTGGTCCATAAGGGAAAAGATTTTGGTTGGTGAACGGAAATGGCCGTTCGGTATTGTTTCTCATTCCTTCTGGTGTCACTGAGCGTGCCAAATTGTCTGCAGCGAGTCGGCACTTCTCTGTCCTCGTTAACTTGGAAACAAAAGGGCTACCTGAAAGAAGGAAAGATTAATTGATTAATGGTCTGACAGTGGAGGACAGTTGAATTGAGCTAGCCGTGGATGTTATTGTTGGTAGTGAGAGCTACACGTTTACTGAACCAAATTGCCATGGCAAGAGAGATTTGTTCATGGTAAGACAAGAACTTCTGATCTTCGGTTCACTTGTTGCGTGTGCGTAGGTTCAACCCATGAGATCGGGCAGTCTCACCACCCACCTCGCATAAACACGCAAGCACGCAACACATTTACAAAAAACGAGTTTGTCGTTCACATTTGCAAAGTAGACTTGCAAGAAGTAACCGGATGGTCGCTTTCTTAATAGTTCGTCTGCATTACCAACTGGACGCCAATTAGGGATGAACGGAAAAAAGTTGGATCCTAATCGCTCCGATATGGCCTGCAATAATTTTCCATTTCTTTCGTGTGAAATCGTTTGCCCTTCTATTGTTTCTCCTCAAATCATTTACTCTTGCTTTAAAAATAGTATCTCATTCCAAAGTAAAACTTCGATCACTGCCACCAAATTTAATTACTAACAAAGAGGAATCCTGTTCCCATTAGTTCACATGACCGTGATGAATTTGAGTTCTTGATTTGTATGAACTACACTAGATAAAGTTACACACGGTTTTCTGCTGAATCAGGATCTTATATGAACGTGACCGAAGGAAGTATACAGAAGGAATTTCACCCTCAGTGTCCGTTTTTTCAATTACTTATTCAGATTCATCAGGGATCTAACTGTTCCAGTTTCTGCTTTGGATGAGAACAAGATTGATTAGAATGAATGGATAAGTGTAGTATGTAGATGAGTAGGAAAATATTTCCCCGATGAAGAGAGGAATAGGCAAAGGGGTACCGGGTGTGGAAACCTGATTCCGGGAAATTCCGTCGAGTCGCAAATATACTGCTAATGGTAAAAGTAACGTATAAAGTATTTTGGTAGACATTTTATTCTTCCAAATGACAGCTTTACCACAGAAATAAATATTTTTATAGCTACAATTGTTGGCAAGTAATGGCAGGGTTTTAGGAAATCAGCACTCGCTCGCCGCCTGCAAACAGACAACAAAATTCTGATGATTAATAATTTTACCACAACTAGCAGGCCGAAACCTTGGAGAAATATGAACCTTTGTGGAAAATCAAAACTAGATTATTGAGCGATGAGACAACCCATGGTTCATTTTAAGTACAACGTTCATACAGATTACTGAAAATTTGGTATACGGGTATTCTGCAGGGATTTGTTCTCCTGCGCACAATCTACCATTTTGGTTCTGAAATAATTTGTCATCTCACGTGTTCCACCATGTAATCCACCCTCGATTCCAGTGGCCAGCTAGCCTATTGTTTTATCTCCTCAATACAGTTACTTCCAAATCCACGCCATTAGCGGTGATTGTAAGAACTGTGCCTTAAATCTCTGCACACTTTCTCATGTCCTAAAATAAATAATGAACAGACAAATCATTTAGTATGAAGGTATCTACACATCTCTTATAGAACACAGCAAAGTGCATCATCCCAAAATAATTACCTACACAAGTGATATTTTTTCGTTGAATTCTGAGGGATTTCCCCGTAATTACGGTGATTTTTTCATTAACTGGAGCACCTCTAATTAAAGTCCCCGATCCAAATTAACCGACGAGTCTGTATACGTGTACGTACAACGTATTAATTTATGCCTGAGTTGTATCCGATGCTACACGGAATGTTTTTTTTTCAGTGGTAAATCATGTTCATTATTTAGAAAGGCGCTTTGATGAGCTTTCCCCGAAAACAAGGGTGTTTCAATTGAGTCAAAATATATTAAAGTTATCTCAGTTCATTCATGACCATAACAGCATTCTGAGAAGTGCCAGCATCGCATTAGTATACGTTTCAGTAAACTGAACCCTATACAGTTTCTTAAACTCTGTTTTTGATTGTAAAGAAAAAAACCATTGCATTTTTGGGTACTATGTTAAGGTGCAGAACACTTTCGCTATGAGTTTAGGTGAACTTTCATTCGCAAATAGTGAAGGAATATACATCTAGCTGTTTAGCCCTAGTGCCAAAAAAAATTTCTCCGTTACTAGAATAGCTTTGTTCTGTTCTATTATCATGAGTTAATTCACACAATCACAGACAAACGCAAATATTCTAGGCACAACTGTGAGACTTGCTCAGTTCAGAGCTGCCACTAGACGGATACCTGAACGTGCAAACCGGATAATCTGACCATTTTGCAAACAGGGTGTTTTGAGTACTCCATGGTAACGGGACATTGATCAGGAATGAGGAAATAAGCCTCACTTGCCAGTCTTTCGTTTGATTATCATTGAATTTTAGAGGTAACTTCGAACAGTCATCAAAATGTGTCAGTGTTCCGATATGGTGGCCACTTAGAAACATAACTTTCAAATTCGGTGCAAAAAGTGAGAACTTTACTTGACGTTTAAACTACTCGATTTGGGACTGGCATGTTTTTCTGTATTTTTTTATTTGCCTCACCGGTGCGAAAAAGGAAAATCTGAACGGAATTTTTATGAGTCACTCGTTGTATGAATATGATAGGTTTCTTTCTATAATCCAAGATATTCAAATGGGAAACAAATTCAGATCAGCTTGACTAGACATTTTTCTGGATTGATTGCACAAAATATCATATTTATTGTTCATGCTTTGTATCTACCTTCTTTTTGGAGGGCTGATTCCTATTCATTCTATCGGGTAATTAATTAATACTTTATTGGGAGATTACCGTACATCATAGTGAGCGACGTTCCTTTGGAAGGTTCCGTGTTCCTTGATATTTCAGCAGAGTACTTTCGACACATTTTTACAAAAGTAATTTCTTTCTTCTTTCTTTATCTTGACAGTAATGTGATGATATTAAGTAAAGCTATTTCGGTCAATGACAACAGGAATTCCACTTGTGGACTTCGCATCAAGAATCTGCTTATTTTGCAGGGGGATGAACAGCTCACGGCCGAACAAAACCCAAAAGTCATCAGCAGACTCGGTAAACTTATCTAGCGCAGTACAAAGCATTATTAGCATTAGACGTCAATCTTCATCGTTTCTGCGTACAGAGTAAGCCAAGTGAATTAAATTTTGTTTGAAGCCGAATCAAGATCTTTCCCAGTTTGGAGGGCAGCCGTTTCAACTTTTTGTAAAATGTCTTAAGTCCTTCGTTGTGCTCTCGTGACTCAGCTGGTAGAAAACAAGCAGTGACTAAGTGTGGGTCTGAATACCTATGTGGTAAACACATTGTAACTTTTGGATAAACTTGTCAGCATCAGCTGGCTGAGACAATAAATACTCAGCCGTCTTCCTTTAAGCTGTAACTGATAAGAATCAAAAATAATGAAAGAACCGTTCAGTCCAAGGCAGTTGGCTTTGCTAATCTGATCTCCGCCTTTAAATCCACCTATGACCAAGCAGTGGTAAAGATGACAGGCGTACTTCTGAATGGAAATAGGTTCTGTGGGCGAAATCTAACTAATTTTCGTTCATATTGTCAAATCTAGCCTCTTTGGTAAACCGTTGCAACAACTAAAAGTATTTGACACTCATCCCCGGTCGGTAGGTTGAAATGAGCAGCAATCGCTAGCAAGACGGATTTAACTGAAAGTCAAACCTTTTGACTTTGAACTAATTCAAACACCGAATTCTATTTTTACCAGTAGTACACCGCGATTATTATGTTTTTCATGAATGACATCTACGGACCATTCCGGAGTCAAGTGGTTTGAATACTCATTAAGATATCACAATGGAAATCGCTGGAAAAAAGCAAGCATAAAATTCATTCAAATCGGGCTTATTCATTCACTTTTCTAAAGTAAAAATAATTATTCATGTTGGTTCTTTTTAAGATGCCACAAGTATGAAAGCTATCCAAACGCGTTTCTTTGAGAAAGTAGAGCACGTAAAGGTTGAAGATTTGCAGACACTCACAAAACATGACCAAACCAGCGCGCCTGTGTAAAATGCTCATTTCGTTAGGAGGACGGCTATTGGAGTCAAACACACGATGGTGCCTTTCGTCACTACCATCTCGATGTTTCCATCAAACGCCCAAAGTGCTTCGGAGACATTGGTCATCTAACATAGAAAGACACCGAGTATCCTCATCCCGATCTGGCCAGATCCCGCAACAACAGAGCAAAACAATGAGAACCGCAGTGACTTAGACCCACCCCTTCAGAGAGATTGCCGGGTGTCACGGTGGCATCACGGGTGTAATAGGTTTGCGAAACCTCCCCTAGCTCTCGCTGTTCGTGAATTCATCTCCTCCTCAACACCACCTGCAGCTGTGCTCAATCTCCCGATATACTAAATGTTGTAAAATAACTCAGGTTGATCGTCACAGAGAATGAGTGCAGACACAGGCTTCTACCAGTCATGTTCATTCACTTTTCATCTGGGAGGCGTAAACTGCATTCCATATCTGCATACCTCGATCACCAAGAGATCCTATTCGTGTTGTGTTGTTTGTGCATTATCACTCAGCAAGGCGACATCATCAGCATATTCCAAATCGAAAGCTGTGTTTCCTGAGAGGAACTCAACTCCACCTCTTGGGAGACCATACAGGGCATTTTGTGAAATATCTTCTATGGTAGATTTAACTAGGAATGGGCGTCTACAAGGCATTCTTTTGGAACTCCAACAGAAATTAAAGAATGGTCGAAAGCTAACCATAGATCCTAACCTGACTGATGTGTGAAGACGCCATTCTTTCAGGATTGAAGAAATTTTCACCGGTGCTCCACTTCTCAGCAAATAATTCCATAGTGCAGTTCTTTTAACACAGTTGAAGACGGAGCCTCTGTTTAGAAACATGATTATCAATAGTATTTCGAAGGTGTGACCGTGCTCTCGTACTTGTAGAAAAATGGTGACTTCATTGACGCATCCGACACCAGCACAAAACCCAGCCTCATCCTCGTGAGTCTGCTCTTCAAGCCTTTCATACAACCTGCGAAATACGATGAATACAAGCAGCTTCAACGACTTTGAGACAAGACTAACACCCATTTAATAAGCGCAGTTACTCCATCAGTCCTCCTTCGAATGTAGACGACAATGGATTCCGCTCAACAAAAAGATGACCTGCTCAGAATACCAAATCTTTGAAAAATAAACCTGAATCTCTCCAACGACGCGTACCACCATATCAGGTAAAAGATATGTATGTAGGCCAGCTTAGTCCGCACATTCGCCTCAGTAGGTGGACCTGTCATTTAATCACTGGACATGTGTCGGAAGAGGTATGGAAGAGCCTGTGACTGAGGGCCAGGTAAACCACATCTCATATGATCCACCAAGCAATCGAAATACCACTGGTGGTTCTGAATGGACGAACTGTCAAATTCACAAATTGTCCCACTCGCAATTAGTAACCTATTTCCGGTGAACCGAGACAGATAGAATAACTTGTGAGAATTTCCCATGGCATCAGCTCGTTCCATCTCTGATACACCAGATTTCGTGGTCCCCGAAAAGACTCGCCATGAGAGTATATATCCCTCCAAGTCGTGTTTCGTTATACTAGCCTCCAGCTGGCATTCACTGGCGTGCATCCAGGTAGTTCAGTGACTCAGCAGAAATCTATGGTCAGGAGGCACGACAACACAGGTCACAAATTACTGGACCAGCAGAATGCAATGCATTCTTGTTCAGCGAAAAGTGCTCGGGTATGTTATCAGGTGGGGCTCATCTAGCTTCCCAGCTCACACAGTTTGGAAAACGGATAGGCGATATAGATCAGAACGCATGTCATAATCTAACCGTATTTACGGCATCCGTGTGGAGCGTCCGTCGAAGCACATGCACAGCTTAGTTCCAATTATTTTGTGGTCGGAACGAAATGGGGTGATCCAGTTCTAATGACAGTTCTGTATACAACCCCACCATTTGTGGCTTGCAATAATGTGGTCGATCTCGGTCTAATATTCACACAACGGAGGTGAACTCCACGTGGTTCATTGGCGATTAGAGCATGTTGAGTTGGAACAACCGAGGAACAAGCGATGGTATGAGCAAAGTACTCAAACCCGTTCCATGTTTTCCAATGACACGAATCTAGTCTAAATGGATATCCTAGATGTGGCCTCATTCGATGACAGCCGATCAAGTCTAGCTTCCGGCTCCCTTCCAAAATTCATGATATTGGTCAGGCTTGCTTCAAGTGAGAGGTCGTGGAACTTATGATGAGAGTGATATCTCATTGCATTTGGGCTACACATACCGGAGCGACAAACAGATGGCATCTAACGGAAAGGCGACTACATAGTTTGCACGTACCCCTGGATTAAACTACGTGACGTCGAATGTCGACTAGAATTCAGCGTAGAATTGTTGCATTAGCACTTCCACTGAGAACAATCTAAAGACCAGCAAGACCAAAGGCCTCAGCCTCACAGTTCCAAGAACGGTGTCAGTGAATCTTCACAGAGGGATTAGATGGAAGAATCAATCGAATGAATAAGCTGGAGTCTTCAAAGCCTATCTCTCGAATGTAACAAATATCGATGACATAGGATGCAAGCGCACGAGCTAAACCCGCCTCCTGCCTCATCCACATCAGTGTTTGCACGTTGAACGTGGTTAGTTTGAATGGGCATCAAGGACGAAGTGAGACATAAGCTGGTAATAGGTGGTTAGGGGAGATTCAGATGCTAGTAGATAACTGACTATCGAGAACATATCCGATATTTTCACCGGCAACAATATAGCGGGTACGGCCGAAGTTCGCGTGGGGTGTGACAATGGAGAGGTGTGTGGAGGAGAGTGAATGAGGGAGAACAAGTTGTGTGTGGTACGCGAAAGTGTTCGTGCGTGCACGTGAGAGACCAGTCAATCATTTTATCATTCGCATCTTCTACGGTTGTTTGCGTTGTGGGCAGCTGTAATACTCGGTGGCCCAGACCAGATTAGACACTTTCATTCTAGGATGCACATCCAGCCTTTGAGCAGTCAAGACGGTAGCATCTGTTTAGATGAGCCTATAGCCAATTGTACGAATAATTTGTCTCATCCGGAAATCTGTGGAAGTGAGTGACTGATCGTTCGGTTCATTCGTCCGCGGGCTGAGACTATACAACCCGGATGCTCATTATATCCGTCTGCCACAGAGGTTGGCGAGCATAATGTTTTATGCCTCATGTAATAACCGTGATCAATTTGGACTCGGGGTTGAGTCTTCTGTCCTGGACTGACCAACAGTCAGCCAGCCCGGTGGAAAGCGCCAGGCAATCGCTTTCGTTCTCCCACTTTATTGGAAACATTTCTTGCACAAGAAGGTAATGAGTAGGACTTCCTCAGAAGAGATTGTAGCAACTGCACGTTCATTTGGAAGCACTACCGGAGGCATTTAGCCTGAGTAGCCATCTAGGGGTCTGATAAATCCATTCCTTACCAAATAGAGGCTTTTCGAAGGAGCTGCATTTAGTGCAGTGCTTTTCAGTAGACACAAAATCTGTCACACCTTTCCTGAATTGAAAAGTCTTCATTTTATTGTGTATGGCTCTTCTTCGGCAAAGGTTTCCTGTACGTGAAATCTTGCAACATGAGTTCCGCTCAATAACTTTGGCCCCACAACGCGGGATACATGAACCACCTAAGCAACTCTACTTGGGTGAGATATAAATGTACTAGGAATCCTGTGAAGGTAAATTGACAGGACTGACTTAAACTGGGAACTCCTTCGGTGACTAAATAATAAAAGATAGCTTCGTTTTGTCGCGAGTCAAAAAATATACTGCATTGGTGCCAAAATAAAGCGTGAATTTTACTTTCATTTCTGAATCGCGAAAATGCAAATCACTCAAAGGTACCTCTTAAACCTCACAACTTAGTGTAGTGCAGAGGTTGTATTTTGTTCTCAATGTGTAGGTCTGCTTTCTTTTTCTATCTTGAGCCTTTCAACCAGAAGGAAAAATGTTTTCGGGGATTCAGGTCCCACTTGATCTCATCAAATTTTGCCGAATTCATGCTGTTATTGCTAATTAACGCACTAAATAAGCGTGGTGGGCAAACTGACCATTTATTACTCTATGCATGCGCGAATAAATCCCATAAATACTATATTGTAAATAAGTTCTGTCCATCATTCACTCTGAAATCGTTTATTAATCGTGGTCATTGACGACACGTATACGGATGAAGATCTGCTAGCAGCTCGGTCTTCCGGTGCATTTTAATATCGTTCATTGGGCTGACACTGCATAGTGAGTCGATATTACTTACATTAATTCTGTTACCGCTTAGGACAAAAGGAAGTCCTTTCTAAAGGGCTTGTGTAGTTGTGTTCTTTGAGGAGACACTACATGGCAGAACAGTAGGCTTTCGGTGCATTGATTTCTTGCTCATGCGCATGAGATCGTGTACACTTTCCGCAAGATAACAGTAATTATTTTACTCATGTGCTACCAGTACCATAAAAGCAACAATCTGCTTACCGGTTTGTTATTATACAATACTCTGTCCGCAGCTTCGTATAGAAACATCGGTCTGACAGGAAGCAAGATGAAAAGGCTGGTCATTTACCATGTAAGTACTCATCAAAGTTACGGTTATCACTTGACTTGTTGAAATTTTTACCTTGGTGAATATGTAATTAAATTAGTTATATTTTTGGTCATCATAAATATTAGTTGAATGAGTGTCTAACTTACCCACGAAGGACATAGTGCTTGGGATATTTAGCCTCGAATAAAGAGAGACACTCGTGATTATGTCATTTACACTTTCTTCCACAAAATGATCCGAAAATCACGGTTGCGCTCAAAAATCGGGGCTTCCAGTTCCCAACTAGATTATTAGCACTAAAATGGGTCGATCTGCTGAAAGTCTCTAGCCAAATACTGCCTTCTTGGCAACAGGGCTTTGTGCTGACTCACACTATATCTTTACTCTTTGTTTTGGTTCTCGTATGCATACTTGGGCGTTGTACTCTCTCCCTTTATATTTGTGTAAATGAAGTCCATCTGGTTGCGTAGATGATATCGCTTGTATGGATGTCATGATGCCGATGTAGGATCATGCTTTATGAGTGAAATTAATCTGAATTCCGATAAGATCGGCGATAGTAGGTCTTGGATTTTACATGTCTCTACTGCTTCATCGAAACAACCGTGTTCGTAGCTTTGCTTGTGGGGTGCAGATCTTTCAGTTGGCCCCGCTGTGGCATTTGGTCTCCACGACGAACCCATCTTCACTTTTGTGTATTTCCGTGGCTTTTTCACCTGGCAGCCCACCTCCCAACGAAAGCTGTAATTTTAGCATCCAACTTGTTCACTTTTTTGATACATAAACACGAAGGACGTCCCCAGTGAAGGACTTTACAGCATACCACAGAATACCCTACATCTTGAATTATGTTTTATGATGGGACTGATGGTGGAATTCTGATCACTCCGAATGGGATTCAGCTTGTGAATTGTGATTTACAACTTGTTCCATTCACCAGCCAAGTCAACCACAGCATGTGTAAATCAACAGGCTCAAAATGTGAGATATTCTCCGTTGGACTACGGACTGGCTGGCGCCGTAGGCTGTGGTGCGTGAATAGAGTTATTAGTGGAGTGGGCGATGTAGACGAGAATCAGCCAACGTAGTCACCATCGTCATTATGTACTTCCTAGAAAAGACAAATAAACACGAATAAACAAGCACGCGGGAGACCGAATAATGGATCAACGACATTTCCCACTGAGATATTTTCATTCCAGTCGACCAACTTCTAGGTAAGTGGGACCTAGTGACTACAATGAGAATTCCGTGTGAACTCAGAACAGTCAGCCGGGGGTCGATGGCGCCCCTGACATGGAGGCATGATGGTAACAGCCTTAACATCCATTTCTGATATCCACTCTACAGCAGTCGTTATTTGAACCGTGAAGAGGGCGGTTCACATCAAAAGAAGAAAAACCGTCCCGTCTTTGCGTATTGTTGTGTTGCTGTATTATCCCGTACACTTCAGAACAGTGAGCAACGAGTGACTCTCGATTCTGGTTGAATGACTCAAAGCGGAACCTAAAGGCAACTTTGGATAGGGTACAAAAATTCGAGCACAAAATTAGACATTGTGAACTAATATAACTCATACCCGGCTTAGGTGGTCACATGCACTCAGTCTCACATATCAACACAAGGGGCTATTAAATAAAACTATACTCTGTGTTTGGGTCACTTTTTCCTGCATTCTTACCACATTGGCCCCTAAAATCGCTTTCTCTATTATTGTTATCAGTGATTTGCCCGGAAAACAAAACAGTTGCCCATAAATTCTGGACCTCTTTTTCAGTTTAGTACCATGGACTGAAATATTACCTCCCATGAATTTTCTTCCTACTGTACCGATTGAGCATTTTCGTGGATGAACACGAAAATTAATTTCCATGTAAACCGTATTGTGTATGTATAACAGGGCGAAACTACTCCGAAAGCAGAAGACCGGTTTCGCCAAGGTCGAAGATCATCAGGTATGCATACCCGGTACCTTCCTGCTCAAACGTATTTTTGCATGTGGCATCCATATTGCAATTTTCTACTGCGATCCCATTTAAATCATTGAGAGTGTGCATAGACGAAGAATCCTTTTGAAGAATCACCATTAGTAGGATGATTTGGCGGGAGATTATCGGGCAGGCCTACCTGAAGAGAGGCCATAACCGTCAAACTGGTCATGGGCTTCCGAAGCATTTTTCTTCTATTATCCGTTTACAACGCTACTTACACGGAAAACTACACTGGGATTGTTAAAATGTGTTCTTTGCCCATGAGTACCCTTAATGATTCAAAGGAGATTGCAGTACTAATACGAAAATACTACATTGACCTTGTTGTCAGCATTATTGTTCTTAATCATGTTATTATCAAAAGAAGTCTTTTTTATTCGTTCTCATCTGTTTCAAACTCAGATGGATCTCGATGCTCTTTTGGATATATATATATATATATGTATATATATGTATATATATATATATAATTTGGCCAGTGGCATTTGAGATGAGATTTTATGAAATCAGTTACTATACTCGTTGCATTTGATGTACACGGAAACAGTTTCATCATAAAAAGTTAATCCCCTTCTGAAAATCTAAAGCATTTCCCTTAAGACCACTCGGCCCTCATCCCCACTATACAAGTCAACGAGGTTTGAAGAAAACTTGAGACAACTATGATAATATTTAATTCCAATCGTTAATTCGCAGTCCTGAGGAGTGACAAGACTTAACGGTTTGTGGACTTTGTGTCTTTTGAGTTTTTTCCGGCAGGTCACTTGCCGAAATCTCTCTATGTCACACGGTGGATTACTCAATAATTTGGGAGTAATCACCAGAAACTACAAGTACCCTGCAGTTACCTCGTTGGCATTCTAAACTTGACTAAAATCAGTTGATTGTCAGCGCAGCTAAGCCATGGTAATCCCTTTTGCCGGGATAAAATTCGATGAATATTAGGTGAGATCTTAATCCAACATACGTAGACAAACAATATAGAATTTAGCAGTCAAACTTTCTCTTGAAGGAACACACTTATGTTTATAGTTTTGCATTTGCACGGCTAAATTTGTGAGCAACATGCTTACTTTTCAGCCAGAAAGTTCTGGCAAAAGTGAGGCAAAATAAACAAGCAGTACAACAATGGAAGCTTAATTTATGTAAGAGTGTAAAGGCAAAAGGATAACATCTACCAAATTCAGAAAGTAACTCCATTTTGGTCTTGTCCTTGTTTGTCAGTATCCGCTCCAGATAGGGCACAAAAGAGTTTTATATGTGTAGACGGAAGGTTCAAGCAATTTTGCACAACCTCAGTTTACTGAATTAGATTACGAAAATAGCTCGATATTCAGGAAAGATGTTGTTTGAGACAATCTAAAGCTTCAACCTTCTGAAGAAGACGAGATCAGGGTAGAGATTCAATGGCTGAAGAAAAATCGAAAGGTATGCAGTAGACAAATCGTTCATAATTATTTCACAGTAGATCATTTGGGTCTTTAAACAAACAGGAAAGGGTCACGTAGGGATGAGTGAAAGCAGCCTTCTCAGTAGATTTAGGGATGAGAAGAGTGAGGGCCATGAGGCAGAATCGTTTAACTCCACCCGAGGAGTTGGAGACCTTGGGAATTGGAATGATGTAACTGGACACTACAGGTGAGGAGTCGAACATCTGAGTGGAGACTCATTAGTCAAACTAGTGACCGGTGTAACAGGTTCTGCAATACTATACTTAAGAATCGCTGTAGCAAGGTCACCAAGACCAGCAGCGGATGATATTTTGAATTTGTGAAAATTTTAAAAAGCCTTATTAGAGAAAGTTTTAAGATATAAAGAATCACAAGAGGAATATGATGGACTGCTGTGGTTGGAAAGATGTACAAATGTAGCGTTAAGGTGGTTCATATAGTCCTTGCAATTTGTGCTTTGTATTGTTTCCACATGGAAGTCTTATTGTATGCCATAGGATTTTGGGATTCTCGGTCAGCAGAAACATTTTCGTAACAAAGTTTCTTAAGTGCTTTATCTCTGTCTCGATCAGTTTCTAAAGTCTCCTGATTTCTGGACTTCGGCAAGACTTGTGTGCGTGTTCTTTTTATCTTCTGAATAATGTGAGTGCTTTAGAGGTAATCCGATTACCGGAAGCGGAAGGTGTTCAAAAGAAGCAACATAAGTTGAGGATGGCACGGACTTGCAGAAAACAATTCTGCAGCATCAAAAAGTGAATGCGAAGAGGACAACCAGGAAAAGGCAAACCGATGGCGAATAAGGAGGGGACAGGTTGGAAAGAGAAGAGTTATGAAGGTTTAAACTTGTCTGAGTTTTAATGGTAATGAATGAGGTACCGATATCTGTCAATCCGGGCAACAAAGGCGGATAAGCATTAGCATAACTGAAACCACTAAGGATCACCTGTACATGTTCCACTAGAAGGGTAACTAGAAATGATATCAAAGCGTCATACAAGGATGATGCACTGGATTGTACAAACAAAGTATTATCTGCAAGTTAGTGATAACTGTGGTTAAGTGAGAAAATCTAGGTTAAAGAACAACTAATGGTCAGACATTCAATACCGTATACGGTAAATTTAAAGAGGGTTTTGCACTTGACACTCATTGCTGGGTGTACTTAGGTCCGCAATTCCAATCGTTAATTTTTTGTTTTCCAGCACAAGATCATGACCGTGATACCGGAATATGTGAAGATATAACATGGTTTGATTTACTGAGTTCCACTGTTTTGTGTATGTACACGACTGTGGTGTGTCTGTGAGAAATGAAACTAAACGCTAGGAATCGTTTTGAACGGGCAGTGAGAATACTTGCATCATCTTACATGAGAACCCTGATTCATACACGTTTCACTTCCCGCAGATTAGACCAGAGAAGTGGAAAAAATGCTCAGAGAGGAAACAGAAGTGATTTATTTCCTGTCAACTTCTTCCACGTAACAGAGTTATATATATATATATATATATATATATATATATATATATATATATATATATATATGTATATATATATATATATATATGTATATATATATATATATATATATATACCGGATGAAATAAAGCATGACGCCGGTTCATCAACTACTACTACAAAAATAGAAGAGAGGGAAGAGCATAATAACAGGAACAGTTAGTACAAAATGGGATGCTGTAGAATTTCCTCTTTTTAACCTGAAATTTTCAATATCGCCTTGTCATTCCGTTAGTCTGAATGGATTTTTGTGGTTACGAAGCCCCAGAATTCAACAAACCGACTGCAAAATTTCACAACAATGATTATATTCTGAGCTACATTCCTCAACGTCTCCAGCTGGCATTTCGGCCGCAACCACAGAGGCAGGAAGCACCACACAAAGCCAATGTCCATCACAGCTTCTTTATGCCTCCAAACCAACTCATGGCCCCACCGTTGCTTCGCTTCCTCCAACGTTGTCAATCACGAGAAAGTAGAGCACGTAAAGGTTGAAGATTTGCAGACACCCACGAAACATGACCAAACCAGCGCGCCTGTGTAAAATGCTCATTTCGTTAGGAGGACGGCTATTGGAGTCAAACACACGATGGTGCCTTTCGTCACTACCATCTCGATGTTTCCATCAAACGCCCAAAGTGCTTCGGAGACATTGGTCATCTAACATAGAAAGACACCGAGTATCCTCATCCCGATCTGGCCAGATCCCGCAACAACAGAGCAAAACAATGAGAACCGCAGTGACTTAGACCCACCCCTTCAGAGAGATTGCCGGGTGTCACGGTGGCATCACGGGTGTAATAGGTTTGCGAAACCTCCCCTAGCTCTCGCTGTTCGTGAATTCATCTCCTCCTCAACACCACCTGCAGCTGTGCTCAATCTCCCGATATACTAAATGTTGTAAAATAACTCAGGTTGATCATCACAGAGAATGAGTGCAGACACAGGCTTCTACCAGTCATGTTCATTCACTTTTCATCTGGGAGGCGTAAACTGCATTCCATATCTGCATACCTCGATCACCAAGAGATCCTATTCGTGTTGTGTTGTTTGTGCATTATCACTCAGCAAGGCGACATCATCAGCAAATTCCAAATCGAAAGCTGTGTTTCCTGAGAGGAACTCAACTCCACCTCTTGGGAGACCATACAGGGCATTTTGTGAAATATCTTCTATGGTAGATTTAACTAGGAATGGGCGTCTACAAGGCATTCTTTTGGAACTCCAACAGAAATTAAAGAATGGTCGAAAGCTAACCATAGATCCTAACCTGACTGATGTGTGAAGACGCCATTCTTTCAGGATTGAAGAAATTTTCACCGGTGCTCCACTTCTCAGCAAATAATTCCATAGTGCAGTTCTTTTAACACAGTTGAAGACGGAGCCTCTGTTTAGAAACATGATTATCAATAGTATTTCGAAGGTGTGACCGTGCTCTCGTACTTGTAGAAAAATGGTGATTTCATCGATGCATCCGACACCAGCACAAAACCCAGCCTCATCCTCGTGAGTCTGCTCTTCAAGCCTTTCATACAACCTGCGAAATACGATGAATACAAGCAGCTTCAACGACGTTGAGACAAGACTAACACCCATTTAATAAGCGCAGTTACTCCATCAGTCCTCCTTCGAATGTAGACGACAATGGATTCCGCTCAACAAAAAGATGACCTGCTCAGAATACCAAATCTTTGAAAAATAAACCTGAATCTCTCCAACGACGCGTACCACCATATCAGGTAAAAGATATGTATGTAGGCCAGCTTAGTCCGCACATTCGCCTCAGTAGGTGGACCTGTCATTTAATCACTGGACATGTGTCGGAAGAGGTATGGAAGAGCCTGTGACTGAGGGCCAGGTAAACCACGTCTCATATGATCCACCAAGCAATCGAAATACCACTGGTGGTTCTGAATGGACGAACTGTCAAATTCACAAATTGTCCCACTCGCAATTAGTAACCTATTTCCGGTGAACCGAGACAGATAGAATAACTTGTGAGAATTTCCCATGGCATCAGCTCGTTCCATCTCTGATACACCAGATTTCGTGGTCCCCGAAAAGACTCGCCATGAGAGTATATATCCCTCCAAGTCGTGTTTCGTTATACTAGCCTCCAGCTGGCATTCACTGGCGTGCATCCAGGTAGTTCAGTGACTCAGCAGAAATCTATGGTCAGGAGGCACGACAACACAGGTCACAAATTACTGGACCAGCAGAATGCAATGCATTCTTGTTCAGCGAAAAGTGCTCGGGTATGTTATCAGGTGGGGCTCATCTAGCTTCCCAGCTCACACAGTTTGGAAAACGGATAGGCGATATAGATCAGAACGCATGTCATAATCTAACCGTATTTACGGCATCCGTGTGGAGCGTCCGTCGAAGCACATGCACAGCTTAGTTCCAATTATTTTGTGGTCGGAACGAAATGGGGTGATCCAGTTCTAATGACAGTTCTGTATACAACCCCACCATTTGTGGCTTGCAATAATGTGGTCGATCTCGGTCTAATATTTACACAACGGAGGCGAACTCCATGTGGTTCATTGGCGATTAGAGCATGTTGAGTTGGAACAACCGAGGAACAAGCGATGGTATGAGCAAAGTACTCAAACCCGTTCCATGTTTTCCAATGACACGAATCTAGTCTAAATGGATATCCTAGATGTGGCCTCATTCGATGACAGCCGATCAAGTCTAGCTTCCGGCTCCCTTCCAAAATTCATGATATTGGTCAGGCTTGCTTCAAGTGAGAGGTCGTGGAACTTATGATGAGAGTGATATCTCATTGCATTTGGGCTACACATACCGGAGCGACAAACAGATGGCATCTAACGGAAAGGCGACTACATAGTTTGCACGTACCCCTGGATTAAACTACGTGACGTCGAATGTCGACTAGAATTCAGCGTAGAATTGTTGCATTAGCACTTCCACTGAGAACAATCTAAAGACCAGCAAGACCAAAGGCCTCAGCCTCACAGTTCCAAGAACGGTGTCAGTGAATCTTCACAGAGGGATTAGATGGAAGAATCAATCGAATGAATAAGCTGGAGTCTTCAAAGCCTATCTCTCGAATGTAACAAATATCGATGACATAGGATGCAAGCGCACGAGCTAAACCCGCCTCCTGCCTCATCCACATCAGTGTTTGCACGTTGAACGTGGTTAGTTTGAATGGGCATCAAGGACGAAGTGAGACATAAGCTGGTAATAGGTGGTTAGGGGAGATTCAGATGCTAGTAGATAACTGACTATCGAGAACATATCCGATATTTTCACCGGCAACAATATAGCGGGTACGGCCGAAGTTCGCGTGGGGTGTGACAATGGAGAGGTGTGTGGAGGAGAGTGAATGAGGGAGAACAAGTTGTGTGTGGTACGCGAAAGTGTTCGTGCGTGCACGTGAGAGACCAGTCAATCATTTTATCATTCGCATCTTCTACGGTTGTTTGCGTTGTGGGCAGCTGTAATACTCGGTGGCCCAGACCAGATTAGACACTTTCATTCTAGGATGCACATCCAGCCTTTGAGCAGTCAAGACGGTAGCATCTGTTTAGATGAGCCTATAGCCAATTGTACGAATAATTTGTCTCATCCGGAAATCTGTGGAAGTGAGTGACTGATCGTTCGGTTCATTCGTCCGCGGGCTGAGACTATACAACCCGGATGCTCATTATATCCGTCTGCCACAGAGGTTGGCGAGCATAATGTTTTATGCCTCATGTAATAACCGTGATCAATTTGGACTCGGGGTTGAGTCTTCTGTCCTGGACTGACCAACAGTCAGCCAGCCCGGTGGAAAGCGCCAGGCAATCGCTTTCGTTCTCCCACTTTATTGGAAACATTTCTTGCACAAGAAGGTAATGAGTAGGACTTCCTCAGATGAGATTGTAGCAACTGCACTTTCATCTGAAAGCACTACGGGAGGCAGGTAGCACGGGTACCCATCGAGGAGCCTGTGACGTCCACCTCAAATAAACTGAGGCATTTTCTAGGCAATAAGGTAGCAGCACATGTTGTTTACTTTCAACTGCGTCATCACTATACATGTCGGTAATTTGTATTTTTATAGACTCTAATGCCATCCCTGTAACCTCTTCATACTTTATTCGTTTCAAACTCTCGTCCAGCTCATTGGCAAATCCGAATGATTATTTTGTCACTGATGTTGTGTAACTACTTTTGTTGTATTTATGAGTGGTAAACATTTCACACTACAGAATAAAGTTTCAATTCATTGCTGTATGTTATGGAAGCTCCGTGCAGCTCTTTCACGCAACCTGTTAGGACTTGTCATCTGCATTGCGCGTCTATCAAGCCTTCACCAGGACTCGAACCCGAGTTGAGCGAAAGTGGGTTCAAAGTCTACCACCAGATTATCCAAGCTCACCGTCAACGGTTTGTCGATCATCTACGCTAAATGATGTAGCTCCGTTTTGTAGCTTTCGCTCGTACAATTAGTGATTCTAACGATGGGCCCACTTTGGTCGTTTTATGGTCGCATTTATTGATTTGCGCCCCCTGTGGTATTATTTTGGCAACGGTGGCGAGAAAGGAACCATGGAAATAGATTTCTGAATGGTTTGAAGAAAGATCTACTACGTTTTACAGATTATTGTTGATGATATAGGGAATCACCTGTTAGCCGGAGGTGGTTAAACAGTCATCATTTTGGATGTCCAATCTAGTTTGATTTCGACCGGTCCGTCACTTCCCTATTTGCCAAAATGTCATTAGCCGGGGTTGCCTTCCTGAAACTTTGTTCCGTTAATTCTTCTTTTAGGTGTTGGCCATGCCTTTCTTCTACCATTTGCTTACTTTTTACCTTATGGTGGTTGTACAATTTTCCAGGGAGTCGGCAGCGACTAATTGGAGGCAGCCAATTTGGGGAATATGGTCGCGGCCACAGGATTTGAACCCGGGATAGAAAGGTCTCTGTTGCACCGTGATAATTGTTTGACCACCCCCAGTCATTTATGTTCAATAAATAAAAAATCTAGTCAAACATTTTTATCACATGTTAATAATGCTAATGGAAAATCACTCGTCTTATTTAATTCCATACTTGAGGGAAATGATTTATTAATTATGGGTTCGAACAAGAATAACGGTAGGTTGAACCATCAGCAGTCGTGTGATAGTTTACGTTCGAAGATGAATAATAGGAATCAGGATGTGAAATCATTATTTTTTGTATTATTTTCTTTGACATAGACGACTCTTGACTTTTATCGAAAATCATCTGAAAGTGAGTGGATGTAGGAATCTCACCTATGTATCGAGTATGTTCACTCTATTTAACCAAAACAACAACATGAACACGAGACAAGTTATTTTTCGGAAATAAAACCTATATGTTACGTACATCAACTGACCTCTGCCCACACTCGTGTTGAGTTGATATCCGGTCCGGTCCGGTCCTGTCCAGTCCGAAACGACAACTCATTACTCATCAGATCAGAACAGTTGGCCTTGGGGTCTTACTCATACCACTAAACAGTTCACGCTGCACGAAGTCCAGACGCACATTCACCGACGTGTAGACAAAAAGTGATCGTGCCAACCGAGGGTTGGTCCCTATTCTCGAGGTAACATCCATAAGTATCGACTAAGCAATGGATAGAAACTGTACAAACCGAAACAAAAACTGAAAAATTGTCTCGGTAGTTAAAAAAATACACAAATGCCCCCCCCTCCCCCCCGAAGGGAATAATATGATAAAGGTGTACAATAATCGGTACTTTCTGGTATGTTTCCATAATGTGGGCATTGATGTTCATCCAAGGATAGAGGAGGCAGCTGAACCAGCACACGTCTTGCGGCTTTTTGACTGGACTCTCGTCCGCAACCTCGACTCTAAGGGTGTGGGGCTTTGGCGGATAAGACCAGGTGTGCAGGGGACACCATTGTCGGGTCATGCAGGTGCGTTGCTGATGCCATGGAGTGGAAAATGGGACGTAGACGACCGATATTATCCGGATGTTGGGGTGTCATTTTGAAGCTACTCGGTTGTTTCATTGCCGTTTTCTCCCTGGGAAAATGGTATCCACTTTCTGCACTGTGCAGGTGACACACTAAGAGGCGAAACACAAAAGACAAAAGGGAAACTGAACCCCCTATGTTCGGGAAGAAATGAGTCTTTATTCACAAGGCAAATAAGTCCTCGGGTTCAACAAATCCTTGCTTATCGGCTTTTCTTGGGTGAGTCATTGGACCATCAGGACCACTGCCGAATTTGACAGATAAGTTTCCCTGGGGATAAATGAATTGGAACGCACATTTGCCGCTGCCAAGGGAGACATAACATTTCCGGTAACACTATCGACTTTGTACACACATTTTATGGACGTATACCCAGACTATTCTAAAATGATAGTTTCTTGGTTCAAATTTTTCCAGACGCCTATCATTATGTGCCACTAATGTAAGCTTGTAATGTATAGTAGTAACGCAAGCTTGCTTGCGCGAAACGAAAATAGAGCTGTTGACAAAAAAGACTCATTCACTAAAATTTGTTTCAACTCTCGGCCCTTCCTTTGTCATTGGTGTGGATTAAGTACTATTGACTGGGAGATGATGAATCAAAATATTTCCTGAAATAGACTTGCTTTATTTTAAATGGATAGAGTTTAACGAAACATTAGTTTATTCACACCCCAACTCACGGATAGACGGGCGTTGGCTGTTTCTTTCTTCGTCGTACTTCACGTAGTTTTATTTATCAAGTTCACCTCACACTTCATGAACAGAGCCGTTACTAAAATGATATTATAATTACGTGAGAATTTTACGGACCGGACAAAGTGTGAATAAACTCACTGAGAGAGATTTCGAAAACTCTAGTTTATCTTCCCCAGTAAATAGCAATGCTATCACCATAAGGGAACAGCTTGAATTTCATCACTATCGATCATCAGTCCTAAATCTCTCTATTATATGGGTCTTCTTGGCCAGTAAAATAAACCCATAAAAACCACTCTATCTTAAATTTTCCACAAAACCCTCACAAGCTTTATATGACAAAACAAAGTGGTAATTAATCCCTAAGTAGATTTATTATCCGAATGGACTAAAACTAATCTATATTCAATATAGTCGTTTTGCGAAGATGAAACTGATTACGAAGCCTAAACAACGTTACATTTATTCAACTAATTAGTTTATATCATTGTGAAATAATCTTATTCTACTATTATCATTTCCTTAGCAATTTGGCAACCAAGAACATCTAAGACCCAGCAGAATTTCATGTCATGACAAGTTTGAACTCAATAAACAAACCCAGGGAAGCGAATCAAAAGCAGTCCTTTCAATGAATTGATATTTTCCGTTGTACCGGTAGTTCAGAGTTGTTTAATTGGATCTGCATGGTCTCCAACCGTAAATTTTCATCAACGGTTTTACTTTCATAACCCAAGGATCAACGTCACGTCTGAACTTCTTTTCAGTTCATTAGCTCAAGCATGGGGATGCGTTCGATTAGAGGCTGAAAAAAATAAGTTGATCTCGGCAGCAAGCATCAAACCAAGAACCCGAAGCCATCCAGTTGGTTGCCTAATCGTTTTTGATCAAGATACGGTCTAGCAATCCCGTTGTTCGCAATGTATCACCATGTCAAAACGAATGACAGCAGCGGAAGCAACATTAATTTTTCTAGAAGCAAGTCCCCGGTTTACTTTTATCGATTACTGTGGTTAATGGACCCCATGATTTGTATTTGTTGGAGCAAACTTTTCAGGAGATAAACATGAAGTACGACGGAGGAAATCCTTTTTTAATAAATAGCCCACCAATTTCGTTGTTTCATTCGTACTGTTTCCACTACGTAAGTGCAGTATCTGATACCCAAAATTCCCTCATTTGTATTTACCATACAAAACAAGCATCTTCAGTGTATGTTGCTGCACTATACAAAAATCAACTTCTACATGGATTCCAATGAGTCAGTGGCTATGACATCATATGCGTGTTTCGGCCTAGTTAGTAGAGCTTGGCTAGTTACGAAAACCGAAACTTATCGCATATTCACTTGGTACTAATTGTTTTTTTCAGTCTCGTACTGATTGCTTGGAGTGAATACCCCATCGTACGAACGTCTTTTCATTTATGGTATCCAGACCCATCCGTGGATTGTAGACAAAGCACTCAAGAAACACATGGTTACAACCAGAAATATCATATTTCCATACTGATATATTTGATTGCTAATTCGCATGGGAAAGAACATGGTAACACACGAGCCGTTTAGATGGACCAATGTGATATTGGTGTGCGAATGACATCCACAGGGCAGTGTGATACCACAAACAACCTGAGGCAAAGCGCATACAATGAAAGGTATTCCTAATATACATCTTCTACGTGTTATCTGATAACCAGAAATGTATTAATGAATGTGATCTTTTCTGCACAATTAAGAGTGACTCACTGAAGTGCAGAGTAATCTTGCAATAAAAAGATCGTGGTGTGTTGAATCAAGCCAACGGTAAAAAAAGCATGCATTAAAACCGTGAACATTGTGTGAGCATCGTTGCACGAAGCTCAGAAATATCGTAGAACCGAGACATTTATTGTCGTGGCATAGCATCACTGTTGATCAACTTCCAGGGGTTATTAAAAAATAGCTGATAAAACCAGGCTTCCTTCAGCCAAGGGTCTCGTTTTTTACAATCTGTCCTGTGCACGTACGTACAAATATTGCGGAAAATCGCCGGACGAATTATTTCCCTGGCACTGAATTTACCCTTTATAGAGTTGGCTAAAGCTTTGCATAGCACAAGGGTAAAGTAAATAAAAGTTCGTGTATTTAGTTACTCTTAACACTTGTTCTCTCGTTTAAAATAATGTGACTTTGGCTACTATGACAGATGAGGCCGAAGTCTCAAAGTTCGAATTGTTGGATGTGAATAATAGTGAGAATTTATTTCAGTACGGATAGTCTTCATCCATACTGAATAAATACCGGCCCTTCTTAGAGTTATCTCTTTATGCAGACTTTTAGCCAAACGTCTGCAAAAGCGGAAGTGAAAACAATGAAAGCTCTTCTGAGGAGTTTCTGGTAAATACTATATTAATTTTTTCGATTCAACCGCCATTTCGCTGTTTTTCTGTTAAACCCTCATTGTATTTTCATGATGTTGATTCTCAAAACCATAAGTTTCCACTTCATTAGTGAATGAGAGAGATAGCGTTCTGTAAGACGATCAGGTAAATTTATCCTTGTACCTGTCTTAGTCTAGAATCGTTTTGTAAGTGGCAACCCTTTTTCTGCATTATTCATGTGTAACTTCGTGTTATAAATTAGGAGCTGTGGGCATAATAACCAATGTAATCGACTTCGATATGGACTCCAACAGCATTATGATGAAAATAAATTTCCAAGGGTAATAATTCTATCTTGGGAAGAGAGTCTCGGTGAAGTTCTCATAAATGTTTGACAAAGAGGGGGATCAAAGTAGCGTATATCCCATTTTGGTTTACTTTCTTTTGATACGTGCTAGCACGTCAAACTAACTGAACAGTATACTCCACAGTCTCAAGGACCCAAAGCACTATTAAGGCTGACTTCAAGTCAGCAATGAGCTTCCAGCTAAGGGAGAGACCCCTTTTTCAGTCGCGAAAGAATTCAGATCACCTTGTAAATCGTGCCGGCCATCGATTTCCTTTGCTTTATCTATAGTGGTTTCTTGAGGGAGCCACACAAGAAGTGACCCGTGATAACAAATTTCCAAACATATTCACCATGGAATATTCACTTGTGCTTCGCACCTGATTGACCACATCAATATAGCTCAACTCATAACGCATACGCCCAGGAAGTTGCCGCGCAGGGTTTTGGATACCACACACGTAAATGGAATTTCCTTAACCTTCATCATTCTAATGAGCTCGACGTAGCAGAAATCTTTGAGCGGGTTGATATGAGTTGCTTCAAGTTACTGGTAAACCTGTAGGGGGGTATCATCGAATATATGCTGAACAACTCGGAATTCACCAAACCCTGAAATTAAATATTTCCAGTCTGTCAGGCCAAAAGCTCTCCTTTAAAGTCTGCTGCGCCTCAAGTTAATCCATCTCTTCATGCACATAAGCTTTGAGAATACTTACTCATTTATCATCAGCATTTTACAGCAACGAAACCACAGACAAGTTCAAGATTAGATTTTTACATTTGCCCTCACTGTTGTTTTGTAGAATCTTTCAAGATTGTTTGTGCTGTTCTCTGTGGCGTATTTTTGGGGAAACATTGATGCGAGAAATGGAGCGTGGATGACTGGGTTCTCAAGCCTAGGTAAGAGGATCCTATGTATGAAGGACTGTAATAAATCGTGTAGCAATGCTGGATCAGAAGGTAATAGTTACCGAAAATTTGTATGCACTCTAAACATCACAGTATGAGCTTGTATATTAAAAACATCTCAGATTTTTCTGCTTACTCTTTTAGGTCGAACGTAAACACTAAATGACAAACTTATTATCTTATGTTTGTTACTGAGTGGAAAGATAACTCTAAATGAATTTGCTTTAGCTGGTCACCGAGTAATGGGTAGGTTTTCTAAAATAATCTTTAGTTACCAATTTTAATCTCCCGTCTGTATCTACTTTCAGTTGCTTGCCAGTGGGTCACACCTTTTTAATTCGATTCATAAAGTACACTTTTCAATCCACTGGCATGTGTAAAGACTATCTTCCGAATGCAAATTGTTTCTCATTGGCTTATTTTATTTTGCCTTTCTTTGAAAGTACTACAGGACACCTTCCATCGTCCAAACTCATCTGTCTACGTCATGGAAATTCAAAATGTTCAAATCTGCATATTCTGGCTCGTGATGGGAAAGGTAATCCCGTTTTACCTTTTAAGCTTTTTAATTTAACGATATCCACATTATATATATATATATATATGTATATATGTATATATATATATATGTCAGTAAGCAAATATCCCAAATTTTCTCTGTAAATTTTTTTCTGATTACAAATTTGCGGACTCAAAAATCCGATGTGTGAGCAAAAAATTTATGTAATCTGCTTTATAGATGAATCTTACTTGTTAGGTTTATTGAAATTTGAATATCAAATTGAGTTCACTTCAAAGTAATCTGGTAAATTATTTGTGTGTACCGAAATCTGGTCATAAAAAATTGAAGCTACCATGTTCTAGTTCCGGAAGTAGAATAAGAATTGCTCCAACGATTAGACATTCTATCCCACTCTAATGATTCATACCCTCAATCGGGCAATGAAATCTCATTCTCTTCCTGTTTTTCACGCATGATGCCTGTTCGTTATGAAACTTCCGAAATTCGACAGCACGTCAGAAGAAGAAAACCATTCGATAAGTCCTAATTGAAAGGAAACGAGTACCTAACCGATCGACAACCAAGGGTAGACAGGATGGGTATTTACGTGGTAGTTTTCCTTGATAGACCGATAAAACAAACGATTAATTTGCATGCCCGTCTACCAAGCTTCGCCAGATTCACGATTTTATTAATGATTTTTACAAAGATGTGGTTAGATGGCAATATATATATATATATATATATATATATATATATATATATATAATGTGCTTACTTCGCTTTACTGTCGATGGCCCCTTGGAGTGCATAATCTGGCTTCATGATGATATAATCACGAGGTTTTGTAGGTATTTGGTACTACAGACTTCCCCAGGGTTACTCAACATTCTTCCCAGGGTGCACCTCCAAACTTTGCACCATCAAATGAGGCCTCCAAGGCAACATTTTTTGAAGCATGTTTTCCTTTTGCTCCCTAGGAGCTCGTCCGCCACTCAATCGCATTGAATTTAATTCAGGATTCCATGCAACCCTGTTAGTTTGAGAGATTTTCTTCACCATCTTTGGATTATACGGTAAATCTCATCAGCCATTTCAGGGTAACTACCTTCTCATGCCAACGCCGTTTCTCCATGGTTTTTGGACCTCGATTATCCTTAACCACGTTTAGCCCGCCTGTCCAGCGGTTTACCGGTGTGTGGCCGATGATGCATACTTTAGCTCTGCAGATTTGTAAGTGAGAGCTTGGTTTCATGCGGAGACCAGAGAGATGGAAGTCACCATGGCATACAAATCCAGATGTGCTACTCCTCTACAGCCTATGCACATAAATATACATATGTCATTCTTGTAAAATTCATATTATAGTACTTGTACTCTCTTAAAGATGTAAACCTGATGAAAACAAACCAGAGTTAAAAAGGCCTGACTATAAAGTTTCTATCAACGTTGTCATCACCGTAATCTTGTGATACTACCCCCTAAACAAGAAAAATCATTATTTTCTTCCAGTCCAGCCGGAAGGCCTATCAAATTTAAGTATTTCGTCGTCCACAGAACATAGATGACTAAAACCAAAAATAATTAAAAGGTAAAAATCGGAGTAATATTACAACCATTCGAATTCACCCTTATCCTAAGATATAACTCGAACCATCTATATCAAAGCACGCTCAAAATACTAACTGTTAACCTTAGGCTTCAACTTCCTGTAGTCTTTCATTCAGTTGCCAATTTAAAGAGAACCACAGCAATTCTTGCAAGCGTCATATCATTTACGATTTATATTTCACCCTATTACTCCGGCATGATACAGTTTCAAGAAACCTCTAATCGGTAATATTAATTTCCTCATTATCATAAGATTACTTAAGAAACCGACAAATCAGTCCCACATCTCAAACTCGTGTAGTGCCCAGAATGTATCACATCTAAGCACATTCCCAGCATAATTCAATAATTCTTGTTTGGACGGTTTATTTTTACTGGTTTTACAGCTCGCGGCTAGGTCATGTGAATCTCAGTTGAAGTCTGAAAACCACTGTTACAAGCGTCCCCCATGATTGTATTCATACAAATTAAGTAGTATTTTTTGCTTGGATGTACGCAAATTGAAAATGCCAGGGACATTGTGATAATGATTGTAGTGACAGAGACAGATCGCATCCGAAATTTGACAATTACCCTCGGTTACTCATTCTTACAAAATTGTTATCAAAATGTTTCTTTATTTTAACTGTTCCACTGTTGAATGATTCAGTAATGACTAAATTTTAGAACAAGTGGAACACGTTTCTTCAAGGGACAAATCTGCTTGTCAGGAGTAATTCAACAGGTAATTAATCAGAAAAAGGAAAACCCCACGGAATTTTGATTGTAAACCTTCGTGGCTGACCGAGAAAATCTGTCACGCTCAGCAACTAGTTTACTAGATGGAATTGGATGAGAGAGGAACGATTTGTTGGTCTTGTTTGTTCTGATAAATAGCTGTACCACAAATGTGTGCTGGGTGCTTTTGCAAATTTATGTCTTTTTCATTCCACTTAGTTTGATAGTACGATGTGATGCTTGACGCTGAGTAGGTAGCATCAAATATATTGCCCACCAGTCCACCCCCGACTTATTTAGGTGATTGATCATCCATACGGGACAGCAGATCCTTTCAAAGCTAAAACTGCAAGCAACAGGTTGATCGTCCCTTTGGAAGGTTTTCATTTTGAAAATCTGTCAGACCCAGTGCATAAAATTGGATCACCCGCAAACAGCTGGATAATCCCTTGGGAAAGCGTGACAAATTGGAGTTCTATCCAATCAGAGGGGAATTTCTCATCGGACTATAGCTTGTTCAAAATAATGAATTGAAGACCGGTCCAAAAACACCGCTCTCAAGCCTCCATTGTCCCGTGTTTTTGTGTGCATCTGCGTGCGCGTACGTGTCAGTGACTGGAGGGAAACCGGTGGGATGGACGGCATCGTAAATGAGCTAGGAATATCAAACTGGTATCAATATTTTTCCGCACTGATCTAGATAACTGTATCATAGTTGCCCAAACTCAAAAAGCCCACTCACTTTTGACTTTTCTTTAGTTCCACTGGTGTGTCTGGGCATCAGTAAGTGAGTTTCCACCGACTGGTGCACTGGGCAACTTGTATCACGTCAACCGCGTGCAGACCGACATTAGTTATTTGAAAGATGCTTTTGCTGGGCTTGTAACATTTTTCATCAAGTTCGCCAAAAGGTCTTCCATAAGGTTCTTAAACCTATTCTGTGGTATATGCACTTCAGTTTGTGGTATAAACCTCCTCACTGTTTGTCCTTTTTCAGTCGGACGGTGCGGAACTAGTTTGTTAATTCTGCGCTCTCTGGCCAGATCACCTTACTGAAAAAGAGTGCCCTTTAGTTAAGGTGCTTATTCGGCTGCTACGGTTGATGGCGATTCATGTAATCGTCCACCTTGAATAAGCAGAAATATCTGTCAACCACAGATGCACATTATTCATGCGGTTTTTTCACAACCCCGTAACTTACAAGTGTTACATGAAGGTTTTCAATTAAGTCCACAACGCACCAAATCATGAGAACAAGAATATCCACTACGACAAATGTCAAAAGCAAGTCACTGCTTTCGAACTTCGATTTGATTTGGAGGTGATTGAGTGCAGCAAATACAACGATTTCTCCAGGAAAAATGTGGTAAAATAAGTAGCTGACTAGAAAAATAAATAAGAAATTTCTAACGTTTGTTTCAACCTTCTGGAGTTGACCTGGCCCAAGATGAACTTTATTTCCTGAGTATTGCTTCGTGATAAAATAGTTTGATTTTGTTAATTTCATTATCAGAAACCCGCTTAGGGCAAGGTTAATGAGCAATCAGCCCAACGATAGTAACTTGCAGCCCCACAATGGCCAATAAATTCCACGTAAAGAAGCCAGACATATTATTTAATCGAAAAGCGGAACATATCATGGCTTGAGAGCAATAAGCAATAGATACCAACTTTATTACCGTGACTTCACAAAAGGAACGAAGATATCTCATATCATTGTTCCCATATAACCTGTGAGGACATGGCATTCAGTCATTCCACAAGAAGCACTTGAAATTGTTTATTCTAGTGATAATCAAAAAGCACGAAAATAGCGGTTATTTGCTTTTGAACTCCCGATATCCGCAAGCAACGTGAAAGATTTATCTCCTAATCTCCAGTGTAGTAACAAACACTACAATGGATCCCTTCTTGTCCTCCGTTATTTCTGGACGTTGCTCAAAATGTTGTCTTTCACTCTCTGCCCCACCTTGTCGATAAAGACAAATATTGCAACTGCTTGTAGCACTCTTCCTGGACATTTGGCGAAATGATCCTAGGTACATTGTGCCAACCGAAGACTTTTGTCTTCGTTTTCTATCGAAAGCCTATCGGGTGAAAAAGGGATTTAGTTTCCACATGTAGGTATTGCTTCTTCGGCCCTTAGACACCAGTTGTGACTATTTTATTGTCAATTGTTTATAGTGCAACACTCATAAAACTTTGCCACCCACGCTGACGAGACCAAATTCATCTTACCACGACTTACCAATCAGGATTTTCTTCGCATCAAAGATAAATGTATGTGTGTGAACGATGATTCCTGACGCGATTTTTGTTGACTGCATCCCTTATGCATCTAGTCATATATATATTGTGTTGTATTGGCATGATTAAGAATCACTGAAAACGACCTTGTTCGCCAACCTGTGTTTTCCAGATGTGCTCTGGGGGATTTTTCGGATAAATGTATGTGTTGAGTTGTTTGAAGCTCTCGGTTGTTAAGTCCCTCGGACAAAATTTTCTTACGGATTGTTCGATGTTTGATTACAGAATCAGATTAATTCTCATTGTATCCAAACTATATGGGCGTCACCCTTCCTAGTATTAAACATTGTTCACTCCTACTCCCATCACTAAGCTTATGCTACCTAGTTGCGAATTATTTAAAATAAAGAAACAAGTTTCTTCAAGAAAAGTTACAGTCCAATGTTACATTTTTGGGATGCTTTTCGATCACGTGCAAACCGCTCGGTAGGGTGTTATATCATCTTTTGCATTTTATGTCTTGAATACAGATTTCGGAGTAATCAAAAATGTTTTTTTGAACAAAGCTAGGGGAAAACTTGACCACAGAACTGGAAACGAAATCTGAAGCGAAGACTCCCCTGTGAGATGGGACTGAGGTCTTATAGCCACTCAAAAGAACAAGAATTTATGCGGAAAAACTCTTTGTCCATTATGCGTTATGGTCGCTTCTCTTTTGAACAAAGCGCTCACTCAACTCATTCTGATGATGTTTAGTAGGTAATATCAGTAGCAACGATGTGACACTTCAAGAAGCGAGTCATGGTCAATTAGAGACCTCAGCATGGAGTATTGACAGAGGACGGAGTCATAATTTAGTCCTGGGAACATAATTTCTGAAGTTAACTACGAAGACAGTTTGATCATTGTCCTCAAGTACATAACCAGTGGTTTGGCAAAAAGATATTAAATTCTTACCATTGTGCCGTATTGTAGCAAGGACGACAACACGGGGTAGGATACTTATAATCCAAATGCCAAACATATCCAGCCATAAAACATATACAATCGTTTATATAAGCCCTTTGCAGACTAAGCGGCACCAGCAATGCTCCTGCGGCTGCTGGAGTGCTTCGAATGCATTCTGGCCAGTTTCCCGTGACCGATAGCTTGTTTCTCCTGGGCATCATTTCTACCCGGTTGTTCCGATTGTCTCAATCCACAGCTTGATCGGCAGCCCTCACCTGGGCCATCTTGCTGGTTGCCGGAGATCCCACTGCTCCATCTCTGGTGGTCCATATGTCTCCTTTTGTCTGCTTCGGGAAGCCCCCGACATATTTGCCGTCTGTTCTTTTGCCCGTGGCCCCCGTTTAGTTCGTCCTTTCGCCTTGATCTTCACGTCGTTCCCTTGCCCAACATTGCCCGGTACGATATCAACTAAATGTTTCGTGAGAACTAAATATTTGTTACATAAATCAATAAATTCGAGTCAGCCTTTTGGTTCGTTAGCCTGAATGCGGATATTCAGCAGATAAATAACCATTATCATAAGAACATAACTGGAAAGGGGTTAAATTGGAATGTAACAGAAGGTCAGAAAAGCGAGAAGGAACCTTATTTAAGAACCGGGAAAAACAAGGTGTTGTAGAGGTCACGTGCCCATTTACAGAAGCAAATACGCTTGCAACAAATCTCAGGTTATATTGCTGCAATGAAAATAAAGAATTCATATCAAGTCATGTATACGCTTTGTGCACCCGAGGATGAAATATTTAGCTGATACAAAACCACCACACTTCGAAAATCAACAATGAAAATAGCAATGGGAAAAAAAGTATCTTTAGCGAAAAATGACTGGTGATAGAACATGGGATAGTGAGGAAACGAGCGAGGTAAGGAACTGCAGATTTATAAGCTACCGTGCAACCAAACATATATTTATACTGAAATCGAGTGGCATATAGTGACAATAAAATGCTGAGATCGGGATAAAGGGTGGGCGGGTTCTCATTCAAGATCTCACCCGATAAATCCGGGCATGCCTTGTGATAATGGGGAGCAGTTAACTTGATGAGTAGGCCGTAGTTGGTGCCACTGTGTCGTGACAAAAGCATAAGGGATCGAAAGATAATTTTACTGTCGTTAACAGGCAGTCCGGGTGTATGATGGGGAAGTATAGAGCCAGTGCGAAAGACCACATGAAAATACAAGGCTTTTTATCAAGTAAAATGGGACAAAATGACTTAAGTCGTTACAAGTTAAAGTGAGTTGCCGAACTTTCAAGAAAACTGCCGCGACATAATTTTTCCGGGTGAGGTCACTGCTGATAGTTACCCCGAGGTACATAACGGAGAGTATTCTCTGCATTTGTTCTCCGCTGAATGAAGTTAATTCTGCGGATAGGCTGACATCTTACAGTAGAGTCCCAGATGTGAAGATTTTGCGAAATTGTTCTATAGTTATATGGTAAGTTTAGGAAATCATTAGTGAAAGTAGGTGGAACGCTCAAAGCTTTCATCGAACAATCTAAATCATAAAAAGATGGCTACGTGAAAAAGCACTTGAAAGTATGAAATGTTGATTCGGCACTTACTGTAATGAAAAGAAGCCTAATTTTTAACTGGTAAAAGATAAGTAGTGATTACACCAGAACTGTAAAAAACTTACTGATCTAGTTAAATCATCGATGACGTTTGCATAGATATATTTTACTGACTTCAGAGGTCCCATGTGCTCACTTTTTATCTGAAGTCAGCCTGGCAGATCAGCGTACTTATTGTATTTGCAAAGACAAAATGATTATCAGAACGCTCACGCACATTTGATGATGAGTCCTGAATAGAGCACCATTCAGGGGAACTCCCTGAACCTTGCTAAACGAGAGTCAAGTAGAGATGTTTAGATGAGGTACGTAAAAGCTACATTGTTTATCAAATGTAATAGCATGTATGAAGGACCTACTGGAGGAAGGCGGAATCAGTACATTGTAATTTTCATCAAAAGTTTGTTCATTGCAGATCGTGTACCGTTTTCTCCTCTGAAGATTGATGTCAAATGTTTGACTTGCACGGTAAGAGGACATGCTGTGTAGTTCAGCCACATCAGCAAAGCTGTGCTCCAAGCGACAGGTTCCGAATGCCAGAAAATTGCAATTGAGCATTATAAGATAAGATCGATGAATCAGAAAGTAATAAGTTCTATGATTTTTCTGCCAGATTTTGTTCTCGCCTAACTGGTTTTCCAAACCCTAAGGAGTTCGTTAGAGCCCGGACAATAGAACGAATTATACGTGCTTTATTTAGGTGACTGTCTTATGATGGCTGAAAATATTTATACCATTAAACTCGCGTATTTACTTTATCTTAGTCAAATTACTGTGGCAAGATATTTTTTTAAAAAAGAAGCCGGAATCCATTGGAGTCGGCTTCTGGAGAGTGTGACCGGCCATGGCTTTAGGGTTCGAACCCGGAAACGAAAGGCCTAAAGTCAGTCATGATGACCGTTTGAGCACCGCCGGTTACACGCCACCTAAAGAATCCTTATAAAACTCGAAATAGCTTAAGTACTGTACACTCTATAAAGACGCATCATCAACTAGCTGGACCACTCAGTTTATCTGTATACAGTTGGGATAGAATTTTATTCGCATCCTCGAAACCTCTGGTAAGGATAGCTTTTTTTTATTTGTATCCATATTTGATTAGGCATCTGTATGTCAGTCGAAAAAGAATGACACTTGTCACTTCTTTGAACTGGAGAAATTAAAATTGGATCGCATTCAAAAATTGGTAAAACATTTAGCTGTGACCTGTTGTCATACTTTCCCTAATTTTGTTTGTCGATGAACGACTTATATCACAAACTCTACTTGGTATCTAATGACATTAAAGTGGCTTCTAGATTGTATTTGAATGCTTGCAAATGCGCCTCACTCTCGATAGCTTCAGTCACTTTTAAGCTGTCTCCTTCCCCAATTTCTAGTCTGGCTCCGGTCCAACGAAAGTCTAATCGCATTCACTTTCTCACTGCCACTTGGTAACAATAATGCACTTTGATCCTCTAAACTTGTCTCGTCAATTATCCAAACTCTGAATACCCGCTTGCACTACGGTGTTCGGCTGAATAATGGGAATACGAACCATTCCTCATGCAGCACTTCATGTTCATTCTTGTTTGAAATCGTAAAACCCTTCGGCATTGATTTGTCTAACGCCATTTAACTCCGTCATCATTTTCTATATTTTGACTGCCCTATTTCGCGTTGGCAACAGGCCCTGGATTATCACGTTCAGCTTAACTTTGATACTTTTTGATAAGGCTAGGATTTGTTGTGATATTTAGCCTGGAATGTGCCTTTTCTTATGGCACAGTATTATGATCTTCCAGGACCGGAAATCGTTCGTTACGATTATTTGAATTTTTATAATGTAGCTGAAAATGAAGCGGAAAATCCAGTCACAAACATGAATAATAGAATATGTTTAGGGTTAGATTTGTTCATAGCCTCTGAGTGTCACTAGGTAGGCATTGGAATGAGACGATATTACGTTATTTCTAAAAAATACCCTCACCCAGTCTAATAGACAGTGCGGTACTATTAACTCCTACTCAGATAACTCGTGCAATCCCGGGGGTTTCAGTTCCACCTGAGGTTTTGTTTAGATGCACTGTGGCTGTTGATTTCTCGCACGGGTCATATAGCTGTGAGAATTGACGCTCTAACGCTGCATGACGACGGATTGTTTCGTAAACTCGGATTTGTTACTAAAGTGCGTAAATCGCCCAAATCAATTCAAGAAGCCAGTTAACATTGTGAGAATTGATACACGGTAATCGAATAATCTGCTATCTGATTTCCAATGGCTCTAAGGAAGAAAATAAACTGAACTCCGGAAGCCTGACACAACGGAATCTCGTGGGGGTCATCAACCCACATCTAAGCATCAAGATCACTAATTGTCCCTTCAGATGAAGTGGGCCCTTTTGGATGCGAGTTTATTTTTCGCACTATGCTCATGCATAGATGAGGCGTACAAATGAGCCAGTCAATCATGTCAGTATAAGTAGTAGGAGAATGGGCTTATACATAATATACACATATACGACTACATATATCGTGATTCTTCGCGCAATATCGGTGCTCAGTTTTCGGGTCGTTGAACAAATACTAAATACTCCTTTGAAACGATCAGTATTTCTGATTTACCGAATTTCCCTGGAACTGAAGCGAAGGGAAGATGGATGTTTACCATAAAAAATCTTACAACAGAAAAGCTCCATGATTTCTAGTTTTTTTGTTAAACTATTTTTTGAGAACCAGATTGTAGATTCTGGTGTTAACTTGTTCGACTCACAATGTTCCACTTGGGGTTCGAATCCAATTCAAAGACTTTAGTGGCGTGCAAAACAGTCCAGGGTTTACAAACCTGTTTCGTTTTGCGGGCAAGCAACTCAACTTTGGTTGCATTGCTTTTCCTGATAGAAGTTTCTCAAGGAATCCCAGTAAGTTACAGAAGTATTATTCTTCCAAACCAGTGTATTTACATTCACTTTTAATTTCTGCCAAACTCAAGCCTCCAACTTCACTTTTTTTATACCTCCAGACACCAAAGGCAACCAAAAACAAACTTTGTGAATTCAGGTCGAGTAACGAGATGGTCTCTGAATAAAGCAGCCTAACTGGGTCATATTCTATGGTATCATTTTGAGTAACCACATGTCATGAATGAAAGCCACTAGTTTGCACAAGTAACACAACGTTAGTTTCTCAGCTGGTCACGAATTTTGGGGGGGTTCATTTTGGAAATCCTTTTTCCTGAAGATAATAAAATGGCAATAAAATTATTTATCTTGGTATCCTTACATAAAACGACAAATGATGTATCTATCAGTGTCAGGGAAGACTACATTTGTAAACCCGTCTCAGTGAGCGATTTTTTCTCGTTTCTGACAGTCTAACATTTTATCTGAATCTATAAAACAAATGATTGGGTGGCAGGGTATTTAATGTCCATACAATATTTCCTATGCAATTTTTCTAAGTTTCTGTCAAACAAGTTTGACGGGAAGCTTTTTGAGGAACGCAAATGCCGGCTGGTGACAATTATTTCAAGCAACAACATTTTTCAGGACATTTTGTAATATGTTCGTTCTATGCAATCCAGAAAGTATTTTACACTTGTTTGCAAGAAACAGTAGAAGACGATCGCATAAAATCTTCATATGTTTAGCAAGGAAGGGAAGGGTTATAGTGAAACTGTTCGAAATATTTCTGTTTCGGAGAAGCGTGCTCAAGTTCCGTAAATATTATATTCCAGCCTTAACTACGAAACTTTGCTTCGTGCCATTTGTCAAAACAACTTCGAAATGTGGTAACCTGAATTTTGCAAAATGTGCGTCGTTGCCTCCAGTGTAATGACTCTATAGCAAATATTATCTTCCAAGAGACTGGGAAGATCAATCTTCCAATAGAAGAAAACTAGCTATTTTTATTCTTCAGAAACCCTCATTCGGAAACTAACCTTTACTTAATATACTCTGGGAAATATTGTATTCAATTCAAACCACGGCTACCGTTCACCTTAGTATGCAACATGATCAGATGAAATGTTTTCGAAACATACTTAGTTTATATCCCGAGAGGCCAAAATCCTCCCAGTTAGTTTAAGCGGCTTTGAGACTTTCGAAGGAAGCCAGATAGTTGATATTTTGTATGGCTGCCCTTGAAATGGCTTTCCCACAATGATACTAAACACCTTCAAAAATTAGGATAACGATTCCTTAGACAAAAACACCGTGAGCCCAGGATAACTTGAAGAAGTCAGTCGGAGAAATAAAAATTTCGCGAACAAGCTTGCTACCAGTGCTTCATCTACCGGTCAGTTACAGTATTTTATAAAACGTAAGGAAAAATGGAAGAAAGATAGTACCATTGGTTGTCTACCTACATCGTTCCCTGAGTTACCTAATGTGCAATAATTGGCCAGTTGAAGGAGCACCAAATTAGACTTGTTCGTTCAGTTGTTGTTCTATCAATGAACCTATCGGAATTATTTACTGACCTTAAAAACGGCATAGACTCAACCATACGAAAGTTTATTAGAATTAGCTGTTTTACTGCAATTTGCGGCGTCGAGTGCACTGAATGCTACCTTTGGGACAGTTTTGTGAAGTACGCATACCTTTTTTCTCACTTATCCCATTTTTTTGTTAGTTTTCTTATAATAGCAAACCGGTTACTTACATTTTATCTCATTAAACATTTCCAAGATCCAATAAGAATTACCAGGGGTTATCAAACTATGCTTTTGAGATGGAACATACTAGAGATTAATGCGAAGATCCACTTCAACTCGCGATTTATCCAGATTGTTTTTGTGTGTAGATTTCCACCACCATTTTTAGTGAAACTTTTAGACGAAATATTTGGCGAAGAAACGTGCACCATTCTGCTCAGTGATCGATAAGGTGGAATTTGTACCTCATTGAAGGTCGTTTCTTATCCTTCTATCTTACTGATATTGTTCTTTCATGGGTTGTTAAAGGATAACTGCAGCCGTCCTTCATTTTTCAAATACGATCAATTTATTGATTCCATTGGACTGTTTGAACCCACCTATGGAAGCCACTCGCGCTTTGATATGGGGTGAGTTCTATCACCTGCGTTACCAGACGTGATAAAACAATTCGGGCATTTCAAAAATGAGCCGTACTGTCAACCCGCTAAAATTACACCAGCACATTCTGCGATTTTATTGCCATCTCATCATTTATTGTTGAAGAGAGTAGAATTCTGAGTGTGGAAGTTGCATTTAAGGTCTTGACCACATCTTTGAATGTTCCCAGTTTTGCTTACATCTGGAAATTTTTTTGAATTGTTCCAACAAGTCGCTTGGCATCACTTTGAGGTATTAGGCATCGAATTTCCGAGTCCAGAAATCCATTTTTTTCCTCTACAGAAAGGACACGGCAAATAGTGCACACAATTCATTGAAACTGTCTTTTACTTTGGGCATTTATTAGATTCATTTTCTTCCCTACCGGGTTCAAAAAACCCTTCTGATACCAAACCCTAAGAAACTCATATGAGAAACGGTATTTTTTACATCCTGTGTCGTTGTGGATTGAGACAACTCTACCTTCAATGAACAGTGACCAGTGTTCGTCCATAACAGGTACTCTAGTTCACCACGAAAGTCACTGATCGGAGTTAAAACTGGAATCGTTATCACTTTTCTTTCACCCAAAATTTTGGCACAATATGGACATAACTGTGCAGGTCAACAAAATGGAACATTTCCATCCATCAGTCGGTTTGTTTACGGCAGATTCCTGCACCCATAAGTAAGGAACTGTTAGTTTTGGGGGTCAAATGCGTAGCAGCCAAGGTAGTTGATGTTGACGGCGGCCCAGCGGGAAACGGGAAGAGCAACGAATCGACATTGCTCTAATTGATGTGCCCACCAGTTCGCGGGCCGGTCAACACATCCTGTTCGAGACAGAAGCTATGAATTTGGTTTCTCTCAGATAACAGGGGGAAAATGACAGGCATTCTAAGTGTGTGCGTCGTACAATGTTGTCGTTGTGCGTTATACTTATTATGTTTGAGCCGTATTTCGGTAAAACGGGGAACGAGTGCTGACATCGAGACCAAACTGGGGTGTCATATTCACCAAGGATATTCGCTGACAGGGTGAAACTTTGCACAGAGCTTTGCCTATCTAAATCCAGACCGTTTTCTTCCACATGCCAACAAACATAAATAAATTAGCTGTCTGACTCCTCGTTTCTTTTGCGAAAGTCAAATGTATGACAACAGCGTAAATTTGTTCACATGATACCAAAATTTTGGCAAAACCACTATTATTTACGCTTTATTTGAGAACGTTTTGTATCTGTTGAAAGACCTTAGATCTCTCATTCCTAAACATTATAAACATTCTATGGGCTCTTGGCGGGAAATCAATACCGAGGAACTCACAGGCGAGAGCACCGGGGTGCAGCATCTTTTTCCTGTGTTCATTCGAGAAAGTATTTTAAGCCAACAGTAATTCAGACAAATAAAGGTAGGCTGTAGATCTTCCTATCTGTGCAGGTTCGTTTAGATATACCAGAATTAGAAAATAGAATCCTGAATTTTTCGAAACCTACATGCTTATCTGCCAGTGAAATAACATTTCCATTCTTTTATTCATTATGCCACCAAAATGTAATATAATTCTGGAAGGAAGCCGAGTTCAATCAAAGGTTGTCAGTCTGTTAAGTGAACAGCAGTGGTAAAAGGATTCCACCCCGAGATGTCAAGGTGCAAAGTCCCCGAAGATGACGGCCTGACCGCCACCGGTCAATGTGTAAATTACTTTCACTAGAGTCCACTTCGGATCTCCTGCATCATACGTGTCCAGACGTACCCTAACTGGGTACCTTCAAGGATTGCGTGTACCACCGCTAATTTGAATCGCTCGTTTAAACTTTCTTTAATCAAACTCCGATTAGTTGATGTTTCTATTGCCCAAACTGAAGCGTTCCCTTGCTCCTTCATATCTAACAACCTCAGAATTATCTGTATTTATGACTGTATTTCCATCTTTGTGTCAAGAAATTTGAAAGTCTGTTCTTTTTTCCTCAATTATATTCTGAACCCGAATAGTTAGTCATCCTGTCCGTCAACTATACTTAGAGAGAATTTCTCTAAAATAATTGCCTAAAATAGAGTTGAAAAAAGGGAGTTCGCTTTTGCTTCTCATAATATTGATTACGTATCACCACCAACATAGATGTATGAGCAATAATCTTCCCTTGTATTATGCAAGTTCTTAGTGCTTAATTTCGTCAACAATTAACACCATAATAGAAAGAGGGGCATGCCACAGAAAATGATTATTGTCTGTGTCCACGTGCCTTTTTGTTTGAAGTCAATGTTAGACCGGCACCATATCTTGTGACGTCGCCGCAAAATGAACGGTCGAAATCCAGTCTGGAGCAAATACCGTATGAAAAGTACGGGTTACTCAATTCCATACACACTCATGCACATCATTCGATGTGTACTGTTGGTTGCTCCCAACAAAAATGATGCATATTTTCAATATGTGAAAGACTTTTAGTATTGAGTTTAAGGTTGGCTTAGCATATGAATCAATATGACTCAAATAGTACAGCATAATTCTCGCTATTTTTTGCGCACACTTGTTCTCTTCTTTTTATCAGGTATGAAAGATTGGGACCTCGCATAGGTATACATTCCAAGTCTTGGAGTTTGGTTACCGGCTATCCCTAACAGTGCAATGAGCCTTTGAGGCTATGGAATATAACTTTTGTACTGCACTCATGTGCACGTGGTGTTGTCTTGTGTTGCTGCTGTGTACCGAGGGTTTAAACATCACGTGTGTACTGACACCACGTTAAGCATATACAAGTATCTATATTATTTTTAATTCTTCAGTAAAAAAAACAATCACATGATAATTTTGCAACACTTTTACCGAAAATCTATCGAGTAAAAAATAGGTGACGCTACAAGCGACAGTGCCTAATAAGGCGACTTTAGGTCACTATCACACACATTCGGTGTGGTAAGCGAACGGAAATGCTTCGGGTTTCTAACTTAGACTGAAGTTGCTTTACGTACAATTGGCTTACCTCTCTAAGCAGTTTACAGTCAGCCGCATCCATTAACTTGCAGATGGTGTATGCTAAGTTGCCAGACCGGTGGCGCTCGAGTGGTTTATGGCTTTTATACACCACCGCAGCTGCGAGAAGTCTGAATCACACCACAGCCTGTCATTTTGGAGGTAGACAGTATTCCACTACCACCCAGCTCGTAACCACATTTGATCTATTAGGACTTTATTTGGGTCTTCACAACAAGTCTCAGGTTCCGGTTGCCGGCTACACCTGATAGTGAACTAGGCCCTTCATTCTATGGGGCTTGCCGTTCTACTGCATTCATGCGCAGGTATGTAATAAAATAACTTTGAGTGACACTTTGTGTCCGAAAAGTGATAATTTCCAGTGTTCGTCGGATCTAGATTTGGATCGCAGACTGAAGGTCATCAGAGAAATACGGGCCTCTATAAATTAGGCACACCGTGTGTGGATTTATTCTATAGCTGATAGAACGCTAGTCATGGCTGGATTTCACAAATAGCTACCTAATTATCCGATAAAGATGACTTCACCTATCACTCGGCATATCAGACAAAGTTCTCAAAAGAAAGTGGTGCAACATTAGTTTATCTTGGTTGAAGCTTATAAAACCAGTTCCCCGTCTAGCAGAATCGATGTTGCATGAGTATTTTTGGCTGTGTTAACTCGTATTACCCGCAGCTTATCAACTGAAAAATGCATCAGATGTAGAAAATTTTTCACAATATCACCAAGTTTTCCTTACAAACCAAAGTGCATGGTGAAAAAACAATAGAATTCGACTTTTTATTGATTCCAGCAAACAAGTGGTTTCCTCTTTTAAAGAACTGTTCCTTCTTCGTTTTCGTCTTCACAGAACAAAGCAAAGATGAATGAACTTCCATTTGTAGGGCAGGGACGAGCATATCCATTAAAAGATTCAGCTGCTTGTGAAAGTCTATACAGGGAAAGTGTGCATTCTTTGCACTTTCCCAAGGTAAATGATATTCAAACAAATGATGTCCCAGAAAAATGTGTGCCAGTTTCTGTGCTTATTCCACAGGACCGAATGACTTTCGTAACTGCTGGTCAAGATTTACTTGTTTATTCGAAGTCCAACACTCGTTCCATGCCAACAGCGAGCTAATCACAATATCAGTGCATGGTAAATCATTTAGTCAACATTTTAAAAGCTCACGGTTTGTATCTGAATAAAACCGTTCATACCCCTAACAGAACGTTTATTTCGTACTCATCTGCTGTAATTTTGTGGGTGGAAACGGCAAGAAAGGTAATTAAATTGGTTTGTTATGCCCAGCCTAGAACTGGTTTTGGTAATTCAGAAAGCACCGCAGAGACTGAATGTCGGAGCGGAATACAATACAATTCAAACGTGGTTGCTTCAAAAGTTGTCTCTTGAAATTTCACCCCTACCGCTGTTCCCCTCACTTTCTGACTGTCTAGTTTCGCATATGTTTTTGGCCTAATTTCAGAATCTTAATTTCTGTTTTGGCAAACTGATAAGGAAAATTCGCGTCTCCAGACTGATTATTTTAGAGCTTTTTGCCTTCTCACGTCTTTGCCGTTTCCTACTAAAATGTCACAAGCTTCACTTGTCGTGACACCTCTCTGACATTGTTGATTCAATGGCGAAGAGCGGTTTCTTTGTATCTATTCAATCTTCTGGATTCAATCAAACACGTCAGCTTCTACCATCCCATTCAAATTCGTAAATTCTTGTCGGTCACGCAATGCAGGGAAGGACTCAATCATCATTATTGATGAACCGTGTGCAGTGATCATGGGTACCTCTGATACAAGCAAATATGCTTGTATGTGGGTTTGTCTGCACGTTTTGCAGAGATCCTCAATCCAGCCTGTTTGTTGTTCAGGCGTGTGATTGTTTGTATACACTCTCCTATTGGACGGAAGATGGTCTCCAAATTAACTTGGAAAAGGAGTTTTCAGTTATATTGAACGCGTCCATAGAGGCGTGAGGAGCCTAAACTCTAATTCGGGGAACATATAAGATCCAAGGTGAAAACCCACCGACCTTGCTAGAATAGCTAGAATAGGTAAGTTGAATGTTGTCGGTGTGATTCCGGCTTTTGAGACTGAACAATCAGACAGAAATGCGCGTGATGTTTCCATTATATTTCAAATACATTGATTTTCACACCAAACCAGTAGTTTACCGCACAAGAGGCGCAGAAGTCCTATTCAGTCTAAAGCTAAGGATAAAACACTTTGAATTCAAGCTTCATTGCTCTGAATCTACCCACGACCCTTATAATTTATCAGGTTGATATTATTGGGAATGAGGAAGCCTATCAAAACCGAGTTAGTATAAGACTAGACAGCAACCTGTTAAAAATGTTTATCTTCGATCTTACCCGACTATCGCCGTTTACATTGAGAAAGATGTACCTTTCAATTGGTTTCTTCAAGCGATACAACAGTGTCGATGAAATTCGCTCAGTTAGTCGTAGACAACCTGGTAGCACTTGTCTGAAAACCAGTGTCACTGAAAAATTTACCTTTTCCATGTAATAAACTTAAAGCAAATGACAGCGTTATTTAAATTCCTTGTAGGCAAACATAAGCCACTGAAATAATCGCCAGAGATCAACAAACTGCCCGTGAAAATAGCTCCTAATCATGATTTAAATATACTATCTTCAATTTGCGTCTTCGTGGTTATATCACTAATGCTATGGACTTGATTTTACACCAGATTTCACACGGATATTTTCTGCATCTCGTGCCATGGAACTAGACTTATCTCACAGAGAGTGATTATATTTACGGGAAAACAGCAACAACTAATCAAATTAAGTTCTTCGTCTGGAAAGAGAGACCGAACTGAGTAAAAGTTGGACCTTATGAAAATCCAGAGCAGAAACTTGAATGAAATTTTATTGAACTCTTATCTCCTCTCTTCTCTATTGCTCTTTCCGTTCTGGATTGAATCTGATCGATGCCTGACCGGAAGACATGACTCTATACCCTTGTGCTCGTTTTTAATAGACTGGTATAAAATAACATGGAAGAAAAGGGTTTCCTTATCTGGTGAGTGATGTATAATTACCCAGTCTTTCAACAATAACTGTGAAAACAAACAAAAGTCTCGATCTAGGATTATCTCCACCACCACACTCGGGTCTTTTCTTGGGAAAGATGGTCTTCATGTTCTTTTGATCTTGAGCTCTTTCGACGTATAAGCCAAGTGGAATTTCACTGAGTTCATTGACTAAACTTCGTATTATGCGACTGAATGTTATCAAATATATGGATTATTTTAGTTTATTTAAGGGAAAGTAAAAAGAATAACTTGTTTTTCCCATAATGCGCGATATTATCAAATTGTAAGAGGAGAATTGTGTTATCTTCATGGATGGCACACAAAGTCCATCATCTTTACTGCTCAGAGGTTGCGGACATTCAGATACTTTGGAGGATATCTGACTATGGCATTTCTTTACCCTGTTTCATCGTCCTAATTCAGAGTGAAAAAGGTGCAAATGTGTCTGCCGACGGATCTAGTGCAAAGTAGCCTGCCCATAAGTTCCTTATACATCTGCCCACACAGCTTATAGAGTCCCCTCTTTAACATTTTTCCCATAATTTCGATTAAATGCAAGTCCTGTTCGAGTTCGAGGTGAGGGGTTGTCGCTTTAAGCATGAACATCAAAAGACTTGCAATGCAGCTCAGAGGCACTACGTAGAAATCACCCACGTCTCAGTCCGAGCAAGAAACTTCTTCCCCATCGTGATCCACAATCAAGACTGGGCAGGATTCTTTCACTGAGTACAGCAGTCTGCGCAAGCACCGGCGGGGAGGATTCATACGGCGACTGTTCAGTTGGAAAGCTGCAGTGACGGGAATTTGTACAACAAGAAAGATTGGTGGACTAGTCAGTAGAAGGCTTACTATGATAGCGCACGTAATTATCACTGATTTGATGGTGTGATAGAATGACTGAATACTAAAGGCAGATCAAAATAACAGTCGATAGTCGATCTCGTATGGTAATGAATTGCAACAATGCCACATTTCCAAGGGACTAAACCAAAGACAATGAGAACTCCAGACCGTCATGTTGATTCCATTAGGAATAACAATTTGCTGAACGATAGGTGACGTTTTATAGTAGCCCATGTACATAATTTGTACACAAACTAACCGGCCAATCCAAGGAGAAGAGTCACCCTTGGTCAGACTATAATATTTTACAAATAAGCTCCCTCGTGGAAGTGGAATTGGACACCGTGTGCAATGTCCTTGGCAAACACGATTATTCCTTCGATCTTTTACAAAGTCATCAACTGATGCTTTATGAACATAGTTTGCGTTTCGTCGGAGAGTCTGAATTTTGTGGTACTATTGTAATAACCAAAGTGTTCATAGTCGCTTAGATGGACCGGAAGATCATGGCACCTCCAATTATATTTACAAATTTAAGTGTACCTGTGGTACAGGTTACGGGGAAAGGAGAGAATGCCGTCTCTCTACCAGAATGTGTGGGCATATCCCGACCAACTTGAGTCTTCGTCGAGGCAAATTATCTTCTATCACAGTGGAACGTCATTTGTTAGAATTAGGTCACCGTGTTGGCTCGATAAGTGCATTCCGAATCATCACGAGACCAGTAAATCACAGAGCCACCAAGCATTCGCCGGAGAAATCCTGAACTTTGTGTCGAAAACACATCTTACGCAACCTATGTTTCGGTGGTAGTGACATGTCACCGAATCTTGCTTTGTTTCCCATCACTTCTTTGCTATCTTTATTATGCTACTTGTTTCAGCGTGGACGAATCTTTCTGTTTGTATTTGTGCAACTGCCTATTGTTTGGACTCTATGAGATGATATATGGTATGTATTAGAAGCTAACTGAAAGCACTTTAAATTGTTGGCTGATAATAATTCTGCCCACATTGTTCATTATCTACTGGTGTCAGGAGTCGGTTGAGCCAGTTCACTGCAAGGAAGGTTCACTTTGTTAGGAAACACAAACTTGTAATTATTTGGACTACTCTTAGAAGGATTACACAATTCAAGTTTTTTCACTTTTCGCTCTCGTTTCAGATAGATTTTAATTAGCTTACCATCTCATAGTGCTTCCAATACGTCAGGGGCACCAAAATCTGATGGAATGGAGAGCGAAATTTGTGTTGTTCTGCCCTCTGTAAGTTGAGATATAGGCAGATGAAAGAATACTGCAGGATGTTTAACGGACTCTTCTAACTGAGAGGTCCGACCAACTGACACGAGTCAAACTTGCATATGTGGATTTCTAATTAGAATGTTGTTTTAGCCACTGGCTCGCTCCACCTCGGGGTTGGTGAAAAGTACAAGATATCCACTGAAATTGCAGAATAAATGGTTCGCAGTTGGAAGGATCAATGGACCCAACCAGTAAGGCTATATCAGAAAGCACAGTATACACAAGCGAACAAATGGGTACACTGTCATTATGCACGTACTTACGCTCAAAACATGTTCACGCAAGTTCTCCACTGGTGCGTTTGAATTGACGGGAATGAGTCTGTGCTTGTTGCACACTTGTCATCGAACACTGATCATCTGTATGATTGGCACGAGTTATCCGATGCCTCGTGGTCAGACTAACACAGATAAAAATTCGGTCGCACAAAGACAATAACCACGGCCACCATCACCACCCTCCACAATGCAAACACAAGCACCAACAACAAAAACCCGTCGGTCGTCTTTGCTCCCGACTGTGACACAAGACACAAGGATGCATATCTAATCAGACAGACGGGTGTAGGCCACGGATCGATTTGGTCACACACTACTGCCACATCGTGGAATGCATAATCGAACAGTGGACCATGTGCATACGATTTGACCCAAAGACACTCCTAACTTCATTTCATTCACATCTTCAAGGATCTCTTGACCTATTATTGGGCAGAAGGATTTTAGTCCATCGGCACTGAATGCTAATCATCTGTGTTCGCCCCGACAAGTTGGAGAAGGCATCAAAAGTGTCATTTATTATTCGTGCCCCCCCCCCCCCGGCTGCCCCACCCACAACCCACAGTCTTCCCCCGCCCCTGGTTTTGTGTAACCGGCATCTGGCAGCTTGCATCCAACGGAACAGCAGTTCGAAACCCCTTCGTGCCACTGCAGGAGTTCGTTCTTTGTATCGTCCAAGAGTCAGTTATTATCAGAGATTTATGCGGTCAGTCTGTTTCGGCTCGTCACGAGAATGTTAAACAATTATTGCTGTTATCGCAAATTCACAACTGTTCAGTTCTCTTACCAGCTGAACTATATTTATAGACGAAAGGGAATATCGCTCATACGCAACGAGTTTTCATTTCCAAATGGGTGTGAATCTTTGGACAAGTAATGAACATACTAGAAGACAAATCAAAAACTAACTTTAAAATAATTCACTGGAAGATATTTTAAGAACTCTATGGCAGGCATATTTCAGAAAGATTTACCATTCTGGATTCCATGAAAAAGGCAATTTAAAGAAGGACATGGTACAGTTGGACCTGGTGATAAAGTCGGACGGTGGAGACCAAATCTATTGATAACCACGGTTTATAATTGACTAGACTGTGGGGCTTGTTCGTTCTTGAATGGCGACTATAAATTCGCTGGCCTCATTAACTTCATGCTTCTTAGGATCAGTCTTTCGGCAGTACCGTGAAGATATTTCAGTTCACGAATGAGAAGCGGAAATAATTTTTTCGAAATCAGTAATTTTTCAAGCTCGCATGCTTACATTCCAGTGAAAGGTATTTGTTCCAAACACCCACCGCATTCGGAGCCAGTAGTATACACAACAGAATAAAAAAACTGAAGTTTATGCAAAAAGATCATGATACAAGTCAGTCAATACACTCTCACTTTTCGTGAGTATGAGAGCCAAGTAAGGAACAGGGGAATTTTAAGAATATTTGTGAGAGGAAATACATCGAAAATTAGATCATATTTCCTAGTGGGAGCAACTATCATTTGGCAAAGGGTGTCTGTTATCTAAATGTATCTTGCGCCCAAATGTATACACGATTCTGAATACATCAATAAGTGCGAAGTCCAGTTACTTAAAAGAGAGTAAGGAAATACGGCTGGTTGCCATTGAATTAGGCAACAGAACTTTTAACTCTTATTTCGGAGTACCAGGAATAAGGGAGTAAGACCGGGTGAGCACATGGATAAACATGAGTAAACAGAATTAAACGTGGGGCCTGGGATTGCCGGGGTCTACGAATTCAGAAAGACAAAAGTCATAGTTTTCTAGCAAATAATGGAATGTACGCAGATAATCGGAGTTTTCAACTTACCGTTATCCCTGGGTACTTGATGAAGTCGAATCCATATAGTGAGGACACCGTTATTGATAACCTCTTCGTTCGTAAGAAATGATGAGTGGGAAAGAGTAGAGATTTACTTCAAACATTTCGATGGATTTAGTATCAGGAGAGACTGGATGGAAGCGTTCAACATTTGATAACATCTATCTGCCTATATTTAAAGCAAAATAATTGCAGATGTTTTGCCTCACTGAGTGCCGCATTGTTTATATATCTGAAAGGATTACCCGAATACCTTTATTGAAAACAAAAATAGCATGAAGCTTGCAGAAAAATACATAGTAATGACGTGTTACATGACGGTTATTACCTCATACTTTGTTCAAGAGCGATGAAATATGTGAGCCTTTTTAACTAGTTGTAACCAGCTATCGTTGTTATAAGGTCTCCGGATTTTCTTCCTTGTTATCCATTGTCCGTGAATACATTTCGTCTCACAGTTCATGTAATTTAGAACCAGAGCCGAACCAACCAATCTGGGCGCCGCCAGACAAACCAGCTAGACGGGCAAGTGAGTCATCACTAGTGTTAGTGGGACGGTACAAAACCGACGGAACAAGTCATCACTGAATTTTATTACCACAGCAGGTCACTTCTTACTAGGATTGATATTCCTTTCCCGGATTTCAGTTACCGTTGTCTTATTGAATAACTAGCAGTAAAAATTCATTCACAACAAAGAAACTTGAGGTCTTCACTACTTTGTGTGCTCTTGTACATCTGAACAACCTCAATCGTCAAGTTATGGCTAAATCTGACTTGCTTCCTCGTAGCCTAGGGGAATCCATTTCTCACTGACTATTCATTAAAATTGCCCAATGCCCTTGACTGTACTTACACCTTTGATGTCCGCTTGACTGACTGGATAACTGTTGCCGAAAGGCATCGGGTTCTGGTTCATTGCTTTGCCCTGGAGGATAGGAAAGTGCTTTGTTCGTGCCTCGTTTACGCCTCCTTACTAAGATCGTTTGCACCGTCTGATCTGTCAAATACCTCTTCTACTCGCTTCCGTAAACACACACACACACACACACACACACACATTCATTCCAGTAAGCTTCGGTAGTCTGTGATGGACCGACCATCCGATCAGCCTCACCGAACCATGACGGACCTTGACACCTATCTGTTCCGTGTAAACTAAACCGCCGTTGCTCGGATAAAAAACGGAGTGAAGCTTTGGAGCAGCAGCGACGCACTCGCTGTAGTTCAGCCACTCACGCTTTGTGAATAAAAGCGGTGCTACAGGTGCGGTGAATAAGGGCGCATAGTGCCCGCAGGACACGGATGATAGGACGGCTTTTCGCATCCTCCTTCCGACAACATGACGTAGAATCGGGGTGTCGCACAATGGTCCTAACTCTACAAATCCTGCCCAGATGAATAGCAGTAGGCTTAATCAATACTACTTCACAAAATAAAATTTAGAATAGTGTGAATATAATCCCTTCCGTCTTCAGGAACACGTATAGCAAGTGCCTACTAATGGGAGCCTAGACCTACAAAAAGGTTTGACGGCATTGTAAGTTCGTAATTAACTCAGACGGAAAGTGGGTCTGCGATCGAATAAGCAGCTTTCTCCATTGATGCCAACAGATCATGTTGGTGACGATGTAAGCGGACTGCACTGTTGCTTCCTACTATACAACCACCATCAACGTCAGCTTTCTATAAAAAACTAACACTTAGCTTTCATAAGCCGTTTCAGAGAGTAATCGCTTCGCAAGCACAAACAGCAACACGTAAAACAAATTCTGATCTGCCCTCTACGAACTATCAGGTTAGGATGGAAATGATTTGCGTTCATTCCAAACTAATTTGTTTTACTAGAATTAATCTGGTTTTTATACACGCTTAGTAAGACTTAGAGAGACAGAGAGAGGGGAAAAGTCTTCTATTTTACCATTTAACCCATCCATTGTCCAAAAAGAAAACGTGATTAAAAGTTTCCAAAGAACTTACTTTGATGTTGTGCAAACAATTGACTTTAGCGTAGTACAACTCACGTCTGATGACTTGTGACCCCTATATCATGGTTTCCCCCTAGTAAACCCTGTGCGTAGAGTAGTACGTTCAAGAATATAAGAAAATTAGATTGCAGTTGAAGTTCTAAAGGAATGCTAGTGAAAAACACGGTAAAATAATTTCGAATCAACCGAAAAGCTGACGAGTTTTACCGTTTCGATGAGAGTCTTTGAAGACAGCTTTGAAAGAACCAGCTCTCAGTTAAGGCTAAATGTGATAATTCATCGTAATATCCGTCTATCTTTTTACTGATGTCTGAGACTCCGAGCGGAATAATTTTAAAACTGACCTCAAACTAGTGTGTTCATTGAGCATAAATTTTGGTTCAGTAAATCACACAAAAATGGTCACAGTCCCATCAAATAAAGAATTTTCATCACTAAATTAGATTAGGCAAGCCATCGTAAAATCAATTTTCATAGCGTACAATTTAATCCACTCAGCAAATAACCAGGGAACGGGAAATAGCATCAAACATTCTGAGTGAACCAACGTTTCATCACATGATGACTGTCGAAAAATTATACCGAAGACAAATTTAGAAAATAAACTTTTCAACCGAAATCCCGTTATTGTGTTCAGATTTTATGAATTTATAGCATTTTGTTACAAAACTGTAAAGGCCTGTCATCATGACATGCCGTTCCGACCACAAACAATGGTTTGACTTGAAATTCTGTGATAGAATTCCGAAATTGCACAAAATTATCATTCACCATGATCTTTTCGATGTTTCAACCAAAACGTTTCGACTTCGTTAATTACGTCCACTGACTCCCGTTCATTCAATCACCCAGTGCCGAAGTACAAGAAACTCTTCAAAATTTTAAATTTTAAATTTATTATCTTAGATTGCCTAACAAGAATGTGTGCTGTTTATGGTTAAAACAACAAACGAACACAAAACTGAGTTTACACAACTACACAGAATGATCAACGTCATAGTTATTAAACTAATTGTGTCAATTTTTCGCTTACATATTTAGCCCTGCTTCACTGTATGTTAACAAGGCCGGAGTTTGAATCGGCAACATCAGTTCTAACTAGATAACTGGGTGAATTTGAGGTGCGATCCAGATGACCACTAGTTACGTCATGGATTATTGAAGCAGTCCTTCAACTGGAGATAAGCTTCAACATAAGTAATCACAATTTGTCCTTCCTATACTATCGTCTTTGCAAGAGCAAGTGAAAGAATTGGTGCATAACAGTTGAGCCAGCATTTGAGAGTTAATCGGCTTAGGTTTTCCCAAACGTATCCTACGATGGAAAGGGAAGATAAGTCCTTGAAATTGTACACAGACCATGAGTGAATTAGGTTTGTGACACACATGGTCCACTTTGCAAGTCAGTTGAATAGGTGCCACCTCCTTCATTGTTTGATAAAATTGTAAACAGCAAATGTGGAGAAATTTGCTGGGTATCCATTCAATTCATCTTTTTTCAAAAATGACAATTTCCTGAAAAACATTTACTTCCTTTTTACGTTAGCAAAATATTTCAGGAAAGGGGTTAAGGCCTGTCGAAGACTGACAATTAGGGAAGTAACCGGCGGCAGTGTGAGGATTCGAACTTTGGATAGGAGGGTCTAAAGTCCATGGAGTTAGCCGTTTGCCCATCGCCGGTTAAAGGGGTAGTGCACGGCACCCCTGTCTGGAAAATTCCATCTCTGACATTTTCATTTTTCTCACTGTCCGAAGATCAGACAATATCACCTATGTTGTGATTAGTGATACATAGAAAACGAAAATATCAGTTAGTCTCTCTCGGAACCAAGACTGATTATCAGTGAGACAGTGGTTCAACGAAGCCCACATAAACTTGGGTCCCCGAAAAAATCATGTTATCAAACTATATGACTGCCTCACTTGTCGTGAGAAGAATCAACTTTCACCATAAAGCGATCGACTTTCGTTACGACCTAAAACGCGCAATATGGTCGACGTTTATTTGAATTTAAATGCGAAATCTAGTGGAAAATCTATGAAGTTTTGTGACTGTGGGGATGAAAGATTTACTCCTCAACGGCGCCGAACCAACTGGACAGTGAAAGTGAATGATGAAAGTGATGGGGGATAAGTAATAGCAATCAATGATTTGCCATCGGACAACAGAAAACGAACGGATAAACTTAATCAAGCAAGTTTTCAGTCGAATGAAAGGGGAAAATGACTCGGAGTGCCACTTGCCAAGCTGAGTGGAGTTCAACATTCACCAGAGACTTCTAATTGTCTTTTGTTTGTTGGGTTGTGTTGAAGCATCAGTCAAATTCTGGTTTCTTGCTCGAACAATAAAACTGCTTGAAACAGCCTACATATGTAGATAAGCAGATAACGGTACGCTCGAAAAAAAGACCAACCTGAGAAGGAACTGACCCACCGTGAAGTTGAAAATTGAGAAGAAACAATAAGAACCAACTAATCAAGCTTAAGCGTAAACTGATTTATTTGATGATAGTAGAGTAAAATCCGAGAGCAGTTCATACATTATTTATTTTCTGAAATTTTGAAGCAATGCAAAAAACGACCGCACTTCTGCCCGTTGATAGCGCATTCAACAATAATAAGCAACTGCCCAGTAAGGGTAATGTCACCGATTTATTTTCGCCTAGCGACATGAGCCTTCCAATGCGAAAAGTACAGACGAAATATTAGTTCGCTCCCTCGTATCCACGCCTTATTTTACAAATATCCACTCCAACGAAATTCAACACAGCATTTCTTAGTCTGCTGATAGCTATTTGGACAAAATCTTTCTTTAAAGGTGATTATGATAATATTTTGTCCAAATCGTGTGTCAACCCGATCCTCTTGTAAGCAATTACTTGTAAAAAGCTAACGGTTCCTTAGAGGACGTGATCTTGGTCCGTCAACAATGAAACGTCTGAATTTCAAACAAGGAGCTTTGGAAAAAATACGGTGTGGTTTTAGGAATGGACTTCTTGTCCGTGCACGCTCCATTCGATCCAAATGAGATTACAGCCGTAACCCAACTGTGGAGTAATCAAGTGTAAGGATGACTGAGAGGAATAGTACCCGATATGCATACCTGATGAGCGGCAATAACAGCAAAACCCTTCCTGAGCTTCCGGGGAAATTTTGTCCTGTCATCCAAATACAATGCCATAATACTCATATCGAAAAGGGGCTTTCTCTTTTTCCTAGTCTAGAACAAAATCCAGTAAAATCAAACAGAACTGTAATTGAAACGTTCATCTGTTTCTAATTAAGAAGGACACAAATGGTGCAGTCCATAAAGAGTTTTTCATAACTTATAGGGAATTAAATGTTTTTTCTCGCCGCCAGTCACTAACTGATTTCACATCAATTATCCGTCTGATGAGTATACTTGAGTGGATGGTGCTATTTTTATGGCATGTGCTCAAGCTTATCATGAAACAGGACTGGCTAGTTTCTATTGGCTAATATTTGCTGCTAAGTCGTAAATCTATAATCATTCCGTCCAGTTGGTCACATTGGATGCCCGGTACAAAAAGTTAGTTAGTTGTCCCAAGGCCCTGTTGAACTACGCGAACTCCGTAGCACTGAACAGGTACTACCGTTTTTGCATTCAGTTTTTGTCCCCATGTATACTTAGCATTGAATTCTCATCCAGGCCATCCGAGGAGGAAATATAATTGTCAAAAAAGACTTCCTTTTTACCGGCAGTGAAAATATCATGGAGGAATAATTCAAGCCTGAATCTTTATGGTAGACAAGTTAAAAATGCTAGGATTTTCTACAGCACACCAGTTTATTTGGCGAAAAACCCACGATTTTATTTCCGCGTCTCCTACGAATTATTTCAGATGATTCGGTGCTATTGCCATAAAAATATTGGTCTTTGTTGATAAAGCAAATATATCTTGAAATCTATCAGTCTCCACCAAAGCCGTTATCCCCTTTCACTGTGAGATTAATTCTCACGGACAGTGTTTTAAAATCGCTGACTTACTGAGTTTACTGACCACATGCACCCAGAGAATTTATTCGTTATTCCCAGTCACCTGAGCGACTAAATGTTGACGACTAAGCAACCATAGATTTTCCAATAACTTCGTCTTTTCAAAAACAACCGTGGAAATAGTCAGAAGGACTAAATGTGCTTGAATGGGTGATGACGTGTTCGCACAATACAATAAAAAGAAAGGTAAGTAAAATGTTAGACGCATTAATTCTGGAGTTAACTTCCCGTCTGACCTGAAAATGTCACGGTCCTCCCAACTACGTGGCACAACTAACAACTGGAAAAAATGATCCTGTGATGGCCTACAAAATCTAACAGTGCTCCAGTGGAACAATCAAACACTCCTCGTTTTGATTCGCACCACGAAGTCAGTTTCTTATAATAAAGCATGGAGTTATCGAGAAGGTTATACATCCGATCGACCCCTATCCTTGACTTTTATCGAAAATTACCGAACCGAATAACTTTTGTCTGATTAATTTTCAAACTACTGAAAATCATTTCATTAACAAATTAAGTTAGCATCATCTAGTGGTTTCAACTTTGTAGTAGCTTAAGGACTCTTGTCGCAACGAGACAGAGTTATCAGTGATGTGTGTGAGTTGGTCTTGTTCGATGATCAGGTTGATTTCGTCACTCACATCTCACAGTAAAATGTATCAAAGCTCAAAGGAACACCTATAGGTGATCATATTGGACTATGCAAATTGCTGATACATCATCTATAATCATTTCCTGCTGAGTTAAATAGTTACTCCATTGGACATTTATCAATTTAAAGGTGCCCTTGGACGACCAATGGAGGTAAACTAGGCCCACGAATAAAGGTCTCTTCTTTTAGTAGTAAATTACCTGAATGTGATCACTTTTAGATTTTCATCCTGTTTATTTTTATTCTTCAAAGGATATTAGCCTTCTTTTTTATATATTGGAAATAAAGTAATTCAGAAGGAAAGGGAAGGTCAATTACAGGATATCAGCTGGTGAGGTTAATCAGCGATGGCCGCGGTGGCAGGATTCGAACCAGGAATGGATGGATCTAAATTCCTCTGAGATGATCGACTGACCAATGCCGGTAATAATGTCAATTTCAAAAAAATGTATATACTACAATCTTCTGTAATTCACATAACAGAGTGCAAAATTTGTACGGGAGATGATGTGTAAATCATTGTTTTCAAGATACAACTCCGGAAAAGTTCACTGGGTTCATCCAATAGAAGTAGAAGTTAAATTCTGCTGTTCTCATGACTCTTGCAATGTTTTTATTTATTTTCCGTCTCTTTGAGACAAAGACGTATCGGATAACAGAAATTAGATGAACGGCATATAAAAAATTTATTAGACAGATCACAATAGATACATATGTAAAGTATTAATAAACGAAATTATTTCATGCATGAACTCACCGGAGAAAACTACGTACCGGTACAGCTGTTTCATCCATTTTAGGGATCATTACTAGCGCACATTCACCGAGCCTCGACTGGAACTCGAACCGTCGTGAAAGACTTTGAATCAAATCCTTAATCACCGGGCAGTTCGGACAGACTCTCAACGGTTTGTCTAAACACTAATGAACCTGATAGGACACCAAACCGCCGCTGAATTTGTTGGCTACTAACTCGCTTTTCTCATACCGATCAACTCTTCCATGTCCGAATTTCACTGGAGACTCAGGCCATGCGCACTACAACTAATGATTCTTGACCAGTCGGATGAAACAGCTGTACAGTATGTTTCCTTGATATCTCAAGATTAACTAAATAGTGGACGCCGCTTAAAGAATCATGTTGTCTAAAATTCAAACCTCTCACTATTTTTAATACATAAAATTGCTTCAAATGTTCGAGTGTTGAGTCTTACTTGTGAAAAAGTATTGAACAGTCTTAATCCGATTTTACTTGTATATCTGTGTCTTTCATGGAATAATCCTCAACTCATGTATTTTCAGATGACCGGAGTGATGTGTTTTCGTCGACCACGAGAATCCCTCGAGTCCCTCTCTCCATTCTTCTACACTGTGTTCTGTACATCAAAAGCGACGTGAAAAATCACGTAGCAAGCTGTATTAAGAAAATTAATGAAGTACCATTTACTGAAATATAATATGCCTCACAAAGTTTATTGATTCGGAATGATTTTGGCTTTTTAAATCTGAAAATAGGGATGCAGAAAGCAACTCTTAACTCTTTCAGAACAGTTGTGAAGATGCCTAAAGCACAATGCTAGTGCTCCATCTATTGATTAAGGTTGTTGTACTCATTCGCAACTGTTTTTGTATGTGGTAAATGATATCGTAGCATTCTCATGACTAACGGGGTGGCCTGTGTCTGGTAAAGCAAAAGAAGACTGAAAGCCGAAAATACTAGTTGCCATATAATTATCACCCAAAATAATCCATACACTGACTGATTATGATTCATCGATCACTGAGTGACCTGATCTTCCCCACAGTCAAAAGAATCTGTCATGCTCAGCAGAAAAAATGATATCAGCTCTAATAGGTGAAAGATGCACAGTGAGAAACAGCAGTGTAAAAGATTATTCAATGAGTCTACCCTAAGTGAGCTTGTTGCTGCTTATCCATTCCCTGAACAGAAAGTAGAACTTACGACAGGAATGAATTGATGAATGGCAATCCATCTGGTAAACTCATCAAAGTTTTTGAAACTTCTGCCGTGTTTTATACTTACTGAGGATGGATCAGTGGTTTAATTGCGTCTTCTGAGAGAAAGACTTTGCCAATCACGAATTCTATTTGGTAATGAAGAACTTACCAATTCTGAATTTGAAACGATGCTCCACAGAGTATTTTCCGTGAGAAAGTAGCCTTTGTACTGGGACCGATTGACATACAGCTTTTGTGAACGATTATTATAAATTGTAGGAGAATCACTAGGACTCAGGTTGTAGAATGTTGCAACATGTTGCATAATGTCTAGTGTAACGTTTCCACACATAATAAGACTGGCAGTCAAACGCCAGTATGCAAATATAGACGCTGAATATTTCAAGATCGCTGGTAATAAAGAATAGGTATACCAAAAAGTTTTTCATAGACGTCCAAAGAAATCATAAAATTTCTTCTGATTATATTTGGAGCACGTGAGATGGCTTTAAAACCTTTGAGCATAGCAAGGCTTTGTCTCATAGAATACGGCCTTTAACAAAACACCTTTAGTTTATTATATTTTGTTCTTCCTAATTTTGTGCCTAATAAGAAAGGAACTAAGTCATGGCTTCCATCAGTTGTAAGCTTTTAGTTACTGTTTGCAGAAAACAATAGAACGAGAATATCGGGTACTGTCTAATTAGGTGGATGTCAGATAGATAAACAAAATAGGGTAATCTATCGGTCGGTGCACATTATTCTTGTCTTCGGAGCCGGTTAAGTATCCACATTGATCGGTGGTGTACGATGCTTATTCAAATTATTCACAATTTTGATTAGGCGTACTGTTGCCTAGAAGCAGCTCTGTCATTTCCAGTGCGACTCAAAAAGGGTTTGTTTATTTGTATCCACTTTGCATGGGGTTTTGGAATGATTTAACGCAAGCAAAATCCTGGTAAATGTACAAATGGTCTCGTGAACACGCCTAAAGAAACTAAAAGCTACCGTTCAGCGCGTCTTCTTCAACGTGATACAAGTGGGAAAGCTTCGTCTACATTTTCCCGCTTTAATGTATGGTATTCGCTAACTTATAGAACAAATCTAAAACATCATCCGGTTTTGTACGCCATATATTAGATTAAACAAGTATTGAATGTAAAAAGAAGAGAACCCGCAAGTATTTTTTGCTTGTAAACGGCGACTTTCAGCTTATCGGTCTCAACCAGCTCCACCAGCTAAACTAGTACGATTCGATCAATGGAACACGAATAACGCAAGTGAATATCTGGGGGTGAAAACAATATGGTGAAGATGTACAGCAGCTCTCCAGACTTTGTTCACTGGGTTGGTCTGGTCGGTCAATTCGCAGTTGGATGAACAGCATACCAGTGAACTAGGTCCAAATGAAAATTTCATGTACGTGTACAATTTATTGATGGTATAACCACTGGATTTGAAAGAAAGAAGAAGGTTTTGCGTTTACAGACATATCTATTCAACAAAAAATCAGGATTGTCGTAAAGTGCTATCATCTCTCCTTTTCTACGATACGATTCGTTCACTGTTCGGTACCATTCACAGAAAAACAGGAGAAACAGCCTCAGATAACCGGATATTACGTGCTCCCCCTGAATCTTTGCAAGGTAACCAGCCTTTATCGCCTCATGCACGTTTTGCTTTGTTTCGCACTGTGCTCTTGCAAGCATGATCACAAAGTTTTCGTGACCTTTTTTTACGAAGGTGAAGTTTTTTCGGTGAAATGAAGTACCAAGTGACAAAATTACTTTCTCTCCTCTCAGATCATTCTAATTTTTGATGAGGATGGTCACGCGAGAAAACTTCTTTTTAGCGTTTGTCTTCCGCTAGTTGTAAGTGCGTGTGCTGTGCGCGTTATACAGCGTGTTTCGCTGCCGTGATTGCGCTCAAAACTTCCGGCAATTGATGAGACCAACCGAATCGTTTTTTCTGGTTCGTTAAAATGTCAGAGGAAATAAAATATGGCTCATTTTTTCTTATATCAGATTGTCACTTATTACTAAGAACGGAGGGGTGGTATACCTAATAGAAAATAAATAAAAACTCATTTGCGAATCACACTAAGGCGGAACCACAAGCAATTCTTTGACAGCTTTGGTCCCAGGTACGATCTGTCGTGTATAATGATACATTCCGACAAGAAACGAAGATATGCATGGTCAGTCGGTTGCAGGACTGAAGTACGCGCTCGTTTTCTGCCATTAGCTTATCCGACTGCTTGACGGAGATTATCAAAAACGTGTACTGCTCGTACTGTTCTAAATCCTTCAAAACCTTTCCCCTCATAGCCTCTAGATAGAATTCGTTCAAGGCACTGAAATCCTTTTGTAAGCTCTCAGAACCGTGGTAGAGGGGAAATAGATCAAAGTAGCCTCGTTCTATTCTACTTATCTATATTCGGAAAAGAGCTTGAAAGTGAGAAATTGAAAAAATTATTCTTCATCACTCGTGGATAGTTGAATGACCGAAACTCTAAATAATCCTCAAGGCAAAAAGAGGATGTCATAAGTTCACTTTCATTTACGTGAAAACCTGTAGTCAATATGACCGATTAAACATCTTGAAACGACTAGTCTTTGAGTAGATAAAATGCATTTCGTTTTTTTCTTGGGGTGGAGGAATCCTCGCGTTGCACGCAGATGGAGCGTAAGGGTAATTGGAAAATCCGTTCTTTCTATCGAAATTCCTACATGAATGATCAAAGTGGCAATGATCAAATGTTTCTTGCGTATTAATCTCCGAATTCCGTGCAGGTATTCCTGCAAAACCAAGTTTTATTGCGTGGTGTGTGCTCTGTATGTGTACTTCAGTAAAGACCCAGGCGACCAAACTCCATCAATCACCAACTCTGATTTATTGCCCGCCCTTTACATTGTGATCAACATCAGGTGAACCAAGCTTATATTTGCCTCCGGGATCGTTGTCCGTACTCTTTTTAATGTTCCTCGGTTGCCGAGTAAGTTCAATCGATGTTATTTTGATTCCCCTTCTCCTCCTCCTTTACTGACCCACTGGTTTCAGCAAAACTCGGTAGAAGTGATTATATACTCATTTTGAATCCCATCGTCATTTCTGTCTTATCTCTTGTATGACCATCATCTGTGGTGTCAATTTTTTGTGACATCATACATATTTGCATTACACTCGCTCGTCCTGTGTTCCGAAAGACCCCTGTCACACTGTCATACTGATCGATGAATGTAACTGGTCATCTTGCATCGTCCGTCTCATGTAATTCACAAACTCATTATTAATTCGTGAAGTACTCCCATAGTCTGAACTTAGAAGACTTAAACAGAAGAACACAATACTTCTCTTCAGGTCAGTACAGTACACACGTAAAGTTTTGGCTTTCATCAAAAATATGATCCAGAGTATCAACGTAAAAGTACAAAGCTGAAGGTCAAATCTATTTCTGTTGCATTCTGTATGGATACATCAGCCACCAGATTCACTACGAATCATAGAACTATCCATTTGCGGTTGTACGGATAAATCTAAATCATTAGGTATAAGTAGTCGTCCAAAACGAGATGCAATCAACACAGGAAAGATTACAGAAAGACACAGGGTCTAAGCCACAACGGACTAGTTTCCTCGCAAACCCAGAAAATGTGTGAGAAACCCGACATCTATTGACTGAGGCAAAGTCACTTTTGAGGCACTACTGCTTGGCCACAAGTTACGCTGCATAAATGAGAGAGTCTCCCAGCTATATACAGAACTTCAGCTGGAGAACCTATTTCGTGGTCTAACTCAACTGGCACTGACAAGAAATACTGAGTCAAATCAACCGAAGTTGACTTTCATCAGTTACGGTTACCAGTACTTCAATGTCGCACTATCTGCTAGGAACAAATCGACACGAGAACATTTGGCAGCGATAGTGAAACTGCGAGACAAGCAGTCATTTCACATTACACACCACAACTAGAGATCAGGAATCGTCCTTATGGACGGAAAAGACTATCATGAGAAAATGGCAGGACTACTTAGCGATTCAACTAAAGAAAAAGACAAGCCTATCATCACCAAAATGCATGAATTTACCAAACTTTGAAAACTACGACGGGAGGATGAGATAGAAATGACCACTTTCGATCTGATAAGATCAATAGGACCAATAATCGCAAAACTCTGTGGTGTACAGAAAACAAAAAGGGTGATCCCTTGCGACCTATATTTGACGTGTTGGGTTCACCATACCATAACAACACTGTAGTTTACAGAACTCTTGGAACAGATAAGGACGAAATGTCACCGTATGGCCTGCTCAACATGTTGCAAATTGTCGAGGAGAGCAGGAATATGATCGCTAAATCAAAGAAAATGCTCTCTCCCGAGGTATCCTTTCTATTCACTAAAGTATTTCTATCCGAAATGGTCAACGTTATTTGTAATACTTACTAAAGACATCAAAATAGCTATACTAGTGGATACAATTAGGGAGGTCCTAAAAAGGGGTGTTTCAAATGTACAATTTCAGTCCGAAGGAAACCCATATAGACAAAAAGATGGCGTAATAATAGAATCCCCACTGGATCCTCCACTAGCTCGATATATGCAGCTCAAAGATGGGAAATCACAAATGGTGTCAGTCTATCACATATTTACCTACTTAAAAAAGTAGAGGACATTTGTACATTTAAGTAGCAGCCAATTACTCACCTTCGGTAGCATATAGCATAAGCTTGACTTGGCTTGACTAGCTAACTCTAACTGAAAACCATAAAAAAAACTACAAAAGTTTAATGAAGCATACTCGAAAATAGGATTTACCCTACAAAAGAAATTGGACGATGCACTTCCATCCCTTGCATCCACTAACGTATGACAGCGAAAGGATCACTGGAAAGTACCATTTGTTATGAACCAACTTTAGCCGAGCAACACCTTGATTTCGAAAGCTTCATTTCCATGCAGCAACAACGAAACTCAGTACGTTGTCTGACTTACAGTGCGTACCAGATATGCGCCAGGACCAGTTTTCGAAAGCCCCGGGATCTACTGGCAACTGACGCAGAGAAAACGGGTACCAAGATAGTTTCCTCAGACAACACACAGACGCCAACCCCGACCATGAATCCTCAACCTCCCAAGAATGATCGTCTTTGGTTGTATAGCATTTAAGGAGGATTCAGCTGCAGAAACAATGACCCGCCGGTTATCTAACGCGGTAACAAATTCGCTCCATGCTGCAAATCGCCTTCAAAAATAGACCGTGGTTTCAACTGAAACTCAAAGATATACAGCTTGGTTTTCAAACTCATGCTGTGTATATTTCCACTGTTACTCTCGTGGAGGGAAATACGTCGGAGGAAAAACCGGACACCTGTCTGAAGGAGTTCAAGAACGCTGTTCTACGTGGTTAGCCAAAGGAAACAGTAAGAAAGTAACCAGAGCAATACTGTTCCATGCTGTCTATACGTGTCACACACTAGTTCGGGATAGGCCGTCTAGCGTTATCCACCGTGTATCAGAAAAACGGTCTAAAGGGGTCAGACAAGGAATGCTTTCTGTCGCCAAGGCGGTTACGATCAGGTTACGGAACCTAATCCAGTGCTCTCAAAAGTAGTTCGTCAAGACTTTTCAGCTTCAGTGGCCGAGGGTTAACTTGATGGTGGGACAAACACACGGAATTGGTGAACCTGGTAGTTAATGCACATACATAAATGCGACGGAAACAAACTGGACGTTTAGTTTTGTGCTTTTACCTAGATATTCTGGATCATATTTTTGATCAACGCTAAAACTTTGCATGTGTACTCTCCTGGTCCTAACAGAATTACCGAACCGTCTGCTCTGTGTTAGCCTCATTAATTATGTGACTTTATCTTCGGGTTACCTCGAGCTAGCCACCATGTTTGACGGGTGATGAGAAGTCCCGTCGTTCGCTTCCAGATGGTTGCGGAATGGTTCGCAAGTTGGGATGTGTACTCACCACTGTGCTTGACAGTTACTCTCATAACACAAGTGGATTACGGAATCCTCGTTCTTCGGGGTTTTGCTTCTTGTGTCAGTGAATCACCGAACAGCACAGTTCAGTAAAATGTGGGCCGATGAAATCGATAGTCACCAAAACGTTAAATGGTGATTCACGGGTACAGAGATTTACCTGATTATTTCTAACAGTTAGGTTGCCAAATCTCTGCAGTAGATTTTCATACCGGTTGAACCGCAGTTAGCAAAAACTGAGGAAGCCGATAAAAGGGTTATAATTGGAAGTAAAAAGTTGATTCCGCGTCAGTAGTAGTCACTAGAACTAGGGGAATAACACCATAGCCAGAAACAGACAGCGATATTGGTAATATCGGGATTCGGGATATAATGTCACATCCTGGAAACCAGTCATTGTGTAAATGACCTGTCGTGTACGTCCAACGTCGATAATGTTAAAACGTTATATACTACACTGTATCTGTGAAACCAGCAATAAAGAACCAGACAGTATATCCTAGCAGATGACAGACAGAACTTGCAATGCTCCGCTCCGGTTGAGATGATAGTGCTTATAACGGATTTGTTGAGCTCGTTATGAGGACACTAACGAAGTTAACACAGTCAAGTCAAAACCATTATGTCTCATGAGATTTTATAAGATCTGATACCTGATCCGATGAAATCGACAGAGCGTGGTTCAGAATAAAACCTTGAAGAAATAAACAAATAGCACGCAGCTCAATTCAATCAACCTGTTATCCGTCCAACGATCCGACATTTCCTCTGCCTTTATTCACTGGCAAAGTCGTTGTTCTGGCTGGTATTTTGATGAAACTTTCGAGTTTAGAAAATTTATTTCACACCCCTAGGAAACAGTTGACCGGTGATCGAGTGGATTAGGGCTTTTTACTACCACCACCCATCCTTTTTACTATTAGGCAGTAATTACCCACTTTCGCCCGGCTCGTTACCACACACCTGACTTGCTGGGACTTTGGACATCCATCCGCTCCAAGTTTCTGGGTTATTCGTAACGGTGCGGTGGACCTTCAAAATGTTGAGGTTTACATCTACCGCATTCCTGCGCAGATATGAAATAGAAAATAAATATGAAAGACCTCGACACATTATTCATTGTGAGTGGGTATGAGTCATCTAAAGATCGGAAAAGCTACGGGCAACTGAAACATATAATCTCTGACTCACTTCAAACTGTCTGCTAAATACGACCCTAGTAAAAGACATAACAAAAAGAATGAAACGGAAGTTTTCTAGTGAATTTAATGAATGCAGTCAGTTCGCGTTGCTGGCAATTTTCATTCAGATGAAGATTTTGTCAGTTGGACCGCGAAATGCAGAGCATACATTTTCTTAGTTGTATAATTCACAAAATTTATCCTTTTTTAGTCAATTTTTTCCCTGTCTGGTTTAAACGATATTCGTTACCTTTGAGATTCTCCCTACTTTGCTTCAGAGCAACTCTTCAACTAATACTTTAGGAAAATAAATACAGTCACATTTTGCACCTATCAATTGGAAAAGCGTACTAAGGAAATGAAATTATTTTTCATAGACATTTCACTTGTGTCTATGTCACGAAATTTGGGTGTGGCTGAACTGATAGAACGTCCAGTCACCTCATACTGTTCTGTTCTGGTCTATTTTACTTTTGAACTCAGTCGTGCGATGAAACGAGCTTCAGTCTAGTCCGAACAATCAATAACCTTGGAATATCTTGCTCAGTTTTCATTTGAATTTCGGTTCAAGTAGGCGCAATGGGGCACATGCACAGTGGAATACATTTTTGATTTTCAAAAAAGTAAATGAATTAATCAGACATTCGGGGGCAACAGTGAGTCAAATGCGAAACACTGGCTTAAGAATATGGATATTTTTTGAACATACTGTGATCCGGGGTTTAACAAATTCCTCCAATCCAAAACAACTCGTGCATATTACTTAGAGTTTTTGCCTTACGACTGAATACAATATTTCTGGAATGGATCCATGACCAGCCAAAGATAGCTTAGTGGGGAAGTGATCGGCAGTGGAAGGAATAGAACCCCGGATTTAAAATCAAACCCAAATACAGTTTACAACTTTAAAAAATTCGTATGAATAGCGAAGATGCAAAATCAGTCCAATTAATTATTTGAGCAAATTTACAAGTAACTCTATAAGGGAACTTGCATTGGTCTTTACATATTTAAATTGTTTTGGAAAATCAGTCTCACTGTCATTTCACATTCGTAAAGTACGACAGTTCGATGGACCGTGGCCTATTCTTTCGTCCTTTTACACCAATGTTCACTTCCCATAATTCCATATTGTTCCCCAGTAATTATCTGTGTTCTGAGTTCTGCACGTAGCCAAAGGAGATACGATCTCACATTTACGTGATAAGAGCACAATGACGCTGATTCCTTTTGCCCGAAAGATCATTACTGACTGTTCACGCGCACTGCATTGCGATTTTGGACTCGTTACATGTTTCGGCTACTTTTTTCGAAACTACCGATGTACAAAATTTACGTAGTTCTGTATCTTGCTCGTGTTTTAACAAACGAAGATGAAACTTTGTCTGAACTGTAAACCTGTTTTGGAGAGTCATTTTTATGTATATCTTAAAAGCGCCGTAATGACATGCTTGAGCTGGTATAAGAACAATAATAATATAAATAATAATAATAAAAATAGCCAATATGGCTAAGTTTTTCAGACACTCGCAACTGACGTTCTTCAGTTGTTTTTTCAACAACAGAAAAAAAGCATGTTTTGCTCTTTGAATGGGTTCGATGAAAACTTGATTTTATAAATACAAGCGTACCATCTGGTTAGATTTTTAACTGATTCTACAGATTCTGCACATTGGCATTCAATTAAGGTCCTAATATTCCACGGAATGAGTTGTAAAACAAGATTGCAAAACACAAAAAGCAAAAAAGCTTCTCCAGCACAATTAATTTTTGGTCCACTCCGAGCCGAAAAATCGGCGATTATGAAAAAACACCAGACAAGCAGACGGGAGAAATTACGGAACCCCAAGGTCTTCACACACCCAAATTGTCATGTGTTATTGTAGTGTATTGATTGGAGGATGAACACTGGGCGCGCGACCAAATATGCATATTGTATGAGACCCACCTAAGCAGGATACTTAAGAAATGGAAAGGGGAAGGTGAAAAAGCTGACCTGCTTGTTCCACATTTTCTCCTTTTTTCCTTCACCCAGTCCGTCTCCTCATCCTCGGATCACGCTGCATCCAGATAGTGTAAAACACTGTGTGTATCGAGGAGAAACACTAACTGCCGAATGTAAAGCGTGCTATGTGATTTGCATATGGAATGCAAACAACTTCGGTGTGACTACGTACTCGTTGTGCACGTCTTGAACTTATGAAATGCCATATCAGAGCAAAACTGACTGAAAAGATGGAGTCTGTCGATGATAAACTGTTATGGATAACCGAGGTCGTGCCCTTTTTTCCACAATTTTCATACCTTTTGTACAATTAATCTTTAGTCCCCCGGATCCCGACGAGCAAAGAACAACTTTGTCCTTGTGCTTTACTGCAGACTGAAGTGATATGTCTGGTATTTGTTGTTTTTACCTGGTGCTTAAGTTATTCACAAGTCCAGTTTATTCAGTTTTGGAACACTATGCTAGATAAGGCTGGTAACTTCGTCATGTTCATAATTTTGCCGGAGATTAGGGAAAGTTCTTTTTCTCGATGATTTCGAGAAGTCATTGTAAGAGCCAACAACCATGATAATAAGGCTAGGAGGGAGATATCACATTGCCCCCCCCCCCCAAAAAAAAAAAAATTAGGTCAGGGTTGTGCGACTGGCAGAGATATCATGTAATTAGCTCCTGGTAAGTTCACAGGAAAACACACACAGCCGATTCCAGGTTTTCTGTATTTACGACACCGTGCACGAACTCGGGATTGAAGTTATCCGTTTGAACAACGGATTTTCAACTGCTTCTACTCACTGAACTCGGTATTTAGGTCACAAACCTTTTACAGTTAGTAGCTAGGTGACATCGTCAGTCTGCAGTCAGAGGCTGCTGAAAACCACCAACCGGAGTTTCAGTCAACAGCAAACAAATATTCAAAAGCATTGAGGATAAGGCATTTTTCCCAAGCTGTCATTTCAACGAATTTTTTAATTCATATTTGTATGGAGGACTTCTGCCCACATTTCTGGTTGAACATAAATGAATGCATGGGGAAACAAGCCGGCTGTCACAAATGGTATAAAATTGAGAACACTTAAATAGGAAATAATTTTCAATTAGTGTTAGAGTAAGTTACAGAGAGTACAGGGGTAGGACAGATTGATTTGAAAATAAAAGTGAGGGAATACAGATCGGGTGGAGGAGAGGGACAACAGAAGGATAAATCTTTGTGAAGCGCACGAAAGGGATCCTGGATTATCTCGTGGACTAGGGTTAAACAAGACTCGATATGCTGATAAACTATTCTGTCAAAAAGTATCACTGGGGTTATACGAAATCCGAATGATTATTGCCATTTACAGTGCATATCTTTGAAGTCCTGTTTTGAAATGCCGATATTATGTACTCAACAAACTATTCAATAAATTTGATCAAAACAGCTCAGTTGAAAGGCAGATATTCCTAGCTTGGAAATGTTCAGAATAAATCTAAAGAATCGTGCAACCCCCGAATTTCTTTGCATTACTTTTCTAGATAATGACTCATAAGGTTTCAGATGTACGCAGATCCATCTAATTCCCTTCATCGATACCTTGTCGTAGACTCACCTACATCTACTGGCTTCCACTGATTACATTTTTAACCGTGATTTGGTGAAAAGCTCGGAAATAGTGTTTTCATTGACTCAGTTGCCACTTTAGCCATCCCATTTGTCTGATTCAGTCACAATACGGATTTCAGCTTGCAATTTACGCCTTAGTAACCCAAACATTTTACCAAAAACCATGCAGATATATGTCTCTGTACAACTTCTTCTACTACCACTACTAGTGGTAGTAGTAGTACAACAACAAATCCTAGTTCTACTACCACTGTTACTATTACTATTTCTGCCAGTATCACTACCACTAAAACGCCTCCCGTCATATATTAGGGGTTTGTTCCGGTTTTGTGGCAAAATTTAACCCTGGAGAACTTCAACATTTTTTCCAAGTGAATAACAAGATCGTAGGTTCTATTTTGCTTTCATTTTCTGTTCACGGAAACTCACCCGTATTCAACAAAACACTTGGACGGTAAAAAAAAGTAAGAATTCTGTTTCGCTCTACAAAAGCCCATTGATCCGATTGCATAAAAGGTTTGCGCATACCTTTTGTTTTTGTAGTCTTACTTTCTACGCTGACAAAACTTTTCTTTTTTGCCCTGTTCGCCTTTAGAAAAAAAACAGCATGTAAAACGAACTGCGGTAAACAACGTAGTAGGCAAGCTACCGTTATTGATCGTGATGGAGGAGGAGCAGGAGGAGGAGGGGGAATAATCGGGGAAGGGATTGCTTCACACCAGGCAGACTGATAGCCAGCGGAAAAATTGAAGTAGCGAATATAGTCTATCCACGTTATGAGTATCCTTAGATGAGTAAAAAGACCTAGGTTGAAGCAAAGGTTGTGGAATTCGGGAATGAAGATAATGGGATGTTCTGCGCGATACCCGTCAAAGTTAGTCCGGTTTTAAGAATAAAGTTCATCTTGACATTTTTAAAACTTCATAAGGATATGTTACCTAATCCTTTATTCGTTGACTCATTATCCGAAGCATATATGATGTGTAGGTTTACTTTTACAATTACGTGGAAATTTTTATTTTAAATGTTGTGTAGAACTGTTTAAACGCAAAGAACATTCCTCACTTTAGGACTTCCAATTTGAACTGCTCTCCTTCAAGGGGTTTATACAATCGGAGGCATGTATTTCCTCGGTTCGGCTATAAAATTCGACTTCCTATATCTTAATTGTTTCTATAGATATAAAATTCGCTTTTGAACAACCTAGAAAATAAAAAAATTTGTGTTCCTAATCCCAGTCATGTCCGCGTACCACAGAATTCTCGGATGAACGACGGCTTCGTGGCTTATTGCCTATTTATTTACGGAGAGTTGATGACAGAGAAGGAATCAGATACTCCCAAAATTGGTCGATGGGATTCAAACAACCGTCCAAGGGTCTTTCACAGCAGAGACTAGCGGCTGCGTAAGCACCGAGTAATCACTTTATCGTTTAAGATTAACTGGAGGAAACTTAGTCAGAAGGTGCCAACATTTTGCTGTCCTGTGAGGACAAAGAGAATTCATTCGACAAGTTAGGGTTCATATGTCATTTTTATCAAAATTTATACAAAAACAGTTTAAATCCATTTAAATAGAACGCTTTTGTCAAAGACGCTACTAAAAATTTAAAGGAAACAGTGTAACAAGCCTGATTTGCGTTGAGTTTTCAAAAGTTCATTTATTGAATTAAAAATAATGTGAATACAAAAACACTTTTCTTTTTTAAGTCGTATCTACAAGCGGGTGGACGAAGTTTCTCGGAAGCACACGACAGGTCTCGCGGCAATTACCGCTCATCAATTACGTGTATCCGGCGCTCTTCTTCCCATCCACTTTTTGTGATATTTGTGCTCTCTGTAGGCGTGTCTTCACAACAACCTATCAGTAGTGTGAGAAGAAGCTCCTGTTCTGAGGGTCCTCTGAGGAACGACAACGATTAAAGGTGTGGTCTGCAAGAATCTTCATGGTTATTTTTTCTCAGTCCATAGTGTGCAAATCGGATAATTTTGAGATAAGAGAACCTATTGAAACTAACGATACACAGCTGATAACACCCAAGCCGAGGTGATGTGTGATAAAATCCTTCTTAAGCAGACCATCGTGGAATACGGGACAGCGGTAAATTACCACTGGGAGAATATATTAATGAACCAAAGGGAAAATAATGGCTTGTCCGGCACTAAATTGCCCTAGTCTGCAAATTTCAAATGACATTCTATGAAGTATTTTCATATCATCTAGAATATTTGATGGCCACTGGAAGTCCATGCTACCTGTAATGTCAAATTATCTAACCTGGTATGTTCATAAAAACGGACAATGCTAATGACCGATTGTTCACTTAGCTACGATGAACACGAGTGAAAGTTTACTCTAATCACTTGTAAGGCTTTGATATTAAGCCCAGAATTTGACAAAATCTTCTGAGTGTTGCACAAGTTCCCGGTAGAAAGAGGTGAAGCCGGCTTGGTTTGACACGCACTGATAACGCATCGCTTTATCGATGTACCTTGGACGTTTTATGGGCGTTCAATAGACAAATCTCTATTGCGTAAGCTGAAGAGATAGGGGAAAAGGTCGGCAACCTGAAGAACACCAGAGTTATTCATTAGGGGAATTATTAAATTTGTACCAACTTTGTTACGTCAAGTCTTTAACCCTAATATTAAAGAAATGGGATAGCCAAGGTGCTCCAACGATTGAAGAAGTATACAACTGGGAACCCGATCAAAAGTAGAAGAATAATCTATGAAGATATAAAAAAATGATTTCATAACTGCTGTTCATATAATTACATGCTAAACGAGCCTATCAGATAACAAGATCTGGCATTTCCAGTTGTCTTTTACTTTAAATTCTTACTCATCTGTTGATAATCAAAATCACTTGGCATCAATTGCCGGGATTAGGTTATCAGAATGTGAACATTGAGTGTTTGAAAGAATTTAATGCACATTATTCTCTTTCGTAGAACGAACACCCAACTATTAGATGTTGATTTACGCTGACAGTAACCGCCTTCCCACCTTGAGTCAATTCGTCGTCTTATCTGAAACAAGTCACCATGAGAAATCTGTTCCTTAATATAATATGCAGGAATGTTCTCCTGCACTAGAACTACATTTCTCAGGTTTGCAAACAGAGAAGAACTTCTTTTTACATCAAAACTTCTTTGCATGTAATTCATTCCAATTATTTTCTATGGACTTCTTTTGTGGAGCTTGAGATAATTTTGTGGAGAACGAAAGTATTATGACAAAAATGGACCTATCCGGCCCCTCAAGTTTGGTAGTGGCTCACGGATTTGCGAGGTGGTTATTCAACATCTTGCGGTATCGTGTCTTTCAAAATGTCCATTGTCAAATAAGATTGTCAACACAGAAGCTCAAATATACTTTCAATAGTATAGAATTCTGTAACGTTCTGTACGATTCTATTGAAGGGTCCGGATAAAAGAGACGTAAATGCGACAGTCAGTATTACACTTAAACATAACATCAATTAAACAATTAAGGAACCGAGTTATTATGTTGTCTTTCAACGCAAAATAATCCGATAGCTTTTTCTTTCAGTTGGTAGAAAATGTCATCGGAAAATGGTCACAGTTTGAGAAGCCCCAAATTGCTGCCCGTTAAAGGATTCCCTAGAAGATTCCTCACGGGAGAATAAACGTATCTGTTCTGAAAAAAAGAAGGAAGTTATTTGCAGCCTCGGGTTCAAATTCGTTTACCATTTCCAGAATGGAAACTTAGTCGACTACCTGGGCAGAACAAAAAGGGAGTTGTGTCATCGAATGACCAAACACATCCCAGTATGACTGAATGAAATTACGGAAGATAGTTTTACCACACTGAAGTCATCAGCCAAATCAACGAATTTTTAGCGATCCATGATCTGAAATCTGAGGGAATCGACGCATTACTTCAGTCCCAACAGTGCCTATCAAATCGCAAACCGTTGCACTAACAACAGGCCACTGAATTACCATTAGGATTTAGCTATTCACAATCGCCACCATGCTCTTTGAGAGCGAGTGCAATAGATCACCCTAGACTGATGATCGTGACAGACTTTCACTATCTTCCATTCCCTGTAGCAGTACTGTGTCGTTTGTTTGTTCACTCTTCTGATTACTGCAAAATTCGTTGTATTCTGACTATCCAAATAATCGCCAAGACATCAGTATTGCAACGATTAGACTGTAGATCACCATATAGGTGTCCCAATAATGTAAGTAAGGAAACCCTATAAAACACTCACTGAGCTTTGAGCCTATGGAGTATTTTGGCTTTGATTCTTTCAAACTGAATGTGCAACATCGGAATAATGATCACGGGATCTTACGTACTAAAACATGCACTAGCAAAAAGCAGCACAATGATTCTGGGTACACTGTAAAAATCAGTCTCTGACTTCTTTATTCAAGGTAACTGATCAGTACCAGTTTCTTCATTGATATCTAGTAGGCCTGCGGAGAAAATTTTTTCCTTCACAGCTCTCGGACCATACAGAGCAGAAAAATATTACCACGCTATTACTAACCTCGCAGGATAACCGTTGTATGGAAAAGTATAGCGTGGATTTCTAATCCTCATTTGTGATAATATCGAGGTTTCAGGGATCAAATCAAAACGTATACTTTTTAACCTTATGGTTTCTGGCGTGACCGACATTCTCCTCCCTGCAGTAAAAGGAGTAATTATTGCCTTGTCACGAACTGAAATCCACATGGAGGAATAAATGATTTGATCAGCAGTAAACCTCATCCTAACTTTTGTTTGACGTCGTCACACAGAGGTTTGTCAAGTTTTCAAAGTATAAGTGTGATGCAATAGACGTAGTATTCATTGAGTTAACGTTATGTTCTGTGTAGCAGGTTAGAATAGGCTTTCCAATCACTTCTCTCCAGTTATTGGTTATTTGTAATCTATCATCAGGGTAAAATTTTCGAGGAAGGTATAACAGTTCCTGGCTTCGAAATAAAACTTCGAGAGAAAGCACTCAAAAACACAACTTTTAGGCAACAGGAGAATGAACGACCGCGATTTAATTGAGATGAATTTTTTCACAAAAAAGGTTTCATGATTATTGATTTGCAGACAAATTACTGTACGTATATTAATACAACCAGATAGTTTGGAGAGAATATAAGAAGACGTTACATGAGATCAAATGGTGCCAACCAACCGAAACAGGATACCTTGTGTGCAGCTCTAAATCTGCTCTTTCAAATTTATAAATGAATACGATCTTATTTCAAACGACAAAGACAAGCCCCGCGCAAGGGCGCATTCACATTGACAATATTTTATGCCGAATTGTGTTTGGTTCTGCCCCATTTGGACGAAAGTCAACCCAGATACAATCACTGAACCAAATTATGAATTATTTGCTGAATAAATCCAGTCTCTTACTACCGAAATTAATCATGTAATCAATCTTTATAGATTGTTGGGAGAGTAAAACATTTGTTTCTGGTGGGCTTCAAACGGAATAACCACTCTATGAAGGAGTTGCTCGTTGTGCGGCCAATGGATTGCCACCATTGAATGCCCAGTGACTGAAAGGCGTTATGTGATACAGTGACAGAGTTAAACAAACCGCTGAGAGTCGGCCCGGATAGCTTGTTGGTTAGATGTTCAACTCAAAATTGTTAGGGCCTGGTTCGAATCCTACTAGGAACTCGGTGGATGCGCACAACTGACAGTTCCTAATTAGGATGGTTTTCAATGGTAAGTAAAGCTTTTTACTGCATGATAAGTCTTGTTGTTAATCAAATCGAGTCTCTTGCCCCTGGAAGAATGAGGAACTCAATCACTCCGTCTTGCAGCACTTTTCTGTCAACAATTTACTCTATTTCCTTGTATCAACCACAATTTTTTATTATTCGGCTGGACTGAAATTTGTTTCGTAATATAGGGGAAAATAAAGTTAGTTACATTTCGGCTACAGATTTTTGGCAGCAAAATTTCTTAGTAATATTTAGTGGGCTTTGAACATCTTCTTTCAAAACCAATCCAAGGGGAAAATGCGGAAAATAGTCACAGAGATGCTTTTCACTAAGACGATGGAAAATGATACATGGTCTAAAAAAAGCAGTTTCCAGAAACAAAACTGACAAAATTAATTGCAATATACCAGCATTTCCACTAGGTTACAAATATCGCCGCATCATTTCAAAGTGAAAATATTTTGTTTGATGAGAAGTTGGTGAGAATTATAAAACCGATTTAATTACCATATGTTATCATGAAATAGTCGCTCTGATGAAAACATATTTGAAAATTAATCCTGAACGAAGCATTGTTACATTGGAAAATTTGCATCACAAAAATTGTCATGGAAATTTGTTTTGTTGTAAACAGTTATGAAAAGCTGTATTTTATCATACGGTATTAATGAATAATGCTCTGTGATATGCCGAGCGGCGAGTAAAACACCGCACTGTGCCGCAGTCTAGCAGGCCAAAAAATCAAAGTCACTGTCGCACTACTCACAGTCCGCTATATCCTGCTGTCATGATTTAGGTTGAGTGAGTAAAGGAATGAAGTTATTTAAAATAATTACAATAAGAGGTTTATAATTTGTGTAGATATTGTCCAAATCACCCTGCAGCAGTACTATACTGAACGTCATCTCTCAGACCGAGTCAAATGGGTCAAAAATCACATCAGACGGGAGGCTGAATAGTATAATGTAATATTTCGTGGTGAAAAATGTCCAACTTGGACAATACCGAAGAACTAATGTACTACTAGCGTTACATGCGGAACAGTAAGCTTGACTTCTGTTGTTAAGCCAACAGGGGTGTGTGTGATGTATAGCAGTTGGCTGTTCTCGAAGGAAAGCAGATAGCTGACTCGTACATCAGAAATGAATGGCTTCTTACTCCAAGCAATTCTGAAAAATCGGCAGAGGTCCATGCTTTTCTAGTGATACAAAGCCACCATACATAGAGCTCAGGTTAGCTAAATGTTGTTACCTTATCGAAACATCAAAATCATTTGTTTGCCCGCTCGCAGTCCGCTTTTGAGCCCCACTGAAATTTGTGCGACTTGTCAGTGAGGCGAGTCCAAGTAAACGAAAGAGTCTCCAATATCATTCACAGACTGAAGTCTAATATCACTGAATGGCAGAACTTCGAAATTTAACCGATCCGAAATCTTATTTTCAATACTTCGGATGAATGTTTTTCTGTTCTGAGCAGTAAGGGACTTTGCGTTTGACTATCAGGAGGTTGTCTTTATCATTGGGCTAGGAGTGTGCTAAAAATATTTCGCACCCTCCAGGCACCCTCCATAAAATAATCTATGCGGAAAAAATACATCCAGAAGGTGTTGCCAACGTTCACGAATTATTCACTAGCACTAAAATGTTAGCATCAATTAGCTGATAATTGTTAACTACATAAGCATTGGTATCTTTCAAACTACTTTTCAATACAGCGCTAGAGACAGTCTAGAATTTTGCCTTCGAGAGTGCAATTTTTGAATGGAAAGCTTCAGAAGCATTAGATGCCATTAACCTGATGCATAACAAGTAAACTTATACTGAACAAAGCTTGCTTTCACGATTAAGTAGGTCAGTAACAAATTTTAATAATAAGACCGACTAGAACAATGAATCCGATAAATTCTTCCCCTCTCACTCTGGCCAACTCGAAGGCCATGGTTACCTCAACCGATTTTTCCGTTTTCAAACCCGATTCATTGTCTTCTGTGAACAGCTCACCGATTACCTTACTTTTTGCTTTAATTTCTGTTGTTTTGTTCGAAACTGTCCGCTTTCAAACTGATCGATACTCTACACCAATACGTGATCAGCTGCGAGGAGACAAAGGGCGGACCTACAAACATGGACAGAGAAAGTAAGCCGAAAACCCACGCAAATCTGAAGTAAAGCGCCTGGATAAATTGTATACATCTTAGGAAAATTTAGTTATCGTAACATGTGAACAGCCACAAAACTTGCGACAGTAGCTCAAGAAACAAAAAAGAAAACATTGACATTGAAAAACCCAACTCCGATTTCGGCTAAATATCGCAGTCTGCTTCCATGCCAATCTTTAACAGCTCATCTCAGCCGCCAACTACCGGACCCTCTATGGTCTTCCAAAAGTTATGCAAAGAGAAGTTAAATAAAGCTCCTGGTCCAGAGGAGCTGTCACCGTCTGTACTTAGGGAATGTGCTGACTTCCTTTTGGTTCAATTAGCCAAAATCTTCAACAATTTTCTTATGAGCAGGAAAATCCTTGAAAGAACTTGGGAAGTACCACCCCCTTCGTCAGCACATCAGTGATGCGCAAATCGCTTGAGAGGCTTTTGTTACCATTGGTTAACTTGGAGTCCACTGAAAAAGATACTCATTATTGTACTGTCTGGTCTTCACGATCCATACTCAAAGTCGTAGGTAACCTAGTCTATTCAATACCTCCGGCTTTAGATAGAAGAAGTGAGACTGTCAGAACAGCTTTCTTCGAATACAAAAATGCACCCGATTGCTTTGATCGATCAGTGTTACTCAGTATGCTCTCCGTAAGTGGTGCTGGCTCAAACATCAGCAAGATGATTTCGGACTATTTAACTGGTCGGATATATCTCCTTTGTTTCATTGGCCAAAGTCCGTCTCTATTCTAATTGATTCCGATGTCCTAAAGGGCGCCGTTTTTCAATTTTTTCTGTTTTTTTGCATCAAACCACTCCCAGTTCCGTCGACGTTTATTTCCTGCTAACAAGTCGATCCTGTAGTTTCAGGATTTGAATTAAAGACACCCGAAGGAATTTCCTACACTGCGATCCAACTGAACGAAGTAGTAGGCTGGTCTCCATCCGGCTCCATCACACAGAATGCCCTGGGTGTTAGGATGTATTTTTTCCTTAATTTCTGATGATTTCCTTGGAGACCATAACAACAGTTACCCTTTCATGCCAGTGAATAATAAAACCCCACCAATATCATCGACGGTTAAATATCTTGGTATTACACTATCCCGTAATGCTTCATGGCCCATGCATGTTCAACAGATATGGTGTAAAGTAAGAAAGTTTTCCCTATACTCTCTCCGTTTTTGGGTTACTCTTGGTCCACCATCAGCTAATTCCTTAATTTGATTACATGCCTTCTTCCAAATTGGTTGTACTTCTCTCCAGTTATTTTCCCTGGACTTTTAATGGGGATTTTAACTTGATGATAAAATCCGTGGAAAACATCTCCAAATGCAGCGGAATATCCAAAAGTACAAATGTTGAAGCTATCACTGATAAACACACCAGTGCTTGCGGCCAGTTTACTTCCAAAATAATTTCAGGCATGCATTGAACCCTGCACAACGAACTTTCAAAAGTTGTCGACCACAGGTGCTCTCTCAAAGTTCAAATTTTTATTTTCTCGCACTTCTGCATGTAACAAGTCTGTTTTGAACGGGATATGACGTCAGTAGCACGGCGTTGTCGGTGGAAAATTATAAGCCGACTTTTCGGTTACCGTGGGTAACCTTTCTCAAGGCAGTTTTACGATAAAAAACTGCCTTGAGGAAGGTTACCCACGGTAACATAAAAGTCGGCTTATAATTTTCCACCGACAACGCCGTGTTACTGACATTATATCTCGTTTAATACATCACATAGCGCATCGTTTTTTTCGATACACTCCGAACCTCGTTCGGCCCTGACATTTAGTTCTGCTTTGCTTTACCATGCTCGTCTGTTTTCTGACCCAAAGAAAGTCACCACGGACTTAGGGAACTGTTTATTAGGTGAAAACGTTCATAATTTATACCTTTTTCCCGATTCGTATTTCTACTTTCATTGATATGATGTAAATGCTGAAAATCCACCCATTTGGGTGCACTAGGCTACTAATGACTTGAAAAAAATGCGATGTCGTCATGGTTCATAGCCGATTCAAGTTCCATTCTCTATGTCCTATACGTTCTCCAGACTTCATTCCGTCGGGCTTTCATCTTTTCCGATCAACATCCAACAATTTTTGTGAGGTTTAGTTTAAGATTGAGAAGAATTCAAACATAGTTTGACGAATTTTTATTTAAAACCTGGAGCATTTTACTGCAGAAGTATAAAAATACTTGTTGGCCTTTGAAAAAGAGGAATTAAGGATGATCAATATATTATTTAAAAAAATTACATCTTTTTATCAACTAAAATCAAGTTTTCTCCTAAGTAATGAAAAAATTTATTAAATCTTCGGAGACTTGTTCCTCAAGCCAATGTATTCAAGGTAACCTAAATCAGTGCTATCGATTTCGGTTGTCACAATAAGAAAAAACACGATACAAACCATAAATACATAAACCCCTATCTCGAAAGGTTGCGCCGTATTTGAATAATATGTTATTGATTTTCTACCTGACTAAACACGAGTATACAAGCTTTTTTCCTTTTCGCGGTACATTTTTCTGCACCAATGCCTTCAAGTTCAATAAGCCACTACGGAAAAATTTCCCAGTTTTCTATCTTGTCGGGTGATAAACACAACTAGGAATTACCATTTTCTTTCGCACAAGCAAAAGTCACCGGTTGGTCACGAATCGTATTCACGCTGGACAAATCACAGCTATAACCGAATCAAATTCAACTCCGTTTCCAACAACTAGTAAATAGTGGAAGGAAAAATATAAATTCCTGCCTCTCTAAACCAAAGAACCAGAAAATTGACATGGATATGACCACGTTTTCTGTTTCATGCATCTAACACCTTTGTATATCTTAAAAATCTGTCACAGAACCACGTGAAAGCACCGTTCGGTTTGGCCTTTTCGAAGCCTTATCACGTGATCATGCCATAGAATTTAAAAGACTGTTGTTCTTCCTTTGTGAAATAATGATCGATTAGTGCCAAGTTGGGTGTACAATGCTTATTTATTCTTTCAAAATATTTTACAAACCTTGGTGGAAGTGTCGAAGTATTTGAACTTTAAATTTCACCTCAAAAGCTATGTGAAATTCATAATGAAATAATGAATTCAAGCTTTTATTCACTAATGAATCAACACCTGTGTGATGAATGCTATGGGGTAGTACCAATCATCCCTGAGCGCAAATTCTTACTGTGTACGTGCCGTTTTATTGACACAAAGATGAATCCATCCACAGTAAACCTGGTAGCTGCAACAGAATGGTGTGCAGTACTAAGAAAATGGGCTTTGATAGCTTATGCTCTAAAACTCGACACCGGTGCCCACTCTGCTTTATCATTCAGCATTATTCAAACAGTCAGTAAAAATAATGAGCCTCTAATTGTAGACTTTGCATTGAAAGCAGAAAATATCTCCTTATCATGCTTTGCTGCGTTAAATCAACTTTAAAAGCCATTATCATACTTCCCAACTGCCCACCACCCTCTGGGCCATCATACTTGATTATCAAGGCCTCTAAAATTAAACTAACCACAAACCAACCCAGAATTATTATGAAAGGATGACTTAGGAAGAATAACCTAAGCCTTGGTCTGATAAAGAAATATGATGAGACGGAAGGCATTTTTGAAGAAATTAATTCATAAACAGAAGTTTCACAAAGTTCATGGGCTGTCTGTGGCTGACACTGCATCACTTCACAGCAAAGGGGTTTCAAGATTTTCTGAGCCTAAAGTGCCATTCTATACTGAATGGGATTAATATATTTGTCTACCCATCCGAAACTAACCGTCACCCACGTAGCTCTCTAACCGTTTGAGATCAATTAAAAGGTCAATGGATTCTGAATCGAGGTTCTCCTGGTAACCATATATCGTGTGAAAGTGTGACAAAATCATCCTGACAACTTGGTAATGGTTGCAAATAACGTGATATGCACGATAAAAGTTGAGGATCTGAGATGGACCAATGAATAAATAGTCGATCAGTTATCTTAGACAATGAGGCTCACTATAGGAGCAAATCAAGTCAATTTTTACGTCATGCTAAAATAAACCGGCTTTCGAATCTGATATTTATTGACTGATAATCCTAAACTTTATCGGACGGCTGCTCTGTTTACTCACTCGAAACAACAACGACGACAGCGTCAATAACAACATATACAAACGGTTTTTGAAACAATTACATTGAAAGAATCAAAAAATATCCTATCTCAGCATCAAGGAGATGACGTTTTCTATATGCATTAGTCTGCGGCTTTAAACAGTGATCAAGTAGCGAATGATTCTAATTGCCGATATTAGCGGGCAAATCTTTTTCGGCTTTCGGATGATGCTGGCTTCATAGCACAAGTACAATCCCGTGCTTCCGAACAACCAGTAACTGTACGTCCATCGCTTTTAGTGACTTAGTCACCCCACAAATCGTGACCCTTCCGTTAATATACTGAGAGGATATCTCTCATCAAACAATTTTTATCCGTAATCATCCCCTTGCGTAGTTGGTCTTCAGAGTGATTCGCGAAAAAATTAAACTCACAGAATACTTAAACCAGTTTAGAAAATATGTTCCTCTTCTAATGCTTCCAACTTTACGACGGCTCGTTCTCAGTGCGAATTAGGCGGGAAGTAGAAACACCCGGACAAATTCCAGTGCGGTATCCAACAATGTACCAGATAACATGCCCTTGTATTTCAAACAAGAAAACTTGCCTCGGTTGTTTTCTCTCCTCCGTCTATCCCTCTTGCTCGGTCCTTCGGTTGTGGTAAATGTATATCTGTGAGTGACAACGTTGGCAGCCGTGTTTCCAAACCCCAAATAAACTCCGGTCCATCATTTGTAACAAATGAACGATACCATCAGAAATAAATTCTCGCCGTTGCATATGGGGATAACCCAAGGTCAAAAAACTGCTCGGACCTAATTGACACTCGGAGAGAAGCAGTAATCCAGATTGAGTGAAAAATCTCGGTAGAATGTCGTAATTTTTATATAAAAGCTCAATTTCTGACCAGTTACATTTTTCAGTTCTGGCAAATGAGAACAAATTTTAAGGTATATCATGAAGCTTAAATCGTGAGAAGACAAAGATACTGAAATGTTTATTATTCAGTATTACAAATTTTGATTATCTTAGTGCATGGGCTTGTTTGGCCATCAGCAAACAGGCGGGACGGCAAAAAGATCACAAAAGAAAGTTTAAGCAGAATAGTCTTTTTCCGTTTAACAGGTTTTCTTTACGGATCTCCTTATAAGCAAATCCCAAAAGTATAACTTCACTGAGTACTCTGAAGATTCTCGTTTATTTAAGGTAAAATATTTTCAGTGTCATCACTGATACAGAACACGTTGTTTCGGAAACTGAAAGAACGTGAATGATAGTAATGGTCTTTTCCCCAGCGCAATTTGCCACTAATCAAATTTTCCCAAAAAGTGTACCTTCTGTATTAGCAAGTAAATCACTCGGAACGGATTTCTAATCACTCCTATTCTCCTTTGCAAAAACCAGTTTCTTCACTGACACATTTTTGTGAGCCCCCATGAAAAAAATAGTAACTTGCATCCTAATGTCTCAGATACCTCCTGGAATTCATTGATCAAGTAAACCAAAGAGTGTTTCCCCTCCAAACGTGTACGTCTTCAGGCAATGACACCATCTCATCCATGTGAGCGTAAATTAAGATGGAGCTATGCATAATCCGTCTTCCAACGAAAGCAATTCGACAAATGTTTAGCCTGGTCTTGTTAGCTAACTGAGCTGGCTCATTTGTTAATTCGGCTAAACCCCTGTCAGAAGGATTTGGTTATAATTCTAGGGGGGGAGGAATAACCGAATAATCCTATTTGGTTTATCTCAAACATTTATTAGAATATGAACTGAAGACGTTGCATCCAAGTAACCCAGAAAGATTTGATCTACAGTGATTATGCAGTTTACCGGGCTCATTTTTGCCACCGTCCGTCAATTATCGACAGTTGACTGCATTTTCCCCCCTCCCTGAAGTATTCTGTCATTACTGAGTGAAAGTTATGATGAAATGAAGTGCAGCAAGGAAAGAGTACTGAGGCAAACTGATAATGACTGATCTAATCAATATTTGTATCTGGGACCACTTTACATGTACACTCCCCGACACCCATCCATCTTTCATGTGTGCACAGTGTCACTGGGAGTAGAATTCAGTGCAACTTTTTCTCCATCGCAATATAGGCTGACTGGATAGACCATTAATTCGAAGCACTTCCAAAGTTTTCCTCCCCCGTTTCATCCCAACCATTTCGGCCTGCTTTTCTCTTCCTAAGATAGGATAACCTGTTGATGTTACTGTAGTGGATAATGTGGTAGTAAAAGAACTAGGTAGGCATTAGGCCGATTGAGCTTACCAGTTGAGAATCACGGACCAAAGAAGAGACACTAAACAGCAGAAACTTCCGTTAACAGACATAAAAAGCTCTGCTGACTTGTAGACGGAACTCAGCGCGATCTCAAACAATCAGCAGGTAAGCCAATGTGGGGAGTTAACGAGCAGTTAAGGCAAGTAACTGCACCAACTAAACGGGAATGGTGCGCAAAAGAACCACCCCAATGGTCGCAGGCGCTTGGTAGGAACGGAGTCAAAATGCTCAGACCCCTGCAGGACTGCTCCCGCTAACGCTCGGTCCGGAAAGGGAGCTATTTTAACCGTTGTACAAGCTTTACGAACTTGACAAGTAGTGGCAATTCGCCTATCTCGCTTTTTTCTTGCACTGCCGGCGATTCATTTCAGTTTACTTTATATTCGTTTAGTATTTCATGTAGTAAACGCCAGTGAAAAAATCGTACGTTTATCTTCCGGAAAAGAATAAAAAAGGAAGAAACTAATGAGGAAAATGTATTCAGAAATCCAGTGCTTCTCAAAACCTAATGTTTTGTTCTTTTCAGATCTGATTCTGGTATGCCTAAAGGTCCATTGAGATGCATTGTTCATGATATCCAAGAAATAAATAGCACCTAGAAACATAGCCAACACTTTTTCCACAAACATCAGAAGAGAAGGATATCAACATTAATCTAATGAGTTCTTGTGTCTAGACCACGTTGACTCTATAAAACTGATATAAATCCACGTAAACACACAAACACGTTTAGAAAACTTGCGCTCTATCAGTTACGGGTAGGATAAATGTGTCGATAGTCAAAAGTGATCCTCAAAAATGCCAATCTCCTTTTCCAGCTGGTTAAGGTAGTCTCCAAATAATCTGACAAGTCGTGGTAGTCTGTTCATTCCCATTTGTTGTCTGTCTGATAGGCGATGGGAGACGGCCATTGAATTGTTTCGTTTCCTTTCGTTTTCCTCCTTGCGGTATGGGCTAAATCAAACCAGTTTTGCGGCACTACTGTCTTGGCCGATTAGTGTCATCTGTTTTCCAAATTTCCTGAAATAAATTCCTTAACAGCCATGGGCCCTGTGACAAGAAACTGTCGTAGAATCACTGATTCTCTTAGGCATACTAACTCGTTGTAAACTATTAAACAATCTGATCACCAAATGGCTGTGATTACTAATATTGTGCGGGCCAAGTATCATCCACTCTAGAAAATATTCATAAAGCCCAAACACAGGTGCACACAGTCCGAAACATACCTACTATGGATGAGACATTTGTAACCATGTTATGGCTTATCTTATTCATATTTCGAAATGATCCATGTGTTGAAAGTCGTTGACTCCGGTGGGATTCGAACCCACGCACAGCTGTTACCAGTGCTTTAGCATCGAGTGTATTCTACTATCTAGGCTACGAGGCCCAGCCGAAGGACTTCTGATGTCTTGCAGATGGGTCACACAATTTGCTCGTCCACATTACAATAGCACATGACATCCGCCACAGTGAGCTTGCTTGCAATCTGACTGAGAACATCAGGATTTCCTTTGTATATTAATCCGCGTCCACCATTTCGGTGCATTGGACATGATGAATTATGTATTATGTGATCCATATGCGAAAAGTCAGAAGTCCTCGGACATGGCCTCGTAGCTCAGGTAGTGCAGCGCACTCAGTACTAAAGTGTGATTGACAACCGCTCGTGGGTATGAATTCCGCCTGGGTCAATGACTTTTACCATTTCGATCATTTCGGAAAATTTGTCCTATCTGCCAAACCCCAATAAATAACCTAACTCAGTCAATCATTTTCAGTCTTAGATCGATTCAGCATTCTTGGAATGGTCAATATCGAACGGGTAAAATGATCGGTTCAAGTTTAGTTTATGAAATGTAACCAGTTGAGTAGACGAGTAAATATTTTGCAGCCAGACTATCTTTCTGTAAACAGTGGAGCATGACATTCTTTTTTAAAGTATTTTATTGTCAAAAACAGTGCTGTCGGTAGAAATTTTAACTAATCGACGTTTCGGTTACCGAGGGTCACATTCTTTTTTCATAAATGTGAATACCACAAGTGACTCAATTTGAACCATTCTGCATCAAAAAGACGTTTTTTCAAAGAGCAAATTTTTATTAAGTTTGAATAAACTATGAAGGGCTTCTGTATAGAACAAATAAAAATTTTCCACGGTCGGCTTCAGCAATTGTGAAATCACACAAGATCTCACGTGAATTCCGTTCTATTTTTGAAATAATCTTTTAATCAAACGTGTTAGGTTAATTTAAAACAGGGGGTTCACTGATTCCATGAACTAGATCTTTATCTGAATGAAAACATTTGAGCTTTAAAAAGGAAAATATAGTGATGAGGGCTTTCGCGGAGAACAGGATTACAGAAGACTGGTTAATCTTCCTTATCCATTTAAAGCCGTGCAATTGGGGCAGGAAGTCTCGGCCAAGTGACCTAGGTTCTGAGAAAGATCGCAATATTGGTGATTAGCTTAATGACCCCAAAGGTCAACCGGTTGTTTGATGGCCACAGACGTGTACAGACGGGGGTTTGACTGTGCATGAGAGGAACAGGTGAATGAGCTTCAAAGCAAAATCGCGGGTAGAAACAGCCCACGCAAACGTTTAATCCACGTGATCCACTTTCCACCCCTGAATTGGTTTTACGATAAAAACCAAAAGCATATCCGGTTCACAAAGAAAAATTCGAACCATAAAATCTGTACACGGCCGTTATGGTACTCACCCCCAAACACTGTCTGGCCTCACCGTGATCCCACAGAAGACGGTCGAAAACGATGTGGTTTGTCTGTATGTATACTAGTTGATGGTAATTAACTTGTCCGGCTGCGTTCATTTTCCGAGATTTCTTTTTGTTTGGAAGACTAAATTTTAATCAGCACTAGTAAAGATTTTATTCACTCACGGATCACAAAGGAATGTAAGCAGTAGACTATTGCATTCAACACCGGACGTTTAATAAACGTCTGCTGTCACCCTAGGGTATTTCTCAGATATTCAGAGTGATGGTTTCAGAAAATGTTCTTGAAAGTGGCTGTGGTCTGCTTGCCATTCTACCAGTGTACACTGCAGTTCAGATGTCGGTTTTATTAGTGAATTCGTCGTTTAAAATGAACCACTTTCGGTCGTATCTGCCTTCCTCTTTCAGCGGAGTTGCGCGTTACTGGGGGTCCGCCATTTTACAACGCCTAGCAGACTTTCGTGCCACACTATTAGCAGAAAGGCACTCAATAAATAACTCATACCACCTTATTTACGATAGAAAAAATTATGTTTGTAGCTGACTGTTTAGTGTCCGGAGGATCCCACACTTCGTGCATTGGTACTTGTTTATTCGAAACTACCGCTACAGACTACAAATAAGGTCATCCGGGTACATAAGTATCCAAGATCGGATGATTGCTATGAGGGTAGATGGTCCGTGAGCGCGAAAGTGTGAGAACTTCGGTGCATTTATTCAGTGAAGTTGTCAGTCTCCCAGGTGAAAAATCAATGTGATCGTACCAAGCATGAAACTCAATCCACTAAATGAACTTCAAACCAGAGAACGGGGACGGGAGGGAGAGAACGAGAAGGAAATAGTGAGTTAATTACATGCGTTATCAAGCAAAGACTGGGAACGAAAAAGATAAAACACTGAAATGCATCCTTGCTAGATGAAGGAAGAGAGAGAGAGAGAGAGAGCTTAGGAGAAGGACACAGACAGAGAGAACAGTCAAAATGAGGGAGATGAACGACTTGCTTTTCCATCGCGTGCATGATAAAGACTCGTTCGTCGCTATTCTGACTGATGCACCATGTGTGAAAAAACTTCTAAATCATAAAAACGTCAATGCAAAATCCAAGCATTGTTATACAAGCGCAAAGACTCAGTAATGCCGCCTGCGAAAGGGTTATCTAATCAATGCCGATGAGGTAGCCCGTAGCTCACAAAGCGTTGAAGTAAACTAGCAAAAATTAAAATTCGACTGATGTAAATGATTTATATTTTCACCTATTTTATTTAGAAAGAAAGAAATGTCTTTGAGCTTCTTGACTATAAAAACTCCACCGCCCCATTGGTGGTGGGTAAGATTTTGCTGTTTACCCCCAAATTAATCATAACGTAATGGTATCATACTTCAGGAAGGGGGTCGCGGTAAATTAAAGGTTGCGATATGGGGGAATAAAAATGGTGATGGCGGCTGTGGCATGATTCTGACCTTGGACAGAGGTGTCTGAATTCCTACACGGTTATCATTTGACCACCGCCGATCGCAGCGGGATCCAAGAGTGTTAGTTGACATATAATGGACAAATCTACTGTTCTCGGATAGAGCATTAACTCCTATCTTACACTAACATTTGGGTGTATACCTCAAGTAGATATGCGTTTAGACTAATAATAACTGCAGTCATGAATTCGATCAAGCTTTGCTTGCAAGCTTTTTTGCCACGTAGAAAGTATTTCTTTATTCAACTCAATCACCAAAGCTGGTTTAGATTCACAGTTTCTCCAATCACTAACCTCTGTAATTAGCTTCCCTCGGGATCAAAATTAAATGCCAGATGTCGCAATTCCAATTACCACCTGGAGAGAACCTTTTGCATGAAGTAGGGCATATATGACAGTTAAACCCACAAGTCAGCGAAATGCTGTATTCGACCAGTGTGTGGCAATCCCAACCACAAAGTTAATCTTTTCGAAATTGAAGACCACCCGTTGTAGTAGTTTGCACTTGTTTCAAGTCATAGAATAAGCCCATCGATTCATGAAAAAAACCTGCAACATGAAGAAATTTCTTTTCGATATAAAATTTCAGGCATATATTTATATAGTACTGGGTAAATGAGGGAATATGTGCAGCTTAGATGGCAGTGAGTGAGTAAGTGTGCGACAAGTCTGGTAGCAAGACAACATGCTGCAACCTAACGAACTTTGTCCGTCGTGTGAACGACAGTAAGTGTGCAGTTTGTAACCACATGAAGTGAAAAGACAGGTATGAAAACGGTGACAAAAATGGGGACTGGGGCGAACTTGTGCATGGGAACCATTGGAGAATAACGTTATGGCCACATCAAAAGTAACTTTTTCACGAGGTTACATTGTTGTACTATCCCGGCTTCAAAAATCGAATTGCTTTGGCTTCTGGCGGCATTGGCAACCGCCTGCGTAATCTTTTTGCGTGAACTCTGGGAGATGTCATGACTGGTTTGAAGGCTGTCACTGTATCGATTTGATGTCCACTATCCATCAGATATTGTGGGATTGCGCTATTGATAGTCCGAACTGTCGTTCACAAAACAGACAAGGTTAATTAAGTTGAAACGTGGTAGGTTACCCGATTTGTTGTACACTTACTCACTTACTGCTATCTATAGCTGCACATATAGTCTCATTTACCTAGTACCATATATGTATATGTTTGAAGTTATAAATGGAAACGAAATATCTTCGTGTGACGAGTTTATACTTGCATTGAGTCCCTACGGATGGTGGCTTTTAGAGAAAGTTTTAGGTCAAATTAAATCAAAATTCATTTCATGATGTTCTTCAAAAAGCTAAGAACCCTTAGACGAATAAAAACTTGCCATCTTACTTGGTGGAACCATTGATGATGGGTAGTCTAACAGCAGTTGGCCAGCTGAGACCAAGAGAACACTACACCCGCTATGAGTATAAAAACAGCACCTCGCATTTGCGTGCGTACCTCCGACTTCAGGAGAGGGGAAAACGCAGTATAGAACGGACTGCAGAGGATCCACCACCATGGCTCAAAGGTGTACCGTGCAGAGTGAAGTAACGTCTCACTTGTTCAGGCTTCGTCAGCGGATGCTAGGTAGCAGGCGAACCTGACTATTACCGAAAAGGTTGATAGAGTCCAAAGCTGCAAAGGTTCAGCAGGCTGCGATTTATTTTACGCTCCATCGAACAGATATGAACAAATAATTTCTAACACAAGAGTTATGGGTAGAATGTGACCTGGATGAGAAGGTTTCCTCAAAATGGTCGTGATACTTTAGTAAATCTATGCGCGGACGAAGCTATATATAATACAGTAGTGACAATTAAACGTGAACATATTGCTAGAGCAATCAGGAGAGTAAAATCAGAAGGTGGACGAATCACATCATGGTCGATGATAACGATGAAGACAGTTTCCGGTTGTGTTCAGATATCGAGATTCTTAAGTAGCAGAGTATTTTACTAAGTTTGCTTAGTGACCGAACTGCTAGAAAACGAGTCAGAAGACACGCCAGCTGGCACTGAAACGTATTGACCACCTAGCATATCAAATACGGTGTTCACGTAGGCGTCAAATAAGAAACGGAAGGCATATGCATACAGAAGTTGACCCATGAGCAATACGACTAGTGTGGAAGCGGATCATTCGCTCGTGACATGCGTACTGCGATAATCAACATCCATGGTTGGACTAAAATGAGTCACATGCTCATGGCACATTTATCTGTATACGGAAATTCATAGATGCTGATTGGACAGTATATTGAACAAACGGAGGCGGATTGGTCCAAATGAGTTTTCTAGACCTGCAAATGAACAGGGCAGAATCACCACAGCTTGTTTATACGTATTTGAGCAGCTATCATTGTAATGACCATAAAAGAGCAGGAGTGTTTACCTGAAAGAAAGTCGGCAACCTGGAGATAAAGTGAACGGTTCATCATGTTCCATCATATACCCCCAGGCCTCGAACCTCCTTTTGGTAAATTTTGAAAACAATTTTAAGTCTTCTCTAAAACCCTATTGATCAAGTAAATTATCTAACAGGTCTATCTGATTGCAAGGATTGGATTCGTGCGATAGTTTCTGAGTAGTTAGACGGTTGCAAATGTTATCATCAAGAGCTGGTAGTCCAACGATACACATTGTCCATGAAAATATTTTCGAAAACCGTCGATCATGGACTTTATTTGCATCCCTCAACAGACCAATTTGTTCGGCATGTTATTCGCCTTCGATTTACAATATCTCGGCAATGTGTTTCTTGTCAAGAACCTAATAATTTAAGTGAAAACTGTAAAACGTTAATGGGAAAAAGGTCAAATAAACCTCATACAATAGAACTTTTCTTCACTCTGCTTCAGGAAGCATCAGTATATACGAAAGGAACCTTATGTGAAATTTCTTCTACTTATCCTGATGGGAAAGTGTGATAATTGGAAGTAACGGGAATATAATGCTATTTAAAGATGGCCCAACTTTAATGGTACCACTAATACTGATCATAACATAGTCCTGTTCTTCGTCGTCATTGTGGGGCGTGTGCTGACTCACGGTTGGTAGTCGGACAAGTCCCGTTAGTAATCAGCATGTCAGCGCCTGTCTAGAACCCAAGTAAGTACTCAGACCACCGGATGAGCAAACTAGGTAGCTGATCGATAAGACGAGAAAGGATTCCCGTCAAGTAGCAGCCGGTCATATCACTATCAACCAATCAGAAGACAGCTTATTTGATGAAATTATGGACCAGTTAGCTTGTATTGCGAAGACTGGTGACAGTGATCGTTTCTTCCTATATAAACTACAAGTTCTGAAATAACTAATGGAGATGATTCGAGGGCATTAGAATTCATGGGACAGAACAAGGCAGTTGAAATTATGTTGATTTCTTACATAACCAACACGGCGTTACCTAGATGGTAAAGGTCATTAGAAGGAGACAAACTGAAACCCCATTTTAAGCGATCCAATATAAACTATGAAAGAAAATATTTATATCTACTTAACAAATAACTGGAGAGAATATCCAGTACGACGAAACGTACTCATAATATTTGCAATCGTTATCCTGATTAGATGGGTAAATAGACGGATTTCATCTCGTGATCCTCATTCATCAATTTCAATTCATCGAAACTGTATCAGTGTTCTCTCTACTTTCACAAATACAATGTCTTAATTCACAGGCTACTTATGAAGTCAGTATCAGGCCTATTCGTCAGCTGAGCTAGACAATAAGATATTTGAACCACTGATGCACCTATCGTAAACTAAGATCGTCTTTTTTTACCCATACTATGAGGATTCTTTGACTCAAACACACACACACACACAGAGGGTGAGAGAGAGGCACTGACGCTGAAGCTCGTGACAGTTGGATCCAGAGAATGTACCTTTTGACTCATGCATAACATATTTGTGTTGGCGACTGAAAGCAGAATTGTGAATTGTTCAGCCTGAAAGATTTGACAAAAGGAAAGAAAAATGTAGGTCTCATTTCATTCCACAAATACGATCAAATGACTGTGGTTTTTGAAAAATTCCCGACTTGGTGATTTATTTTTGTTCGGAACTGTTTTATGTATAATACAAACTGAAATTACTATTATTTCACCCCCAAGTAGTCTGTTTCATTTAGTTGAATTTGCCTGGAAAACCATGTGTGGTGGGAGGGGTCTGCGCATCTGGTAACTCTTTTTGTTACACTCAGTACGGATGTGGTTCATACTTCGATTCTGCTTGTTAAGAAAAGTCATACTGTTATGTTTAGGCCGGTTCCCTTTAGGCATTTAAGTAGAAAAAAGGATAATTAAATGCGATTCAAAGCACTATTTACCACAGAAAAACCCCATGATAGGTGCACACAAGTTACCAGCTAGTGAAAGGTAGTTTAAACTGAGTCCACATTTAAAAGATTGAAGCCTTCATCATGGCTATATTTCCTCGTGCTCACCCAAACACCAGTTCTGACATCACAGTCTGACGCCAATCATCATTCATTACCCAAAGTGTTGTATCGGATAGAGAATGTGTGTTTTATAGAATGAACCGAACAAGTTATAGTAAACTTTAGAAATATCTCCGGTGGAAATTTAAGTTTTTTCCTGTTTTATTCTACAATTTTACATGAACGCAATGAGACGAGCATATAGAATGACCTCTGGGACCCACTTAACTACCATGGATAATTAGATGATAAGACCCTGAGAGCTGAAGCGGAAAACCACTTGCGATCCCAACAGAACTGAACTAACTTCTAAGTTGTACGAACTACACCAGGCTGTATGTGAAAAGTTAGCTCACGAGACCCGTTATAGCGATCTACCCAAATGTAACTCTCTCGCTTCTATACGTTCCTTCTTTCGATCCATATCCTCTCGCAAAATCATCTACAAAAACTCCACCGTTCCATATCTGGCCCGAATCCTCACCAACTGGTCACAAGTATCGGCTGAATTTCTTGGCATTTTTGATATGCAATCGTTCTTTTCTTCATCCCTTTGATTCGATGAGGTGCCAAATGTAAATCTTTTTCGACTGAAATGCAGACTCTTGTCTACGCAAAAGTCTGATCAGATACACATACAAATACAAATAGATCAGACATGGCAGCAAGTCAGATGCAGAGAATGGATGTCAAGCACTAACATGGGGTTCGAGCTTCACACTTCCAGGTTGACAGAGGCATCCATACGGTTAAATCACTACCATTAGTTTCCTCAGTGTCACAAGGGCTTTAGTGTACTGCTCAACATCGCTTTTCATTCCTCAAAGAAGTCAGTTTAAAAAGGTTTCTTTATTGCGTGTATTTTCCGTCAGGTTTATTGAAATGAAAGTTTATGCACCTCAAGGATAACCATTTTGCTATGGTATGCACGAGCCAGGGAAATCAGGCCCAAGAACGTAAATGATCGCATCTTATCAATCTAAAAAGTCTAGAATGAATAACTGCTTTTCGTAACCTGTTTGACTGAGCAGAGAAAGTGTTGAAATCACGAATTTTTTTGATTCTGACTGGATAAGTCGTCATTACTGATACACTTGAGCAGGAAGGTTGAGGCTTGTCCAAAACGAGGTTTTCATAGGTTCGTTGCAGATCAACTTTTTCACATTTACCATTGCTTTTTTGCTGATATTTAACTGAACTAACTTGTAAAAGCCTAAACAGTCCTGATCTACTTATATTATTACGTTTCTTTAGTAATTTTGAGCTGCACTTTCCTAAATTGCTATTCAATTTGGGTTGCACGCTATTTGGAACTGGAAAACCGCACTTTCAAGGTCAGCTCTCAGTGTTTGCCACTGTAGTAGGGAAGGACCGGTGTTCATCCTCAGGAATTACTTGTGCTCGATCTTCAAAACACAAAGGAAGAAAAACTCCATGAGCCGAAGGCCCAGTAAGTACAATAACAGGACCCCACACACATTAATCAAACATCAATATGGTTGCCAACAGCTGGCTCACTACACCGCTACATCAAGCGCCGACTGTGAAGATCAGTCTACTTTCCTATTAAAAGTGTCTGCATGAGTACGGTAGAAGGGTATGACCCTTAGATAATAAGGCTCGCTGTGATATTAGCGATAACAGGCAATCTTATCTCTAGACTAGGGGTAGAGAACCATGTCAGGTCCAATTAGGTCAGATGTGGTAAGGAACCGGATCACGGTGGATATCTGTTAACCACGGAAATAATCGGTGGTGGCGGGACCCGAACCTTTGACGCTGAATTTAGTGGGTACATCTTTCAAGCCACTGGACCACAGTCATCCATAACTGTACGTTCGAATAACTGCCTACTTCACATTCCATAGCAAACTAGAAACACGGGCTAGAACTTATGAGTAGTTTAGTTGCCGTTTCACGTCTTATTTTGGGGGAGAGAATACGATTTTCTACAGGTTGTCCGAAGATTTGAATGAATATCACTCCCTAGCCTTTATGATATCTTTCATTCTAAAAACTGTAAAATATCTCTCATCGTAATGAGAAACCTTCAAAAGATCATTGGTCCCGAGGGATGTTTTTGTGTGCAATATATATTCCGTTGGAGTGGTTCCCATGTTATCCAGGTACTACTTTGAACAAAAGTGGAACAAGTCTCCAATTTTTCCTCAATTAGAACAGTTAAGTTGGTATTTTCCGGAGCCGGTCAAATTATTTTGACGGTGCTACGCGTGACTAGGGATAAATTGAGTTCCGACACAATCGAGAAAAGTTTCGACTGTTCAGGAGTGCTGAAAAGTTGTAGATTTGACCAAACTGTATTTACTTTCAACCAGTTTCCTGATAAATTGTTAGATTGATTAGCTAACTGGTAGAGTAGTGAAGGCAGAAATATTTCAGTAAAGTGCACTTACTTCTCATTATTATTCTTGAGTTGATTTCAACTTAAGTGGTAAATTTAAGTTAGTAATTTTCTAGTTGATCGGTTGAGTAAATCGCATTATTTTATTTAAGAATTTCAAATACTCTACTATCAAACTTAAATACGACATTGTTCTTTGACTTTGAGAAATACCAGAATAAAAGACCACGGAAAAGACTTTTTCTACTTAAAATGCCCAGAAATTCTAGAAAACTGTTGGTAACCAAGTATTTTGAATGATCATGATTTCTAAGCTGGAACCATTGCGACACCAGCTGGTTCAGCTATTCGTCTGATCCTTTGATCACACCTGACTCACTGAGGTCCTACATGGTTCACTACCACAAGTATGAACGTTATGGGTGTTAGTTCTTCCTGGCAGTAGAACTGGCTCCTGTAGATGTTGTAGAGGCTGCTCCATATAATACACCAGAGCACAGATAAATAATTTGAAAAACCCAGTTCAAATGCTATTTTTCGTACATAACAAACAAAATCGTTGTTCGTGTAAATCAACTAGTTCTATTATGTGTCATGCCCCCCCCATGATTTTTTCGTTTGATTGAATATTGCACAAAGGAATACTGTTTTAGCCCTTGGATTTTCTGTCAGTGGAATGACTCATACAGTGTACAAAACACACAACCGTCAGTGCAATCCCTGCTCAGACAGGGAGTGAGTGGGTGATTATCACTTGAAACCGATGCGGGTGCTCGCTAAACTTTCGCTCACGTTTTGTTTTTTGTCATGTTTTTAATTCTGTGAGCGGCAATGTTATTCTCTGCAAGAGGCTACCGCTCCAACAGTTATGTATTAGAAACCGTTTAATGTTTGTGTATGAGTAAGCGGGCGGTGATTCAACGCTTAAATTATTCATTACACGCGTGCTTAGTGAACAGAAAGCACTCAACTTGATTCATGCTCGGTGATGTTAATGAGGATCACATATTTGGTAGATGTGCAGAACACATTCATTTCTATTTGGCTAAGATATACCACCTACATTTTGTTGTGAATAGCACGTGTGCTCAATGAGCAACCAGTTGCCATTTTTCTGAACAGTAGCAGCCTAAAAAAAGAGAATACGAGTTAATGGTTTCGGAGGAATTAATTGTGTTACGGCCTTTTCTGATTTGTAAACACTTAGACTGACTGGATAATCACAGTTTTCGCCGAGGAAGTACCGAAGTTGAATGCGCTTCCCAAACTTACTCTGGATAAGCATTTAGCACGTTATTTTCCTTTTTTTCTTATCGAGAATCAGTTCTCAACAATATAATTGTAAAATGGGAGGGTTCAAACTATGAAATACTTCTTGAGGTTGTTCCCCGTAACAAGTCTGAAGTATACCGATTTACTAATCCGCAAACTATACGACGAACTCGTGGTAAAGACTGCAGCTGACAAAAAAATCACGATTACTATCTTCGTTTTTAAAGCAATTCTTAATTTAGCCCCAATGCCGGTGGAGTTCGTTAATCCGGTTGACGTTCTACTTGAGCTTCTGGTTAGGAAGTTTCGCATACGTCTTAAACGTTTCATCACCAGTTGAGGTCAAGTAATAGCAGTCGTTGTAGTCATCATTCGGAAAATATTCGTCAACAAATCTAGTGGTTTTAAAACAATTTACAAACTGTTCGCCAAGCTCAGGAACTTACAAAATTCGTTCAACCGATCATAGTTCAGTATCAGTAATTCCTTCTGAAAATTCATCTACTGAACAGGCGCACACATCAAAGCTGATCAGTTGCTGCCATTTGTGCACTCGGTGACCATAATACCAGACCAATACTAGAAATTCATGTTTTCCTAATTTTATACCAGTTCCTGAAAATGGGGCTATTTTTTATAAGTATTCATGCCCTAAACTGAGCGAACAACGACATATTTTCACGATTTTTTCTCCTATTCGGAAGGGTTTTGCAAAATCTGTCTGGGCACTTCCAAATTAGCTCAATAAAAACAGTGCTGCTGAGAGTACACGAGTTAGAACGGTTTACCTGGGTACCTTCTCAGTGAAATTGAATGCGCACCAAAGTCTCTACTGATTCCAGGCACTTCCATTCTTAAACAGTCACTCCGCCTAATTTCTCCAAGTAACAACTCAAATTTGACTAGCTTCAGTATGCTAAGTCCGCAGTTCTTCTTCTGCGGTTGCACATGCTTAGTCTTCTAAAAAACAGGAATTTCAATGAGCCGAAGCTCAGTAAGTGTGTAGGCACGTATCAACACTTACAACGATAAAAATAGACCCGGTGCTCTGTGTCTGAGCGCATAACATAGCATGTGACACTGTTGCTTCCTAGCAGACAGATGAATAGGTTCTGATTCACAACTTCTCTAAATATTTGAAAAGAAAACGTAAATAGTAAGGTGGCATGATTTATTTCCGGAATCATTTCACTGAATCTCGACTGATGCCTGCTGCGGATAAAACCTTTCCTCTGATCATTGCCATCGAGTTCTAACACGCACTCGAACTTACTTTTTCCCCCAGTCCCGACAAGACAGAGTACCTTTACCACCATCTACGGTTCATAAAACTTCGAATCACATGTTTTCACACCCAAAACCAAGTATTCAGCCGCAAAGAATGTTTCTCTAGTTGAACGGAGAGCCATTAATCATGTGCATCGACGAAACCAGTCCACGACTCAATTAGGACTAGATACACACACAAAATAACTGCAACGAAGTGCGTGAAAATGTTTTCCACTTCAATTACAAAAACAAGCACGAATATAGTGGATAGAATGGCTCTGCCGAACACAGCACTATTCACTTATCCCGTTCTTCTCAGAGATTCTCTCGGCCGTCCAACCCCTTCTCCTGTCAATCGGTTCGATGTCATGCATACAATTAGGTACCACACTGCATTTTGAAAGTCAATCTGTTCCTTGTATGCGACCCGTGATACGCAAGAATGCATATTTTTATTTTGCCATTTGTTTTTTACCATGGGACCAAAAATGTAAATGAGCCAGATGGATCTACCAAGCAACTTCAGCGACAACCAATCAGAAGGCAGGGGTAAAACTGACCAATCAGATCACAGCAGCGCGTGGTTGGTCAAATCGCGCACCTGGTCCTAACCACGCGGTGATTCCAAGCACAGCGAATTATTGGCGTGTGGCTGCCAACGCAGCGTGTTTGCTCGCCTGCAGTCTGAAATAATTGTGTGATTATGGAAATTTAATGTTGGAAACCGTTTTCCCTATGCACCTATACACTGTGTACTGAGTAATCCACTCTGGAACTACAACAAATCACGAACTATAAACCAGGTGCAGAAGAAATCCTTGACAAATCAAGTTGGAAGCTTTCTTTATCAGGAGTACGTTTTCTCTCGGTAATTTTACACCAACAATATTGCAATGGGAGATTTTATGTGGTTCTTGAATAACAGATTTATTATTGTAAGCTGATGTGTTCAAAGTTATTAACAGGTTTTTCACTGGAGTAAATCATCCTGTGATTACGTAAGTGTATATGGAGTGGCTTCACTTGGTTACTGACTTAGTGAAGGCATCCATACATTGATCACAATCTCCTCTCCTCTGATTTACAAGATAATGTTAGTTCACCTCATTCTAAGAACTTGATCAGCACGCAAAACAGCACGGCAGTTACCCATAAGCCGTTTAAGGAATACCCAAGTACATCAAAGCATACTGAGGTGACTGATGACTAAATGGTTTAGTCTTGAAAATCCTTCTACTTCAAATCCAGCTGTTCAAAAACTAATTTTTATCCCAATTAAAATTATCTAGGACTCAACCGAACAAATTCACCTGAGTTTATACATTTTTGTATGAAAAGCTATTTTTCCCATAAAGATGCACTAATTTTCTTGCTACTGGTTTGGTAATTTTTTGGTAACGCTCATTTATTGATAGTAGTTGGTTGGGTCATGGTTATGAACGGGACTATAGTTTTCAGTTAGGCCTCCATTGTAACTTTCCAAGATTTACGAAGACACCCGAAGGCAAAACTCGCGTACAAGTAATGTTGGTTAAGATTCACTGGAAAATTTACTTCGTGATTTAATTGAGACTCATTCATGAATCAGGTAATAATATTAATTTGTTAAAATTCTCCGTTCATTCATGTTGTTTCTTTACTGCGCTATGATTAGTTGGATTTGTCTGACCATGGTTGCCAAGGTGAACGGCTCTAATCGAAGTAAGATCAGAATTACCCAGATATGGAAATATAATTGAATTCATAAACCAGACCATGTACAGATCAAAGGTTACATTGAGATAGGTTTATTATTCAATAATTTGGTAGAAGCCGTTTTTTCAACCCTAATAGTTTTTACAGTTATACCCGTAAGACAAGGCCAAAACAAATTCTTTCCAATCGCAGGATTTTCCGGGAGGTGGTTTAAAAATACTTCTCGGCGAAGAATATCAATCTTACTGAGAAAGGGAAATACCAGTCAGCATCATGATGACTGTTGGCTTCAGGGTCATTTGGGTGTGCTTCATTAGTCGCTCATGTTATTATCGCGACAGCGATGAAGAGAACCAGCAACACTGGATTTTCTTGGCACCTCGATAAAGAGGACCAAAGTGGAAGTGAATGAGTGCAATGAAAGGGATATACCCAATAGCCACAAAGGCCCATTGCACTATTAGGGGTATCCGGCAACCAGACTCTGAGACTGGGAGTGCAGAATCACTTAAGATCCCAATAGGTCAGGTCTGGTAACAAGCCGGGCTACAGTAGATTACTGTCTACGACCATAGTAACCGGTGATGGCAGGGAATCGGATAATTCGGCTAATTAATCAGAAAAACTCTCTAAAATACATTTTTTTGAAATAGAAGAACCAGCATACCGAAACAAGGTAATTTCATACGCGTTGCCCTCAAAAAACTGTCATAGATCACTGTCCTTAATCCAGCATGAGAATATTCCCGGAGACTAGTGATTCCTGTTACAGTTTAGGATGCCGCGAGTATCAGGAGATCTAACTGCTGCATTAAAAGCCTAACGAAGAGGAACACGTACTGATTTCACTAGGGGATTTAAATCACGAAGACTGTCATTTTTGCGATGGGTTTATTTCGCATGCTACAGCTTAGCTTGAGATTGGCTTCGGAAGGTTCCGAAGTAGTAATTTATGGTAATAAATTTACCTGAAGAAGTATCCAACCAAGATATCACTACGACCATTACTGTTGATTTTGATCGAAATTAAACATGGTTATCCTTTCTGAGGGGCTACAATTAGAAGCAACTTGATTGCGACTGAAAAATTCCCGGAATTTAACAAAAGGATGTCATCCGGATAGGTAGTAGTTTTCAATGAAGTTTTGCAAACCTATTCATGAATAACGATTTGTCCGCTCACTATTCGCTTTTATACCTGAAAGTGTGTACGAATTCAAGGTTCATTTCACGCAGTAGCTTCCTAGTAGCGCAGACTTAAGCGTAATCGTAGATATTTGCTCTGTTCTAGAGAACGAAGTCGATGGGCCACCTCCAAAATGGTCATTGTATTCAAAAGTGCAACATGATGGAGCCTAGGTTAAAGATGTATTTCATAACCAAAATGCTTAACAGAAAAATCATGAAGAATTAAGACTGAATGACAAGACTAATAAGATGAAAACGGACATGAAAGACTTGAGAAACAATCCAAATCCGGTTTAAACCCGGATTATAATTGTTCTTCCCCTTTTTGTCACCATTAAGCTTTATCACGTCTTATTTGTTTAGTTGGTCCAATCCCTAAACTTGCCCTAATATATAGTGATGTAGTGACACGAGTATATGCCACTGGAAACGAGCTTGTTCACCAAACTATGTTCTCCAAATAAAGACAGACCCAATGATTATTGTGTTAACTTTGTGTTTCTGCTAGTGTTTGGGTTACTGTAATGTATATAACTCTTACTTCGTTTTTTGTCAGAGGTTCATGTTGCATCATGGGTGCGGCCGACTGCCATTGGCAAAAATAGGGTTTCCTCTACATTCCAAACATATTTGTTCACCGAATACAAGCAGACCAGAAAGGCTTTCGTCCTAAAACCTCTCCAACGATTATTAGTTAACGTAGATATGAAATTATGAAACTCTGCTCTAGTGCTTTCATGTAGGAGAAAAAAAGTGCTTATCAGAAGTGCGTACGCATCAGTTTCGACATTATCTGTACAATTTGTTCACGTTTACGACTTCCAGAGCACCAAATATGCGGAATGAACTCGTTCGTTAAGTACGAACTCAGAACTTGGAAAACGAAAGTAGCGGAGCATGCATTCATCCGAGTACCGGCCTCGCGTGCATTGTACATTTAGTTCAATTACAAATTTATCCTGCTTATTCTTACTGTGCAGATGGTCTGGACTCCTATACACACGAATAAGTATGGATCTGTTTATGGCGGGCAGTGAAATTACCACTCCAACCACCATATTTCTATCCCTCTCGCAGTCAAACACACATCCGCTCTTTTTGGTGTATGGGCAACTTCAAGCCAGGCCCTTTCCGGTCACGAATCCGGGTTTTTTTCCTATCCCGGAACATACCCATCATCGTATTTTTTTAACGGAAGAACAGAGACTGAGAAACTGCTTGAATTTACCATGGACATCCCCACTTCTTTGATATTGTTGGTACTGAGGAAAGATTAAATCTCTTTTCTCGGACACTACCCGCCTTGGCGCCTTTTCGAGTACTTTTCTCCGGGAAATGTTTTTTGTGATATGGGCAGTCTGTGCAACTATCGGCTTTGTAAGTGAACAACGCACGCAATTTGCAGTCAAATGCCGGGGACTCAGGAAAAGTTGGACTGAAACCAGCGAGTGGTTTGGGTGGACGTGAGGCGGGATGGGTGGATGGATATGTTTCTTTATTTTGCTTCCAGGGAAGATCGATTTGCCTAGGGTGTGCATAAGGACTTACGAGCCTGACTGTTGAGATAAGATCAAGTTCGCTGGCTGACGGTATTCCAATTTGGGAGGAATGGGTTTAAAGCCGAACTTCACTGATAACCGTCTTAATTCCACTTACTTTAAAGAGGAAAAAATCGGTTTTGCTTTTCAGTAAGTAACTGCCGCTTTCCTCCGTTGTGCGCATAGTTTCCTTGCATTTCGGGACCCATTCTTGTCCCATTTTAATTTACATTGATATCTATGTTTTTTATCTTAACAGTACACAGATTCTAAACAAGAGGTAAACTGAACGACCACCGTCCGAAGAGGATTCCCAGTGTGGATCAAAACAACATGTAAAATGTAATTCAGCTGCTTGCACCAAGCAGATCTATCGTTTCTGGAGATCAGAAATACGGTAGTTACAGGCAGGATATACGCTAAGATTCTCGGTGTTTGAGCATTGACGTGATGGCGGAATTACCCCGTATCAGCAATGTTATGGTTAAGCTTGGTGTTTTAAAAACCAGAGATCTTTTACTGGAACAGGCGCTGAATTTAAACAGCTTTATATGGCTGCAACCTGTTCCATAGTTGTTTATTATTTGCTCATGTGTGCAGTGGAAGGGGTATGCCCCATGGCCTCAAGGGCCAACTGCGCCATAAGGGATCACCGGCAACCATGCCTTGACTCTTAGAGTGACGGAGAAGGTCACATATAGTAACGGGCCCGGCGACCGTATAATACTGTCTATCACCAAAGTGAACAGCTGCATCAAGATTCGGACCTCTAGCCTCCGTGGACTTTAGAAATCGCTCCAAGCCCCTCAACCACCACCGGTAATTCCACTGGATTTTCCGTGTCCTCCGAGGCAGTTAGAGTTTGGATGCTGAGTCGCAGTGGTCAATCCATGACACCAATTTGGTCGAGTAAAACCTTTCACGATTTCGGGTCAAGTCCACCAGGCCCGCCCACCGGATCATTGGAGGCCCTAGGTAACACGGTTAGGTGCCGCGGCCGGTTGCTTGATAGCATTCCATTTCTATCTTCATCTTCATGAATTCTTCCAATGGTTTTCATTTTCGCTTCCATTTAACATGTCCTAGGTTTGATAATACGGCGAGTTAGCAACCAAAAATCAGAGCACAGAATGGCAAGGTTAATGGTTAAAAGAAAGTATTCGAACTGATTCCCTATAAACTCTGTAGACTCCATCTAAATGAAGTATAACATAGCGGTCAGTGGCTACAGCCAAGAGATATCCGATAAGGTGTCAAACCACGAGCATTGAAGATCCTAAGCTGTCCCACCTTCACAATAACAGTTTGGTTGATCGGTGCTGTGCCGCGATTTGACCGCATCGCGCTGTCCGAGCTAATCCTTAGCAGACCAAGGAAGGCATCCTGACCACAATTCTGGGAATCAGGGATACTTCATTAGTTGGGCATTCATCAATTTTTTAATGCTCAACTATAAAAAATGCGAGAGTGTGAAAAAAGCTGAGGCCAAATATCAGGTTACTCTTCTAGTCTGGTTATGAAATTTAGACCAATTACGACTGTAATAATTAGCAGGATTTTTCCAATCAAACCTAGGTGATAATAGATAAATGATACAATGCCCAAGAAATCTGGTATAGGAACGAGCATATTAAAAAGTAATCCAAATAGCGATCTCAAATGCTGAGACAGTCTGTAAATTAGTTTGACCGTTAGACAGTAGATAAGGTCATTGTGAAAATCAGTTGTCCATCGGGACAAAGTTCCAACAGTACCAACAATGTATCAACGCCCTAATGTTGAACAAGTCATCAGAAGACTTTCCACAATAAAATTTGTCGCTAAGATTTTGCTCGTATATTCTAGCGAAAATGGAATAAATGGCTAAAATAAAACCGCTTGTTCTGTGATAAATCCTGAAGGCTCATCCTACTTTTAGTGGTATAACTTTAAAAGTTTCTTGTGACCTTCCCTTCTCGTACAAAATCCTCCTAAAATGATCGCGATAATAATATCTAGGTGAGATACGTGAGTAAAATGGGAATGATATTTTTGAGTAGCATATATATATAATTGGACGTCATGAATCTGACGGCTACAGCATCCCCCAGATATCGATAAGCATTCTGACCACCGGATTTCTATAGAAGAGCATTGTAGATGACCACCGGAAAGGTTATCGTCCTGTTCACCTAGGACTCAGTACATGTGGAGTTTAGTACAAGTGCAACGATTTGTTTTGCAAAAATTGGTTAATTATTCAGAAACGCAATTACCAGACTTTCAGTCCTCTTGTAAAGTTACCTTGTCCTTGTGATCACTCGGACTTTTCCTGACAGCGCACGACTGCAGTCGACAAGAAGCTGTTAGGGACTCCAACTCAATCAAACAGTTCATATCCAGTGAGGGGATATTACCAGTGGGATACTTTCCGAAATGCCTAAAGGTGAACAGCATCACTTTTGTGCAGTTTCCATCCGCCGACCTTATAACTTTTACATTCACACCACTACCTCCTGCTAGAGGATAAGTCATCTCCATGGGTATTGCGGATAATCGTCGACTTTATGTGGCGATTGGATACAAGCTGAGTGCAAATGGTCACTCAGTTTTATATGCACTACAGCAGACCTCAGACCGCGTCTACCTAAACGATGTGCCATTCTCGGGGGCACTTGACCACGTTTTCAGTTGACCTTCAAGGCGACACCGACATCCCGTACGTAGCATAGAGTCGTGAGTTTGTCTGTACAGTTCCGTATGGTTTCGCCGGAGTATGTGTCCGAACCACTGGGCGACAGAGTGGAACCACGTTGCCTGTCATAAATATTTCAGACACGGAAAATCGTATCGTGGCCTTTCTATATCGCCTAGGATCTAATTTCGAACGATCTATTAGTGCATCCCGTTTTGTATGCAGAAAATGATTGACGTTTTCTTCTCTCATCTAAGTTCCGGTACAGCAAGTGCAATGCGCTAAAAGCTTATTGTTTTGTTTGAGTTTAACTATGCAGGTTTCACTGTATTTTGAGCCAGGGGGGAAACATTATCGATAGCCATTACTGCATCAGCTGTTTCCATGCCGTAGCAAAAAGGCACATCTTTTGGTAAATCCACACTGCAGGTGTTCCTGCTGTCTAATGATGGGCGTTTATGTGACCGAATGGTAGCTCAAGGATTGGTATATGTTTGTGTACACACAGGCACCGCTATTCTAAGGTCGGAACCTTATCCACCAACTGTCACTCACTTCCATTGCTTGTGAAGTTGATGCATGTTAGGCTCCTCGTTTTCAGTGCGGCTGACATATTGTTAGTGTGTGGTACATCCCTACCAGCTTCTGAATCAGTTTTAGTCCCCAAAAAATGTGTAGCTTTAATGTGAATATGAATACGTTACTGCAAACAGAACAATTAGAAATAATTTTTTCAGTTGAGATAAACTGTTTAATTGATCCCACCGTGGAAAGTCTTCTGCCCCAGTATGACTCTAATCAACGTAAGAACGCCGCTCACGCATTACAGCCGCATGCACGAGTATTGTTTCTACATACAGTACGGTCTATCATGAAGTATAGACGCTCTTCTATCCGCTGAAAACTACGGAAGCATTGTACACCCTTTCCATCTTCGCAAGGTGTTAGACTCGTAGTCGTTCACCCGGTGTTCGAATCACAGAGAGGTTGGGCTCCTGTACACTGGTATTGATTACTCTACAGTGTTATTCAGTTATGATTTACTTACTTTACTTTTACACGACTATCTCCTGCGAGAGGATAAGTCGGCTCCATGGATATCGCGAAGGTTTCGTGAATAATCATAGAGAGTCGCGGGAGTAGGGTACGAAGCGGTGTCCCCAGCACCGTTCGGCCTTTTTGTTCGAGGTTGCACCTCTAGCCCTTGCACACCCAAGTGCAGACTGCAAGGCAGCAGGGTGTTCCCAGAGGAGCCGGTGACCTGCTGTACGGTTCGTTCGCCTCCTCTGGAATGCCGGATCAGGCAGTTGAACAGGTCTTCTTTGTGGCCGTTGGATCAGTAGATCTCGTCCGCCCATTCAGAAGGATCTGTCATCACATGCCGAACACCGTCTCGCCGAAGTTTTTTAGACCTCGGTAACCCTCAACCTGGTTTAGCCCGCCTGTCGAGCGGTTTGCCGGGGTGTGGCCGCTGATGCATGCTTCAGCTTCGCGGAGCCACAGGTGAGAGTTGGGTGAATGATGGAGACCAAAGAGATGGAGGATGCCCCAAGGGACACGACAGTCAACCAACTCAGGAGTGCTACTCCTCTCAGACACCCCATACACCCCAGTTATGATTTGAACGTTTTTACTGATTGATGAATCATGTTATATATTTGTATACATTACATATATATACATATATATATATATGTAACGTATATATATAATTATTATATATATATATATTATATATATAATTAACGTATATATATAATTTGGGACATCTTACCACTCACGTGATTTTCTCGCTATCTTTGTGCCTTCCACACACATTAGGTCAATATTTCAAATTTCTTCAATACTCTTAGGGATCTGCTATCTCGGCCAATAAGTGCATACAGTTTCCATAGTTTCCACTTTATTCTATAAGCTTCTAATCAACAGGGTCACCCATTCTCAGGTTGATGATTTACCTCGTCTGTTTACCAAACATTTACGATCTGGTTGCCAAGCTATGAAATTACGAGCTTACACAGAATCACCAAACTGAGATACGATCAGCAACCCGAATCAATATTTATTGGGCTACCGTTAACCCGGAGCTATGATTCATGCCTCGAACCAAGGAAAGACAGGTTGTGTAAACTAAGACAGTTCCTGAGTAGTTCAATATGCTATACACTTCTTGCCAGATTTACTCGACAACAGAATTCCAGCTTCAGGTGATGAACATTATAGAACCCCCTTTTCACACGGTAAGCGGATAAAATCTGATGATTCTCACTCACTCTCTCTCTCTCTCCCTCTGTGTTTATCTGGTACACACACGTACATACGTCAACTGTCTGGCACGTTGAAAAATGTTCAGAAGAGATGAAAGATGACCCGGTTTTTAAAGAAAACGCTCAAGAGTTTACATATGAGGGTACACATCAATCAGTAGCAATGAATGGACTAGAATTTATCTCGGGGTTTCTAGGAAGAGACCGGTACTGACGGTATTTGTTTCCTTCGGGCCTTGTTGATGGTTTTATTCAAAGAGAGAAATATTAATCATCTGAATGAGACAATCAGGTTGGTTCTATACTACAATACTTGTAATTGATGGCTTGAGCCACGATGCCTGCCAAATATCACCTTGCGCACACACCCTGTTGGTGCGACTACGAACTGTGGGCAGTTCCGTTATTGTCTCGGTGTATCGATACCGTCAGTGCTGGATCGGTGTATTCATGTTAATATGAAACTGATCATTGGTTCTCTTTGCGCCGTCTTATCAATGACCTTGGCGAGGGAAGAAAACCAAGATGAACTGAACAGAAGATAGAAGTGAAGACAGACAGACAATAAGGCAGATGCACAAATATAACTTTGATTTCCAACAGCCCGCACTACAAGGAAATTGCCATACCACTGTTGACAACGATACTGGTCTCTACCCTCTTCATCAAGCAAAGGGGTAAAACTTCACAAGACCTATATCTACCGTGCTTGACTCAAGTCACCCATATTAGAGTTTCGCTTGACGTTCACCAGAATCGGCTAATTGATCACGGACAAATGGCCGGACTGCACAGGTTTCATCACCGGTAGTGATGACCTCATTTTATGTGACCAAGAAATATTAGAATCTCCGTTGTCCATTTGTACAAAGAAAGATCGATATCAGTCATCTCTCAGTGTCACTGGTAATCTATGTTCTTAGTCAGTCATGAATTAAATCCCTCTTGGCGCCTCACCGCAAACCGATTATGGCGATAACATAACTGGTGAGAAACCAGCTATACACTTATAGGGAGAAAATTTAGAGCATCCCACACATTAATGTTCTACTACTTTCGTCACAGACTGTAGCCGCTAAATGATCGAACGCGCGCGCTGATAAAGCAGAACTCAGTTTATGACTGGTCTTATGCTTGTAACTGGATGAAATGACTAAAAAACTTCGAATTGACCGTTGGTCTGACAAATACTGTCAACGTCAGACGGGCGTTACGTAACCCTGGTTCGAATGATAGGGTCAGGTCAACGAAATGACCCGCTGACAAGCCTCGCGACTGAGGGGGCTGCTTTTTGTGTCCCCGAGGTAAACTGATTCACCAAGAGTAGTAATTATTCATGCGTAGGGTGTTCTGAATAGGGATCTACTTTGCCTAAGCATGCCTCATCACAGCTGGAACTCAACTCAAGCCGGACGTATGAGTCAGAAAGTCGATGACAGCTATGGTTCTGCAACATTTATCATGTTAAAATGGTGTGATAAATAGGAATCTGAACGAGACAATTATTTTCTCACAGGTACACTTGATCTCCGGCCCTGATTGATCTAGTAAAAGGCCTGAGAAAGTGTCTACACAGCCGACCCAGTCATATCATGTTAACAAATCAGCTATCTCTATGTACGCGGACCTAAACCTGTAATGAGTACCATCAGACTCAGATGTACTTGTGAACCACTGGATATATCGATATAATATGAACACTACTTAGAATTAAACCAGTCTCTGTGTTTACCATTAAGTGTTCCTGCACCAAAACGCCTAACGATTTTCTGTTGTGCTTCTTTTTACTGGTTTTTATCTGTCACATGCTAATGAAATGGCATCTGTCGTTGACACATGATACTTCATTGATTCAAATTTTGGTTGGCATATTTTAGGATCATGGTAGTTACTGCATTTGACACAATTACCATCGATCAGTAGTCGTGCCAATCAAATCATTCTAGCATATTATTTCATGTAACAGCAAACGCCCCACAACGGGCCCTCTGTGATATGACTCGGACCAAGTGGATGACTTGACTTACCTTGATGTTGCCGCCTAGAAACTACTTACCTTAACTGGAATTTAGTTCATCTCTCTCTCTCTCGTTCTCGTTATTTTCGATAAATTTTTCCGGACTAATGATTTTTTCTAAAGCACACGAGCCGAACCATATTGGTGTCGTTGTTTAGGCAACCATTCTGCTCTCTAGTTTGAACTGCACTAACCAGCTTTTTAACTTCTCTTATATTGCGGTAATATAATAAACAACTCAAAATAATGTCACATGTAATAAATTAATGGGAATACTTGAACGAGCTTGCGAGATTTGAGTATCATTATTTTTAGCGTAAAAGCACTCGACATTTATGTCCCCATGTCGAATAGCGGCAAAGCAAAATAAAATGTTCTTTGGAAACTTTTGGAAACTAACTGATCTATGGGTCAGAAATAGAAAACTGTAAGTAGCCCACAACCATTTACATTTGTTGGTCAATTCTCGTGTCCCCACCTACTTGCTTAACCGTTCTTCTGTAACCATCCCTGGTTTAGGGGAAAAGTATTTTAATTTTAACATCAAATTAGTGGAACTAGTTTCTCGTTTTACAGGTATTACCAGAGATATTCTTGCAAACTTTATGACTCATAAGCATTTTACTGCTTGATACATTTATTAGGTTATTAAGTATTACTATTGCTCCTAAGTCATATTATTCAAAACCGTTTGGCTGCTTTTCATAGGCCGCAGCCTCCTCCTGAAATGTTGTACTTTATTGGGTAATGAATAAAAAAGGAAATGAAAAGAGTATTTCTTATTTTATAATATGATTGATCATGCAGCTTGAACGCTCAACTCACCACTGAAAACCATGGGAGCACTGTACAGCTGTTTCATCCTTGTCGGGAATCATCAGCAGTGCACATCCACCGAGCCCCCACGGGGACTCGAACTCGGGGTGATTGTGAATCGAACACCTTAACCACACGGCTATCCGGGCAGACTCTGAACGGTTCGTTGAACATCTGCACTACATGATATAGCACCCTTCCCAACAAGGATGAAATGGCTGTACAGTGCTTCCATGGTTTTCAATGGTGAGTTGAGCGTTCAAGCTGCATGATGAATCATATTATACAAATTTAATCTCCTACGACTCAATTGTATATTTATAATTTACTATTAATTCCAGCAGTACACGATTCAGAACCTTTTCTACTCACTTTTCTAAATACATGAATAGCGTGATTCCTAAACGTGTTGGTTTGCTTGTTGACCACAACTAGGAGCGGCGTAATTCTAAAGCTCTCCCCGCATTATGACTAGCCTTCCAAATTCATACTCCATCGATTCTAGTGCTAGAATGCTAACGTTTTAGCATTTATCGAATGCGCAACAGCATTTACTGACAAGAATTTACTCCCCCGTCAACCGTATCAGCTGCTGTTCATGGACTATCACATTTTCTAACCCCTGAAAGTAGTTCGGTGTTTTTCTTCAGGAACTTTAGCACCGAAGATCTTACTGGCGATGACGCCGTAGTTCTCCAAATGACACCTGATTGCCTGCCCTCAGAAATAGTTGAAAGTGATAAATCTTATGGTCACATCTTTTGTCCTACTTGTGCAGCTGACGTCAACCATACTAGTACTTGACATTATCGATACCACTTAGTAAGGCCAAGTTACTCTTTATTGCGCTCAATTAAAATATCACCTTCATAATGGAACACTCCCCCGCGTTGTTTCAAGTGGTGAATGTGAATTCCTGTCCGACATAGTATCTTTTGGTTCTCAAAGAGACCTATCGGTTTTATGTATGGGGGTGGCTGAATGTAAACCAGATTCACTCAGAAATCAGATAAAATTTGTTGTTCGATATCTATCCAGTAAGTCAAGTTCTAACTATTGTATACATGAAGCTACTAGGAGATCGAATTATTTTGGTGAAGTAGATATTTTCGGATACAAATCGGTATTAAAGTAGTAATTGTAAACGGAACAGCGCAAACTCCGGCGAGTTTTGCAACAGGTTGTTCTTTTTGGCTTATTAGTCCAGACGGCCTAAAATGTGTGGGTTATTTAATAAAAAAATTATCTATTTATGCATGTGGGATAGGATGAAACTAGAGGGCCGGTGTTTGATCCAGTGGGTAACTTCCACCCAACTGGCCGTTGGATACTGTGCAGAGTCAGCCATTCAGTGGAAAAGGTTAAAACTATATAATAACTGGAAATACCTTTTGCTTCTCGACGAGGAAATGGGGACGTATAAAACATCCGTCAAGTTGAGCCAGTTTAAAAGAGAGAATGATGGTAAATAAAAGTGACTAAATCTTAGATCTGTTAGAGAAAGAACTTGGCATTTTAATGGGCACTGAAAGAAAACTTTCTGTATGTTCTAACAAACGCTGTCACTGGCTTTCTGGAAATGAATGACACTTTTAACTCGAGTCATTCAGAATTATCCCTGAACAACTTATTAGTGACTTCATTTTTCTAGGTTTCGTGTTGATTGTATTTCTATCCATCAGTCGATTGGAATGACGTTTAATATCGCAAGACTGAGGTGTCCCTATCGCATTGTCTGTTGTCAAAACCGAATGAAAACACGCTGCACCACCTCCACCGTACTGTCTTCAATTGGTGGCGAACTGTGTAGATAGGCATAATACTGAGGCGCCAATTTATCTGTTCGTCGACCAGTTTGACCGCGGTGCTGGCTGCTCAAATTTCACGTCTGGTACATCACAAATGAGTATGCAATTCGTCCATCTACTTCCGGTGGTTTCGCAGCGTTTCGGTCTCCCAGTAGCTGAGTCACCTCTGGAGTGTGTGTGTGTTCCTGACGGCCCAAAACGAAGAACTACGATTGTATTAAATGTCGATCAGTGCGTGACATGGTAACCCGGTGTTTTAGTGACCATAATTTAGTTCACTTGTAACTCAAGTGTCCTTGCTGTGGTGACCTCTTACGTTTTGTATTCGATCATTATCTAAATTGTGCTCACTTGAGACCATTTTATTCATACAGTTGATTTTGTGAACAACTTATGATTGCTGCAATTGTTTCGTTTAGCTCCGTTTTCACGATCAAAATGTGCATGCTTTTATTGTTGTTTACATCAAACTCATCATGGGGACAGACCTAAAAAGCAGATTGCGTCAATTCGTTTCTTTTCACAGAATGTGCTTTTGAATTGGTTTTCAACCGATTCATGTATTGCTCTCTGCTGCGTCACTAAAATACCATTCCTAATCAGGTGAGGGGAGAAAAACTTCAGCCTAACAATTATATTACTGACTGACGCGGATTCTTTCTATAATTAAGGGAAGTAATACGACAGGCTCATTCGTTGTAAGTTTAACGTAGATAGTCAGATATATGATTATCCTTTTCCAAAGTCGGTTTATTCTTCAATTACACCGGCACCTAATAGCCAGAGTTCAACTTCACCCAAACACCAAAGCCCTGTGAACGATGTTAATTGATCAGATGAATCTGATGTCTTCATCACCAGGTTCCGATGACAATGTATTTTGAATTGTCTTCTTAACCGAATTTTCGTGATGTAACCGGGTGATCTTTGACAGCGTCTATCAAGCTAAAGTGATGAGGATACCGAAATTGGGGCAATTGGCGTTCATTCAATTTATGTCGGTTTGAGAAAGCGAGTTGCCCCTATTGTGTTCTTTGAGTGGATTAGGCTAAAATGGAATTTCGCAAAGTAGAAACGAATAGAGGATGTAAGCAGGGCGTTGTCCATCTAGCCAACACAACCATTGTTTTCCGACTGAAGGTCAATCACCGAAATGGAACGCACGGAATCTAAGACTCGCCCATGGCTTCAGTCCGTACTACACCACTCCCCAATCCGGCAGTTGAGCTGAGCAACCGAGCTCAAACAATTGTGTGACCTTTGACCTTAAACGCATCCTGTTCGAGCAGAGACAATTGTGACACAATATCGTGATTGACTCAGCACGTGTGTGTGTGCGCGCGCCCGCGCGAATGTCATCACTGAATCCGATTGACAGGGAGCAGCGGTATCTTTGATGTGCTTTATTTCCCCAGCCTTGTTCAGTAAATTTCACCGAAGTGAAAGCAGTCACTGGCCCAATGACTCAGAGGTTTCTCCCCTCCCATCTAACAGTTATCGAGATTGCCAATTTCGGTTGCATGTGGGCAGGCAGTTTGGTTGCTGGGGTCCATATAATATTGTCCGTTAGTGGCATTGCTAATAAACATGTTTTACCACCACCACCGAAACGCGGATGCAAAGGGCGATCGCAGTTCCGCCTATTTAGTTTAGCAGAGACTATTTCTATTTCAATATTTATTTAAGCCCGGATTACAACTGTTTTCTCCCAACCCACCCCCTTCCATTATTAATTCTTATCACTTCAAACTTATCTAATTGGCTCAACCCTTTGACTTGTCGTAATATATTGTGATGTAATGGCATGATTATGAATCACTGAAAACGAGCTAGTTCGTCGAACTGTGTTCTCCAAATATTTCAATTTTGTCGGAACTATGATGGACTCGCATAAACTGAACCGTCTTTTCCCAGAAATAATGTATCATACAACACGAAAGTACACATAAGAATGGCATCTAAGTTTCTCGCCCAACAAAAGCACGAATTCAAATTCAGATCTCAAATAGGAAGCGCCAACTACAGCATCAACGTTAGCCGATCATTAGCACATCATTCTCATCTCGTAGGAGGGAGTTCCGAACAACATTTAGGGCTTTCATATCTGCTTATGAAAAAGATGAAAAGGACAGACGCACAACGGAGGTCCCATGCCCTTCGATTGCTGTTCTTTATGGAATGAAACAGGGTATTTTTGGCATTCCTGCACCAGAATACTTGGTTTTTGCTGAGCAGCTACAATTATCGCCTTGCTATTTCATGGAAATGACTGGCTGATTAGTGAGTGAGTGCTTTTATAACTTGTGAGACTGTTCACTGATCATATGCTCAGCTTGCTAGTTCGTGGTAACCTTAGGACAATTGTGTTGTATATTCATCTAATAGAACAATTAACAATTCTATGATGGTAATTAAACTCGACCTAGATAGTTATAGTAATTCTGCAAATGGTGATGTTAGGAGAGAAGTTTTTTTACACACCCATCTCGGCACTTCTAGATCATCGTCTAATCCCCAACATGGTTGCCCTCGTGTCTTGCCGTCGATCTGCAACTGTCCCCCTGTCGGCAAACCTTTGCGGACACTTCTGATGGGTGAGACATCTGTTCACACAATTTGGAACGGAATAGGCAGTACCAGCCGATACCGAACTGGGGTTCAATAAAATGTCAATATAGTTCCCATCCGCCGGAAGTAAGGCGTTCGCGTGCACTTAGGGGAGCTTATCCACATTTTGATTGGGGTCAATTGATAAGGGACCAAGAAGGAAATGTTAGTTAGAGGGGAGGTGAGGAGGACAGACGCAGTTTAAGATGCACTAACTTGTTTTTCACAGGAAGCTGTAATGTGAAGCACAAATTCTGCTACTACTTGTAATCCTAGTAGCGACTGTTTGTGAATACGGAGATTAGTTTGAGTGCTAGACAGTAAGTTTAACTAGCTCTTTGTAACTGATTCTTTCGTGAAACAGCTAATGCATTCAGGAAAACAACTAACTGAAACAACTTTCAGATCAGTCAGCACTAATTGGGAAAGTGATAATACGTGGATTGTCGATAATTTTAACCGTTTCTGTCGAGGAAGCAGACGAATCACCTTGAACTTTTTATCACACTTTAATCGGTCACACGGAACTTAAAATGCGATCAACCGAATTTACTCTTGTTAATTTAACCAAGTCACATAGGGTGACTAATCCACACGAGTAGTTGTTGACCTTGGAATAAATGCATCCCTTAAGTTAGTGATTAGGGGTCCGTTTTGAGGGTCAACAGTGCATTGTTCTGTCCGTCATGTGAATGACTTAAAGCTGTCGAACTTTGTGACTAGTTCTTTTGGTAATTTTGTTAGTCGTGGTCTCAGTCACGGATGATGCAACATGCATCACACAAGAGCTGCCATGAGAACTGCTGTTTACGCCTGACCTTTGATGATAGACAATTATATAGTGAAGAGAATACAGTGGAAATAGCTGTTGCTCGGTGCAGACCGGCTGTAATTTGGAGGGGAGAATAACACTAAAAATTCTTGTAGTTTCTTCAACATATTTTAAATAAAAAGTTGACTATTCTACGTTTCAGCTATTCTGTTGTTACTGTCAGTTCTATAATGAAAATGGCCCTTAGCTTTGTAGTAGTCATTTAATTGAGCACTTTCTGATGCTTTATTGTTGAATTGAACCGAAAAAATACTCAAACGAATTATGAGACAGTCAACCGAAAAAACTACAAACCATTAGTTGCGGACGGCATAGCAGATTATGTGCAAAAAATGCAGGGGCTTAATCAGTATCCGATGTGAAGCATATAGGGTGTTGAAGGAATTACGCCTGTATCCCACGTGCTGTGAAGTACATACCGTCGGAGATCGGTGGTGTTTTTGAGCGGTCAATGCACTCCGCGTTTTGATGACTACCGAATTTATAGCCATGAATTTTGTTCACCATTCCGTTCTCCTCTTCTGTATAATCTGCGATCACATGTTTTGGGGGCGTATGGGGTGAGTGAAAGGAATAGCACCTCTGAATGGGTAGTCCGTTGTTTCACTTCAGCCATCTTCCATCTCCTTGGTCTCCATCGATTACCCAAATCTCACCTGTGGCTCCACGAAGGTGTAGCATACATGAGCGGCCACACCTCGGTAAACCGCTCAACAGGCAGGCCAAACCAGGTTGGAGGATAGCCGAGTCCCAAGAACCTTCTTGATACAGTGTTCAGCATGAGAAAACAGTAGCTCGTGAATGACCGGATGAAATCTACTGCTTGATCCAACAGCTAAAATGAAAAACTGTTCAACCAACAGGGTCGCACGGACCCCTGTTGCTCCACAGGTAGCGCTTGATTGTGCACGGGCTAGAGATGTAACCTCGAACAAAAAGCCTCTTCGTACACTATTCTCAAGGCTCTTCATGGGGTTTTGCCGCCACAGCACACAATCGATCTCGCATATGACCGACTTTCGTGGCCAGGTGCAATCCGCGACTTCCATGAAACCGGCTCATCCTTTCTTAGCAAGAAAGTTGAAGAGGCGCTGCTGTTTTGAAAACTTTCGTAGCTCTCCGATATTTTACTTGGTCTAGCATGTTTGTGGGACAGTTCCTTGGAGCTTGGCTGAGTGCCACATGAAGAAGAAGGCCTGAGCGGATGCTCTTTCAGGACTAAATAGAGGTTTCATCGGAGACACCATGTCAAACAGTTAATCCATGTGTCGTGACCTTTACAGCGGGCAAATTACAGTCTATGCGGATGATTACTGGAGCCATCGACAGCAAACCAAGGTACCTTTGTGAATTTTCTTCATTCTTTAAACTCACCTTGAATAATTTCTGATCACAGAAACACTTGGAGAAGAGAGATAATCATGTGTCTGCTTCCGGTGACACAAAGATCAACTTTTATGTCAAGAGCTCGTGCGTGGGCCCAGTTTATGCATGACTTCTTCTTATGTATGAAGACCGCCCAGTACGCTGGTGAGAGAAAGGTCACCAGCGCTGGAGCAGTGAAACCATCTGAGCAGTAAATAAACAAATCCCGTGCGGAGAACTTTCCCGGGAGAAAACCTTTCGTGAATGACAGCGTTTAACTGCAAGCTGCCGGAAGTACATCAGTTTTTAATCAAAGTCTTCGCATTTTTATGCAACAGAAGAACGGCTTCAGTGAGTGGGAAATTACCAATTGATTGTTTTCAAGGAAGGAAGCTTTCGTCTGTCTCATACAGCATCAGTTAGTAGACTTCTGATCAGTCTCTCATGTCCACCGACTTTTGATCGAAAGAATTTTGTTAGTTACTATAAACTAAAATTATGATGACTTCATTGGCGCACTAGCGGAATCAACTCGAATCCATTGCTCAATCATAACACGTGAATGGAAGAAAGAAGAAAGGGTTCTCGTTGCTGATAACAATGAGTCAAATTTAGGGTAAAAAGATTATTTCATTTACATAGAAACCCTGAAAGACTTTTATCCGCGAATAATTCGTGGATTGACTAGAGGAGAAATTTCCTGCCGTTTTGTTTACTCGTTCTAGTCATCACCAAAAGGGATTAGTGAATCAACTTTCAAATAGAAATTACCCTTATCGTCATTTCAAGTTCACACGTCTCATGGTCACAATCTTCTCGGGGCATGACATGTATGTCGCGTTCATACAGGTTCACGCACGAGCGCATTCTGGACCAACGCTTCCTGTCGGTTCCTTTCCAATCTCGCCATTCTGTGTGTGCGTGCACTCCGTTCTCGTTCTATACAGGTTTTGTGCTACCGCGAGTCAGCTTGACAAAAAATGCAAAAAAACGTCAGTGTCAACAAGAGCAACAAAGGTAGCACGATATCGTTAACATCGTCACGAAAACAACAAAAAGAGCAGAAACAGTATCCACAAACTACCCACAATGCTACCACTATAAAGACTATTTCGCTTGTCTTACGTATGAATGGACGATACCGTGCACATTCGCCTGAACATCGTTTGCACTATCGAAATTTCTAGTTCCAAGCATGTCACCTAATCTTTTCTCGTGAGTTTCTGAGTCGATATCACACCAAGGCGGGAGTAGAAAAACTTCGTTCCGTCGGCTGGTGAATAAGTGACAATGAACAGCCTTTGTCATGTACTCCGTTTACAAACACAAATCTGAATTAGCTATACACTTTGATAAAGACGTGGATTCTCTGCCATCGATTTATCATTGAATCCTTCCATGAGGTGCCGACATATGACTAAGAATGGTCTACGGAATGAATTGTCATCCGACGCCCAATTAAAATTCCATGAAAGCACTGGAAAACTGGTTTTCTTTTGGAAATCCTTTGGAATACATATTCACGGAGTCCCAACTCCTGGTCTCATAAGCCTACCTCAGCTACCCCCAGGCAATGCGACAAGACAAAACATCCGTTCGTCACTGGCTTCGAACATCAAGGGGATAATCAAAAAGTGACCGACTCCTATAATGGATGATTTGAAAATGTTTTTAACCGGGATAGTATCTTTTCGGTTAAACAACTTGTCGTTTGCCTTCCTGGAATTCTTCTCAATAGGAAAAATAATTTATACATTCAGAGTAGCCGGATTAACGTAGACCTTTTTGGTAGATGCATGAAGCTGCGGAAAAATCGGTGGTTTAGTTGTTGTAGGCGTTAGTCATAGAGGCCAGATTTACAAATTATTTAGTCCGAACATCAATCTCGACCGCTGTAGCCCAAACAAGATTAAATTAGCACACAGTATGGTAAGCACATTTCAGAGTAATTCAATAGGGTGATGGATCCCGCAGTGTTTCTGACATCTGGGCGGGAAGCACTAATCTCCATGAGAACATGAATCGTTACAGTTGGCACACACCATAGAATCTCTGCGTGACCCTTTTGTGTGCAACCCCAAAGCCAGTAAAAATGTCCGCTCCTGGCCGCGTGTGTGCCAGTGACCTTTCACGATGTTTGCGTGAACCACCGGCTAGGTGGAAGCGACAAAGTCATTAATTTCTCTCTCGGACATCAGTTCTGCGCAGTTGCGGTGCTGTTGCTTGATGGCAAGGTGCAGAAATTACGCCCATGGCAGACGTGGGAATGTGTTCTGAATTGAATTCAGCGCCAGGTGGCTAGCGCTGATACCAAAAGATGTCTGAGCAATCTTCAGACCCTAAATGTGCCACAAGCCACGTAACATGCATTCATCATCAATAGCCTGCAAGAGACTGAGTCACATTGAAACATTCCAGACAACGAAGAACAGAGTGTGGAAACGGGACAGTAGGTTATGTGACCGCACCCCGCACTCACACAATAGGGGTCACAGTGGAATCCCTGTATTCCAGTGCTTTCGTGCACACAATCCCATTGAGTGCCACTTGAATAATTAGATTACTATGTGGCTGAAGCTACCTGAATAGGGGTTGAGTGGTTTAGAGCGTTTAGAGCGCTTACCTACCACCACGGATGTCAATGGTTTGAGTCCCGCTACCGCCGGTCACTTTGCAGGTAGACATTAGTCCACAGTAGTCCGGTTCGTCACTATGACTTATTGGGACGTAATGTGGTTCTCCACTCCATATCTCAGGGTTTTTTTGCCGGTTTTCTTCAATAGAGCAGTGGACCTTCGTGACTATGGAGTACACTTATGCACAGACTTGTAATAAAAAGCAGAGTACCGGCAAAGGAATGAACCATTATTTGCTTTTTACCCATCCAACTGCAACAAAGCTGGCTATTAGAACTGAAGTACAGCATCAGCAGTGAGGTTCATAGTAGACGATCAGTGAACTGTGTGTAGGTCTAAAACTGGGCGAAATAATCTTCAACATGCAGATAGATGTTTTGCCGTTTTTCGTCCAGCCACCGATCTCGATTCCTGAGCCTGGTCTTAGCGCGGCTGTAAGTGTAAGTATCATGAACTTCAAACCACAATGAAGCAGTTGCATGATGTGAAAGTAATAGCAGCTTTTCCAAGCCCTCAGTCAGCCGGACATTCAGCTACTTACTCACCCACTCACCGGCTCAGTTAAGCACAAGCGGTTTCGCTTTTGTTCTTAATGAACGTTTAATTTACACGCAAAGAGAGCAGGTATAATTACCTATATGACGGTGATAAAAACTTATGCGGGAGAATAATTGGCCCTTTGGTCTCGTCTTTCTTAATCTAACAGGATGAGAGCAGCCCCGCTTTGACAGTCCATAACTTACCCGGTTTCCACTTAGAACCAGTGTGCACAAATCTCTTTGGCTTACGAATTACGTAGCTATTAGCGGCTTCCGTGTTGATTAATTACTATTAATTCTCCGACGGTGTACACTATGGTACAATCTCCTTCCCTACCCCTAGTAAATGGACAGAAGAATAGACGGGATAGATAGGCTGATTTATACGTGCATATATCAATGGGCATATCGGTGTGCACTGACCGCATGAACATGTGATGTGGATTATTCAAACAGGTTGGAACAGAATAGTAGATAGGCAACTGAGCTTTCCGTTGCTCAATGAAAATGGTTTTGGAGGTGTCCTTTGAGATCCGGATAAACTAACCGAATCAAGGTAACTGGTAGCGTCTTAATTTACTGTATCTGTACATATGTGTCCATTGCAATTTAGGCAATATCCTGATAAGTTCTTCCCTAATGAGCACCACGACGACGCAAATAACCGATCGTTGTTCAAGACCAGCTCGGCATCTTCCAACAAGTGGATACACAGTGTTTGTTCTATGTTGTATTCTGAAAAAGTGTTCATCACTGAATATTTTCATTAATGGTCGTAAGAGAAATATCATATAGCGATCCCACAACACATTAGGCTAGTCAAATTCCTTTCTGTTAGCATAAAATCAAAAAAGAAACACTGTAATGGGCGTACTCACTGACGTGGCTTTTGCAGACCGCAATCATTCCATGCACTCTGATCATTCCGACTGTCATTCACATTTTTCAGCACCAATCGAAAAGTAAGATCCTGAATAGCAAACAGCAATTAATACTAGTGAACTTAGCGAGTGCTATATGCTGTTCTCTCAAGTTTGGAAATGGTCGAATGCATTGAACCTCTTAACAGAATCGCCGCTTCTCTGGACATTCTTATTGCCAGCAAAATCGTCCTCAGATTCATTCCTAAACAATATGTGAGGTATGACGGTGCTCAGATTTTCAATGTTGTACATGAATTAATCAACTTTTGGGTGGCATTACTCTAATCCTAACCATCATTCTGGTCAACTGCAGAACAATGGATGAAATGGCTTCTGGGATTCGTTTAACTCACCGACCTGAATTTTTCTTCTGTTGGGTAAACTCAAACACAGGCATCACTCCTCCCCCCCCCCCCCACGATGATTTCTACACGCGTCCCTAATGACTGTAAGCATGTGCTCGCGATGTCCTCATTGCTCACTAATAATATGCCAATCTATAGAGTAGGGTTGATGATTGTGTGTGTGTGTGTGTGTATGTGTGTGTGTGTGTGTGAGCGTGGGTGATGAGGGGAAGTAACGAGTGATCTTGCTGAATGCGTTCAAGTGTGTATTTCATCATCGTCCGCTAGAAATCTACATCAAGCCAGAATTGAGGACATGGGCTGACGAAGTTGAATGAAAGGTCAGAATGAGTTGGAAAACATCAACAGAACATGCACATTTCGTGTATATTCTACCTTAGACAGTCAGTCAGCTATGACCCCACAGCTGCGACCGAGGTTTTATGCAGCCTGAAGGGGTTATTCTCCTTTCGCACCATGATCTATGTAACAGATTGGGAATATTCGAGAGTTGCATAGGGTTTTACCGACCAGTAATTATGCTGCAGTACTCAATACTCCAGTGAAACCCACATTCTTAGAATTAAGTAGATGACGGAACCGAAGAGATTCTCATATAAATTACGAAATATGGCTGACCGGGATTCTTGCTTAACTTGACACGAATTTAAGCAATAACATCAACTGCATTGAAATGAATTAGAAGATAAGGAGTAAAACTACCACTCTGTTCTCGTTGAATTCGAGGGAGGTACATTTTGTCCCTGTTTCATTTCCCTTAGTCTTTCAATTACCTAATATACGCCCTCGCATGAGTGCAGTGGAAGGAGCATACCATGTGACAACACAAGCCCGTTGCACCGTTAGAGATAACCAGTAAACGGACCCTGAGGCAAAGTGGAGAACCACATAAGATTCCAACAGGTCAGGCGTAGTTACGAGCCGAACGAGGGTGGATTACTGTCCACCTTCAAAATGACTGGCGATGGTGCGGTGGCGAGATTCGAAACTCTGATCTCCGTGGTAGTGGATGAACGCTTTGAATCCTTCAACCACCACGAGTAAGACCTCTTGAATAAATTACAACTGTACAATATTGCACGACAGGGATATGGCTCACCACAAATCGCGTAAAATTGGTTAGGATAAGACAAATCTGAACCTGAATCTGAAACTGCAAACAGTCACATTTTTTGTTCATTTCACTCAGAACCTGCTAGCGGGTAGCTTTGGGGCATTGCTTATTGATTTTCGCTTGTTCAGAATTTCGTTATTTCGACGAAATACAAACAAGGCAAAAGATTCATGAAAACCTAAAATAAAGCATGTCCTCGTAATAGGAAAAGTGAATTAATTAGATTTGTATCAGCCCATCAGTGTTGTAAAAAAATGATTTACATAGCTTCAAAGTGATCTATGAACATCTGTATAGACACTAAAGTTTACGCTTTTTGACTAATTATATTTGATATTTTTTGGTTAAAATGCATTGCGAATTATTACTTATTTATTCCTGTACAGTAGAATCAACAAACGATGTCAATAATTTTATAAGCATAATGTAGCATCAGTATAAATGCCTTTTGGGTCCCTCGTTAAACGTTGGCAGACTGAATACCAGCCCCTTTAATACCGATGAACGGGTTTCATGTGACCTCGTGAACAGTTGTTGGTCTGCATGATTTGATGACCTTATTTAATGCAGGATATAATACCAATGCTCTGACTGCTGGTTTCTGTGACTAAATGTGAATTTTATGAGGAGAATTGCATCGGTCTGTTTAGCTTTCGATGGTAGACAGTAATCCACTGTCGGGTCGGTTCGTTATCACACAGACCTATTGTGACCTTAGGAGGTTCCCCATTCCAATGTTCAAGGTCCAGTTGCCGGTTATTTCCAACAGTGCAATGAGCCTTCCATCGCACTGACGAGCAGGCATGTAATAAAAAAGCTACCATGTTCGAAAGCAAATGGAACGAAGCCCTGCAAGAATCCGTACATAAGCAGTGCGAGTAAATTGCAAAGGGAAACTTCAAACAGGTGTGCAAATCAATATGAGTATCAATATTATCATAATAAGTTTGTCAATGTGAATAAGTCAACTTATCAATCATTGGTCTTTTCGAGGGAGGTTGGCCAACTTTCCTCTAAACACGTTGAGTTAATCGTTCTCCAGTGAGCGTGCAAAGATAGTACTTTTTATAACTTTCAACGCAGAGGTGTGTGCTTATCAATCGTACGAGTTCAACAAGAGACTTTCGTCGTCTCCCACTTTGGGGATTGACACTCCCGCTAACACCGGACAATACTAATCAAGTGCAATGGTATCCATAGTTCCTAGGCCCTACGATGCTCTACCTAAACCAAAGACAACTAATCAGCAACAACTCAGTAATCTTGCTAACTGTAAATTAACTACTCTATTTTCTGATTGAGTTCCTTATTTTTCTGAACCCCGCTCGTCCTGAACAACTGGAATTCTAATTGTTGTTTTGTTCACCTTATGTTGCTTTGGTATCCCCTGTCTTGTGGAAACTTGTCATGGGCTTATCATCTCCATCTGGCGTGTTTCCATCAGTGCCATGCCATTGCCTGAGATAATCGTCTGGTGTTCCTGTGGCACGTGGACGAACGCTGAACAGAAGAAATGTGACTCGCTGATGCGATGTGTGTGTGTATGTGCGTGCATGCGTGCGTGTTTACCAGTGTAGAGCACATCCCAGTCCATCAATAAGACGAACTTGAGAACCTATTCTAATCATCATTTTCCACTTCATCGCGGGCTCACCAACTTTGTTCAACCATTTTTTGAGCTGGATAGATTTTGTACGCTTGTGCCTCTTTTGACTGCGGTTGTCCTCCGAAACGTGCTGTTACGACCCAGAAAATTGCAGTTGATGAATGCTCCTACCGGTGTGGAAATTGCCCGCCCGTTTCAATGTTGACGGAGGTTGAGGAAAAAATAATCGAGTGATACAGTTGATAAACTCCACGCTGTTGATAATAAACTAGCAATAAGGAGATTTCAAAGACCTCATTCTGAAATTAGTTTTTTTGTAGCTGAAAATGAATGATTTTATACAGATTGAAGTTTAACGATTCGTGATGCAATAGAAATAACTGATCATCAAGTAAAATGGCATTGTTTGCTTTGATATTCCCCAAAATAGTAGACTTGATCAGAGTTCACATTCACCCTTCCGTAGAACGGCCTGTTGTCTGCATATCACTTGGGTTCATTTCCCAGGTAACTAATCACCATTTCCAATTATAACTTCCCCAAATCCTATTTCATGTTGGGCATCTGGGACATTCCAGCTCTAACAGTAGGTAAAGGCACTAAACTGACTGTTGACGAAACGACAGTTATTTTTCCGGATAAGATACACCCGAGCACATTTGATTTCTCTCCTGTAGTAGTGAGTTGGGCGTTGAAACAGTGATGCATCATTTAGTAATTAAAGTAAGTTATCTACCTCTCCAAATTACCAACTAACCAAGGTCTTTTTGCTGTTTGCAATGCATTTGTTTCATTTAGACTCTCTCTGGGAAGACTTCAGTTAAAGGAGTTGCTCTTTGTCTAAACAATGTCTTGTTACCGTTTAGAGCCAGGAAGAGATCAGAGCCCCACAATAATGTATTGTTAGCACTAAATTTCGAGCCATTCTGAGTCGGTTAAGCCAGATACTCTAGTGGTTTAAACTTTCCTCATAAGCATATACCATGGATTCATTTCCTTCCTGATGATTCCTAAAAAAGAGAAAACTGTACAAGGCTTTCGTGAATGCCAACTGCCTTTTAAGCGTTGACATGCAGAACGAACTGAACCATAAGCCATTCAAGCCGCTTACAACTGAAATTCTTCCCAGCCAGACAAATTTCAGATAGGAATTTACTAACCAGAGCTCGAGTACTCACTTTCCAAAAACAGTCTGCAGAGAGGTGAATGCGTTTGTTGCAACAGTCAAAGTGCTATAGAAAATGTGTCGGTCAAGGTGAACGTTTTCGTAGGCATATTGCCAAGTGTGAAACGTTCGTGGAGTTCATACTCTCGGTTGATTGCATTGCAATATACTCCTCAGTAATTCCACAAGTTCTATTGCATTGCCTTTATCGGTGTGACGATAATGAGTCATCAGATGAGGACAGAAACCATCAGTCCTAGTCTGTAATCAGTATTACACATTGATTCAGGGAATATGTCCCATTTTGCTTTCCGTAGATGAACAGTAAATAGTAACATGAAAATTTGAACGAACACTCGCTTGTGAGTAACATCATCCACTCTCCCAAACTCCCATTCAGTCTGTTCCCACGTGGAATCAGACCTCTTTATCATCACTGGTTCAGATTAGTTAGTTAGTTCGTCAGTTCAATTCAGATGGGAATCACTGAGGCTACAACAACGGACAGGAAGCTGTGTTCAGGATGACCTCGAAACTACGGGCATCCGTGAGAATGGCATGGTCTCACAGTCCTAGTGTTTTCCGACCGGTTGTTTTTCTAAGGTCACTTAATGGTTGTATACGATGAGTTCCCAGTATTTTGTAGAAAGCAGTGCGAAAACAATTTTTCCACACACAAACACACACTCCCCCTTCCCTTTGCCTTAGCGCATTTTGTGGTCGGATCTATTCCCCAACGGCTTGGCCCGACCGAAGTATTAGCCTTCAGCTTTGCTAGGCTCAGCATGAAATTTTTCGGAGATGGATCGGCACCCCCCTTTTCAGGTTAAGGGCTTAGGATTTCATTAGGTGTGAATGTAGATTTTTCCACCACCCTGCCTGAAAACGCTCTGATCTGTTGACGTCCCTGTACACGCATGTGTTCGTGTAACTTAGTATTTATGTGCCTAACCAGATCCAACATTTAGTTTATATCGTTCCTCAACATAAAGGTTATCAGCGATTGTTCAATGGACAAAGTATGTTAATAATTCTCAGGCACATCAATCCCGCGTAAAATCAGACAACCTGTTTTTAACAGGTCTTTTGATTTTTCAATAAAAATATCTATACTTATTGGGAAATCCACTTGCATTTTTCACATCGAAGAGTCAAAAGCCGCGAGTCGGAATCGAACCGGCGACTCTCCGTTTACCGGGCAATAGCTCTACCAAGTGAGCTATCGCTGTAGTTTAAATCTTCCGTATCACGTTTGAAGCTTCAAAAAGAAACAGGATGCGCAATAGCCTCACGTCTCCTTGTCCTCTGATTTCGCAACTTTTGAGTCGTTAAATGTGATATTTTGGTTACATTGTCAACGGGAATGATGTTAGGACGCTGATACAAAAAAAATAGGTTAGCATTTTTTCAGTAAGCAGTAGCGAGAACCGAAAATAGAAAGAAGATCAAGTAATCAAGCTTTCGTTCAGTTATTTTTAACTTTAATTACATATTTCATCAGTTACAGTAGTGGTCGACTAAAACTGATCTAATGAGATGATCCATTGCGCAGTATAGACGCTCAATTCACCCTCTTTCGGGTCGAACTCTGCGTGGTTTGTCAGTGTGCAAATCCGCGGACATAAAGGCTCTGTTTAATCTATACCACTGGCGAGCATAAAATCGTTGATAGCCTAACGTCTATAATCTAACGACTGGCTTGTTGTAGCTGGCAGAAGAGCACATCGGGTCAGAACCCTTATTCAGACCTGATATCTCCCAAAATGCCCGATAAAATAGCATGGATTTAAGTGGCTTATAATCGAACTTAGACCGGTCTCGTGAAAGACCACCGCCGGTAGCCGAAAAGTCGACTGATTGCAAGTATTACTGCATAAACAACATTCACATCTGAAAAAAGGAACTTCTCTTTTATTCAACTAATGACCATCTATTTGTCGAGGAAACCTCTGAAATGATTTGTTAGACCAATTACTATTTTCAATCCACTTCTCGGATGAAAGCGACTTTCTCGTTGCTTCATATAACATAGATTTGATTTTTAGTTACTTTTTCCACTCAGGAACGATTAAAAAAGAGACATTTCACCTAATGTCTGATATACATCTTTAGTAAACGAACTTGCGCTGTTTGCACACTGTTTCCATCGAACGCATATTCTGTCTTCGAACCTTTTCCAAAGCAGGTACGCATGATCCTCGTTTGAAAAACATTTTCGTATCTGTGTATCGTACACGAAACCCATGTTCCTGCTAATTAGTATTTCTGTTTCGTGTAGATCACATCCCAATTGTGTTTTGTGGGGCAATTTGATAAATGGATGGTGTATTGATTTTTGCTAGTTGCTCTTTCTATCTAGCTCGCACTTCTTATTGCCGTAACAACAAAGTAATTGGGGTGAGGAAAGTGGGTGATGAAAACCAAGAATTATCTAGACAGTCCTCTAAACTGTATCTCAGTGTGATAAATTTTGTGGTCCTAATTACTTTCTAGTGTGGCAAGCCCTGTTCTCACCCTAAAAATTAAGATAAAACAGCGCATTATAAATCACTGTAGATTACAGTTAAATTACTCCCGAGATGGAAAATTGTTTCCATTTAATTTGAATAAGCCGTCATTCTAGCAATCAAGTTTCGATTTCGACAAACTTTTTTACTGATGCGCGGGTTTCCAAGAAGCATAAAAAGGGACTATAATTAGTTTTATCTTGCTCAATTTTTCTTTCCTTCATGATGAATAGTCACATCCGACAAGGCTTTCATGAAAGAAATTCACCGCGGCGCGCTGCAAGTTCTTGGGTAGAACCTTCGATCCTTCTTTTTATGATAACTCCAATGAAATTTTTTAAATCTAAAAGTTTATATGAGATTGCAGAATGCTTTGTTGACACAAGGAGCCTCAATCTTAGGTTGTGGAAATACCACTTGCATTTTTCTCACCAGAAACGAACCGATAATCTTTTGCTTACCCGACAGATGCCTTACCGACTGAGCTATAACGATACGGACGATCAGGTGTGAATAACTTTACATAATGTACGTATGTTGCTTCGAGCACTAGAACAGCGAAGAATGGAGTTCAAAAATTGGGCGTGTATATCCCTGACTAGAATAATTCACATTAATGGCCGTTACCAAACCAATTGTATATCTGTTTGGAATATGACTAACAGTTTTACTTGATTACGTACATTGATTTGAGGTCACTTCAAGTTATTCGACCAGCGTGACTACATTGTCGTTTTTACATATACAAACTATGAATGTAGATTAGTGGAGACCAAAGGAATTTACCGCCAAAAGCTGCAGGTGACTTTAGCGTCCGACAAGAATAGTGGAACAGGTCGACTACCGTCGGCGAATGTTCCATAAAGGAGATATTGGGTGCACCGTTCTTTTCCCTCCAAAACTTTGACCATTACAAGCCAGTACAAGCGCCCCAGTAGCCGGTGCGTCATCTATCTTTCCGTTGTCTGGCCCAACAATTTCGCTCAGCTCGGTCACATCGTAATACATTTTAGACTAAACCCAATTCACTGCGTATTTTACTGGATGACGAAAGCTCCCGTATCACGGCTTATAAAACTGCGTTAAAATATCTTAAACCAGTTCATCCACCATTTATTTAAGAGGCCTATTCTAGATTGTCAGACGCTGTCCCTCTAAATACCACTCAGAAATTGACGGATAAGCAAAGTGACTTCATCCTTTCCCTGGGTTCCAAGTTGTGGTCTAAAGTGTCTATTCTGAGTCATTGGATTCAGGTTGGTTCACCTCCTTCTAGAAATGGGCCAGTAGGGTCCTGGCAGCAGCAAATGTTAATCAAATCTCTACAGAGGGCATACTCAATGAATGTTAAACTATGGCACAGTATCAGATAAACGCACATCAGACGTGGAATGTACAGTCAAAACGAAAATAACCAACAGGCTGTTCCATCCCAACCCCCTTATAAACCCGTGAAAACCACCTGGACGAAAGTTTCGGGATCTGTGGTGCAGGTGGCACAGTTGTTGACGATCACCAACAGTGTCTCGAAGGGTGGATAAAACACACCAAGAGTTAAATTACCTCAAGGGCTGCCCTCCAGGTCAGTCAATAAACAGGTGGTTCATTCAGACAGGACGAAGCACAAAAACCATGAACCCAAATATGGGTCAACTCCTTGAAACGACAGCAAAATACTGTGACGAAGTGTTCCAGTCCTGTTTATATCAACTTTCTGCCTATTAAAATCTCGACGGCGTGATTATTACTCTCATCAAGTAAGCTTCGAGAAACACCACAATGGTACAGACAAAAATCCGAAGCTCCCATCCTGGAGATATGTCAGATTTAGTAATTTTTTTATATTCACAGACCCGCCAGGAACAGCTGAGCTCTGCTATCATTCTGGAATGTGTCAAACAAATGCTCGTCCACGGCCAACTAATGGGGTTGGATCATTTCGATTCCAAGAGTAACCTGCTTCCCTTTGGGTAACTACTGACATAGGAAGCACTTTGCTTCCGAAACAAAGTTTTCTGCAATAAAAATTGACTTTAAACTATACAGGCAATTCCAAGTATCTTAATTTGAGGGATTACGTTGATGAATTGTATGCTTGTCCTATTTTCTTATATTCCTTATCATTCACTTTTCACTTCCGAAGCGAGACAGAAATCGTCAGTTTTTGTACGTTTTAGAAATTTACAGCACTGGACCCCCTTTGTACAAATCACAAGGACAGAAAGAAGAAACAGGGCGCGAGATGAAACCATTTTGTTTACTCTTGTCTAGTGTGTACGTAGGGCATGTCAGCTTACGGAGGATACAGCGAAATAAAAATATTACAGCGGAATGGACTGGAATGAAAGCTGTTGCATCAGTCAGCGCCTTGTGCACAAAATCGTTTGACACAAAGTATCTGTGTTTGCCTTAGCTTTAACTGAACCTTCCCCTTCCAACCACAGTAATATTTTTTTTCGTTGTGTCATACACAGAGCGATAAGAATATGGGACCACCAACATTTTCCCGCACATTTCTGGATCCGTATTTTATAACGGAACCATATCTGGTCAGAACGACCGAATACCCGTTACAACACAGAATATGTAACTTTGTAAAGAAATAATTTATTGTGAACTAATTAAACCAGAGTACGCGAAGAAGCGAGTGACAAAAGTAAAGGACTCCCTCAAACTGGCGAAAATTGTACGCAACCTCCACTCTACCCCGATACATCCTCTTCTCATACTTCTTAACAGGGCTGTGATTGTCTCTTGATCAATATTCACCCAGGCTCAGTTGAAGACGGTTACCAGTTCACCCGTTGACCAGTAAGCCATGGAATGTTTGTACACTTGATGAGCAAGCATGGCCCACAGTTTCTCACTCAGGTTTGGATCTAGGCTGCATACTGGTCACTATATGACCTTGATCCCATCGAACAAAAGCCAGTATTTTGTAGCGTACTGTTAGTGAATAGAAGCATTATCATATTGGAACATGGTGTCACCTTGCAATCTGTTGTTGACTAGCGGGAACAAAACTGCTCTGTTGTAAGAATATACATAGTGAAATCTTGCATATGTAAAACGATAACGAACGCGCCCACGGCACAACGGAAACGACGGAAGTTCGACACGAACACAGACGAGCAGGGTTACCAGATGTGCTGGATGCATCGGTCTTCCGTGAAGGTTGCACGTGCACGATCTGCAAAGGCATAGAAAGAATGGAAACCAGATGAGCCGAAGCCCAGTGAGTGTATAAAACGGTACCAACACTTACATCAGAGAAAACGGGAATGGCGGTCTCTGCCAATGCGTTACACACCCTCTATTATAACCAGTTTATTGTGTCGGTTGGCTGAGGAGGCTCCCTAAACCATCCCTGAACTCGTATTCGTTTCTTTGACAGGAGATTCTCTATTCCTTTCTGATATCATGCCAGCATTATTTTCAAGCATCCGGTCCATACAAATTAATTTTTCTCGTCTCCAAAGAAGGCCCTTTCTGAATTCTCTGTCCAAGGATTATGTGTTTCAACCGTTGCTAAGCCTTATCCTTTATGCAGCTGTGAGTGCAATGTGTCATTTCATTTTTTATATCTCGTTCAAGGTGCAGCCTTGAACATTCTTTGTAACATTGTTTTCGAAACACTGACTATGATCAAAGCTTGTAAAGGCGAGGTGGACTGTGGTTTTGGACGCTGGAAGACTAAATCCTCGTTGTTCCAATTTCTTCGGATTATTATATAACCCATTCGCGTTTCAGACGCACACGGTTTGTTACACTCCAGTTACCATCGGGTGACGTTTCACGATCTCTTGCGTTGCCTGCAGATCTTGTACAAACTGAGTCCTATTTGGTAGAAAAGGAATATTTCGACCTTCTTGAAATCTTAGTTTATTTCCGTGTGGCACTGTACAGAAAAATTCCAGCTTGAATGATGTAAGGTGTGTACGTGTCCCCAAGGTAAATGAAGGTCACCTAGGTTACCAAGATATATCATGTGCTCCGGTGCATGCGAATCACGTGATTTCGGGTCTCATGGGTTTGTCGGTTGTCGAATCCAAAGACCGAAATAATCAGCTTGTTGCCAGACTCAGTGGTCCGCTGGTTCCGCGAAATTTTCCATGGGACAGAGCTCCGGACTAAGGGGTCCTACACTTTAGTCACCCTGGTTCTCCATATTCTTCTGCTCTAATTAGCAAATAAGGCATAGTTTCGTTCTGAAATTTAGTATACGGTATAATACTGTGCATTCGGTCGTTCTGACCAGATGTTTTCGTTGGAGAATACAGAAACAGGAATATGCGGGTAATTGAGCGGGGTCCTATACGTTTTTCGCTCAGTGTATAAACTGACATTATGTGTATGCAGTAGACAAGTGTAAACAGAATGATCGCATATCGCAACTTATGTCATCCGGATGTTGTCCTAGAAAGCCAAGAAAAATAACTTTATTACGAGAAAAAAAATCACTTGTACTTCTGAGTTTCGGCATCTGATATAACACTGAGTGTGTACTTTTACTCCATGACCTTGATTTAAAGATATTTGAGATTTCGGAAATCCCGTAATTTCACCGTAGTTTGTAGCAAATATTCATGCAGTACTCACTTTCAGTTTTGACACATCTGACCACGATACGCATTCGTAAAGACTAGGTTTCTCAGTGCAAAGACGAGAGCAAATAAACATGGTTATATAACAACTATTCCCAGTCTTGCCCATGCAACACAATATTTACGACAACGTATACAGAGGATACATACAATCAAAGAGGAGAGTGTCCCGTCTCTTTTCATGAAAGTCCAAATAGCCGAAACTATCGATCATTTTTGCTACTACGTGCAAACAAATTGGGTCGAAATAGGTATACCGCTGAACGACCTGTGGCAATTACTCTTTCTGTACACAGAATATTCAACGCAAGTCCTAAAGAGCAGGTTCGCCGCCAAAGAGACGATGCAGAAAAGAGGTTTCCACTTGGGCCAGTAAATTCTGATATTTTAAGAGTAAAGTTGGAAATCGGCCTGCTGCAATCACCGATCCGGGTTCCTCAGTCGTACTTGCAGAATATGGAAGACATTCTAAGTATAACGGACAATTTCTTGACAGAGACGAGCTACTAAAAAGCTCCAACTCGACACATTCGAACTAGTGCTTCATACTAGAATCGGAATCCGATAACTCAGTTGCCTTCTTAGATGTATTTTTGACCCATCGAGAAGATGTTGGTTGTTGCACAGAAAACCAAAAGTGAATGGATATTTTATCCACTTTCGTAGCTTCGCACCGCTCAAGTTAGAAAGAAGCCAAATAATATGTCTACAGAACCCAGAAATAGATATATGCATCGAATATACCATTGAAGAACTTCTTATGGTGCGCAACATCCTTATTCGAAACCGATACTCGGAACGTATAATCGATCAGATGACGCAGATAGGCCTAGAAACTCCAAGGGAGATGGTGGTTGAGAGGAAGCCAGTGTGCATCTCTGAGCCATTTAAAAATGAATTATTGACAGAAGTCGCACACAGAAGATTATCAAGCGTCATCTACAAGATATTATTTTGTGGCTAGACTGCGTGTTCTGTTCACCTCTAGGCTGGTGAATTGTTTTGGGGGTTAAAAGACCGTGTGCCTGATTTCGCGACCTCAACAAAAAAACGTATATCGGCTGCACGACCAGACGCCTGTCTGAAAGCATCAGTGAGCATCACCCAGCCTGATCGAGGACTGGAATAATTATTAAGGTAGTCGTTTCGCACCTAGCTGAGACTAACCATACGATGAACGTGAATCAAGCTTTAGCCCTTTCATAGTGTTCGAGGTGGGCTGTCCAGATCGGTAAGATTACATCTTGTCCACAGCGGAAGCAGTCGGAATTCGCCTTTTCAACCCCCCCCCGCCTCCCCCCTTCGTGTGCTCAGAAGAAATTTGTTCATGCACTGAGTCTACTCTGGCCCACTCACCACCCAATGACAGGTGCTAGACAGCCCAATGGCTTACACGGTGAGCATGTGATAATCCGTTCATTCCCGGTCCCCGGATAATCCTGCGCCACAACCGATATGAATGCGGATTTCTAACACCCATTTTATATTGTATGTATCCCTTATGTACGTTGTCATATATATCACGGTGTGGGCATGACTGAGAATTATCGAAAACGAGCTCGTTCGCCAGCCTGTTTTCCAAATGTGCTTTGTGGAACTTTTCAGATAACATCTGTTCGTTTGGTACGATGAAATACTACGAAGGTATCTTTTTGGTTTATCATTTGCAAGCCTGTATGCGTCGATTTATTGAAATATTAACCTAAGGGCGATTAATTTAAACGGTATTTCCTACTAAACAAATGCGGAATACCCGTCTTTTGAACACAGAACTAGTACATTTCTGCACGCAAGGCATGTGCTGCTCGTTTACAGTCAATTGTGCGAGGTTTGCGAGAGTAACTAGAGATCTATGCAATTCAGTAGATGCTACCTGAAAGTGGTGATTGGACGTGCGTGCTACGATGACCCCGAGGACTGTGCCGATTGGAGCGCAAAGTGCTCCTTCAAGATCACCCATATCAGAGCCCAAGCAGTGAGACAAAGGCGATGCGGTGCTGTTAGGGAGCGAGTCGGGTTTTTCGCCTTGCACAGTACTCTACATAGAAGTCACAAGCCCATAAACAGTAACACGATGTGCGGGAATGTTGCTTGTCGCTTAATAAGGCTATTAAGTCTTGCCTCTTGCTCAGCTGTCCTGAGTAAGGTAAGATTCACCATGACACGTTGGACATCGTCGACTGGCAGACCACCATCAAAAAGGCGAATGAATTATTCGTTCGGTCACGGGCTCTCAACACAAACCTCCTGTGGCCGGACAGGTAGCACTTGGTTGTGCATGGGCTAGAGTTGGTACCTCGAACAAAAAGCTGAGGGTCGCTGTGGTCATAACTTCGTACCTAATTCCCACGACACTTCATGAACAGTTCCTCTGTATACACTGCTCATGAGCAGATGCCATTCGGAATACCCACGACTCAGCCTCATCCTCTCGCAGGAGTTAGCCGCATGAAAGTAAAAGTTAAGTAAGGTAATAGAAAATTCACTTGTTTTTCACATCTCAAAGTTCAAAGGTTGTACCATCGACAAATTCTACATGTAGATCAAAATATCCTTTGCGTCGCTTTCAGCCGTGTGCTGTTTGTCTCATTGGTAAAAGACTGACAAGGTTGGCTCAGTGATTACCACCAAAAAATTGCTTTGCATAACCAGAATATCGGTTGCACATCGTTGGATATTCATTTGTCTTATTCGTGCCCTATTGGCAGTATTGTAATAGTTCAGCAACTTCCCGGAGGGCAGAAGTTAGCACGTTTGGTTTTGACTCAACAAAAAAGCAAGTAGGTTTTCCGGTACCTATGTCATCCTGGTGCCATAAATGAATTCTACGGATACTCGCGTGTATATTTGTCTGCCGACTTTGCGTTTTTTATTTCAGTTATAGGTGTATTGTATCTGAGCATAAATATGGGTGAACCTTCACATTTTTTCTACCGGTTTTCATATGTAAACGCCTTATACATGGGCTACTATAATACGGAAAATGAATCACGTTGATCACATTAGTTCACCGAGCGGTGAAAAGCTCCCCGACAAGTATTTGTTCTACGAGTACAGCCCATTGTTAGAAGAAGTCTTTGGGGAGGGACTGATTTTATTGATCGGTATGGTTTCTATTTATGACCACTGTTATACTTGATCCGACATTAATGAACTGGATACAAAGACTACAAACGGTGTGGCCTCAGTCAACGAACTGGAGCGTCATACCAGGACACCGTTTAAAGTGGATCTTTGTAGAACAGTACGGGCAAGTGATGGATCCATGCGCGATGCGAGAAACGTTTTTACAGATTCAATATAAAATTACCGCCAGCTTGTTCCGGGAGCAAAATTTCTCAATATGGACATTATTCATGGTCTCGTTAATTAGAGATATTCTAATTGTGTGGACGAAATAAATGGCTGCCTTGTATTCCCTTAGGATATTCGCTACAAACCGCTGTTACTTGGTTTCGGAGCAAATTAAGAGAATAATGGCTGGTGAACCAGCTAGTTTTTAGTGGGTTGTAATCATGCCATCACATCAAAATATATTACAACAAAATTAGGGATTAAAACTGATAGGGATTAGTGGCCCAGGCTTATCTCTGAATCGACTGAGGAGTTTTTCACACATTCCTTGTCAGTTTTCGTGTGTTCTAGAATCTGTAACAGGGTGGACAGTAGGCCAAGGGAAATGAAGAACACACTGACTGTTTTTCAATTTTTTTTTTGGGGGGGGGGGTTAGGGGTATCGAGAAGATAGATTATGGTAGCCTATGTTGTCATTATTACGGTGATGTAATGGCAGGATTATGAATCACATAAAACCTGGTTGTTCGTTAACCTGTGTCCTCTAAATGTTACTCGTACCGTAAATCTTGAAGAATAGAAAGAATATTCCCTAGAGTAATCACGTTTCTTTTTACTAATCTTTCTCCAAAAACAAATTTATTCTGCCTGTTAACTAGTAGCCGCGATGAGCGTAAAAGATTCTATTCAAGTAGTAAGCTGAAACATTGCCGCATATTTCTGTTCTTTCTCTTTGATCTGTTGACTCTGGCACAGTTCGAACAAAAACAATTAGAGTAAGTGCACTTTGTGTGTTCACCTTGTACCACGGTCCCGTCAGTCCATTCGACAATCATATTCACCTGAGCCCTGAATAAGACCAACGCGAATACGCTCGACACTCACCCAGCCACCCACACACATGCACACGCACAAACAAACAGGCACATTTTTGCTCCAGTTAAGAGTGAATCAGATTGCGAGTTGAGTCTACATCAGCGAAGACTTACATATGTGCTCTTGTGTCTGTGGGACGGTGGCTGGAGCTAGTTTCCATGAGATTTTTTCTCCCTAGTTCACGTACACAATTCACTGATCAATCGTGTTTCACTAAACTCCCCCTTCTCACGCACGGTCACATGTGGAATAAATCCTGGTCTCATTTCTCACTATCATTTATTTAGTTTTTCTACCATAAAGGGAAGAGCTTCGGGCTTTAAACGTGTTGATTCTTGATAAGCTTTGGCGCCGCTAGCAGGCTGATTTTAAACAACACAGTACAGAAATTTAGAACTCATTATTTCATGCTATACTAGCAAGGTAAAGAAACAGCTTATGCCTTACCAATCATGACGGAAATCTTTTGTCGTCAGAACAACTAGTGGTACCAATACTATGACGCAACCATTGTCCGGTAATCCTGTCAATAGTCTGGTAAATTCATGAAGCAATATCATTGTCTAGTAGTTATAATGGCAGCGTATTCAAGGCTGAATATTTCCGGATATCCGTGTCAAACAGATTAACTCATTTGGCTGATTCAGTCAATGAGGTTTTGTTTATTTCAGGGCAATATTCGTCATATTTTCATCAGTTTTTCCCTGTGGACAAGCTCCGTAAGTCGGGACGAAGTGTGCAAGTGATTCTAAAATCTTTCACAAGTTATCAGTTGTCCGGACTTAAGCAAGGTTTTCGGTTACTGAGAGGCAATGAATACTTCGTTTAACAGTAGTACTCTCAGGAACCACTAATCAAGGTCATGGCACCGAGCATATTGACCTTACCGGATATCATGCCGAAATCACGTGCTGTTGATGAAAATCCAATGAACAGGTCGATGCGACCGACTAACGAGACAAGAAATTCAGTCCAGCCCGCACTTTACCTTCCGTCGGATATGCAAGCTCTTTTCGGACAATTTGTCAAACCATATGGAATAAAGGGTTCTTTTCAGTTGGGTGAGCAGCACCCTTGGAAAATGAGCTTGTTTTCGAAATGTGAAACTAAACTTTCACAAGCAGTAACCTAGGAAGTCAGGAAAGATACAATGGGGACACTTGAAAGCAGTCAGGCAGAACTGTGGGTTAAACTCCGTCAGTTGCATTAGTTGGTGTTATGACTGATTTGCTCATTGATGCGTATGTGTTTTCTTTATCGGTACTCTCGTACATAAATGGATTAGTGTAATCCGCTAAGGTGCTTTCATGTTAGGTCTCATACCAGCTTCAACTGACTAAGAGTTGTCATGTAGAAATAGCGAGAACCATTTATCGTTACTTGTTTGCTCATGTGTGCAGTGGAAGTGGTATAACTCATAACCTCTAATCCCAGCTACACTGTTAGGAACAGCCGGTACCCAGACCCTAAAACTTGTAGCGGAGAACCACATTAGGTCCCAACAGGTCAAGCGTGGTTACGAGCAAATTGACAGTGGACGGATGTCCACCACAGAAGCACCCAGCGGTGGGGAGATTCGAACGGCTGACGTCCTTGGTGGCATTAAAATTTAAATATTCTCTTTTACTTGCGTTTTTATTCATTATGCCTAGATGTACAATGACGCAAGAAAGGAGCAGCGGCCATTAAAAGGCTGCTAAATGAGTCAGTGACCGGTAGTGGCGGGAATCAAACCCTGGTCGTTGTTCTTCAAAGTTCGCGATGATAACATTCTGACCACCAATGGTCTAATGAAAGCTTTAAATCACACGATCACCATGGGTCATGCAACTGAAGCTGGTACAATAATGCCAGTCTATTTCTAAAGGGTGACAGATAAATATTAGTAGTTAGACCGCAGATAGCACTGATCTGGTTCACAAGTCATTTCAAGTTTTGGGTAGCAAAGAGATTGGAAAGATGTTCAACGATTGACAAATGCGCACATTCTGCACCAGTGTATCTTATGTGGACGGGCTGAATGTGTCGACAAGAAGCATCCAACTATCGTGATAGGAAACTGTCTGATGCTGACCTTGGCTCATCCATCAACGAAACCAAATTTGTTGCAAACCGAAACTCCTTTCATGCTTACTTGTTGAATATGGAGTTAGCATCAAAATTCGTTGTCTGCGGGAAACGCATTGAGGGGACAGAACATACACCTTCAATAATGTTTCCTCCTTTGTACGTAGAAGGTGGTTTCGAATTAGTAACACAGTGATTCGTTGTCTGACTATTTGTGAGGACAGATGTCCAAAGATGAATCTACTTGTACTTGGATACCAAATTTACACAGATGACGAGTGGGGCGCGAGTCATCTAGCGCATCGTACAAACTGGCTTCAGCACAGGTGACGAAAAAGCCTGCAGATTCAATGGAAGGTAATGGATCAACTGACGATAATCATAATGCCCAGTCCTGTGCAAAAAGAACATTAAAAAGTTGCCAGGAATGCAGAAAACTCCCTGATGCAAAATATATTCATTCAATTTTGAGATCATATTTATTTTGGGAGGCAAAAGTACTGGAATACTGAGTCTGAACCTAAATCAGCATATATTTACTCAAGATGAATAGCTAGTTGGTTTCTGATGTCTACTCGTTCTAATTGCTCACGTCTTCCCTCATTTTGACAAAATCTGACTCACTTCCAAACAAACTCCATATCTGCAGATGTTGATAAATAGGACTCACAAGGTCCGGAGAGTTTAACCTGTCAGTAGACAACAACCGTCCAGCAGCGTAAACTAAATTAACTACTTGTGACAAGTTGACAATAAAACTTCTTAGGAAAAGAGGAACTACCGTTGCTATTTTGAGTACTCGTTCCCAGGCCTGAGCATCCCAATACGATGGGAAAGTAAGAGTCAAACGTTTTCGTCGATGAACAGCAAACCCCAACTAAAGGACAAGATCCACGTAAGATCTTTATCAGACATTTAATAGGTGCTTTGCGGATACATCTTTTTCTTTCTCCAATGAGTTGGTGATGTGTGCGTGTGTGTGCGTATGCGTAGGGTACCAACTTCCTAATTTCTCATCCTCTCACAAACGGCCACGTCTCATTTTAAGGACAGGTATGAGGATGAGTGATTTTAAACTGTCTCACTACTAGCGTGGAACTTGCTAGTTGTGCTCCCGTCTCGCAAAGAATGATTTGCCCTTCCATTTAGGATGCAATAAACCTCAAATTGCCATTCCAGTTCGTCCGATAGCCGAAAATAATAACACATCATTGAAGAGGACGCAAAAAGAATATCCCCACCACAACTTATTCATTTCTCGTCCAATTAGAACGCGGACTTGACAACAGCAGCTCCACAAAATCCAGTTGCCCCACGAAAAGAAATCAGAGCACCTAATAGTTTTTCGTCGTTATCACGTTCATTGTCATTTAGTCTATCCGAAAAAGGAAACGGTAAATTTTGGAATATTGTTTATCTACACTTTCTGGTTAGCTCATCCTAAGATGCAAACGAGACTATGAATCACTATAACCACCCTCGGTATACAGCACTCTAATTAGCCATGATAACAATTATCAAAACCTTAACTTCGAGTTAAAAGTACCATCCTTCGAAAGTATCCTTTACTGGGTGATGTCGATCTCTTGTCCGAAGATGTAATTAACAGCAAGACTGTTTTTTTATCATATGCACGTGCATGAGTGAAACGGGGCACATCCCATAGCCACGAAGACCAACTGCACTATTAGGGATAACCGGTCACCAAACCCTGAAATTAGAGTGGAGACCCACATGAGGTCTCAACAGGTCAGGTGTGGCAAGGACAGTGGGGATTACGGTCTGCCACCAAAAGTGACTTGTGGTGACAGGGATTCGAGCCTCCTATCTCCGAGCTGATAATTAAACGATATGTACCTTTCAACCGCCACCGGCAAAGATGGTTTAGTCGTTTGAATACCTTCCACAGGCTAGTCAGTAAATGTATAATGAACTTTTGGCAGTTCATCTTCTGAATTTGTTTCCTGAAAAAGTATTTTATTTTCATCGGTATTTTTAGATCCAAATACTTCATTTGATCATATGAGGTGACGAACCAGCTGACAGTGGATTATTTTCTACCACCGCCATTTTAATTGAATGGACAAGCCAACAAACGGTTCTCTCCGTTGACATAGTGGAGGTTTTTACCAGTAAATGGTAGTTGACTCCGCACATTTCATCAGCTATTCAGTCCTCATTGAGTATGTGACATGATATGCTGGTTTTTGTCAAAAAGAATTTCGTATCATCAGAAGATAACATTCAGTGATCAAATTTCAGGGTTGTACGGCTTTTGATCTGAACCTAACTACATCACGGAACATTCGGTTCAGTTGAAATTTACTCAATCAGTCGGTTATATAACTGTCCGTCTGTCTGACTCAGGTAGGTATGAGCTCCACGCCTACACTAGAATTTGCACGTCAGTGGTATCCGTGCGTGGGTTCGGAATCCTTCAAAGTCAGTGACTTTTAGCATTTCAAATCAAGTTGATTCTGCTCGCAATGTAGCAAACCAAATTTCTGGGTCATTTTAGGCTTAGTGTACAGAAACAGACACATTGTTCCACAGCTGGAGTGTTGTATTCTGCATGTTGGATGAATAATTCTGTAGCCAGCTGCAAGAGCAGAGGCTGATCAAAGTCATCGTCTTCACTTGTAAATTGAAGATAATGTAGTGAATTTGTCTTGCGAAAACGCGATAATGTTGCTTTGATCCAAATGTTGACAGTCGTCGACTTTGCTGGGGAATGCGAACCCACACTTGGACACCACCGACGTTTTGGCACCACATGTACTCTACCAGATGAGCTACACAAAGTTTCGATTCTATCATAGAAGTTCAGTCCAGTCCATTTCATTTCAAGCAACGGTTACCTATGCACTGAGTGCCGTGGATTTGGTTGGTATTCCGCAGCGGCAAAGCCAATCGAAAATAATGAACAAAAAGAGTATAAAAAAGTAACTGGATATATAAAAACAGTAGAACCAAATCGGTGAACCAAGTCTGTTCATTCAAGAGCCCCATAGATCGCGATAAATAACCATATCCTCCATTGTACGTAACCACTGAAAGGGGGATCTCTTGGACACCACCAAGGAAGATTAGCACACCCTATATGACCAGGTTTTTTGGTCAGGGTTTTCATACATTTTGGGACGTCATCGACTGGCCATCTTTGCTCATCTTTCAACCACTACCCGCCTCAACAAACGGTGCGCTCCGAAACACGTGCTGCACATGTCCCAACCACCTTTATCTAGTTACGTGTAGGGTTTCATCTAACGATTTTGTTCATACGCCCAATCTCAGCATGGCTGATACGGTGTTCCAACCAGATTCGATCAATGCTACAAGGATGTTGTTGTTCAGACACCGACAAGCTTCGTACAATCTCAGCCCACAATAACCAAGCTTCCGAACCATAGAATAAGATGTTGGTATTTCGTTTCAAAATTATTCACATTTCGAAAAATAATTTATTGGTTATCTTCGTATTCATGAGATAAAGTCAGTTTCACAGTTGGGCTTCAACTTAATAAGTGTAGTTACTTTCACGGTAAAATTTCAACAATTCCCTTCCATGGGTTAGAGTGAGCCGAGTTCGATTTTTATCTCTCAGCGGATGACTGTAAATTTGACAAAGTAATGGTATGCATTTAGCCATAAAATTCACTTGGTCACATTTAAACAAAGTAGTAAACAATGCGGCAGCAAGCAAAAGGGAAAACAACACTTTATGATCCGGCCCCATTTGGATCACCAGTATGAGGATTACGGGGTTAAATGATCACCAGTATTTCTTTATTGCTCTCGTTTGTTTTCGCCTGAGAGGATACGACGGCAGTTGGACGGAACTTCACCCGTTGTAGAGGGACGATTTACCGTCCCGGGGTTTTGTTCCGCTGTATAGTCTACCTGTGTCATTCAGTCTAAACATTTTCGATCTAAAAAGCAAATGATTTTTATCTATCTATCTATCTATCTATCTATCTATCTATCTATATATATATATATATATATATATATATATATATATATATATATATATATATATATATATATATATATATATATATATAACCTTGCTTCTCGCAAGCTGATTTAACGAAAACGGAGGTTGTTTTGTTTCCCTCTCAAAGTCGGGAAAGAAGTGGTTTGTTTTTTCTCTTCTCCACTAAATGTCTTTTTTAACTTTTAGAAAAACATTTTACGCTGTTTGTTTGCTCCTGGTAAAGCCTGCTATCCATCGATCATTGTTCCAGTTTCGCATTTGTTTACGTCAAACCAAAATTCTGATTCATCGCAAAATAAGTACCAAAGTAATCGCGAGACAGACAAGCATTGCAGTGCAGCCTCAAATCCATTCTACACGATCAAACACAAGGAAAAATCGGCGTTCCATTCAAAAGGTGCTATTTCCACCCGTTGCGATTCCTTTACTTACTGGTAACATCACAGAACACAAGAGCGCACGTGGGACGTAAAGCAATAAGTTAAAACAATCCGTTATTGAAGAAGATCTCGAACATCTGCCTTCGAAAACAAACCTCATATTCATAACAAGCATTGTAACTTGTCGAACTCATTTCCATATAATACGATTCACCCTGCGTGTCATTGCTAAACTCATCACTAAAAGCCAAGAAAGAACACACACAGTACAATTGTATCATCCGGCTTGTTGAGAACCATCATCAGTGCACATCTGCGGAGACCGCATTGGGATTCGAACCTACTTCAGTCGGTTGTATTTCACTAAGTGGTTTCATTTCATTATGGAGTCCATCGTTTTTGCGGCCATCGAGTAGTTATTGCGCAAAAGCTGGTGACAGGACAAATTGTTGACAGCCAGCCCGGAAAACCTGGTGGTTAGGAGTTCGACTCGTCCTCCGGTTCGAGTCCTAGTGGGAACCTGAAGGATGTACATTACTGACTGTCTAACAAGAAGAAAATAGCTGCACAATTAGTACTAGTATGATCCACTGTAGGTGTTGCATTTTTAGTCGCAATATACAGAAATCAACTCCACCAATTACATTGATTTTATTTCCTTTAACATCACTGCTCTGGAGCTGATCTGGATGCACTTTATCCATGGGACTACTGTAGCCTTAGTCAATTCAAATGACTCAATATTTACTCTAATACACAAGATATTTTCTCAACTGCCTCGCATGGGGAAAGACAAATTATAACTAGAAAGCTGCAAAGTTATTCTTGTACTGTCTAACGGGATATCAGTTGTCAGAGTCGTTTTGTACGACGACTGATGATGCGACAAATAGTGGACATTAGTTACTCCCTGAAAAGCTAGTATGTTGACTAGTATGCTATCGTTTACCTGGGCAAATGCGACTGACACATCAGAAATCAGCTGGTAGATGTCGCTTTGGAGGGAACTTACTTGGGCAGTGGCAGATGTACAAAATATAACTGATATATGGTCCGGGCGTAATGCCCTATCCAAAACGACTTTTTTTTTATCTTTCCCCTCTTCTTCTTGTCATCGTCGTTAATGATGGATTTTTTGAAGAATCTCATTTCTGACCCAGCCAAATCAAAACCCGTTTGATGGGGGCCGTTATATTTTTAACCGCAGCACTGCTCAAAGGACAGGAACTAACAAAAACATTCACTTTCATGTCGTAAAATATTGGTTTTCTAATTTCGAAAACAATAAAAATCAAACAGTAAAATCTGAATGTCATGAAACTGATTTCTCACATGCTACCTTTCTTTCTGCACGAAATGAAAGCCGAGCTAACGCCCAACACTCCTCGTATTTTGACTGCCTACAGCAGGATTTCCCTTAGTACTAACCGGACTCCACCAGTTAAGTGCATTGGGCATGTTTACAATGTATTAATGGTTGGCAGATTTTGATAATGTTTTGAGGTGATCCAAATGTGAAAAGTCTTTGGCCTCGGCGGGATTCGAACCCACGCATGGTCACCACCCTCGCTTTAGTACCGCGAGTGCTCTACCAGCTGAGCTACGAGGCCACGCCGGAGGACCTTCGACTTTCTGCAGAAAGTTCAGAAAGTTCACTGTGGTGGATGCCATGTGCTACTGTAATTTGGGCGGGTATACTGTGATCCATATGCAGAAAGTCGAAGGTCCTCCGGCGTGGCCTCGTAGCTCAGCTGGTAGAGCACTCGCGGTACTAAAGCGAGGGTGGTGACCATGCGTGGGTTCGAATCCCGCCGAGGCCAAAGACTTTTCACATTTGGATCACCTCAAAACATTATCAAAATCTGCCAACCATTAATACACTCCTCGTATTGTTTGATTAATGAAGGAGAAAAGGAATGCTAAGACTGGAAAGTACGTCCCCACATTAGGACATTTGAACCTGTCTCAATCAGATTCCAAGTGTGACCAAAAAATTCACTATTTAGAAAGACTTTCAGGAGCACGAAGCCACCAATAAATAATACAATTTGATTCGCTGAGTATCTGCAATGCAACATGTAAGACTGAATCTATCAGTGTAACGACTCAACATCTGTAAGCTTTAAAAAACCAACCTCATTGCATCTCGGTAAGACTGACTTTGCTATTGTAAAATCAAAAACTGAAAACTTTTGGGTATGCCTGTTTATGACATGCTGGTTCTTCTCCCATGGCCCGAAGGATATTATTCTTGTAGTAAAAGCCAAATTTATTCATTGTATGCTTGTAAAACTGAGTGAAGAAATTTTGCCTGTGTAGATGATACCGCCAAATGGAATGGTCATATTCTCCATAGATCTGCAAAAGCTCTTCCATTTGGCCACTCTTTCAAAAGATTGCCCTAAACTTCAGAACTTGACATAAACAAACACTTGGTAGGCATGAGAAACAGGAGAGTTTTTCCTGATAGTATGCTCTTGACAAGGCTTGTGATTGTATCACATTTGGGATGTGACTCATAAACCTAGATAATCTTCTCCCATTCAAGTGGATAGATTCTTTCCGGACCGCCATTTATTATGAACACGTGACAGAGTTGGACTAAATTACCCCAACTTGTATAAGCCTACAATTGTCGAGTGCTTTGTTGGTGTTGATGTGAATGTTAAAGGCAAGAGTAGCGTAAGTGGGTAGTCTAGATGACTTCCTCGTATCTCCTGCATACTGGGTAGAAAAAAAGAATAATAAATCAGCGATACTTGCTGCGACTGTCTACACTGCAGCAAAACATCGTGAAAACACTCAGGATTGTGAGCAGCTAAACAGTGTGTGTGTGTGGTCCGCGGTGAATGATAGAATCTGTGCAAATGCACTAGACACTGTGAACGTTGTCAACAGCCCCAATAGAGCTGGCGACTACCAGCACCAACAGCCGGTTCTGGGTAATGAGGCTGAAATTTCCGTTTTGTTTTGCTTACGACCGGCAGTTTTCGTGTTTTTTATGTTGCCGATGGCATCATAGTTAACAAATACCGCCTTTCGGTTGTCTGTTGTTGAACTGTTAATATTGATAATAAACGTCAACCCCTGGCTGGATGAAATACGCCTACTAGTCCAACTGAAGAAAATCTGGTAGGGAGCCCTGGGAACCAACTGCAAAAATGCATTTCTACGCACAAAACTCAGAACAAAACACGCGTATTCCTGAGCAGATCGAAAAACAATTTGTTTACCCATATTAAAGTTTCGTTTTAAAATATCGGAAATGTAACGGCTCGAGTATTAACTAGCTAGGGGTCATTCTGATGATTGATATTTTATTGAGCCTTAAATTAAAAGGAATGTAATCGATGATAAGGTTAGAAAAGTTCTCGGTTGGCATGTCAATTCTATCCTTAAATGAACTGTCGGCAACTGGAAAATGCGATGGTTTTAAATTCCTCCATTATTTAAAGAACGTGAGGTAATTTTTCCAGAAACGACTGTTGAGCTGTCAGAACTCTCAAAATTTAAGCATCAAAACAGTCAAAACAAAGAACGATACTACCCCAATCCAAAGATAAGTTAGCAAATTAGACAGACATAGGAATATTGATTTGAAGTCATTCTGAATTTTCAGCCAAGCTGCATAGGCTTCCGTCAAAGCCACATGTGTGACCCCGACATATTCATTAACTTTGCCTCAAGAACTGTGTCGAAAACTGCAAAGGCCAGATTTTTGAAGATACTGAATAGAACAGACACACGAATACGTGTGTTTTTCAGCTGGAAAAGCACACAGAACTGAGTACCGCAGAAACGACAGAGAATAAGGAAAGAACATGAGGAGTAGAGTTATGACGTGAGCTAAAGACGGAACAGACTGAAATATTTACTGTGAGGTTATGCGAAATCAGTTTTGGTTTGATTCGGTGAATTATTTCATCAGCTAGATTCTGAAAAGGTGTGTAGGCGCGAAGTCGAATACCAGAACTTTTGCCTTCACCTTGTCTGTTGCTGGAATGTCAGACCACCGGAAAAACAGAGCATTTTTATCACAATATACTTGATCTCGTCAGTGGTCGTTAAATGTTTATCAGTGTGCATTAAGGTGATATTGACTTACAGAACACGACTCCTCCGCTTGGAAATTGCACAGAAGTGCAGGGAAGAACCCTTTAGTCTTTTTTATCTGAAATTTGACTGTATACATATGGTAATCTATTTACCCCTAGCATAGCCTTATTAAATAGGTAGCCATACATATGATTCATGTCTACTTTATTGATGATAGCATTGCTGGTAGAAGTTTCTGTGCAACTTCTGGTCATTTAACGTATTTTCGCCTTTGAGGTTAGATGTTCCGTGGTCAAAATGAGCAAGTGAATTTCGTTCAAAAGGATATTTCCAGTCAAGTTCCAACAAGCTCAGACAACCTTGCATAGAATAGCACAAACACGTGGACTCAGATTAAGTACCACAAGGCGAAATATACATATTTTCCTACGAGGTGTCGAAATTTTACTCGTCGCTGCGTATAGTGACTGACGATCCAAAACAAAGAGGAAAAAGGTATGGTACTCACAACCATTTTAAAAAAATGAGCGAAGCCTTTAAACCGAATGAAGTGCTATTCTCTATCAGTATGAATGTGGCTTTGTGAGAAAGCCAATATTTATCAGATGCAAACACTCAGTGGCGGAGTGAATGTGCCCTACAAGAGCCTCAACTACCAAGGAGGGGTAAACTTTGGTACCGAAACTGAAAGTACAAAAAACACGAACAGAGCCAGAGAGAAGCAAAATTTATGGTCGTATCCCTAACCATTTGTTGGTTTGCTGTCAGGTCCTCTTGGTCATTGTTTGACTTGCTTTTATCGAGAAACGGCAATGAAGATTCTGCTAATATATTGCACTAAAGCCAGTTACACCCACGTAAGGGAACGTATCACCAATCGTAGGACCTACTCGTCTCAGCGACCTTTAGCCGAACCAGTGACTAATCATATTAAATGCCATTCCGCACTGAATCCATGCTGACCCAGATGATGATTCACAGAAGACAGCCGAAATTTTCAGTGGTCATATTTCAAAGTCTAACCGAGCATTATATTCATGTATGCGGTAGCGCGGTCAGATGTACTTCCTCCAGTTAGCATGCGTCCTCCGGTCTGCAGCTGTTCAGATACACGGGAATGGGATGAGCTGGAGTTTGATTAATATTGTCTTTAACCCCAAACCACACATGTTCGTGCACTGTGCATAAGGTCGGTCTTTGAGAGGTGAAATGGACGGCCTTTTTGTTTGGAGACTGTCAAACTGCTACGCAACATCGCACTTCATGTGATTATCACGGGCATTCATTTCAAGTATTTCATCCTACCTAACTATTGTCGCTAATAGAAGGGAAACTACACTGGTCACTAAAAGGTGCCCGTTATCAGGGTGTTTCAAACTGCTACTGATCCATAGTTTGTGCCACCAATTGCCGAAGCTTCACCCTCAACCAAATTCCACACTCCAAAAAGTCAACCGCAGTTGGTCATACGGAATCTAATCCAACTTTATATTTAGTTTAATGCATTCAAGTGTCGACTGCTGTGCCATTTTATAATCTTATGGATTACAATTTCATCAAAACTCATTCTTCATGTGCAGTGAGATTTGAAAATGTTTGGCAAAATCCACGGGATGGAAGCGCAATACATCGAAACAGCTTACTAGTCATTAGCAATTCCGTGATTCATGTATGCATTACTGTCGTAAACGGTTAATCATCAAGTAGTAAAGTCCTGCCCTTGAACGAGTCAGCTTGATGCAAACTTTCCCGGGTTTGGTATCAAGATATAAACAAATGCTTCGAACTGATCCATACGAACCATATGACCAACACTAGTTTTCACATTCATTGGCAGTCAGATTAAGCAGCCACTTACATGTCTATTATCAATTCAGATAGAAACATCCAATGCATGTTCTCCCTTTTGAAAACTCCGAACGGTCCCTGGAGAATTGGCTATCGATTAATAGTGATCCACCACTAACAACAGTTGGTGGCAAATTACCGGAGACGTGCTGGTGTTCAATGCAAAATGTCACTATTTAGTCGCACTGTGGTGCTGCGAGTATTCCTTGTTGATTTGTGGAAAAATTCTTGTGGGTAACCTGTAGAAAAGCAAGACCAGAATGAGTTATTCCACGGAAGTCATCACTAAGGTAAACTTTATTTCCCTGGACAATAAACCGGATAACAGTTAGGTAATTGATCCAATTTGCCACACCTTAGCAGATCAGTCTTAGATAACTGAACAACTCGTTTGCATGTTCTAAGCTAACAGCCCCTTAAAAATAATCTGGATACTTGTAGCTAATAATTTCATCGATTTCGACAAAAATCGTGAGATTTTAGTAAGAAGAATAACTCTGTGTGTGCTGTAGCTTTCAAGAATGTACGATTTTAGTCCGACTCAATGCTTTTAAATGAGCACCAACAGCCCAATGGAATCTGATTTGGTGATTTAAATCCTCGAAACCAACCGGTTTCTCCAAAAAAGAAGAAGAGCTTATATGGATTTACAAGGAAATCTCGTAGGCTACGGGAAGAATCTGGATAAAATGCCACTGCAATATGTGAAACCAACCATTTCGGCCTGCTGTCACTTGATTCCTTATCTATCCGGCAATCGCGGTGTTTTTCTCAATGTTGACATGTTTTCCAGCCGCTACTGGAATTGAAGTGGTTCACGTACATCACGGGTGGATACATCATCTGGACGTTTGTTGACGGGAAGGGGGGTGGAAGTGTTAACGAAAAGAAAACAATTAAGCCCATCGCACTACAAGCCATGGCAACATGTCTGAAAACTACTCTGTACTTTTCCACCCGGTAACTTTTGACGGACATACAACCACGACATAACAACACAGTCGGGTGACTGGCATGCTGTGAGTTGTGAAATAATCTTGACACGTAGTGGTGACGTGCGTCAGTGACCTTATTTGACCTCTTCCGAATGAGGCTAACTTACTCGACAGTGTTTTTGAATCGCCAGCACGAACGGAAAACCTACGACAGGATGAATCACTGTCTATGGCAGAATGAGGGTAGTTGGGACTTCAAGTATCTGCCAGGTAAAATCGTGGGATCCTGCCATCTCGAAATCTGAACAAACAAAAATAATTTCCCTATTTCAAATTTGTTTTGGGGTTCGGGTATCGTGAACTGGATAGATAAGGGTAATAATCAGCAGCAGCTTTCCATTAGCCACGAAAACAACTGAAAGCGTAACCCTGCACATTCAGAAGTTTTAACAACTCGAGTAACACAGACAATCAGTGAGCCTGACGAAGTAGGTCTGTACATCGACTCTCTCAGTCAACTTGAGTGGTATACAAACGTGCAGTCATACGGCTCCCTACCATGCTCAAAGTCCCTGCGATTCCCCAATTCAGGTTCACAGTCACGTTTCCCCGCCCTTATCTGATCCTAAATGATTGGGCCGCCACAGTGTGAATGTGTAATCTTAGAACGGAAACAGAATTTGGCGGATTCTCACCACTCCTTTTTCCCTTGATCTTTTCTGCATTCCATTCGCTCTGTCTCCCTCATCTCCGGAATTTCATTTCACCCACCAAAAAGACTTTGATCTCGGAAGTCTTCTTGTGGGAAATTTTAAAAAAGATGGTTAATACAGGGAAACAGCAAACAGAGAAGTCAATGTTCATCTTCGCCCGGGAATGGAGTACCATAATCAGTTTTGTTGATCGTGGAGGGGAAAGCTTCATGCAATTTCCCGGATAGTTACCACACCTGACCCAAAGTGACCTTATGTGCTTCCTCGCCACTCCGAGTCTCAGGGTCTCGTGGCCGGGTATCCCCAGTAGTGCAGCGGGCCTTCGTGGTTATGGGGTATATTGCCCATTCCACTGCACTCTTGCGGAAGTATGTAATAGAAAAAAAACGTAGGCTTCACCATTGATAATTATCACGATAGAGTTAACGGTAGCTGACTGAAAGTGTAAATGTTCAAGATGTACTTGGAATACAGTGAAAATATTCCCCTTTCCTCCCTCCGAATTCGTTAACATTCCGCTCTGTTTCCTTACGGTTCTAGCCTCATTGGCACCCTGCTCACCTGGGCGACATCTACCAGTTATTGCACCTGTTTCACACGAAAGAGAATGCGTTACGGCAGCACTTATAAAGTAGGTCATTATGCCATTGATCGGTGGTAATCGAGAGGTTTCGAGGGTTTGCTTACCACCTTGGAGGTCAGAAGTTTGTACCCCGCCACCGTTGGTCATTTTGTTGTTAAAGGGTCATCCATCAGGGTCGGGTTGCCAGCTATTCATAAAGGTGCAGTGGGTCTTTAAGGCTTTGCAGAATAGCTCTTCTACTGCACTCAAGCACCGGCAGGCAGTTGAATATGTAATGTATTCTCATAGGGTTTATAACCAGTATTAGCATTTGCTTCATAAAAACCGGGTAAAATCCACTGTGACCCTCTTTTACATCAGTAAACAGTTTCGAGTTAATTCACAAGTACATTATCTTAGGGCTGATCAGATTTTAGTACTTCATGAAACTCTAACCGTTATCGTCAACTAAATTCAAATTACAAAGACGAAAATGATTTTTCTGTATAACCTTCAGTTTGTCCAAGAATTTATGGGCTAGTTTCTTTACATGTCCAGGGGTTTGATATCAGATAATGTATTATCGCATACAGACACAGAAAGCGCCACTGTTTTCAGTCCATATATTTGAAGTGTAGCCCATTCGAAGCATTTCTTGGCCGCGCACGATCGATCGATCACATCCGTTTGAGCCCAAGTTTCTTATATCGCGCTGCAATATGATTCCAAAATTCATCTACTGCTTGCTTATGCATGGCTGAGGAGGTAAGAGTCACAACCTTAACCACAAGCCTTCAGTGTACGATCATGGAGAACTAGCAACAATTTTTCTTGGGGACCTTTATTAGAGTGCCTCAGTGTTCAGTAGATCATATTTGGTAGAACGAGAATATGAGAAATATCAATCATTGAGATAATCTCACTTTCTTTTTACATTTCCGATGGAGGCGTACATTTCCGTGATACCGTTTCAAATTACGTCGCTTATTAAGGTAAAATACACTTAAAATCTGATAAATTATAGTGGGCCCACAAAAAGTGGCTGTACTACAAGGTTTTTGACAAGTGATAGAGGCCGTCAAGGAAGGCTGCTGGACAGGACCCGTTGTCAAGTGTCACATTGTCCGGATTTTTGTCATGCACATCCTCAAATAGAATTTGTGGTGCACAGTATCCACGATGAAGAGAAATGCGTATTAGCTGATAGTTTCAATAAAATAGGAAACTCCAATCGGTTGAATTATTTGTAACTGACTTTCTGGTATTACAATGTGTTGATCACGTGATTAATCTACTCAGTAGTTAGAGAATGCTCTACCCGAATAGTCAGTCAATGACCCCATCATATTTATACCTGTTTTTACCGCATGTTCTTGTCTGTTTATAGCTTCGACTTGTGTACTCTAATTGTCTAGTCGAATTTGTTCTTTCTAAAATGTTTTGTGCAATAACTCGAGAAAGGAGTGGAATTACCAAATCGAATATTTCTTTCTTGCTTTTGGATAAGTAATAAACTTATTATTTCTCTCATAAAAAATACTTATCATTGGCGATAAGGTTCCACATACCTGGGTGGGGTAGATCCCATGGGTTGAATATTTTCGCGCGGTGTTTGTTGTTTGAATGAATATGCTTTCGTCGTTCCTCATTACGTATTCGACTGTTCCTACCATTTACTTTCTTCTCCAACAGGCGTGAATTCCATGAGATATCACACAATGAATCAGCTAAAGTTCAACTATATAGAAGACTCGAACAAAGTACTCCTGACCAGAAGAATATATGTACTGTGGCTCTACATTCTGTCTGTCATGCTGTTAATATTTGCACCCAGCGTGTACGGTGAGCATAGTAGCTGTCCAACCCAGTGCATATGTGTGGAAAATCGGATGAATTGTGAAAAATCCGGACTGAAGAGTCTTCCACCACCATTCCGATTGCATTTGGAGACATTACATGTGGCTAATCAGACTTTCGATACGACTCGACTAGGTCCGAACGAACTGGCCGTCTACACTAGTCCCGAATACGGGGGACAAGTGATACTGAAGAAACTTTTCATCCGGTTTTGCAATATTAAATCGATTGAACCGAAAGCTTTTCGAGCACTCGGTTCGACACTGGAAATGGTCGATCTTTCTGGTAACCCCCTGATTCATATAGGAGCCTATGCGTTTGCTGGCTTGGGTCCATTAACTGTCGTACTGGATTATGTAGAACAACCGGAGTTCGACAGTGAGGCTTTCGAGGACTGCCAAATAAAAAGTCTCATGATGCAGTACTCTAACTTATCAAGTCTGCCCATCCAGCCATTGCTCTCACTGGCAGCTAAAGGACGTTTGGAAAAGTTACTTCTACGAGGGAATCGTTTTCGCTACTTGGACAGACAGTGTGAACGTTTATTCAGTGAACTGACCTATTTTGAACTGGATGAAAATCCCTGGCACTGCGACTGTCAACTAACATGGCTAATTCGACGCTATCGGCACATGCTTGAGAGTCGCTCACGCGGTTCTCGATATCGCGGGCCGAGCTCAGCTACGGGACCAGAAGTCAATCAGCCCAGATGTTCATCACCCCCATCATTAAGTGGGAGAAAATTCACCGATTTGATAACCGATATGAGCGAAATTTATGCTACATCTACTCCGACTGTTCATTCGCGCATGCATAGTCTACCAACCATTCTTCATTGCCCTCCACCACAAATTGAACGTCTGGATATTAGTTTGGAGCAGTTTTTCTTTAGCGATAAACAGGAAACGAACACGGATATTGATCAAACAGGAGAGTTTGCAAGACCAGTAGCTCATTTACGGTGCGCTGTGCGCGGATCCCCACAACTGTCTGTTGTCTGGCGTTACCACCATCCCGGTTTGGGGCCAACCAGTTTGCCAAATACCAGCGTTACTCAGCGTTCTGGACATAGTCGACTTAACAGACTGTCTACCAGTAGTAATTTTGAACCGTGGTTAGATGATCGGCGCGAAGCGGAAACGGCACTAAGAGTGGAGAAAACCGGTGAACTGGACATCTATTCTTGTCTCGGTCAGGACATTATTGGCAATGTGTCAGCACTGATAAGAATTCAGTGGCCGCCAAATCCAATTCATTGGAATACAGCTGCGCTAACTGGATCGAACAGCCATGAAGGTGATACGAAGCAAGATACTGGCAATCAGTCCCTCGACTCAATGGTTTCTTCCGACTGGGCAACAAAAGTTATCATGTCTTCCCAATCGGCACTTCACACACCGCAGTTTAGTCTAAGCCAACTGTTGGGTGCGATTGCAGGGACGTTCCTATCAACCGTTTTGCTATTTTTCATTGTGCACTGGACTTTGCATCGTCGAATGACGGATAGAGTTCAGCATAAACAATTTCCTGGTGAGAAGCAACCAACAAACTTGGTGAATAACGTTGGGATCTCACCCGCTGGCACTTCCTCTTCTCACGCGTCTTCATCTAATACAAAACAAGTGTCCGCAACTAAAATGAACGAGACATCGCCACATCCCTCATCAAACCCAATCCCGATGCAATTTAGTCCGGATGCTCTTTCTTTAAGTGCTAATCTATTCAATGCACATGCCTATCACCAGTTAATTAACGGAGGTTTGTCAAACATGGGAAACCACACGATATCCCTTGGAATGGGACACGGAAGTGGAATAGTTGGCGGCTCAGACCAGACAAAATCCACTTCTCAACAAGAGGACGGTAGTACATCACAATCAGCTACCTACGAACCTGTCGCCTATTCGGAAGCCAAACCGATAACTTATGACATACCGTGGATGGTCAACATGCAACATTCTCAACCGAGGGCACCGAACGAACAGCACATTCCGCTGCTTCTTAGCAGTATGCTGACTGATGTGAACCGGTACGTAGAAACACCAGTCACATCCCACTCCGGTCTAATTCAGTCAGCTCTGATGATTCCACCACCCCCACCCATACCACAACCATCATTACCGTCTTCAGCTCAGTCATCACTAACAATGACAAATGGTACTTGTACACGAAACTTGTCCATGACACCGAAAGATAGTAATCTATTTGTACTCCAAGCTACTGGCTACCCATATCCGGGAATCGTTTCCAATTCCGCCTTGTTCGACTCGTCCCAATCCTCAACATAATGAATGACGGAATACATTGTTTAACGAACTCCTTTCGGTGATTCTCTTAGTACCAAAAGCCCATCCGAGACCTCGTTACATACATGTGACTGAATGACAAGTACAGACCATATTTGGACCAGAATGAAGAGGAGGATAAAGACTTCTTTTGCATTCTAGTTAATGTGCATAGCACAAGTGTTACATACATGTAGACGATCTCACGTGATCATTTGTGTCTAGCCTCAGGAGTAATCATTATCTTTCGAAGTTGAATCAGTGCATTTCATCGAGTAGGTGTTCCTCCTTATCAACCTCACTTGATTGCTTACCAAAACTGCACCATCCACAAAAGATGATGAGTCAAAACAAGTCCAGGGAATCAGTTCCACTGTATCAATCAAATCGTCCGTCGCAAGAAAATCAGCAAAACACAATGTTCCTGTTTTTCTCACGGAGTTCTGCCGTATCAGAAACAACACTTTCTTACCTACAATGTATACGTTTCATAAAGTTGTGAATAGACAGAATACTTCAATATCAGTAATATTTGTTCGATTCTCTTCTTCAATTTTATTCTGACTCATCTGAGAACCTCTTGATATTGTCTTCTGGCCTCTGACCTTCTACATCCGTCAGGCTATCTATCTTTCGGTCCTAACATCGGTCTGCTTGTCTGTCCCTATGTCTGCTCATCCAGCCGGTTCTCCGACGGCTCGTTAGTTCGTTTCATTCATTCAATCGGCTGTGGTTTTCCTATTTACACCAACACGGTTATTTCATGTTCAGTATAATTCAGCATTCGTCCTGTCTATGATAACACATATATTGTCGGCGAATATCACCTTTGTCTCGATCGTGAACTATTCGCTACAACGAGAATCTCAGACTGACCAAGTATTCAATCATCTCTCTCCTTCACTCATTTTCTTGAGTGTCTGGTTCATATCATTTCTATGCTCTATCAGCCCGGTTTAGTTCAAACTTCTTCTGCTGACTGAGTGACCGGAATGCACTTGTGTACTTGGAATGCTCTACACATGAAATCACTGATTTGTGTATGTAAATCACACAACGCACTGCATGTACATACTTTCGTTCAGATGTAAGCATATGAAAAGTAACTGAGATTCGCCAATTCAACATTATTAACCTCGATTGTGTTTCAATGGAAGTCAACAAAGAGGAAAATAAATGGTCAGGAAATGGCATTTCCATGGAATAATCCATTGTTTAACATTCTGAAAGAAGTCAACAATTTCTAAAATTGTTCACCGACCCTTCCCAGGTCGTTTAAATCACACTGCTTCGGCCAATGCTTGTGCATGAGTGCATTGGAAGGAGTACACCACATAGCCTAGAAGACCCACTACACTGATAGGGACAACCAACAGTCCGAACAAGGGAACTGGATTAAAGAACCACACAAGGTTCCAATGTGACATGTATGTTAGCGAGCCGGAGGGCAACGAGTTACTGTCTACCAGCAAAGAGATCGACCGTGGCGGGATTTGGACCTCTGACCTTCGATGTGGTAATCAAACGCTTCAAACCACTCAACCACTCCCTGATCTAGGGTGAGTAGTCAGGGCTAGTCAGTGCTCTGACTGAGCCAAAGAGATGAACCTTCTATAAGGTCCAGTTAGGCATCAACTCCGAAGTATCACCAGAATTCAAAATAGAAATTCAACCAAGAGAAAGTGTGCTAACAGGTGGTCGTGATATTTTATCGCTTTCGTAAATGGAGTGCCAGAGAGGATATATTTGTTATCAGTTTGCTTGAAAGAAGCAGCAGTGGACAGTAACTAGAGTGCTTATAAATGCTGAAGTGTTGCGTCATTTCCGCTACGTTAAATATTCATGAAACCGAAAGAAAGGTTTTATAAACCAATCAGTTTTTTAGTTGTGATTTTCAGTGACAATGGTGTTTATTAACTGAGAAAGTGAAATGAAAACGAATATGATATGGTTTAGACTTCAACCGAGCAGACCCCGATCATGAATGTTAATTGCTACGTGAATGATTAGTTTGTCCCCATTGTGGCATGATTACGTTATGTGACAGCTATTGAGAGTGAATTAGACCGAATAGCCAAGGGGTAGTTGTTGGTATGTGCGAGATCCACGATGATATATTTCTACCGGGTTTTAGTACTATTACCTGAACTCAGTGGATGGGTACTACTGGGGTCTGACTGTTAGAGACTAACACTGAAACTAAATGACTAATTTTTCTAAAATGGATTAAGATTTCCAACTTCTGCATTCGAAGTTTTCACTTCTTTGATTTTTTTGATCGCAGTTGGAAGGATGCTGAATGGAATTACTCAGGTTCGCGGTAAATTCTGTTACGGGCTTCTGTAATATCCGCAATACCCGAACTGATAGAACGTATTGAAGTAGCTACCATCCAAAACTACGCAAACAAAAGTGGCAAGAACACCAACGTAGCGGAATAGCACGTTCACTGTACTGCAGATCTGGTTTGTATACAAATAATAAATCAGTGAAATAATTGGTAGAACTTAAGGTGGCCAATCACGGGGAGCTTTAGTTGTACCTGTCCTTGAAGGTCCTGATTGCTTGAAATTCCTTAGCCTACGTAGCTACGAACCTGCACCTGGCCGTACCACGTGTTCCCCTCGGAAGCTCTACAACTTCATTAAAGTCAAGCTTATGAAAAAGTGAGTTTGCTCCCCAACATCACGTGAATTCAGTCAGTTGTCGAAGCACAAGTGAACATATGATTCACCGTGGGGAATAAACGGACAGAATGGACGAGGTTCATGTGAGACTCGGAACGATTCACTGGAAGGAGATGGACAGTTAGCCAGGCAAGGATGCAGGTTGCGAGTGATCTTATAAAAATGGAAATATGCTAGCAAGTGCATTTCGGGTTGGGTTCAACCAAGGGAACTAAGGATAGATTGACAGCGCGTCTGTCACTTAGCACGGCCAAAAGGGTTGTGTCAGTAACTCATTTGATTTCGGCTGGGATTTGCAGACGATCACGGCAATCAGCGAGCCCTTGCAATCCTAGCCTCCGAGATTGCAAATGAAGTGGATCGCTTTGTACCTGGGGCTGGTCATTGCACTAACCTTGCAGCAAATATGAAAAATCACTCTGTATCACTTTTTAGAAGGATAGAAAATAACTGAAAATTGTACCCTAACAGAATATGGTACTGCATTATTCGTTGGTGTAGTAATAGCCAGAGTGGTATTTAATTTTGTTTCTATAAGGCGGTTGTTGTCGGTTAAAGGCTGCCGAATGAGAAAGTAACCAGTGATGGCAAAATACAAACCACTGACGGCTAGTTTTATTAATCGTTTCAGCACGGCTGGTTCTTGAAAAACCAGTTACTTCCTAAAAAAACAGGTAGGATGATTCCTAAAAATAGGTCGTGCACTTCGCTCTAAATTTAGAACTCATTTTGACTGAAGAAACTTCCCCAGGATAAAATGAAAGATGGAATGATTTAATGAACTAGGTTTATCAATGAGAACGCGAAGGACGCTGAATAAATCTAGGTCGACCGTGAAAATTAGTCCCAGTCAACTGAATTGACGAGTAGTACCTACTCATCATTTCATCCCGATCATTTTCTGCTTTTTGCAAGTGGAGCTAGATAACTCGTGAAAGTCAGCAGACAATTGTGCATGATCGATTTTGGGCATCAATTAAAAAAGACGACTTCTTTTAAAATGTAACTGTTATGTACTGAATAATCCGAGAAGTGGTTTTCAGAAGCACACCGTCTGCTGTTGACCTCTTGCCTAAATTGGCCAAACACAACAGAAGCTTCCCAGAACTGACAAAGGGGTGTTACCATCTCATGAATTAGCCAACTAAAGAGTCAAAGAGAGCACTGAAAGAAAAATCAGTAAAGCATTTAACACTGAACGAATGACAGGTTTTTGTATCCAATGTGGTTGATATTGAATGACCCAAAGAGCATATCCGTCTGAATCACTTGCATTGTCACAGCAGCTGACGAACCGAAGCACCACTGAATGAAAGTATCGTACGTGGGCCTTTTAAATATTTCCATTGAATGAACAATCACCAGAGACTAGAACAGAAACACTTGAGTGTTTGCAACATGTACGCAAGCGACACAGGTGCTGGAAACTTACTGTATCATTACTTTACCACTGGAAAAAGTACCGATTATTCGTCGCAGTCAAAGAAAGAAAGGATGAAACTGAAAGCTTCTACTACTGTGAGTTCTGTACCACTGTGTTCAGAAGTAAGCAGGTCAAAAGTAGAATGGTACTTGTATTGAAAGTAGTACACGCCAACCGTACGGGTTCAAGCAGACGTAAAATTCCTAGCCGCCAAGTCAACGGGGAAGTACAGAATTAATACGATCGGTGGCAGGCCGGGGATGTGGTTGGTAGTATGACCCTCTGTCACGCATGACGGTGCTATCGTACTCGTGACTCAAGTGATGAAACGATCGCGTGCGTACGCATAATTAACACGCAAAGTTGACTTAACACCAAGATGTACAACGGGCGGAAGTGTCATGTTCAATCAATACTAACCCGTTCCTGACAGAGAATCTGCACCTGTTGGAGGAGTGCTGTACAACGTTGTTGTACAGGGACGTATATAATCTTGAACTGTTCCTTTTTGAGCCATTTGCACATATTACATGTAACGAATTTTGGTTAGTAGTTGAGATACAATCCAAAAACGCGAAAAGTCCGCTTGTGGTTTAAAACATTTTCAAATAAATAATCATAAATAATACACGTGATCTTTGCAAACCTCAGCGGTAGCCACTTCGTAAATTCGAGTCTACAAAATGCAGGCAAATTCAGAATCGTCTGAGGTTCAAGCGGCCAAGTCAACGAAATATTAGTCAGCATCAGCTTAAGGTCGATGTCCGATGTGTGGTTAAACAGGTGAGCAGGTGCTGAACAAAGACTTGATGGAAAACACAATTTCGTTGTGAGGGAAGTTGTTCGGATCGATCTCGAAATAGAGCCTCGAGTTCAGCTGTTTTATCGATTTCGGTACAATTTAGAAGCTTCTACAGTTTTCACATCCAATGTTCTTTCCGCAGTAGTATGAGGTATAGTTTCGTAAGTCGACTTGGTCACAATGTGTTTATCTTTTGCAAGAATCCTCAGAGATGCTTGCGGTGCTTCACAAATGTAACGTAGGGGACTATTCGGGTAAAGTGCTGAAAGAGCTTTTGAGGACACACTAATAAGGGCAGTAAGCATACGGTTAACGCAAATTGAGATTCTAAGTGCCACCATTGCACACTCACCCAGGAGAGCTTCACTGTCGTTACAGAAGCATTCACAACCACCTTGTTTTTAACGGAGTCTTTAACAAACAAAGGATTTTAAGTCGTGAAATATTCACGTGATCAAGTCTTTTAGAAAATGCTATGCGACAAACACAGATCTGTCTCCTTGGTACTCCATATCAGGCCACTACAGTACATGTATGGGGTTTAGTAAAATTAGTAAAGCTAGTAAATGGTCCCGACTGTTCACGGGAATTCACAATGGCAACTGCCAGGCTGACGATAATGCATTCGTGTGAACAATTCCGCCACTAGTTTTATGGACTGCATATTTCTGTCTCACTATCTTGCCGACTTTTGGCCAGGGAACGAACAGTTCCTTGACAAACTGTTTCTGCGAACCCAAGGTTGGTTGATGCAACCTGATCGCAATCCCCTCGGCTGTGGATAGGATTCGTTATCTGACCCTCTGGAGCATTTTTATGGCTCTCGGTAACTGACTCCGAAAGCTTCGTCTCGTGTTAGCTGGAGTCCCGTAAAGGCCAAGATCGCACTGGTTACGTTTTTGTGGATTCCTTTCTCTAGCCAGGTAGAACAATGCTCTTGAACTCACACAGGCAGATGCCTGGTTGTTATTCCCACGTATTCCTCTCCACAGGACCACAAATAAGAGTATATTCAAAATAAGGTCTAGTGGATTGGTAGCCTGTCTTCGAGTCTCAATCGCAAGTACGGACTGGTGTTGAAGGAGATCTTAAGTTTCGTGGCAGTAATTGCACTCGATACCGCATTCGATAGTCTATGGCTCAGAGCTTTAGATGCCGCGTCTCCCTTAAGTTCCATATATATGTAAATGGGTTTTTTTGAGACATTTGGGTATCTAGGCCGAGAGGCCGTTTTCTCGCTATTATCGCAGATCGATTGTTCGCTTCTGTGAGTTTGTTTTCAGAGCGTACCTGACGCACACTAAATCTTGTTTCTGCCGTATAGGTACTAAACTTCACTAATTTTACAAATCCCCGTAGATGCACTGAACTGGGCTCATGTGAGATACTATGTATGCCACATACCATTTTCTAAAAAAACAAAGGACTGATTACAAATCCGACAACGCGTATAGTATTGTTTGATTAATTACTGAGAAGATATTTTGACAACTGTATGTGTAGGGTATAAAAGTGGCTCTCGTAAAGTGAGTGCCGGATTATGGTAGTCAAATTCTACTGAAATGCAAGAAATCTTATGGTCAATTTCTATATAAAAGGTGCAAAAATCTGATAAAGGTAGGATAAGATCTTGAATCATGTTGGAGTTATGGGTCTGAAAATCGTTTGCTGCTAAAATGGTCACGGTATCTACTGGAGGAGAGTCACTGTTACTTTCCGTGTGTGGTGTAACTAATGTAACTCTCCTTAAGCGGCCTACACGAGCGAAATGTCCGGACTTCCCACAACGATGGCATGTATCGATGATAACTGAGCTTTTTTGTACTTAGTGAAATGTTCTCTACCTCTACAGCAATGACTGGAAATATCAGCTTGTTTGGTAGAAGGTAATGAGGATTTCACTTACAAAACGGGTGGGCGAAAACCAAATAGTGAATTATTTTTCTGAACATCAATTTTGGTTTGTTCGATTTCATGCGCAACACCTGTTTATCGCTGTCTAGGTTCATATACGTGCTTCACCGTAAACACACCCCCCTCTTGTGGGAATAAACAATAAGATACTCCAGTACAACTTCTAAACACCTTCGAAATCTATCGGATAATATCTTCTATAGTACTCCATGTAGAGAGTAAGCCAAACAACGTTGGGCTGCCTCTATTGTCATACATCACATAAGTTTCATAAGTTCATACGGCGGAGATTTAGTCCATGGAAACTTAACCCACACTCACCAAGCCGAAAAACAACCTTTGTGTTATACCAGAAAAACCACTTTTTATTAAATACTCTTTTAGAGTACGTGAAATATTTCTCGACTTAATTAGAATCTAAACCTTCCACATGATAAAATTCGAAGTTTCGCCATCAACTATGCTTGATACTTATATGATCGAAAATGCATCGGCATTTTTCACATCCAAAAGTTCGATGTTTCATTTAAATAAAATCAGTCACTGAGGCAAAAGGTATTTTTTTATTATTGCTAATGGAAGTGTGGAGGAATTTTTCCACATAAATTTACCTCCTATAGGCCGGATCTGAGGCCGCATAATTCCTTTAACTAATAGACACAATTTATGCTAAGTACTAACTTTTAAGAGGTCATTAAAAGAATATGAAGTACGCAACTTATTCGTCGTTTAGTATTCACAGCTGTTTTAGATACAGATGTCAACTAGCCACTCCAGTCACTGGTTGGTGGAAGAGAATGATACGTTACTAGGACATTACCCAGCAACCGCTGCACTGACGTTATTGAGTAATTATTTCATAAGCTGATTGTTCTTACTGAGATAGTGCGTTATGCGACTTTTTTCAATTTTCCAGCCCAAGTCACTTACAAACAAGTAGCACTGGAAAAGTGATGAGCATATACGTAGTGAATCTTAGCAGTGAGTTAGCGTGAGTGCAACCAGTGCGGTATCGTGAAGTCAAACTGGATGGTAGCTGCCCACGGAATGTCCCCGGTCTGTACACGATAGAATGAACTATTGTAAGTAGATTAATTGAGACAGGGAAAGTCTGTACAAGGGAGTCACGCAAGGATCACGTGGTGCTATTCACAGATGCTAGAGTTTGCATTATTTTCACAGTTCTTTCCTCAATAATTGCAAGTTCGTCAGACTGTGAACCATGAGATAAAGTGAATCACTATGAAAAACAACTGAGATTATCAAATTAGTTCGTCATGGAGCCGATGAACAACCAGCGGCTTAGCTTTCGATGCAATTTGTATACGGCCAGCAGGGAATGGTATCCAAGATCAATCACCAGCTAACGGGACGGTGAGAGACTGTTGCATCTTGAGTAAATCTGATTGTTCCCCGTTGACGATTTTCCCTTCATCGCCAAATGAATTTCACTTGTGCGCAGATAATTACATATTTGAAAGTCAAACATTTCGTAATTTTATCCTGTGTATAGTCGAGGATAGAAGACTTGAAAAAGTAAGTTAATACCCTGTATCTCCATAGCTGACCCCATTTCAAAGTGGCCTCGGACCAAGAAAAACAAGGAAATCGTTTGTACGTACGTCCACCGGGAAATAATCATCTAGACGACCAGTTTTAAGCATGTACCGGTTACAGAATATTTCACTTTGAACTACAGATAATGAACGGAAAATTCATGCAAAATGTACTGTAGTATGTGTATTGATTTTTACGCCACAAAGGGCTGCCTCAGCCCCGATCGGTTTGAATTTTTTCTCATTTCTGCTGTGTCATTCACGCAGGTTTGCTGCGTATGCATATCGATCTGAACTCAGCTGACTCTACCGACGCAGGCACACGTATTTACGGTCCTTTCATGCACAGTGCATCGCTTGTGTAGTGCTCGAACGCTGCAAACAAGTTGGGTGAGACCTATACAGAATGATCGGAAATAAACACTTCTAGGTGGTGCATCCGCACATTCTCGCGTTGGTGTGCAAGCACAAGCAAGTTTGCACAAGCCTGCTCCGTGAACCAGAATGACAGGTTTGTGACTGGTTCATCGGACGATAGAAGCCACCTGGACAAACAGGACCACCGCTTGCTTGCCAATGACCGTTATCAGCATCCATCACTCGTTTATTAGTTCCACACTGGAATTTTCCCAGCCCTGGGCTTGCCACTTAGGGCTGCTGAGATGGTAAAGTCCAGCCTACCGCCGTTACAATTCACGAAACGTGCCTGATGAACGAGTCATTTGAGGTAAAATACCCGTCCAGACGTCAGCAAAGTTTAAGCAGTCGTAACAACAATGCTAATTTGCTCAACAACGGTCCAAACCAACTAAAGACAGTCCTAATCCGACCGGAGAATGCATTCTTGTGGTTTGTATGCCCCTCGTCATCATGTTCCGTTCAGTGCGTATGACGCAATCACGTCCATTATCGCCCCACCGCCGTCCACACTTGTGTTTTGCGCAGTCACATACTTGTTCAGTAGATAGTATCCAAATGCCACCGCACCACGACAGTGACCGGCGGATCTGGATTTCAAACCTTTGTCCTTTTCGAGGTGATAGACTACCACAGTGAGTGGTCAGAATGATTCACCCTAACGATAACATGCAACAGACAAAACAGAATTCCTTACCGGCCTTGTTCCAACCACTGACGGCTTCCAATGTACATTCACACGTTACAATTTTGTTCAATAATTTCTATCTGCCCGAGGATTTCTGAGCCTAGAATACACTTTATGATGAGAGATCGGTGGAACGAAAAGTCTCTGTAAAAATAAGTCACTGGAAGCAGAAAAATCATAAGAATACACATAAGATGGGATACTAAAAATTAGGTAAATGTATGTATCCAGTAACCCACATGGTAACAACACGTCGTACAACAGAAATACTTTGATCTACAACCACGAACTTTAGAGGTAAAATTACTATTTTTGCTAAAATATTCTACCAGTAAACTGTACCGACGGATGAATGATCATTCGAATTTTTGCTTGACGACCAAGAAAGCTTCTGAACGCGTAAGGATTTTTATTCTTACCAGAGTAAGACTTTCGCCCCGGGCAGATCAATTCACTTCTTGTGAATCAGGTTTTCAAACAGTTCACATTCTACGGTGGTCTTTCAAGAATTAATTCCTCACAACGACAGGGAGGATCTACATTAGTGAATAAGCTGTGTTCATTATTAACTCTCAGAATTACTAACGTGGACTTGGTGTTTCCCGAATTTCGGACGCGTCTGGTTACAACAAAAATCTAAACTCTAGATCAAGCTCATAATCGGAGCCAAAACAGATGTGACACGTAATCGTCCAGCACACATATGGTTACCTTTTATAGAGCTGAAGGTTAAGTTGATTCAACGACGCATTCGGGAAAGTCAGCCCCAGTGACTCAAAAAACGGAGGAAAATGAGTTCCTTCGTGTGCGACTCTTCTTATTGCTTTTAACGTTGTTGAAGACAGAACATCTTTGCTGATGGAGCTCAATCAGTCACAATGCATGCTTTATCTGTCTTCGAGGATTGAAGCATTTGCTTCCTAGGGCCGCGTTTCTGTGAGCATCAAAACGTTTTGCAGGTGGCTGAGGTGTCGTGGCGGCGAAAAGGCAAATAATTTGGCGCTTAAATAACTTGGACACGAGTACTGAGAAAACAAAGTGGGCCATTCGACATATCCCCTTCCCTCCATACTACTTTGTTAATCTCACGTAAAGTTAAAAGCTTAGGAACTGTTTTAGGATATTTTGGAGCACCCTCTGTTTTGAGAAAGACACCAAAGATATTTCGTGATTCGTCATCTATGCACCGTGGTTGACAGCAAGTCGGACTTAACTCAGAATTCAAAGTTTGAGATCAGACCACTGAATCCCAGCCCAGTAGCTTCACTACTCAGTCTGCTTGGGGTGGCTGGAACAGTCGTTTAGCTGTAGATAGTTTAAACGGTTAGAACTCGTGAAAGTCTTTTTTGGAATATACTGGTGAAAGCGGGAACTACTTTCTTCAGCCTTCGTTGCATCTGCTTCCTCCTAATGCTCTGTCCTCGGGATACTGGAGGGTGGAAGATTATTATCTAAAGCATTTCTCACTGTCACTTAAGCCTCGGTAACTGCCAAACCTAATAGCATTCGAAGGAGTTCATTCAAGAAAGTGGACTACAAGTGCCTTGGGTTCATGAGACACAAGTACATTAGACGCTATTATCATCTCTCTGACTTGCATCCACATGACGACATAAAGCCTGTCTGAAAGCCATAAATTGAACAAATGATAACTTATGAGGTTGACGATTCAGTCGCTAAATCGCGGCCCACATGATACCAGCCGCACAACAGAATTTATTTACAAACTAAAAAAATGGTCAACCCAGATATTCCCTTTCATTTGTACCTGGTTCTATCCACCGAAAAGTATTTGACAGTATCTGAATGTGCAAGTTTTTGCCATCCTTTTATTTTTATTAGTTATTTTATTTATAAAAAACACTAAAAGTTGCTAATGAGTACTAAACTCGGCGGTCTCAAACAGCCTGTTAGAGTCAGGGTAAGTTCTTGAGCTATGTGAAGAGAAAAAGTAAACCTCGAGAAAAGAACTTGCAAATACTCAAGTGAGGCAAAATACAGCCTAACTTTCGCTCGAAGTATGTGCACAAATTTGACCTAATAGGTCAATGTTTTTTTGTTTCTAATGGTGGCTGACAATTGGGGCCAGATGTTGAGGCATGTGTCTGAAGGAAAAATTGGTCGAAACTACTTTTATATTCAATAAATGCTATTCACCGACAATATTTTGGGATGATGTTGATCGAACTGGTGAGTTTTATACCAACTTTAATCCATTTTGTGGGTTTAGAGTGATTCATAGCCTAAATTCATTTCACTATCTGCCACAAGAGGTCATGGTAAGCAAGGGTGTTGTGGCCCAGTAATTTAAACTCATTTAACTCCTCAGTAGCGACAGCAACAACTGAAAAATCCGTCTGATTTTCCACATTTTTGAAGCTAATTTGTTGACTTTAAACCTTGTGAAATTATTGGTCGATTTCCCCTGACTGAGGTTCGTATCAATCAAAAGGGATAAAGGAATCCACCCAAAAATATACCAAATGTTAGTTTCTACTTTTTGATTAGAAACATGATAACAAAACTAGTAACAGTGCTTGACATTTGTTGTCCGACAGGCCGACCCGTATGTTGGCACGGTGGCTGGGTCTCAGGGCTTGATGGACTGAGAATGAGAACAAATTACGCTTTTGTTTAGAATTTCCGCAAGGAAACAACTTGACAGGAAGATACATATTTAACAGTAGTTGTTGTAATTCTCTAACCGTTTTGTGAATGTCCAACAATGGAAACTTCACGTGCATACCCACGAATAAAATGCACGACTCACCCTCAGTGGAAAGTCATATCGCCCGTTTGACGCACAATCGCTCCTGATAGCGATACGAACGGAGGTTAGAGAACAATGTGAGTTGTCAGGCAAAAGAAACCAGGGAGAAATTTGTTCCCGGTGTGTGCCGTGAAACCAATCCAATCCGGTTTGTTTTCTAACCACTAGAAGAATAACAAAATATTTCACGCAACTCAAAGAATAAAGTAAACCCAACAATGTGTGCGAAGTTCTGTCAAATGATAAACTAGAAAACAGAAAAACATGAAATCAACCAGGTGCACAAAAATCAGATCGACAAACACAACTTGAGTTTTGGGCAAATAAAATATACTTGCAAAAATACTAACTGACCAGTCTAAATGCAAGATATTGACCACGAAATGGGAAACGTTTACCGAACTGAAGATGGTAAGATTTTCTGTGTGCATCTGTGTTTGACAAATAAATAAAGTGATTTTTCACTTGAAGTCCTTGGTATGGGGTCTTCGGTGACCAGCTTTGTTTGACGGGGTTCTAAAGTTTTCATCCTACATGACAAAGTCGCATGCCGTTTGATATAAAACCCCACCTCACGAACACCTACTGATGGATGCTTCTTGTCATTCTTCTGTCCTCTTCCTGCAAAATAGGAACTACCTCTTTTTCGTGCTATTAATTCTCCTGACTCACAGTGACGGATAGCTTTACAGTTGCTATTCAGTGGCATGCAAAAGCTTTGCATATTGTTCGGTTCCCTCAAATCAGAAAAGTACGTATTAACCAAACTGTTTCAATACGAAAATAACCAAGTTCGTAAAATGGAGAATTCCTGACCATTGTTTTTTCTTCTCTCTACCTTTCTCATTGTTCCCACATACGTCCATAGCATAAAGTACCATTCAAGGGGCTTTATGAATTATCTTCAACCGTCTATGGCCTGCTTTGTCGCATAAGGCACTGGCTTGACTCCCATCTATCAGTGGATCATTGCATTTCACTGGGTTATAAAGCGAATTAATTTCTTCATTGCCAATCTCTATTTCAAAATAGTCAACACATTGATATATAATGATGAACAGAGAGCAATTTGCGGACTGTTACGATCTGTACGTCATGCCCAGCTGTCGGAAACTTTCATTGCGTCACGTGGTTTCAGTCTTTAATGCTTCTCGCATTTTACCCATCTACAGTGAAGCGTAATTCAGACGAAGTCTACACACGTTTACACATCAGAACTACTAGAATCATGTTGTGTGAGACTAGATTTCAATAACAGCCATATCACGGATGACCATCAAGATTCGTTGATTCTAATCTTTTCGTTGCCCATCCAGAATAGTTTGAAGTTCAAAATTCGAGAAAAATACAAACCTTGCTAAAGTTCCCTCTAAGACAAAACTTGAAGAATCAACCCACAAAGGGTCGAAAAATATAACTTGTCTCTTATCACGGGTAGTCCCGGAAATTGTCAGAACTTCTCCCTCTCTCACCCCATACATATTTATCAAAAAGCAAATATGATCAAAGCATGATGTCGTCTTGACGAATTCACGTTGAAAGGTATCTGCTAGTGAGTCTGAAGTTGATTTGGAGGGGCGAAATTATCCCATCTATTTTCTCTGACACGCTTTAGTCTTATTACTGCATAGCTTTCGATCTAAATCTTGAGATAGAGAGCTTTGCATTTTTATTACCGGAAATGCAACAAAACGTACTGCTTCAAGGGTGTATAAGAACAGTTTCACACAAGGCCATAGCCAACCGAACCAAAGACTATCAATATCAACGGAAGCACTACCAAAGTAATGTGAACTGAACAGCATATCGAATTATAATGAATACTTTCGAAAAGGTAGCTAATTAAGAATGAACGTCAATTTTGTCAAGGCCTTACAGCGCAACGTGCCTCCAAACGTCTATGCTTCTCGCAGTTACGCAGTACCTTCATCCAAAGTAAAACAACCGACAAACAATACCTCTTCTGAGGAGGAACTCTGAACAAGCCGTAGTGGATTGTCTACGAAAATAACTTCTCCTTCCACTATGTACCAAACCAAAGACAGCACTTTTTGCTTTCATTTGGGCAAAACACAAAGCAATGAACGCAGCTGAATATCACATCAATTAAATGTTTGATGTTGCACAATTCTCAAGTTACTTAGCAGTCACTTACCTAGTTGTTGCCTCGTCGTACAAATCATGAAATCCGAGGCAACTTTGGTAAAATCAAAAAGATAACAGGTAAAGTTTGGATTAATTAATCCAATCAAAAGAAGCCTTTATGTTTCAGAAACCGTGGCCACTCCTCGAAAGCCTATGAAACAGTGAAGTTTCAATCAATAGTTAACCAAACTTGTGGCCTTACGTGAATGATCAATTGACATTTTTTTAAAAGTTCCATTATTCACCGAAGTTCATGCGGAAAAGCAACAAGCTGCATAAGGTAGTGCGAACGAATCACATTAAGACTAAAGAAAAAGTCACGCCAAGAACACAGCTCTTTGACTTTTAGGCAGCTCTTTAAGCATTACAAAGGAAAAAATGTTTCGTCTTTCCCTCCAGAGTGTTTTGGATAAATGAAAAAGAATGCAAATTGTCCGGCTGACCCTATCAACGGGTGTCTTTCTCAACAGAGTGGGTGCGTCATTCCGTACCACACTTGTTTGAACCATCCTTGTTATCTGTCGGACGACGACAATGATACGGCTTCGGACGAGTGATTGAATCAAGCAGGACAGTCGGTAAGATTTTTTCTAGAAAAGTGGGCGGGTCTACTATGTTCTGAATTATTCCCTTCTTTAATCACAACGTTTGAAAGTTTCCTTTCGTTTGTGAAGAAGTGATATGTCTTCTGTTTCATCTCCGCGGGTGCGTGAATACAATACGTTAGGGCAAATTAACGCAGTCGAGCGGGGCTTCAATAAACGAGAATGATACAGGCATGTTTTTTAGAAACTGAACAGGACGGGAATCGACGAAGCTGAAATCCGTAAAACAAAACGCAAGCAAACATTTAGTACCTTATTTGGATTGTGCAATTTAGGGGGTAAAACAAACAATATTCCGAAATACACTGGTAATTAGTCAGGTAATGGTTTAGTCAGTCATTCCGAAATATAATAAATATATGTCAAGTTCTCTGATTTTGGAAGAACTTCACTAGGTCAGAGCAAAATATTTAGAACAATTCACTTGCTTGCTTATTTGTGCAAGAATGTGAAATAAAAAGTATTCAAAGCTTTTATTCTGTTTGTGGTTTCACCCGAACTATACTATGTGAGGAAGCACGTGAGTTTCCTTTTAGCATGATATTTGGGAAAAAATGTTACTGAACTGGCTACTTTGTTGACATAAATTCCGCCCACGGAATAGAGACCAGCGTTTGCTTTCCCCAATCAAGAGTTGGGTGACACGTAGAGTCCCAGTTCCAAACCAAGGAGAACTGAGATTGACTCGTGATACCGTACTATTTATAAAGGCAAACGACTGATGTGACAAATCGTACAAACCTCGCATCGTGAGGAGTCTATTCCACGACATGTTACTCAAAGCACTCAAAGCATAGTGAGTTCCTTAAAAACAAAAATGATTTGAGAACTCACAACTTAGCAAGGATTAATAAGACATCTCGAGGCTGTGTCCGGCGGACAGCAATGAGAAGAAACACCGATCTGCAAGGCCAGGTCAGACTCAGAGTCATTCATATGTTAAAGCAGGTAGGCATCCATTCTAACCACGGAACAAGTTCATTGGCCCGCAAGGAACCAATCGGTGAGGGAATTAAGGACTCGCATGGAGTGGACTCAGTCAAACAGGATGCTGCTTTTTGTGTCCGGTTAACTGAATGACCACGCGGCTACTCGTCTGGCCGAAGGTAACGTGTGAATGTCAAAGAGAGTTAAAATTTTACACGAGCGAAAAATAAACACAAACCAGTTATCACGGCTCCATTAAAGCCAGCTCAGCTCCCCTTTGACTGCCCTCCCCACACGTCCAGAAAGGCTACTAACAGAAGTGAAAATGGTACAATCTACTCATGTCACAATCCCACTGACCGAAGGAACATGCCCAAGTACATCGACGAGGTGCTTTACTCCTCGACCACTTACAGCATGCAAATCTTACGCATATCACTTATCGGCTTTGTTTTTCTTTTGAGACTTAGCTTGGTCCTTTAGTTGTGATAGTTTTGCTGGAAAATCCATCATTTTATCCGAGGTTGAACCGCCTGAAGAGTACTACAGTTGCCTCTTCCCGTGGCATGTTAGTCTTGAAATTAGATCAGTGACCGCTCATCAGGACTGCCGAAGTTTCGGTCGAAATCTCCTGGGCAGTTCTTTTGTAATGCTAACGCTTCATTACACGTCTTTTCTCTGACATGAATACATGAAAACCCCACGGACTGTCTGTTTCTGTAGATGAACATGAAAGTCAGGCTTCACTGATTTCATCTTGTGAACTCTGAAAGAACTTCATTTGGCCGTCATTTTTAGTGTGTTGCATATTGCTTCCAGAAAGTATTCCATCACCGGGGTCACTCTAGCTTATGACGCATTTTCGTAATGGAAAACTTAAACATCCTTTGTGATTGGTGGTAAACCACACTGCTATTGCACTTGTGCACGTACTACTAACCGATAGGCACTGGTAGACACGTTTCTTTTATATATTCACATGACTTAATGCTGACGGTAATAACTGTCACTAGATTCTTCTAAGTCTAAATTAATAATAGTTCAATAAATGTTTCATCTCTTTCAATTGTTATAAGAAATGCCGCATTTCTGGAAGGATGCTGCGGCCAATAAAAGTTCGTAGAAGTGACCGATGGAGTAGAAATCGAACCACGGACGTCAGCATTCAGCCTCCTTGAAGATGACCCTTGATCACCGCTGATAATTTTGACCTCCCATTTTTATCTTCAATATTCTCAGTAGGTAGTTGTGTAATTAGCCAATCATGAATAGCCCGCTCTGAGGTGTCAAATACGATGAATCAACAACTAATCTTTGTGTAATCTTGAAACGACTCCATTTGCTTGATTATGGATTAGTTTTTTCTTTACTATCCATTCTTTTACCAAAAACGCCTGAACAAGCGCTCAGCGGTGACATGTATCAGAATTAGTCACCATAAAAATGAGAACCAATATTTTGCAATGAAATACGAATTTGTTAATGGATGTGAGTTTTTCTAATTTCAATGATGTGGAGCTTTTCGTTAGACATGTATTTGCTAAAGAGAAGAATAAACGCGATTCTTCCTCAGTTCCGATAAGCTCCGTGGTTGAGTTGCTTTCCCACCTCTGGAATGCACAACACATGCAATGAACGTTTTTTAACCGCTCTGTCCAGCGGACTCTGAAGGAAAGGGGCAAGTTGCAGGGCACGCAAACCGACCGGAACAGTACAACTCAAACTGACGGAGCATAGCATTAAAAGGGCGTGGTCGTTCCATAGGACGAATTTCTGTCGATAGAAATTCAAGCCATTTTGTTCAACCGGAAGAAAAATTTGTGCACAATATAATACGAAAGTAGTGATAAATCCCACGATCAACTGTACTTGTTCTTTGTAAGTTTCTCGTTGCATATAAATGACGCAGTTTATTCAGAAAATCACCGGATCTTTGTTATAATAATTCGTATCAAAGAACTACTAATAATCTTCCCATCCATCTTTTAAAAGCTATATCAAACTAGTTTGAAATCTGGTCTATGGCCAGTGGATTCTCTTCTCAGTGATTTAGTTGTCGTGGAAAGATAGGAACAACGTTGTTGACAAACCTCAAGAACATGATTAACGTCATTATCGGTTTTGCTCATTCCTGTACGCTAGCTCGTTTCCTTACGTTTTGTGATTAACAGCAGCTATTTTCTCAAAATACGAAACTAGTATATGCTATGCATTGGGTTACGATCCACACAATCATGGCGGCAATAGCGTACTCATGGTCACGAACGCAACAGTTACGTGGTGGAGACCATAACTGTCCAGATTACTTGGAATTGTTCGAGGGTTAACTATGCCGATTCATTCGTGTCGTTCTATTATTTATCAAAGCAAACAGGATATGACCTGTTGAACGCCTCACTCCTTCATGATCGACGAAATGATTAAGGGTCCTCTTCCGCATAGCTGGATGCTCGCACATTGTGCACCATCTGACCTTGAACCTCATTGGTTCTTACGCCCCAATTAGATGTGCCATTTTTGACCTTGTTTTTCATTGGCTGTCAGGAGTCGGTATCCATCTTAGTCACGTACTCTGAGAAAGCGGATTGCTTGTGCTTTTGATCACGTATTGAACATAACGGATTACATAAAGGGTTGCCTATTCCTCTCTGGAATCGACAAAATTCAAGATAAACGAGAAGTTTCACTGTTAGAAAACACGTGGTACGCGAGAGTGGGAGGTTCCGTTTGTGGTTGGATTCAGGTCCTGATGAGATCAACGACTTTCTTCGTTTGGATCAAATCAATATTTTAATCCAATAAACAACAGTAACGAAATACTTGCAACTGATATCTCGGTACAAATTCAGTGAAGAAATGTAGAGTTGCGTTTCAGTTTCTCACGATTACAAAGATCATCAGATCGATATAAGCCCAGTGTTGTTCTAAACAAACTAGCTGATGTTATCACATTTTACGTGGTAGCTGTCAGCAGTTAAAATTCATTCAAAATTAAAACATTTTTTTAAACAGTTTGGTAAGATTGCATTTATTGGGTTCGGCTACGGAAGTTCCACGGACTGACAAAAACATCACTCAGGATTACCAAGATCAGCGTCACTGGGTTATAATGCCATCTCCATATTGTTTACTGAACAAAACAATAGACGTACAGTGATGTTTCCTCAAAGTCATCTTTGCACGCAGGCACATCAGCAGCTGAAAAAGTATTTTCCGGTGAAATTAGATTCTAATGGTTATGAGCATAGTTCCATTCCTGAGTCAAATGGATATCCGGAATGGAAGTACGCAAATCATACTTCATCATCCAAGTTTGCACTGATTCGCGAATTTCGGTAGAAAAATGGGAGTGTTTCTATGCATTTGAAACTACAGGTGTTCACAGTGCATTATGTACCATGACACTACGGAAACTGTACTACATTTCATTTATTAAAATCACCAAAGTGCCGAATTTCCGCATTATCAATCTCTTTAGGTCGGGTTAAACTTTGAACTGTTTCTTGCAGAATCGATTCCAGTATGAACATGAAACTGTCGACGTGAACCGAAAAGAGAGACGGTTACGTCATCCAGTTACTAGCTAGATTCAGAAATGGGCTTAATAATGACTGTTACAACCTGACTCTGTTAGGAATTTGATGAAAGGATCCGAAAAGAGCTCCGTAGCCAGGAAGTGCTTGCCACTTTTCCAGTTGACTGACACACGACCTTCCGAGTTATTTAGGCGGCACGAAATGTGATATCGTTTGGGTCACCCAAGCCAAAAGCTGTCCATCGGTGTGAGTTTCAATTGTATCGATGGTAGCAAATATTTGTCTATAAGTTGTGCAAATCTGCTGTAATGAATTTTTTGTGAGAGGGTTGAACTTTGCTGTCAAGTTGGATAAGACACACAAATACAATTGTCAAAACAATACAGGTAATCAAAGTTGAAGGCGCTGAAAGCAATCCACACCTTAGCACCGAGTTTCAACTAACAGCTGAGTAAAGAAGCTATGCAGGGTGTTTTGGAATTGAGCACTTTTGTTGCCCAACCAAATTAAAATGCTATTGTGATTTGTTTCGTGAGCCTAACGTTCAATTTCTCACTCACTTCTGAATAACATTTTGCCACAGACCGAATAAATGTCACTTCCAAAAGAAAGGATTGTAAACAATTCCCCTTTATTAATCCTATGATTGAGTTTTCGAGTCATCTTAAAAAGAACTTGTTATGTTCGTGGTTAGGAGTAGAACACACGATGTCGGGAATGTCTTTATTTGTACGAGTGTCGACATCAAACCCGGCCATAGCTGGCAAGTAAGCCGCAAGCATGAAAGCAAGTTAGAAAAATGAGCTAATCTACGTGTGCTGTGACGCGCAAGAGATTGGAGCGAATCAATAAATAGCAAAATCGATAAGTCAGTGCTACTGGCGCTGAAGCATGAATAATGGTCAATACCAAGTAGGTGTTTGTGCATGCAAGAAAGGGATAGGGATTGGTTGTCAGTGTAGTACGCTTGGCTCTAACCAAACGCAACAGAACCCATGCATCACTGTTGTGTACGTGCCTTTTCAAGAACCGACCGCCGAAAGCCATGTTTTCCACGGATCAAACCTAAAGTACCGAATGAAATAATCTCATTCGTTACTTTATTGGCTCCTAAGAATCAATGTGAAAAATGAATCAGGCAATGCTCATGTGAGTGTCTTCTCCAGAATGCCTAATTTTTCCGCATCACGAGGAGAATTTTGGTGCAGGAACAATCAATCAAAAAATATAATCTAATAATGGATAGTGAATGAGTGGACCAATATTCGGCAGAACCAAATTTTCTAGTTCTTCATAAAATATGTTTGTCATCAAAATTGCCAAAGGCGAACTAACCTTTGATTACGATGACGACACTTAACACTGGATAGAAAGCGGACCCAGTTAGCGGATCTCAGTAGCAATAGTTTTGCGAATCTAACACTGGAACACCGATTTCTTGGTTGTTTTCAGTCAAATAGCGCACGACTACATGACGGACTTCGGTAAGCAAGAAAGACGGGAAACTGTCCAGAAACACTGACTGCTTTACCAAGTTGCTGGTCGCTGCGCTGAAAATGTGCCGGGAAAAATGCAACAGCTCGTCACCACTGAGGATGCATCGTTTAATCGTTGCTCAGTCTTCGAACTACACATACACACACACAATCCAGTCCGAACCACAAAAATTGTGATTAACGAACCTTATTCATAATTCATAATTATCTACTAGAACCGTCAACAAATAGATAGATGTATTAGCCCAAAATGTGCAGTTACCAAAACGAGCTTCTTCGGTATTGCGTCTTTTTCTCTATGACCCAAGGGAAATGATCAGTAAAACTGCGGAAAACATTCAACTCTTTATATTTAGAGGTTTAACTTCAATAGAATCAGCGTAGCTGCTACTGTGTATAAATTTCTGCTCGAAAATATAATTGTAGTAACTATGGTTTTTCAAAAGTTATACCACCAAAAACGTTTATAAAATTTATTTATTCACGTAAGTGATTCGATGATTCATCGTTTATGATTCATGAAGCTTAGCGAATTCTGTTTCTCCAAAATCCTCATCTATTGTTTTAAAAAGGATTATATCCTGATAAACATGAAGCTTCGTTTGCTCAAAAGGGTGTGAACAAAGTATCCTTCTATGTGACACGCCCTTTTTTCATACATAAATTGAAAATACGGACAACAAATTAGCCGAGAGAATAGTGGAGACAAAGTCTATTTACAGCAGCAATCAATGGGTCTACCTTTAATCTACAGGTAGTTTTCCAGCCTCTTCCGAACAGAGTTCACCGAAATGGTTATCAAATAGTTTTCTATCTTATTCTTTGTCGTGCTTTCCACTCTTGTTTTTAGTATACAGTGAAGAGGAGTCCCACTGACTTATTTCTTTGCAACAGAAAACATTTTCAGCAGCTTGTAGATACGCTAATTTGGGGCAATTGGATCAGCTAAATATTTGAGTTAGACTTACTTTCACATGTCCATAGGCAATCAGCAAACAAGTGAACCATTTTGAGGCAACACATCTACAAACCTCTCTCGAAGCTTGGCATGGAGTTATCTTGGAAGACGGTTATCTGTCGTGTTCATCAATGTTGGGAAACACTTCAGTTATAAAGGTGGCAAATTTCCCACTATTCACGGTGCTTTTCTTTGAAACTTACCTAGGCTGCCCCTGCAGTATTTCTGTCCCGGTCAATAATTATCTTGAGTGCGAGACCTCGGATTTCAGCTGGACAAGCTTCTGAAGGACTTTCTTTTCATGGATAATATTTTTTCTGGCCTTACATGTGATCATCCCAAACCAGAAAAATAAACCAATCGCGAAGATGAAAAGCGTGGAGATTTGAATTTCCTCCCAAAATCTGTACGAGCCTTAATTTGTTGCTCGTTTAATGCAAGGTTTTTCAAACTTGTAGCTTCTCGCATGGCCTACTCCTTTTCTACAGAGGGGAGTAAAAATGACAGGGACGATCCTCACATTGGATTGAGCGCACGGACTTCAAGTACCAGTTCTGAGCCATTGGCTCTTCTGTCTCCGCAGAAAACCCCCTGTGGATGTTTTCCTATGAGTTATTCAATAATTGTTGCCCTTATTTATGCCGAAGCGCTTTCTACGATCTGGCACATAAATCCCAAGCTTAGAAAAGCGTTTAGGTCATCTTTCATCCTCTATACTGAGGTTCCCGGAAAATCTAGTTTTACGAGTTCCTTGCTTTGTCATCGCGGAAACAATATAAACGAATAAATAAGTGAACCCGGTTGAACTTGAACTGAAATTATTTTTTCATGCAGACGGGAATTTCCATTTTTCGACAGGTTATCCTTTAGTCCTTATTACCTATTAATAAACTACATATATGGTGAGATCTCACAATTATGACAAGGTCTTGTTACGAATAACGTATTGGCTGATATACGACTTCTGCAAAACACAAGACTGAAAGCTTTTCCAAACATAACTTACGGTGATTTACTTATTCCTGTTCACTAAGTAGATTATATTCATATACCCTGATGTGTTACCTTATAGTGCTCAGATGATTTCGCCCTAGCAACCAGAGCCACACACTTTCAACTACCCCAGCACAGTATAGAATGACTTTGAATAGAAGGAGACTGTGAATGAGTAGATGTCATTCCGTGATGCAATAAAATACTGCAGTTTCATCAGAAAGCTCAAAGTGTGATTTAAAGAAGCGTGAATACTACCACTGGTATCAATATGCTCAACTGTTTACATCAGACGTGCCTTCAACACACTGAATTCCTGATTCCCGAAACTCCGTACGGAGAGCAGCAGTGGGCTGTTACATCAAGTTTCTCAGTAAGCAACCACTAGATAAGCTTTAAACCCCGGTTCTACCACCGCTTGTGACGAAACGAAATCACTCAGAGAAACTGCAACTGGGACTTATAAGAAAGGACAAGCAACTCTAAGTAATTATTTTGCTACATTTCAGTTTCATACATAAAAATGCTTCTCATTCATATTAACGTCTCCGGTCCCCTAATCAATAACAAGAGTTCTCTAATCTGTTCGTAAGAAGAACCGTCCTCAAGTCAAGGCAGTAGTAGCATTATGCACCCGAATGGGCAGACTTTCAGCATTTACACCACATTGGTGGATATACAAATACTGAGTCGGGAAATACGTACATATTATGGTAATTTTCATTCAGTTAAGCAGTTTCGTAGGTCTTTGGTGACTTTCATTGGACCAACAGATAGGCGAGTATGATAAGCCTAAACAGAACTGCCATATACAAAAGTGCGAGAAAATAGAAATTTGAATATTGGGCGCATAGCTGTTGTAGAGGTAGCTTTGGAAGGTTCGTTGCGTAGAGGATGATGTATGTCTGAAAGTAACTTGGAAGTAAACTGGCCACAAACACTGAAGTGTTCATCAGTGATAGTATCAACAAGTGTATCTTTGGATATGCCATTGCATTTAGAGATGCGCTTCAAGCGTCATACTATCAAGTTAAAATTCTCCTTCAAAAGTCCATCGAAAATAACTGAACAGCAGTACTACCGGTGTGGGGAAGGCATGCGGTCACATATTTAAAAATTAACTGAATTTGAACGGAAAGTAATCTGAGGTTGGGAGAAAAATTATAAATTTATAACCGTACAACACTCTGGAAGCTTAAGAAGCAAAGTTCCTCTTTTCTTGCAAACTACTGACTGTTTGGTGGACTTCTTACGGATTTTATTCACGGAGCACTAAATAAATCCCTCGTTTTTCTGAACCGCTTTTTCGATTCAAGTTCTAATCCGTGGAACAACCCATAAACAGCTTGTAAAAAAAGAACTCAGTTTCCACTCGGCTTAATGTGCAAATAACGTCAATTGGCATTTATAACGTGTCTTCATATGTAGACAACATCGGGTTTAACGTGTGACCTGAATGGGGACAAGTGCACCTTTAATGGCCTTAAACAAACAGCCCCCGAATTTAATCGTCTCTCACCGGGGTTCTTGACGTTATGCAGAATACTCAAGTACACACTCGTTCACTCAGATCTGATATCACTGTGATCATGGTTGCCTAGGTTATCAGCTAAAGTTCACGAGATTTTTTGGCAGAGGAATGAATTATTGTAACTTGATTGAGTTTAAGTTTGAAATCCGCATCTACAAGAGTTCGGCTGTTTGTTCGAATTGGTGCCTTGCCAATTTTTTGACTTACGATAAACTTAAAGAGAGTACACAGCGTACTCTACCCTGCTGTGTTGGAAAAAAACGGCAGGTGTTGTGGGAATCATAAGTTGTTAGGACTGAAACAGATTATCACCGGAGAAAAGCCCAACCTCAGTTCTACGCATAAGAAGGCATTCAGGTTCATCTCACTGGCCAACCAGTTCCGTGATATCTATAATAACAACCTCTTGAGTTTTTCAGCAGAACTTATGATGATCATATTACAACTAAAACTAATCTAGGATTTCACTAATAAAACAAATTAATCAACTCTTGTGCTCACTGATAGACAGCCAACACTATGAAAGAAAAGTATTCTGCAGCATCGAACAGAAAATAAACTCCATACGAGTAATCAGTTTCATTAAGTAGTGGATTCACAATCTAACCGTACTTTTCTTTAGTTGAACTCTAATCGGTCGATGTTTCTAGATTTCCCTTATCATGATTTACTCAGTGAGGTGACTGTATAGATTATCTACTAGAAACCACAACTGGTACAACGTGAGTACCAATACAGCCGTGTTCATACATGATTAACCAAAGGTCAAGGTCGTTTTGCAGTAACACAGGTTTGTCAACTGACCGTGGTTTAATACGTGTACAAACAAGTAGGCGAATACTTTTGTTTGGAGTCCTAGTCTTGCTACAAAGGTTGGTTATTTGACCCCGAAGATGAAAAAACAACCTTCCGAAGCTGTATTCAATGAGTAACTTGAGAACGTGATCGATTTTGATCGATCACTCAATGTCTAGACGATCTTCGTCTTGTCTTGCATTTAGACAGTAGTCTTTAGGTCGTGTTCAGCAGAACTCATGCATTATACGCTGTAACGATAGAACAAACAAGAGTTCATTCTGACCACGTGGATCTCAAAATGTTAGAACAGTTTGGCAGTTCAATAGCGAAAGTTGGTTAAACAGTAAACGATACTGTTCCATTGGAGAACAAGGTTTTGCAGCTCTCCTAGCATCGTATTTTAGCAAAATAATCATGGTAAATAAAACGGCCCTGATCGTGGCCTTATTGTACGAATCTGGGACAGCATCAGGCTACGGCAATGTTTTGAAGGCACCGGTACAAATAAATGAACCATTTTTTTAACATTATTTCACAATCCATGTTGCTTAAGCCATAGACTTCGCTGTTGATGGACAAACGGAAATTACACCAAGCCACATAGTGTGGTCATCAGTTTCATAGTTTGCTCACGAACTTGTGCAAATGGGATAGTTCCATTACAGTACAACGTTGCGGGTTGTACTGCTGATTACGCAGTTGATATTTTTCTTCTCCACACATCTTTAAGCTTCGGCAGTGTGAAAATTCTTTATTTTTGCAAAAGTAATCTCATGGCTTTAGTATTTAATATGTCATAGAATAAGTGTCCCATAAAAAGGAATATCAAGGAAATAAGAAGGATAAAATTGGGACAAATAGGCTTGGGTTTCTTGGAGTAAAACAGCAAGCCGTAGGGCGGCATCTTGCACATGATAGACAATCACTTTCCTTTACAGACCAATGCAACAGGTGAAAATTTAACCCGGAACTTGTTCGCTACTGTCAGCCAATCACATTTTATCCTGTGAGGAATAATTAAATTACACCAAGTTCTTGTTTATCGATTCAGTGAAGAAAGCCTGACCAATGCCTTTATGACTTCCTGGAATTCCTGTTTCACTTGCATTGAACCCTACGCACATTTATAAGGGGGAAAATTTGAGCTATTCTATTCGCACGAATCCCTGTTATAGAAAATAAATTTAAGTGAGCACCATGTTGTGCAAGAACGATGAATGCATGAAATTTGCTGTTATTCTACACTCATCCACATTTCCAAAGTTGTCACTCTTCTTTTGAGACCAAAATTCAACTGAAACCCAACTAACACTTCCATATTAAGTCTATCTGGGTTGGCTTTCATCGGATTCCTCTACATCAACACAAGTCAATATTGTGTAAATCCGTCAATGAGCGCATACTCAAACACAGCGATTGAATTCCCCGTTGGACGGAATTGTTATAGTCTGAGACCAGTGAATACAGGAAGCTTATCATGCAGTGTTGACGAAACACAAGCCATTGAGAGCCAGCCCAGGTAATTTCATGGTAACATGTGTTGCTCATGATCATGCGCTGAGTGGATGCTGTTTATAGCTAACAGAAAGAAGCTGTTATATGGTGTCTTCGTCGATTTTTAACGGAGACTTGAGGGCTGATATTGCAAACGATTCAATAGCCAAAGAAATTATATATTTTGCCATTGTAATTATCTCATTCAGTCTCGGTACAGATAGAAATCATGTACGCAGGTACTTCTGCCATTATTATTGATTACCCCAACCGAACCGTAATTTTATTTGTGGCTAACTGGTTGCTTTGAAATCAAAATGAGGGACAAAATTGCACACACAAAATTAGTTCAAACACTAGCTGCGAATATAAGATTCCAAATCCACTTGATCATCCTAGCCTCAGTCAGACTGCCGGTGAAACCCGTAAAAGTTGTGAAGACTGATCCTCGAAATATTATCTAAAAGCCTTTCCGTTTTCTTCTCGTAAATTTCCAAAGCTTGAAGGAAGTCAATCAATGAGTGATCATTAGATATGAAAGTCTCCCATCACACAGTAACTTCCATACTCGTCGAATTATTCCTGAAAATAGTAAAAATGGTGTAGCCTGCTGTACCGAAATCGCTCAAGAGAAACGGGATCCTAACAATCATTCACACTGAACACATCGAGCGAAAGCAGACCGGAGAACAAGCTCGTTTTCCGTGGTACACAGTCATGACACTGCATCCAAAATATACTGAGACAATTTTAGGGAAAGAATCAACTAAACGAATAGGTGGAAGCGACAGAGACCAGTGGTGACGAGACAGTAGTTCAGGCTTAGGTCAAAACCGACTATGGACAGTTTCACATATATTCCGTAAGTTTTCTTCCAGTCTGTGGCATGTTTTGGAGCGGAGGATGGGCCAGAGAAGACTGTGAACGTATAAAAATTGTTTTTAAACACATAAGGGGCGGGGTGTAGTCAGGGGGCTGATTCCGACAGCCACGGCCATAACTACAGTGGCATTTCGCTGGTACTGGTTGCCAATCCCGGACAGCCTCAGTTTACGGTGTGATTAGCATAAGCTATGTGTAGATCAGAAAGTTTCAGCTACTTGATTAGGGATGAGAATTGATGACAATTTACTCCTACTGAAACCATAAATGTCTCACAGAGTTCCTTAAATCTATCCGAGAACCCAAGTAGGAAAAGCAAACAGATCATACGCAGTAGCTTGTTGTGTTACAAAAACCAAAAGCCTTGAAGGTGCCTTCTTGACCAGAGTATTGATGTTGACTTCATCTTGTAAAATCACGCTTCGAAAGTGCCAATGGTTAGAAAGAGCTGGATTTGCTCATCCAGTTACCGCCCTGAAATAATCATACTGAAAAAGAAACTAAAAATGGGAATAGAATGCAAATGATAAACAACTTGTAGTTTCTGTGCAACTGTTTCAGTTGTCATTAAATCATTCTGCAGCAGGAGACAAAATAGAAAAACCAACCTCTTCACACTCTTTGGAGCAAGGACAATGCTGATGACAGTTCCCCCACAGAAGATTCAATGGTTTTCTCTTTTTATGGAGGTATATTTTAATTTTACAAATAAAATTTACAAACCTAGGAGCAGACACATCAACACACACACACACACGGTAACATACATCACATAGGGTGATGAAGGTAAAGGACAGGTGAGTTTGGCCCGGTTCATTCAACCATCCAGCCGTAAGTATCAGAAATTTTCATCTGACAAGACTGTCATCCCACCACATTTTGAGGGACGGGATGGGGGGGGGGAAATGTTTACCCATCCCATTCGAGAGAAGGCAAATGAGGGGTGAATGGAGCGAGCATTGAAAAGAATCGAATAACCTCGTCTGTGGGTTTTTACACTGAGAGACAAACGCGTTTGTGTTCAGTAATATTTCACTGCATCAGAAAGTGTCAGTAGTGTAACAATCTTCCATAATTTGACTGGTTAGCTCTGGGAAGGTTAAAGGAAAACAAGAAAATACTCTAGTTGATAGGAAAGTTGGTCACAAACCAAAAAAGTAAGGGGACAAATGATAAAGTTACATCTACAGAAAAATCCAACACTATGTTTCTTAGAAAAATTCAATGTTCATAGTGGGTATTCATGTATTACAAGTGGATTACCAATGAATTAGACTTTACAACTTGTGTTAACCCAGAAGGATAAATGATGATTCCCGGAGTCAGTAATCCAGTCGAAAGAATCGGACATTACTCGACTAAACTGAAAGTAAATATAGGAGTACTATTCTTGACTTTTTCTATTCAGTACACGGCAGAGTACAACTTTTCCGAAGGGGGTCAAGGACACTGAAAGGTCACCAAATGGAGAAGTGACCGGCAGTGGTGGCTTCCGAACTCGTATCGTTACTGTCCGAAGTCCACGACAGTAACCTTTCGACCAAAGCTAATATAACCAGTATTTTCGGCACATTTTTGTGTGACGAACAAATAGATTTGAAAGAAAAATGGTAATTATCATTGATGTGCTCTGAGCAAATCCAAGATATGCTTGCACTGTTAATCTTACAGCAAAGTCATAAAGTGGATTTGACTGCTTTATTTCAGATCCATTCGAACCAACGGACTCTGTTATGTACTTGATATATAATGAATTTGTAATAAATGAAAACTGAGAGGATAGGATTACGATTGTGCTCATATCGGTCCTGTTGAGTGGTAATGTGATCGGTCATCTTTTGATAAGCATTCAAGTTTACTTCAAAGCTTTGGACATATTTCTCGGGCACACTCACTATCCGCAGTTAGCAGTATGCTATAAAGAGGTGTTCGAAATGCTACTGTACATTTTTTTGTGATATGTTAGCATGCAGTTTCCTGTGATCCTTTTAAACCTGGGTTCAGTTGCTTGTCCAATACACCCAACAGTACAAATGCAGGAACAGCGCAGGGGAAGTTTTCACTTTCCTGATATATTCGTGTTTTAGCTCGGTTTTTTCTAAAATACTTGGCGCAGTTCGATTTTCTGCAGATCAAATTTTATTAAGAATACTGACGGTACGTTTATTTAAGAAGAGTCCGCTAACTGCATTTGGAGATTTTATTTTCACTAGTGCGACAGTGGAATTTTAGATTCACTCTTTTTCAAATACCATGCTGATTAAATGTTCTACTATCTTTTCAAGTTCAATGCTTATTACGCACGAGTCCCATTCTATAAGTTTTACTGAAAGAAACATTCGGGTTTTTCATCGAGGTATTTGGCGATAAAAAGTGAGTCATTCAAGGAGTTTCCTAATTTATTTTCATGAAGTTTGATTAGCGTATTCATGCACGTTCTTTAATGTGAATGGTCTGTTTGGCTTATGCGTTCTTGGTAATCCATGCAAATCTGCTGGTTACAATCCAAAGGAAATCAGCTTTTCATAGACCACTTTTGATTTATAGCTTTCTAAATTGAAGCTAATCAAGTGTCTCTATCCTCAGCTTCGTGATTTGCTCTTCTGACTTCGAGCAGAATGTAGTGCCACCAGGTGATCACCGACTTCCTGTTACAGACCTGTTGGTCCTATATCACACATACTTCAGTTAGCCTACTAACAGGTAGATCTCAGTGGTTCGAAGTGATCGCGGCATTACTCCAACAGGGTGAGAACACCGTATCAGCAAAGCCGAGGTTAGGTGCAGCGTGTTGGGAACTAAACCAATTCAAGATTGATTTGCGAAACTATCAAATTTATGACTGTCGTGAGTTGTAAGTGAACTGTCATCTTGTCGGGTTTTTACTGACAGGCTTCCTCACGAGTACAATGGAAAGTGTATACTTCGTAGTCTCAAAGGCCCACTGCACTATTAAGGATGGCCGGCAACCAAACCTTGAAATGTGGAGTAGTAAAGACAATAACATCAAAACGATAATCAGAAAATCTAATCACCTGTTATCCAATACGTAGTAGTGCGAACTAAAGTAATTTACGTATTAGCATCTCCGCATCATGCCCATGAACGGAATGCTGATATTATCCCAAGACCAGACTCATCCCTCCGTTCACCGGATAATCGAAATGTTCTCACGTCTAACTCAGAGCGCCGTCGTTTCCACTGACGATTTCACAAATCAGTGCGATAATTTCTCAAATAAATCCTAAAATGGTAAAGAGGCCATTTATTGCAGTGTCGGCTCATTCTAGGCAGGTCAAGGTGGCCGAGACATGGCCTACACTTGCCCACCAACAGACTTCCTCGGTGCACTTTCCTCTGTGAGACAGTCGGAAGTCGGATGGTAGGTTGAGATGGCCAGTCCATAACATGTCAACAGGGAGCAAAAACCGTAATCAGCAGATTTATCCCAGTAGGACGTTACGCATCTGGATTGGTCCATGAGACTCCTCCTCCTCTCCTTCCAGGATAGCTATAAAAATTAAGTGTTATGGCTGATTGCCGCTGCCAGTGGCATAGTTTTACTCGAACCCTTTTCTTTGTCTTCATGATTTCTAAGTATGAATTTATTCTCCTTTTTGTTTGTTCCTCGCAATACTGTTCCTTTTGCTCTGAGCTCGACGGTGAACTACCGGAAACGGCAGGCTTATTGGTTGAGAGAACTGAAAGGCAAAGAAATGATGACGCGTGTGCCGCGTAGTCAAAATACCAGGGGTAATAGATTTGGCCTTTGTTGTTTGAATTCACACCAGTGATTGTTTGGACTATTGTTTAGATCGTTTCCTTTTCCCCCTACTCAAGAAGTAAGCTATTATCGTTTCACTTCAGACAAAAGACTTTCGCAAATCCATCTAATGAGGAGGGGTTTCATATAACACCGAAATTATAGTATGCAAATTTCCAAATAAGCTGGTTGTCCGCATAAAGCCGAAGATGTTATGAACTAAGTTGAGAGCATCATTTAACTTCATCTCTCTCTCTCTCTCTCTCTCTCTCTCTCTGAAGGAGCCCTGATAGTAGGAATTCTCTTTGAACTGTGAGTGTTGCACATCGAGATTAGAGGTGAAGTACCTCATTGAGCTGACCTCAATGACAGGCATTATACACGTGAAACTATTCCAACTAGTATCGAGGCCACTGATAAGTACACCTCCAACCTAGATTAAAATGTACTCACTGGCCGATTTTCGATGAGTAGGCTGCAACAGCGGTGTACAAAGTAAAACCAACCACTTCAGTCTGAGGGCTTCAAAGGTCATCACTAGTGGAACAATTTCGGAACGACGGTTGAGAAAAAACGAGGACAACGAAAATCAAGGTCAAGAATTATCGATTACCTAGTGGAACAAAGTAAAATGCCATAAGGCATTATTTTAGCAAGTGGAATACCGTTTGCACTGAAAAAATGAAAAACAGATCCGCGAACAAATCATTTTATTTCAAATTTGGATTGCTCTAATGAAAACGTGCTGAGAAGCCTGAGGTTGATATGAATCGAAAGGTCATGAAAAGAAACCGACGGAAGTATGGGGATGACGCGGAACTTTGAACAAAATAAAGTCTGAGCTCCTCGAAAAAAAAGTAGTTGACAAAATCATTGAAAGCTGTGAATCTCTTAGAATGCTTGGAACAAAAATTCATTGAAAAATAATTTCCAGAACCATTAAACAAGTCGACTCAACATAGATAGAGGGAGATTACGTTAATCCTGAGTAGTATCTCGCTCTACGAGAACCGAATGTCTACGTAGAAAGGTAAATGATCAAAGTCATGAGTCATTTAGCAATACATACCTGAGTGATTATATATATATACATATATATATATATATATATATATATATATATATATATATATATATATTAGAGATAAATACTTCCATCTTGAGGCCTATTTCTGACCTCATACCTAGAATAATTTCATATTACCGATATCTTTCTTCAGATTACACGAACATCTTGACTTGTTTTATTTTACGTGGAGATTTCCAGTGGATGGTAGAATTCAACGAAAACATATGATAAAAACTGATGTTCTATTCATTTGTGGTGCTTCTTATTCCGCCCCCTAGACAGTTTCTCGATAATGAGACAAAACCCTGCATATAACGCTCACATTTCCCTAGATCCAAAGAAAATATCTACTGAGGAAATTAGAGTTTCTGCGTAGTGCTTTGGAAGGCCTTGTTGCAGTTTCCCATTGTCTGTAACCGAAAAGTATTGATCATTTACTGGCCATTTTTTTATTCTGCGGGAGATTATTCAAAGTTAATCAAAATACGCTGTACCCCGACGGAATTAAGACTCAGAAGTAAATGCTTCAAAATGTGTGATTAATTTGTGTGGTTAACAGTGATTTTCCTAACTTTCGAGAATTCCCGACTAACTCACTTGAATCTTTTATCAAAATATTTTTGTCTCTTCTCATTGCATGTCAGATCCGTAGTTAACACTTCCATTTTATTGTTACTGAAGAGCTCATACAATTTCCTTCCAAATTACCATACACTCTACAATTTGCAGATTACCCAACCCCATAGTTTCATGAAAAATGACTCAAACTAAGGATTGCGGAGTCCACTTCAAATTGGTTTCAGCTATTTTGGTTTCTTTTTTGCAAATACCTGGACGACAACAAAAGTCTTCATCCATATTCCATCAAAAAAGATTCAATTTGCTTTCGTCTGGACGTTTGGTAACAGTTCGCTTTCTACTTCGTTGACCCTTTCTTTTGCAAACTGAACCAACAGGTTTTCATAAGCCTTCATCTTTCGGGCTCACGGGGCCTACCAACATAATGTTTATTCATATTCGAACGGCCTTCATATATTTCGATGGGTTTTAATCATGAAATTGTGTCGAGAAATCGGCCAACTGAGATGTACGTTTTAGCCCTCTACTAGTTGTACCGTGAAACCTAAGGTCAAGTAGAAGCATAGGTTTGGCTCTCAACACCATTTACTTTCTCCAGTTATCGTTATTAACTATTTCCCCTAAATTCTGTGATAGAGGATTAGGATTATCAGGCCTAACAAATGGTGGAATTAAAGGTGCATCCAGGAACAGCTTTTGACTCAGAATACACCGATGATTTCGCCTACTGAATGGTAACAAGCATTGCAACACACTGTAAACCTCTTGACGTTAGAAGTGTCCCGATAAAATATGCACCTTGCTCCATAAGAGTATAATACTTTCTTCAAAACCGGCAAGCGCCTGTGATAGCTTTCACGCTTTATGGCGAGCAGTTAGCATTGGTCATTAGTTTAAAGTATTTCGGGAGTTGCAGTGCAGCTAGAAATGGTTTTGGAGAAGAGGTCACATCACAAATGCCGAAGGCCAGACTGACCTCCGTGGACCTGCGTCACTTGCTGTGTCCCCAAAAACCCGTTGTCGTGTTCGTAGTTAAAAATAGAACACGCAATGTTGGTCACTGCATCTATTTGTACAAACGTAAACATAAAATCTGACAAGTGAGCTTCAAGCAAGTAAGTAAGGAAAAGAGCTAAACTACGCGCGCTGTCACGCGCAAGAGAGTGAGGCCAATCAGTACGTAGCAAAATCGACAAGTCAATGCTGCTCGCGCTGAAACATTTTAAAGGTCAATATCAAGCAAGTGTTTGTCAAAGCTTGACAGAGATAGGTATATGGTGTCCGAGTAATATGCGATTTACAAAGCTGCACTGCGCAGCGTCTTGCTGTGCCACCGAGAATCCTATCCGCTTCGCGCTGGGAAAGCTGGGAGATTTCCTGTTCTCGGCCACTGACATCTCCGGAGCATTGACCTCGAGTGATATGAACATCGTATGAGTAACGACGAGGGTCGTCATCCTGTGCTGAGTGTAAATAGCCGCTCTCTAACCAAAGCAACCCCATAGCCTCCAGGAGCTTGGACACGTTCCGAGCAAGCCAATCCGTAGTATGTTTCATCGTCATTTAGGCTTCCCCAGCATTTATGAATGACGGGACTTGGCTGTTAGAACCGGACTTGGACTACTGGTACACTGCACGACAAATTCGTGTGCAACCGCCACTCAGCTCCAGGACCTCGATATATCTTCTTCGCATACTTCTTAAAAGAGCTGTGATTGTCTCTTGATCAATATTCACCCAGGCTCAATTGAAGACGGTTACCAGTTCACTCGTTGACCAGTAAGCCATGGAATGCTTGTACATCTGATGAGCAAGTACGGCCCACAGTTTCTCACTCAGGTTTGGATCTAGGCTGCATACTGGTCACTATATGACCTTGATCCAATCGAACAAAAGCCAGTATTTTGTAGCGTTCTGTTAGTGGACAGAGGCATTATCATATTGGAACTTGGCGTCACCTTGCAATCTGTTGTTCACTAGCCGGAACAAAACGTAGTGAAATCTTGTATACCCTCGATCATAACTAGTTTATTTTGTCGGTTGGCTGAGGAGGCTCCCAAACCATCCCTGAACTCGTATTTGTTTCTTTGACAGAACATTCTCAATTCTTTTCTGATATCGTGCCAGTATTAATTCCAAGCATCTGGTCCATACAAATTAATTTTTCTAGTCTCCAAAGAAGGCACTTTCCCAATTCCTGTCTACGGATTATGTGTTTCAGCCTTTGTTAAGCCTTGTCCTTCAGGCAGCTATGTGAGTGCAATGTATCTTTACTTTTTTATATTTCGTTCATGGTGCAGCCTTGACTTTTTTCTTAACTTTGGTTTCGAAACACTGACTATGATCAAAGCTTTTAACGGCGGAGTGGACTGCGGTCTTGGACGCTAGGAGAATAAATCCTGGTTCTTCCAATTTCTTCGTATTATTGGATAACCCATTAGTATTTTAGACGCACATTGCTTGTTACACTCCAGATAGAGCAGTATGACATTTCTAGATCTTTTGCACTGCCTGGAGATCTCACGTAAACTGAGTACCATACGGTAGGACAGGTATATTTCTTTCTTCTCAGAATCTGTTAGTTTTCTTCCGTGTGGCATCGGGCAGACAAATTTGCTGAGTTGTGTAAGATTTATAGGTGTTACCAACCAGAATAAATGTCCTCTAGGTCTCCAGGGTATCTTACATTTCTTTGGTATCCGCCACCTGCCCAACTCTAACCTGTGGCTCAATGAAGCTGAGGCACGCATCAGCTGCCACACCCCAACAAATCGCTCGACATTCGGGACAACCCGGGTGGAGGGTGACCGACGCCTGAAATCCTCGGCAAGAAGGCCCTCAGCATGCGAACACGGATACTCATACGTAGGCGGATTTAATAGCTGCCAAGGGGATCTGTCTAATCACCAGGGTTGCATAGATTCCTGGGTCCAGGTGACTTATACGGAATGGTGAGAGAACTCCTAGGGAGCCACCGGAAACCATGCACCAAGATCACTAGAAAGCATCAGACATCCCAGATTGTTAGACCACCGTCTAAAAGGCGTAAAACCGCTCGTTCGGTCACTGACTCCCAACACAACTGTTCCCGTTGCTTTACAGGTAGCACTCTTCATGAAAAGTTCCCTTACTTTCGGGACATGCATGAAGCCGGCACATCCTCTCACGGGAGCTAGCCATATAAAAGTAAGTGAGTAAGTGAGAAAGTGCTCCATTTCACACGAGTCACATGAATCTCATTCGCATAGGTTGAGTAGTTGTCTAATCTGCAGACCGAAATAATCAGCTTGGTGCGCGGCTCAATGGTCCGTCTGGTTCTGCGAAATTTCCCACAGGACACTGTACAGGAGTAGGGTGTCTCATAATTTTGGTACTCACTTTTTCATATTTCCTGGTTTAATTAGCGCACTGTGCATATGTTCACTCTGAAATATGATACGCCGTATCGTGCCAGGAATTAAGTTGTTCTGACCAAATGTGATTTCGTTGGAGCATACGCGAACAGAGACAAGCTGGAAAATGAGGGGGTCCCATGCTTCGTCGCCCAGCGTATGAAGTTGACATTGGAACTGCTTCCTAGCCTCCCGGTTGGTTCCTAGGGGCCGAATATTACCGTTCCTTAGGTACACTCAAAGAGGTGCATCTAAAATGAAGCCAATAGCACAAGTGTTTAGAGGCCCTTTCAGGAAACTCATGCCTTATATACATAAGGATCAGGACCTTCAAATAAATGTGTTGAATCAATGGAAAAGAATTTCGCTGGAATTCATAAATCCCTCACTTCTTTCGTTAGTTTGACTTATGGTGCCGGCTTCATTTTAAATGATATTTCTGTCGATTTTCAGTTTAAGCTGCTGAATAGTAGCAGATTACAAAGAAAATCAAATGAATCTAAACAGTTCATATGGATGCTACCATCGATGTGTTCCTTCAGTTGTAATAAAGAGATCCGCCACTTCGAATTTACTAGTAGGTATATTGTATTTAGTAGTTAATGTTCATCAGTTAGGTTCGAAGTTGAAGCTTGATTGAAAGATAAAGGGTTAAATTTGCAGGTTAAAATATGAATGCCAAGTTGTTCACTCAAAATGAGTGAGTTGAGAATAAAAAACGCGACGAACAAGCTCGTTTTCAGTCATTCGTACTCATACCAATATATAACAATATATATGACTCACAAAATAAGAACGGAGAATTCTAATCCAAATCCGTCTCTACACGTGCGTGTGTGCATGTGAAATTGATCACAGTGTGGAATGTTCAAGTGCTTGCACACGTGTTCGGGACCAAGACGTGGTCCACGGAAGCTTAACTGCTTGCACAAATTGTTTCTAAGCGTACAGGGGAGGATTGTAGAGACGAATACACACGGCATCGGCTGTGGCTAAAACGCGGCGTCCGACTTTTCGATGTGAACAATGCAAATGGATTTTCCAAAAACATACCATTCAGGCTCCTCGTGCCAACAATACATCCTCTGAGCATTCACAATGCTTTGGTTCAGAACAGCAACTGGAGAACAATATCTATCGTAATCGCAGCGCACCTTGCCGAATCAGGAAAGCACGAGATAGACGCTTTCAAATCGGTCTACAAAATGCCTGTGAAATGATCAGCGGCTATTCATGAACACTATTTGACAACGTAAGAGGCAGTCACGAGCAGGCTTGTAAACACATGCCTAAGTATTACCTAGATTCAAAAGAAAAACTACTTTTATGGCAAATAATTTTCCTATCCTAAATTTTTCGCAGTCTGGCAAAGTAAAGAATAAAAGCAAAATATATACGGCTAATCTTTTTCCGTCCCGCTTCATGCACAGTATAATTTCTGTACCCCCAGTTACCAGGATAATTTTGTGCAAAACGTGAAATTCCACGGGTGTTAACCCACCCAACATGACAACTTGTTTTATAATTATGGATATGGAATCCATCACATCTGGTCTTCATCACTGATGCATCGATTATGATCCTTTCTGCAATAATCCGTTTCTTCGGCAAGTTAGCCGGATGTGTACCACGTATAAATAATTCAAAAATACAGTCAAATTCGAAGAATATTGGTAATTAGCCTGAGCAAAACAGGAAAGTGTTGCGAACCATCATACGGTCTATGTTGCGAGATGGGATCATCAAACCATCCAGCTGCCGTTTGCAGCAACTATAGTGCTGTTGAAGACGTCCGAAGAATGAAGGGTTTTGCGTGGATTACCGCTTACTGAATTGCGTTGTCAAAAAGAACATTTTCGCAGAGCCATGAATAAACGAGACATTAGAGTCTCTTGGAAGGGGCCACACATTTCAGCACAACTGATTTTGTGTCACCATACAAGTAACTAGAGAGGTATTCGGAAGATTAAAAAAATGCCTTTCGTATTCTGTCTGGGTTTTACGGATTCCAAACAATGCCATTTGACTTGATAAATAACCTGAGACGTTCTGGATTCTGTCAGCTCCTAGTAAACGCCCATTAGATCTACAGAAGAGACTCTTCTGGCTTCAGGCTTTCTCGCTTAACAACAGGAAACAGACAATTTATATAGGATGCAAGAGCTATGGCCACATATCGTGGCAGCACTAACTCATTGGTTCAAATTGACATTGGTTGACATTTCTTCTTACTGATTAATTGTTGATACGGGCAGCCACCACCAAGGGCAATCATTTTTCATCCTGACGATCCAATATGCTGTTGTTCGTGATCCCTTCCCTTAAACACTGACAAGGACCTTGGACAGAAGCTGACGGACTGACCGTTAACGAGATTTGGCTGTTGTCGAAAATGAGTCGGCCTAGGCCTCGCAGGTTGTAGTCGTTTTACGGGGCATCAGGTCAAGTAAATGGTTGGTGACTGTGGATAATTTTACTGAACAAGACCACATTTTGGAGGGGCACTTGGAAGGTTTAGAAGAAGTAAATCAAACAAGTGGAAGCACAGACTTAGAGTTCAAGCCAGGGAAAATGTACTCCTACAAAGACAAGCCAAATATCTAGAATGTATCATTCGTAAATCAGGAATTAAAGGTGACCAAAAGAAGACTAAGTTCAATAAATCCTGGATGGCCCCTTCCTTAACATCAGCTACTAGACGCTTCTCGGGGCTGATGTCCCGTTACAAACGTTTCATGGAGGGTTGTGCAAAGATAGCTTTTCTGCTGCATCTCCCGACTGGAAATAGCATTTAATTTGTAGTGACTCTGGAATGTCAGAAAGCCTTTGACTAATTGCGCCATCTTCAGTAAAAGCATCTGCCTTGAGTTTCTTTGATATATCCAAGATAGGCAGTTAAATCGGAATTGAAGTGGCATTGTGAGCACGGTAAGAAGATGAAGGGGAAAGAATTGTCACCTATGCTAGCCACTGTCTCGCCAAAACAAAAGCAACCTACTGCTCGATCCGAAAAGAATGGTTGGCCAGACACTTCGGACATTATTCGCTCAATAAGTGGTCTTTTGGCAAAATTAACCATCAGCTGTTAATGTGGCTGTAGGATTTCAGGCAGCCGGAACCGTCAATGGGCAATCGCTAAGAAAACTAAGAAAGTTTGGCTTCGAGTGTTTGCACCGTTCGAGTTGGAGCTTTGCTAATGCGGCCAAATTATCTTGAAGCCAATGGAATCATGACGACTCTTCGACTTGTCAGAGGACAACTGTTATGCCGGATAAACGGAAATTACAGTGGCTGGAAATCCAGCCGATTTATGTGGATGTCGATCTCAGGCCGGAAATAATTTCTCATAAATCAAATGACACTACAATTACCGTTGTTAATAAGGTCACTCTTGAAAACAACACGATTCCATCTGAGGAACAAAGGGAAGAAGACCACAGAACCGAGAGTATTCGCATGATTCTTGATGCCCTATGGATGCTGGACCTACTACTAAGAACCATGGAAGCACGGTCTGATATCTTTTGTGGGAGTGAGGTGGAAATTATTTACTGCTTAGGTCCATATGCTGGAGGGAGACAAAAAAGGTAACTTACTGAAACAAGTGATAGTAGTCTCTGCGTAGTCCAAGGGGACTAACTCTTATCTTTTTACTTCCAACTGAAAAAGGTCATAATTATTTGCGGATACTCGTTTTTCACCCCGGAAATCAAAAATTTGAAGGAGAATCAGCTATATGTCAAGGTTCAGTATTCAGTAAAATCTTTGTCACAAATGCATATTATCAGGCGAAATTTCCTTTGCCTCGAGTAATCTTTCTAAGGGCAGGTTTGCGAGTAATATATAGGCTTAAACTATGCGTGGGTCACTGATGTCCACCGAGCAAATAATTTATTAGATTTTTAGGGGTAAGTATACGTGGGTGCGTAAGGACTCGGGCGATTCACTAAGATCAGAATAAGCGAGACCATTCTCGTAGAATTACTGCACACCAGTCCGTCGGAAGGTATCCGTTTCTCTGTGTAATTACTTCAAGGTTACCAGCCGAACTTTCAAAGGCATTGCTCCTAACTGTCGGCGTCGATGATCTTCGTTGGCGGTGGTTTACTTGGAAGGTTTATTCGAGTGACAAGTAAAATCTAAATATAACTACTAATACTGCTACCAGTAGTCTAAATCGCAATTATAAATTCAAAGTATGGACTAGGAATTATCGAACATTCCTAACGTCTGACTTCACTTTGTAGGTTGTACTGCAAAGCACTGGTTTCATTAAAACCGACAAGAGCGGAACAAAATGAAGCAGATATCTGAGTACACTAGAAAAAAATTGTGCCGCAAAATACCTTGTGATAATAAGGCCACGTAATGACTGAAAATGTATCATAAATTTCCAGGGAGAAGGGACGATGCCGACAGTATGCACAATTGATCTCAGAAGTTCCTTGTCAGAACCGAAATCAGACGAAAACTCTCCATACCACTGTAATGCTCAGGTTTCATATCCCCGTAATAGTTGTGGAGATTGAACTGTTCTGGCAAAGCGAGTCTTACATTGTAGGGCCTATAATTCCCGAGACTCTTTAGTGAATACGATGGTGGTTTCATTGAAATAGGCTGCAGTGTTGACGGTAGTGTGACCCTGGTGAAGTAAAATGTCCTGACCTTGTTCTTTCGGATGCAAAAATGACAAGAGAAAGTGAAAAAGACGATTCAGCCTGGATTACCTTAAATGATTGAGGCCGAGCAAATTGTGGTGACCGTTGACAACACTGATAAAGTACTGATCATGACGACTGATAATGCGGTATGATCTGTCACACGGTGATTATGGGAGTTTACGATCTGAATCGACACGAACAAAAACGAAATACCAATACAACAAATCACACGAGTTTTGTGTTGAACGAGAAAAGAGTCATTTAGTCGTATGTTGAATTTAGTGCACGTGCTCTGTCGAGCGTTTAGTATATGATGTGGAGTATACGTCTGGAGGATTGGAATTGACAAGCATAACTCCCAGACGGCATAACCTCGACCACAATATGATATAAGTTCCCCTCGTTCCTTTTACTTATACCGAGGAGTATCAGAAGACATTCCTCCTAAATTTAGCCGCAAAGACAGCCATGATGAAAGTTTTCAGTTAGCGATTGAGATAATAAAAGAGCAGTTTGAAGTTGGATGATACACCACGGTTTTATTGTTTCCTCAGCCGAATGTAAGATGAAGATCGAGGAGTAAAGCTGACTGAACATGAGAACCGTGGTCGGTCGAAATGGTATTAGACACTTCGAATTAGCTAGACCATGTTTCTATAAATTTGTTGGTGACGGCTTCAACGGAAACCTCTTTAACGAAGTTGCGTTGGACCAAGGTGTCTGACGGCAGATGCAGGCCTAAATCCAAGTAATACCACTTGAAATCAAAAGTTAGCCAAACAAGTCAGTATAATCTTGTTCAAAATGACGAAGGTACTGAGTGGAGTGATCGTATGAAGACGAACCCTACAGCGTTTACCTGGTTAACGTTGGTTTGTCCTCATGCGAAAGTCTTTGTGCATATTGAGTCTAGCAAAACGATTGGCAGCCAAATTCACACAGGGACGAACACCATGGTGGAAAGTAAATACAAGCTTTTAAAAATGGATTACCAAATCTCAAGAGAAACAAAAGAGCATGGTTTGTGTTTTGAAACGTCGAAAAATTTCTTTGTATTTATGAAATGAAGGGTTCACGGGAAGTTTTATTCATGGATATGAATGTAACTGTTGAATCTGCTGCTGGGTTGTCATGCTTCTAAGTCTGTTAGAGGGTGCGAATAATACCAAGTGTGTACGAGGCACTGCGTCTTCCGTCATATTATCATGTCCATAAATGTGATATTCTTCAGTAAAAAATTTGAACGTGAAATTGATATGTATTGCTTCTCTCGCGGAACGTCAATCCTTAGCGTGAAACTATGCTTTGTGGTCAGTGAGAATGAGAATATGTGATGGAAGCGTTCCATGGTTATATAGGTGAGTAATCCCTTTTCAAAGGCACTATGCTATATTTCGATGGGATGAAATTTCTGCATAAGCCACACAGAAGCTCGGGACCGTTGCTGTCTATCTGATGCAAGACGGCTTCTTCTCCCCTCTGAAAGCAATCGGTCTTGATCTCGAGGAGAGAACAGCTATGAGACTTTAAATGCGATTAAGGTGCAGTAAGTGAGGGTGCGGATCTGACAGAATCAGCTGATTCCGTTACAGTCTCCTCGAGAGTGCTCTGCTTGAGGTTACCTCGTAGGAGGTTACTGAGAGATATTTTGACATTGGAAGAGTAGGAAATAAAAAGGAGTTAAACATTAACAGTTTACATTAATTGTGAACTTCGAAAAAGGGCGGCATGAGATAGCGCTGTATTTCTCTCAAGTTGATGAGATGCATTGGCTGTCCATTTCTTCTCACAGAAACTCAACTTTGAGCATTGGTAACAAACGGTAGAATTGAATAAATTATCATGGAGTGAAACCAGTCTGAAAAAGCCCTTCTGATGACTTTATTTATCATCTTCTTTCCCGTTGATCAGTATATTATCGAAGTAGACAAAAATGAAAGCAAGGACTCGGAAGACTTGACGGACGAATTTCTGGAAGATTTGAACTGATTTATTGATAGTAGGTAGCACGCAGGAATTTAGGTGACAAACTAATGTGGTTGTGGTAGTATTCGACAAGTTTTGGGGTCACCGAAGTTTAGTGATACTCCGTGGTCGGATCGATTTTGCAAAAAAATGTTTTTTTTGATAATCAAAGAGAAAAATCGTAGGTGTGTGGGATAGGGTAGCGGTCGCGAATCACCAGGTTGTTCACTGACTCGTTATCACCGCACAACCTACAGCTCCCATGAGTCGGTTTCGGAAGCATCTGTAGAGACGAGGCCCCTGGCTGGTTGAAGGGCGGATAATCTCGTCGGGTTGCGTGTGATCAAATTAAACCCCAGCTACCATCAATTGCTCCGGGGTGACAGGATAGGAAGGGGAGAGTTGATCGTAATTCGATGGGCCACGTATACTTTGGCTCCGAAATTTTGTAAGTTGGGGAAATGATTTGTAAGCTGACGAATGCGAACGGAAGGACGCACTTCCATGCTTTTCGCTTTACTGAACAGCAGTCATAGGTTAGGCAGTCTTTTGTATGTCAGTCAGACTTTGACGGGAATATAGGGGACGGGAAAAGCGAAGGCGGTGCTCAGACCGAAAAATATGCTACTGTAACAACAGGCCACAAATAGCCATACGGATGCAAGTACGGGAACCCGTTATTACACTTACTGAGCTTCAGCACGGGAAGTTTTCCTACTTTCTGCATTTTGCAGTCAGAATGTATGTAATAACGGTTGGCTGATCACTGTTCCAGTAGGCTATAACGAAGCGCAAGAAAATTTGTCTAGTTCTGTCTAAACTACTGATTCTGATTCGGACTACCACGGATTCCAAACTACCACAGACCCAATGCTGATCCATCTATTCTGTCGTGCTGCACGGAACCTACCAGTTTGCCATTCGGATCAAGACTATTTTCGACTTTTGAGATTTTGGGTTTTCGACAAGTTGCAAAGGAGAACAGTAATCATTTGGGAGATAATCTTTTCCATTTCTTCCAACCTCACTGCGATTATCTTAAACTCTGGCTATGCCCTCATTCGCAAACTTAAGGCAACCATCTTCTCCGCTGGTTAGTTGACGCTGACGTGAGTATTAGAGAAGTGTTAGTATACTACGTATGTAACAGTTATTCCCCCTTTGAAATGCTTTGTCAAAACAAATCCATAGTCATGAATGTAGAACGTAATTATATACACTATGAACAATTTACTTATATATTCCCTTGTCCTGAGTGCATCTTAGAAAATCTGTAAAACTCTTAGATCTAATATAAAACTATAAAAGAACAAGAATGAACTGTAGAAATGGTCATGAGGAATACAACCGTCACTGATCAGTGAACAGATCAGGCTATCACCTGATGATATCCTTGGTGTCAAATGCAAAGTTTTCCGGAAGCAATTTAAGTTCGACAATTTGTTTGTTTGCAAAAGGCGAACCACACTGATTTCCGTGGAATAAAATGGTTGTCATGGGAAATATTCCATCACATAACTTGAAAGCAAATTTCTATCCCGCATTTTTGAATAACGATGGCCCAATTAGGTGGACGGAGAAAGCGAGTCAGCATTTATTATAATCCTAATGGGATTGATTTATCGTACGACTGAATGGGCTGTAGGTTTAGATTTTCTACTCCAGAGTGCCTGGACCAGCCATCTGAATCAATAACCCGTAGAAGTTCTTCCGGTCATTTGCTTGTGTCAGCGTAAGCAAATGGGCGTTGGCTTACTAGCTAGGAAGTTTGACTGAAAGATTGTTGTCCGCGGTAAATCATCAGACTAGTCTTTTTTAAACTGTTGGTTGGCTACGAGGCACTAAGAGAAATGAGATCGTGTCACCTTCAAAATATAGCAGCAAAAGTGAAGCGAATACAGGGCGAAGCTAAGGGAAACATCGTTATATTTTACTGAGTATATGACGCTAATAACTTTTAACTACTTAAGCCATCCTAAGTTAAAAATCGCAGAAGTTAATTCGTGTACCACGTGCCACGTACCTGCCGTTCTAGGGAACATCGGAGTCCTTCTTTGTATGATCCACCTTGAGGCCTGTTAAATTAAGTCTCTAACGTATCTCATGTTTTATGCTTTGAGATGGGCACACCTGTCTTTATTTAAATCGGAAATTTTCTCTGGGATTCTGTTCACTTTACGCATCGTCAGATTGCATTTGGAAGTGTATAAATTAACAACATTACCATTTAATTAGTCCTGAGTATGCACAGCAAAACTGTTGGCCTTGTCGGAATACGTTTCAAATCGCCATTCGCATAGTGAATTTGATAGCGGTGAGGAGAATTTTCAAGCCGCTTTTGGCGAAACTGACGAATCAAATAAACTTACCACTCCCAGAAGTATGAAGACTATTTTATGCAGTATGTACGATTTTCAATGTCACAATTTCGTTATTTGTCGTTTATTCGCTTACTCTAACAGTCTCTGATTTATACGATTCGGACAAGGAAACCTTGCTCTTAAGGGTATTCGATGGGCTGACTTTTCATCGAACCTTGGAAACCATTGGAATACCTGATTCGTGGTTCATTCATTAGAGTGAACTGAAAAATATTCTTCAGGTAGATTTTAAAAACAAACCTAGGTAGGAATATTTTGAAAACATATACTTTGTTCTATAAACTGGGAAACAGAGGATTTTTTGCCGTATGGATATTTTGACTTATTAGAACAAAGACAAAATTTGGAGATATTGATTAACAAGCACATATGACCTTGATTCACTAGAACACTCCTCCTCTCATGCTGTTATTTTTTATTCCCAGTATGGATTGGCGGGCTTTCATTTTATTTAGGCACAAATTTACCTGAAACAAAAAAGTTTCTTTCAAACCTGAAGCCATTTGGCTAGCATAAATGTCTGCAAGTCCTTTTTATATCTAATGAAGTGACGTCAATATGTGAGATCCCATTGGAATGCGCGTTGGTTCTCCTTTGGTCGGGATGTAGAAAATCAATAATAGCTAACGAAACGAAATACCCACAAATGAAATATTTCCAGGAAAACTCCCTTGTATTAAATACGAATTATATTCTTACTGTAGAGGAATTGTGAAATTTCTACTGAATATAAAATATATAGAACGGGTTGTCTGTATTGAGTGAACTCCGGTGTGCAGGTATTACGTGTTTGCCGGTCTCGCTTTGTGTCATAAAATAAATTATTATGCAGTACATTTGGAGTTTAATAATAAGAGACTATTTTAGTCTCTTTTCAACAGGACGAAAAGTAAGTTATTTTGTTTCTTTGAAGTAATAGGTGCACTTCAATGGGCCGATTCGGCATAATAGATGGTGATTTTGATTTTTGAAAACATTACAGTTTAGTAAGAACTGCGTGCTGTGATAAGGCTGAAAGCATTGAGACGGAATTTCTACAGGAAAAGTCAAGCAGCATCCCTCCGAAGTGCGTGCTGGAATTCTCAAATACAGATTCGTGTTGTGATGAAAAAATGCATTGTTGTTGTTGTCGTTGTCAATACCACGTGTGTTACTACAAATTTCAAATATCACTACTGATTTAAGTAACTGAAACTGGCTTCAAAGGATTGCTATACAGTGATATGTAGTGAGCACCGATGAAGTTGGACAATTTCGAGCTTGAAGTACAGATTTCATTTTTATTTAGTTCCTTCATACTATCCCGCATTATTACTGAATTTTGTTAGGAGGGTCAAAGCCAATTAAAGGCTGTCAGCTAGGTGAGTGACCCGTGGCGACGGTAGGACTCCAACTCGGAATAGAAAGGCATGAAATCACAAGTGAAGACGGCTTGACCACCTGCAGTCAAAGGCGTTTGTATTAGTGGTAGTAGAAATAATTTCCGAAGAATTTCGGTCGAGTATGCTATGTGCAACCCATGAGCAGATGAGCTTTCCATAGTAATTATGGATACCAGGGGGAATCAAAATTTGATAAAGTTATTTGGACAGAGAAAAGTGGGCCAAGTGTGAAATACAGGCATACTGAACGTTGTGACACGCCAAGATGTTGGTTGTATACACGTGACGCAAAAGGGTTATTACGTTATATCTCATTGATCTGCGATCAGATGCCTCATCCACAATAAATGCACTGGTAATTCGTGAGTTTTCTGCGTTAAAACAATTTTGGTAGTAGGGGTAGCGTTAGTAGTGTGTTCGGGCATACATACTATCGTTCCAACTGTTAAGTGGCCAACTGCTGGAAACCAGCAATGGAAGGTGGGGTGACAACCTACTTGATTATGTAACAAGGACTGAAAGCATACAAAACAACGTGATGTTTTTCCCCTATCGAATAAGGACTGAGTTAAAGGGGACTGGATACCTTTGATATAATTGGATGCTGATATTCATATATATGGCCTCGAATAAAGGAGCTGTTCGCTCGGCGAGTCTTCTGAACCACAACTGTAGAAGTATTCGTGATCCCAGAGCTCTGGAATGTTTTTTACATTCTCAAAGCTCAGCTCATCACTGAAGATCAGTGAGGTACTACAAATCCGCAAAGTCCTCCTCATCAAGCAACAGCTGTCTTCTTCCAGTGAACAAGCGCTGAAATCTGGAATGCATGGTCGTAGATAACGCACGCTACCACTAGGCTGTACGAGCTGACTCACAGAAGTCTCGTTATTGCCGAAACCTGATATTTAATGCACAATCCTTATAGCGACAGATCCGCAGAGGGGCTGAAATGAAACGGAGTCACTGCAGAGGATACACACACAGCTCGGTTACTAGAGCTTACTTGCATAAAAAAAGCTAACCCTGTAGAGCCATTCAGAATAGCCCTTAGGATATAGATTTTTACTGCACAGCGTACTCTTGGTATTGAAAGCAGCCATATGGCCATCAAGAAAATCATAATAGAGCGACGATTTTTACTACCGTGCTGGATTTTATGCTTTCAGTGCAGCCTTCTTTTATACGCCGGTGACAGCCTATCTCCACCATCCGAAATTTAGCAAAATTATTGTTTTTTTTTCAGGGCCGACAGTAAATTATTATTAGTTTGAATCGGGACTATGGAGGGCAGGATTAAACGGTCGATTGCTCTTTAGGTAATAAATAACTTAGGTTCATGGTGTCACCCAAAAACACTTATTGAAGATTCGATTTATCACCAATGAACCTAATCTTCACACTTAAGTCAAGCACTCGACTATGATATTTCGATCGCTCTGAACTTCCAGTCACTCAGTAATTTCGAAGAAGACCCTGGAACAACTCAACCTAAACCACCTACAACCCACCTAGGACCACTGTTACCAATAATGAGCTACGATATCTTCTTTACCAAAACCTTGCATCTTAAAAGAATACGACAATCTGCTAAAACGGGAAGTCGGTGGGAACAGATGAGGTCCTCATTCTGTAAACGGGAGTCAAAAAGCTTTTTATTTTATGGCCATTTATAAATACATCTGAATTCAGTGAAACCCTAGCAGCCTGATATATGAAAATATTCTTCTTGTCAGTCTTCGAACGGTCCTGGATAAGGCCACAAATCTGGTTGAACTTCCCTCGAATTCTGTCTTCGAAATAACAAACTACCATGTGAGAAGATGCATTCAGAAATCCCTTTCTGGGGTTTTTCATCCAGGTTGCTGGTCAAAAATACAGCAGCAAACCACAAGCTTTCCGTGTAATATGCAATCAGAAAATCGTACCCCGACCATCCTGAACAAGATATCGCATGCCCACCTAAAGAACTCTGAATCAGTTAGCTTGAAATATTTCACGGCAATCTTCAGTAAATCAAACTGTACATTGTTCCAAAATGCGGTTGCCGATTATTTTGGTTGTTCTGAGGATCCTAGAATAAGTCACTGTCCCATGGGTTTGTTTGCTATCACAAGTATCGTTGCCAACGCAATCTTCACAATGACGCATTAGTTTGTGTCCAAATCGTAATTACCAAGTCATAAAATTGTTTGTCTGCGATATGTGCCATGAAATCAGAAAACACGGACAGGGACATGTCTGGGTTTATTGAAGTAGTGCACTCTAATTGTCGACCATTTTAGTATCAGATTCATCTATATTCTAACAATGATAGAAGAAATAGATCCATGAACGTGGTAAAACGTAACAGCGACCGGTGATATAAAAAGAACCAATTTATATTTCGGGCAACTTAAGTTAAAATCATTGATTGGATCAAAGTAGACTATTCACCCAGATTCCCCAAATAGAGCGATTTTGGTTGATTCTATAAATAAATATCATTTCGGAAGTCATGCACAGTTTGCGCTCTGAATCTTATCCAGCAAAGCTCCAAAAGATAGCACGTGGGATTCTAGAATTTGTCCTGATCATCGAAGTTAGTGAACACTCTGAGGTAATAGCTAGTCAATGCAACGGACATGATTATTATCAACACGGAATAGCATGCAGGTGGATTTAATTATACCATCTTTGATTCCCAGTGATTACATTTAACATCAGTTGGGGCAATAGGATTCAAACGGATCCAACAAGGGGGAAAGTTACAAGTAAAATCTATTTTTTTTTCTCAGACAAGGTTTTTTCAATTTTGAATCCCACAACAATGGTAGGAATAAAACAGTCCTCAACAAATAGCACAGCAATTAAGCAAACGAAGGGAATCTCACAGCCTAATGTGATAGCTATCAGCATAATAAGGCTTGAGATAATGTGAAATGAATGAGAAGATATGCCTAGACTTAGTGTATCGAAACCGTTATGCGATAGTTGCGCAGCCAATACTGAATATGTAATTTCGAAGAGCTCGTCAACCTTCACGAGCAGACATTTCATGCAACGAGTTAAGACCACACACATTAGCGTGCAAAAATAGCCGGAACAATTAATCAAATAAAACTCCTCTGTAAAGTTAATCCCAGACACGAACAAGAAAGTCCTGATTGGGTGGTCAGACAGCACGTCTTGTCTTGTCCAGAATCAAGGACAAGGTTGAACTCGGTGAAACAGATCGAAGATCTCGCTGGCAGACAGTACGTCATCAATCGTCCGGAATCAAGGAAAAGATTGGGACCAGAAAAGCTAAGGGATAGACCAATCAGGGACTAACAGTTGGTGGGACAACCGGGCTACAACCAGATCAGCCAGCGAGGAGAGGCGTCCGTCAACGACAACTGAGCCAATAAAATGCAAGCAAGGACTTCGTTATGGTTATCTTATACAAACGATTTATTTTGTACTAATAAACTGAGGTGATTCGCTGGCAGAACAGATTTCTCACGAGAGTTAGTGGGAAGATTCAGAACATCTACGGACTGATAAAACCCAACAAACATAAAATGGCGGATGATGGCTTGAAGGACAAAGTTCCATGAACGCATCATCGAGAGTTATATATCAGGAGGATATGAAGATGGTAGCGTTTGGGAGGATAGGTTTCACCGGACAGCCATCAATCGGTATCCCAATTTTTAAGGAATTTTTATTATTAGATGACCATCTATTTCGTGGAGTAATTGGGGCCTGATGAAGTTAAACTTGCTTTGAAATGCCTTTTCGCAAACCAGGATTTGTTTCAAATGAAAGATACTGCAATAGTTGTAAATGAATTTAATAAATCTTTTGATAGATTGGAACAGAATTCTTTTGGCAGCTACCAAGCGGTGAACGTATTCTACCTAAATAATGTCGCTGCCACACTTAGCTGGTAGAAAACCAATTAATTTATTGATATTATTGTAAACCACAAACTAGAAACAGAACAGTTCATGAAGGTTTTCGGGAATTTGTTAAATGTTGAAGTAAACAAATAGCCTTTGAAGTGTCATTTGCTCGATTCGTATGCCATCTTCTTTGGTATCGGTGGGATTTGAATCCGGGCATAGATGCTACATCCAAGCATCTTTGCTGCGTACACTTAGCCAGTTGAGGTGCTAGGTCGCACGGAAAAAGTTAAAATCACAATAACTCTCGCTTTGTTACACTTTACGTCATCATCTTGGCTTTTGGACTCTTCTTGAACATATCTATTCAGTACTTTCTTGAAGATACAAAATCTATTTAATGGTTACAGAGTAATACATTTTTCCGTCGTTCTATATTTACTTTATACGTTTTCATTTATTTCTACAGAGTGACGCAGGACCCCTATCTAGTAGGAAAGAACTCAATTGTCAATTGCTAAAATACATTAGGGTTAGTAATAATTATAAAATGTGGCATACCATATTAACGCATGCCGTAGAATAAGATGAATCCTAGGTAAAATATGCACCACTGATTAAAGGATATATCTGAAAAGGAACACAAAATGTAAAGTGGGTCTCTTTGATTGGAAAGTATTTTGGTAAAGGGTCCCGTGACAACAGTCAAATCAAAGTCAGCACATTTGGGCCGTTCAATGTTTTACGATGGTCGTAATTCCTACATCACGCAGTTAATTACTGGTTTCTCCCCGAAAGTTTACGGATATAAGCCAGAAACTGATGGAATTTATTCTGCCATAAGCATGTGAGAAAAACTGTATGGTCCACCGTAGACAATTCGTATAAAATCTACCAGGAATAAAAACTGTGCAGAATTGGATATTTTCTCCATGAAAAGCTTTTAAACGCAGATTCCATTCAATGAACTAAACTTTCATAATCAAAAAGGCTCTTTGCGATAATATTGTACTGAATACTGAGGTGTGAATTTTTCCAACGACAGTCTCTAGACACAGAATTGAATAGGCTGGAGTTTGAGTAGTATAAAATTATTTGTATACTAATTTAAACCAGATTAACAAAACCGGTAATGATGCGTCTTCCGAGTGATCCATCGAGTTTTGCTCTTGTTGCGCAGAAAAGTAAATCAGAATTGGGACAGCAGTTGCGTTTACCCCGAGAACCAAACCAGACCTAGTGTATTCCGAAATCCTGGTGAGTGGTTTTTGCTGTCACAGATATGAACTTTAGGGTGAAATTGGACACCCAGTTAAACGTTCGATTTGCATCGTACCACACAGGCTTTATAATTCTCCTGAGACTTTCATCAGTCTACTTGTCAGGAGCTTCCATCGAAATCCCATTTTCGTGGACTGGAACACATAATTTTCACACGGCAAATCTGGTCACAGTTTTTTATGAATTTAGAGGACACAGAAAATCCATTCCAATGTGACTGGCACTTTCAACTAACACACACCGTTTTGCTAGCACTGACTAATATAGATTTTTGTGATCTGCTTTCCTACCATGTTAGTAAGCAAACCAGAAAAAATAATTCTAATTTGAAAAGCATAATTTTAACCTTTATGACTTTTGGCTTACTAAGTGGTTGGCATCATTCCGAGTATTCTTTTTCCATTTATGTCCTTTTTGTAACACACAATTACTACAATATTCCAAGCAAAAGGGCACGGCTAATTAGCGGCTATCAAGTGGGAAACGTGACTAGAAGCCACGGCAGGATTCAACCTAAGGCAGAAGGATATAAAATCCATCAAGAAAGCCGGTTGACGATCCCCGATCAAAGGCAATAAAATGAACCCCACTTGCTATGTGCTTCGTTTCTTATTTCATTGGACAAATAGGGGTGTCCTTATTAATGAGTGATCGACAATTTACTACCTAATGAAAATATATTAAAAACAGCTCATTCCTTATCGTTTTGTTTACTTGGCCTACTCCAACGATTCAGAACCTTGAAGGGCCCGTTATTTTCTAATTACGTAGTTTTTCTTCTACTTGAATCTTTCTCATTCCACGAAAGCTTGACAAACAGTTTAGTCTGCAGACTGATACATCGTAAAAGCCGCTGTCTATCTTCTAAAACAAGGCCATTCAACTGTTTCTGTCACTGAGAACTTTTGATGCTATTTCCGTGGCTAACGTAGCATTTTATACTAATCAACGATCTTCAGCGCCCGAAAGCATTGAGCCAAATGATCACGAGTTGCTTGGCATGTTAAAGTGGTTGAAGTACCGTAAGGAAATAATCTGTCAATAAAATGAAGATATTTTGATGTGAGATGAAACGTGATATTACGTCCGATAACGCGCAAAATACACCTATCCATGCGTAATCTGAGGTTTCTCAGTCGTTGCCCTAAAGCTTAGCAGATCTCTGGGAAAAGTCTGAAGCTCTTCAGCGCAGCCTCATAGGACAGCTAGTAGAGTACACATGGTACAAGATCGTAGCTTGTAACGAAGTATGGCTTCGAATCCCTCTGTGGCCAAAGAATCTTAACATTTCTGGTCACTTCAATACTTGTCAAACCCACCAATAATTCATCTGAAATGTATTTGTATACATGCAACAGCGAGTTATGAATAAATCTGTTGTAATCTCATTAGTAGGTGGCTGCACTTATTTGTTTTGAAAACTGTGAATGCTAAATTAATTCAAATGTTTTCGGCCCGGTGGGACTCGTATTCACTCATATCTGCCTCCCCAGGTTTAGCGCGCGTGTTTTCCACGAAATAAGTTACGAATCCACTCCGAAAAGCTTTGGGCTTTATACATGTGGACTATACATTCTATCCGCTCCAATTACCCTGGAAAATGGCATTCGATGCAGCAAAATTGTAATTTGACTGTCTGCATTGAGATGTTCTTAAGAGCCGATCGGTGTCCACCTGCTGAGTACGCTAGTTCGGTCGGTTACGCAACGCAGATCCAGCAGATTTGACAGATGCTGGCAAAAGCTCGGTTGAATAGGGTAAACTGCATTCCAAAAGTCATAAAAGTGGCTGGAGTGAGGGTAGCTCAATAGTCCTTATTGGTTAAACCCCTCAGTTGTGATCACGTTGAACTAGCTGTTGAAGAAAGCTCTCATTTTTAAGAATTACCGTTACGAAATAAGGAGAAAATTTGCCTGCTAGACTATCGTCAGAATCTTTGATTCTCTGTCCAGTTTGGTTTTAGCAGCTTCTCTGGCTCGTCAAAACAAAAGTAATAATCTTTTCAAGATCTCTTTGTAGAGTGCAGTAATAACTAAGTGAGCCTAGATGCGGGGAAGTGGGTTTAGCTGATTCAAGACCTTGAAAAACGGACTTGGGTTGTCAGCTGTGGTGTCCTAATCTGGGACACAACATAATTAAGTTTGTCTTGCTAACCTCCGGCTTAAAACCTGCTTTATCAAACAAACCGTTCCTTACTTCGTCACCTGAATTTGGGTGGATCCATGCGGGGCACAGACAAATGATCGATTCCCGAAACTGGATGGCATACTTTGACACACCTTGAAAACAATGACTTTTTTATTGGCTGTTGTCTGTCTCCTTGTGAGAAATTAGTAGGTAGCTGTGCTGCAAAAGCAACCTGTTAAAATGACAAGCTACTTAACAGCGCCGAGTTGTTTAATCCTCTAGTAAGCAAACTGGTGATTTCGTGTTCTACTCATATGCAATATGAGAAATCTCATTTGGCTTATTCGCCACTAACCTGATCAGTGCACACCCCTATCATCATTCACGCGTTTCCATACAAGACCAAATAAATCGTGAGTTAGTGACTCATCTTGGTACAAACTTGGATATTGATTATCGCAGTTTGCACGTCCTACTTGCCCGGCCTGCCTCCATATCACTTGACAGTGTTTTGTAAGTTTGTATCTACCAGTTATATTATTCAGGGGTCGCCAACTGTGTGCCTGTTGAAACGTCTAGTTTTGATCGCTTAGGGACTAAAGCATTCCAGTGCTATTCCACTTGTTTTCTGATTTCATTTTGCGCTAACCGGTCACTGCATAACCATTCTCTAGGCCATCAATAGAGGTAGACTTACGCATCTAATTCACATTTTTGATCACCAACAAAAAATTATTCTTAGAACTCCGACAGCTCTATCGTCTTCTGGGTTTTTGAAACTAATCCGTGGTTTTTCAAAAATCAGAGTTTCTTTAGTAGGAGCACAGAATTATTACACTGCTTATTTGGTAAAATCGGCCGGTCTTTCTTCAAAATCTATCACTGACAGATATGCCATCTCCAGTATTCTTACAAAAAAGATAATGAGAAAAATTCTAAGGAGTGATTGTAACATGCACTTGGAGGCAACTGGTGAAGTCCAATTCGAATCGCACTTCGTGAATCGCCTACGCTGGCAAACTGCTCCTTGAGAACGATGTAGTGCAGCTTGACAAGTTACTGCTTTGACCAAATTGCTCAAACTGAAATCCCAATGCACGGGAACTGACAGATGAGAGTAGTCGATTCTTGATGTACAAGATACGATATTTTATTGGCAGTGGACGTACAACGGCACATGTATGCAAGCAGTAATCGGGTTGCAGGCGCTGCCAGTAGTTATCACGAAGATGTCGAAGGTTGCCGGATGACGGAGTTCCAGTGAATGTGTGATCACCAAAAATCGATAGCCACATGCTACACGAAACGGTTTTTCTGCCACTATTTTTAAATCAAACCATATAGGTCGACCAAATTCAACATAGTGATGAGTCCAAGTACTATTATGCAAAATTGAAAAATTATTTCAAGCACGAAGAAGAGGAATTCAGGAAAACTTGTCTGTGATGTTTCAGAATGCCATTCAGCACACCTAGAGAAGAATGGAAAAAGTATGAAACTTGTTAGCAAATACAACTGCCTTGCTCATAAACGATTTATTTTTGTACTCAGTGATGCAAAGGTAATCAGATTTCACGTTGCATGTGCGAAGTAACTCGTGGACGAGGTTTACGTGAATTATAAATCCTGATTGGAAGCGGTAACCGCTCATTTATTAGAACGGAGGTATGGCTCGAGGTTCAAGGTTGTCTGAGTAGGAACAAGGAAAGACTCAAAATGCGCATACGCCAGCTTTTCAAAAAAAACCCTCCAGATCAACCGTATTTACTCATAATATTGTGAGGGTTCCATATCCTAATGTCTCCCAGAGAAAACGTGGAATTCGGAGAAAAATCTCTAACCGGGCTAAGAGAGAATCCTCGCGAGTTGCATTTAATAAACTTAGGAGACAACCGAATCAGCAATGACTGTCGCCGCTAAACGTAAGCTTTGGGCGTGTACAAAACTCCCACCGTTTGTACCACATCTGTGGTACAGACAGGCGAGATTCGTTCCATAAAGGATTGACTGATATTTCGAAACCGAGAGAAAAGCGCCAGGAATCGTTTCACTTGGAATGCTGAATGGAATGATATGATATCTAGTGATCAGAAACATTTAAATTTCAACCACTCTGAAGGAATCAAAAACTACTGATTCAAATTTAGGAGAAACTACCTTGGTCACAGTCATTCAATCTTCAAAGGTGGCTCTGTAATGGTCTGAGTTGCTGTGTTTGGAGATGGAAAATCTCAGCCACCAGTCTTAGACTGGAAGCAGATGGCTTACTCGTAGATCAGAACAGAAAGATATTCTGCTCCCGATGCTCCGGGAAAATCGACTACGAATCATGATAATTCAAAATGACAAAGTGGTCATGAGTACGATCAGTCTCACCAGAATGTGGCCATTGTTTCGGACTATCGACCCCACACTGACTGACGTGTTCACGGCTCAAACTTGAATCTAACTGAAAATAGCTGGGGTTCGTGAGCGAGGCAAATCTATGTAGATAGAGGAGTCTTTGAAAATGTGTGCGAGTTGGCGTCCGTCAACCTCGACGAACGTAACAGCATAGAACCGTATCCTCCGGAAAGTAATAGCAAGCACATCTCAATGATGTGTTTCGGTCACCGTCTTTCATAACTTTCTGTTTGTTTCTTCCGTTCCCCTGGGTATGTGCTGAACAGCATTTCAAAACTCTCTCGGGCACACTTTTTGGTACAAATATAATTATCTTCGTCTTGTTCGAGATACTTTCGTAAATTTGGTATACTACTGGGTTGGTACATCGGTGTGTCAGTTTGCATTCATCAGGTGGTTTGGTTAAAAAACTAGTTGCAGAGTGACAAAGTGTACTATATAAAGCTATCAAAGTTTGAAACGGAGTGAATCAGGTACGTTTGACTAAGTTTCTTGTGTGAAAACCAAAGAGGTGGTATTGGTCTCTTGGAGTCTCGTCAAACGACGAGGTAATAACCAATACAATGATCCAGCAAAACTACAGCCCCTTATTTGTTTCCAGCATTATATTCAGCAGAAATTCCGAACAAGATGTAGGTTGTTGTAGTGGACCATACGATCTAAAGTCAATTACTATTCTTGTTGTGTTATTCTAGGCTCAGAACATCCGTTCGGATTAATTGCTTCAAGTAAAAAACCACAGGAATGAAACCTTCTGAGAATAAGAGTTGGAGTCAGTCAGGATGGCCTTGCCCAAATCGACTAAAAGCTGGAAGTTGTTAATTCCTCACCACTCGCCAACAGGTTCTTTTAGGTAACCACATCATATGTAGTTCAACAAAATTTTATCAAAGAACATGATTTTGTTGGTGTTTTTGCGTGAATCTAAATCTTAGTAGCTCAATGAAAGATTGATTCGTGAAGTGAGATACATTTGGCAAGTTGTCGGGTAAACACATCGAAAAGACAATGCGCTTTAGCAGTATAGTACGTACTTCTTAACTCACCTGGTTATTAGGCCATGTAAGATAGTGATTCGCTTCGTCAGATGTTTTGTTTTGCCCAAATGAAGCAAAAACCTGAACAATAACTGTGGTCTTATCAGAACAAATATTTTCCAGTTAACTGAGACAATGAAATAATGTGTCAGAACTGAGATCGGTTCGGAGTGTATCGAAAAATCGATGCGCCATGTGAAAAGTTATGGTAGTTTCATTCGGTTGTAAAACCAGTCTTGAAAAAGGTTACCCGTGGTAACCGAAACTTCGACAACCTACCAACGATTTCGACTGCGCTGCGTTATTAAACAATAAAATTCTACCATGAGAAAATGAAGCTTCAAACATTTTCTCAAAATACATTTGGAATTATCGGGACAATAATCGATTCTGTTTCTGTCATTATTCAAACTTGATAAAGGCACACTATTGATATTACCTGGCAATATGAAAGGAGCTTAAGGAGATACAAGAGCCGCTGATGGAAAATTTTCATGAACCTTCAATCACAACACTCGTATTTCTAATTAAAATTAAACCCAACCTTTATTTCCAACTAAGGTTATAGTAGTCTTGTACAGAGATGGTAGATTGTTAGGGAAGTGCCTCTGATATTCATGACATAATGGTCTTCACCTGATTCGCTCATTTGTAAGGACCCCGTAGATGGCCTTGAGTAGCTGTCTGACTTTAACTGACTAAGTCATGTTTAAGAACATTCAAAACGGAAGTCAGTGAACCGACGTTATCTTTCCTTGTCAAATGTTTTTCTTAGACTCATTATATTACTTGACTGCTTAGAAAAACTGCGGTAATCCTCGAGGCTAAGGAAAAGAACTCAACTGCTTTTGTCAAGGCAAAATGCAACCTTCCCAAGATAGAAAATGATTTTGATGCGCCTAGTGGAATCATTTGAATCCATAGGATCACTTTAAAGGTTGGATAAATAGACAGGGAGGTAAACGAAAATCTTTGAATAACCAAAGTGTTCAGTTATTGAAAAATACCGAGCAGTTCCAAGACTCGGAGTGATAGATTTCAAAATCTTTGTCGAGGTAGTGAAACTGAATGTTTACCCCATCGGATAGTTTATGCTCTTCCGAGGACGAATGAGTGTTGGGTTTATAGTGTTCCCTTACCTTGGGTGGAAGTAATGTTCTAGAGTCTCCCACGATAAGTGAAAATCCATGGAGCAGTGGCAATATATTTGTGTCATTACTAATATGTATAAGGTTTTATAAAGTTTTCACTTCCAGTAAACCATGTTCGCTCCTACGTACTTCATGCACTCCTAAACTTACTTAATTTTACCATAATTTAAATTTGCTCATAGGTGCTGTCTAGTGAAGTATAATACAACTTGATTGGTGATCACGACTTACGTAGCTTTGAAGTACTTACGTGATGGATAAATCTTATATAAATACACCGTAAAATCTCGTGATATAGTAAGGCTTCCGCGATTACTATCATATTTAACAAACAATATTGATATGGCGAGGTTGCAATAAGTAGACCATGATAGAGCCGCGGATGACTGTTCCGACAATTACACTTTTAGGAGAAATATACGGTTTGTTTGCCAGCAGAAGTTTATCCGTCTCTTTTAGAGGAATCAAAATCACGGTAACGAGACCTTTTTCTCCACACAAGTGAAAAAATAATAGTCGGGGGATAAAAAGATGAAAATGTTCACAGGTGAAGGTAGCGAAGAGGAAATGGGAGTAAAAATTAAACGAGTTTTGTTCATGACCCCTCTGATATGAAACCAGATACCGTGGACTTTTATTTTCTACACTTTGTTTCCACTTTTTTACGGCAAGCCAGTCCTCTTTAAAGTCAGATTTACCTAATTGTCTACTATTGAGGCCTTTACAAGGAGAAGTTTGACTAGAGGCTGAGAAGTTTGAGATGAGTTTGTCAGATTATCTGAAGATCGTGTCGTTCCAAAATGCCATCCGGTTTGTTTCTTTTCCGGTCGGAGCCCAGAAAATGAGTTATTAGATAGATGAAACTTGCTACTAGGCTCACCGCTGCAATGAACTTTGTCCATCCATTAGTAGGTACAACTAATATAAAAAATTTCAACTCGCGACCGTTGTGTGGTCTTCTTCGAGATTAGATGCGACTAACCTACATAGATTTGTCAGCGAATCACCGTTGTGATTTCTCAATAGATATTTCCAAGGGGAGCATCCAATCACACTCTGGATGCGGTATTTCGATTGGTATGTACATATCCTTAGGGATCGTACAAGTGACTAAAGGAATGGATCAAGAGAGAATTACCAGATAACCATACCTGACGAGTGGCAGTCGTCGCAAAACCGGCCCTGTGTTTTCGAGTAACATATAGCTCTCATATTTAGATATTTGTTTCATCCCAGACTGCTTAAAACTGCTGAGGGCTTCATATTTTAGCCACTTCATGTCTGAAAAGCACGAAAAAAGCCTAAAAGCGTCAGTCCAAAGAACCCAACGGGTGAAGAGTATGACTTGCAATCCGAGTTGCAGGTTTGGAGTCCCAAATGATTCTTGATGGATACTGATCACTACTGAAAGGTCCCATTAAGTTAGTCAGGGCAGTTGTACTGTGAGTAAAATTTTACTCATGAGAAGAACATTGAAGCAAATATCTTCTACCAAAGATAAAGATTTGATCCACTTAGCGGAACAGTTTCACAGAACGTTTCCCCAAAGAATCATGTTACGCGTAAGAAAGCCAATCGCCTCTTTCTCTGGGAAGCTTGTCGTTATAAATGTCATCGGGTCAATATTATGCTGTTTCAAACGCCGATAATATATCGAAACGGAATGCTTAAGTCACTTCTGGGAAAAAAGGTTGATTTCTTTTGATTCGCGGTCTACTATCTAAGCTTTGCCAAATCTAATGTTTTCAGAAACACCCTGAAATGGCTAAATCACTATGACCATCAAGTCTTAACTACAAAAGTTCAAGGAAGATCGATTTGAATGGGTGAAGCTGAGTTTTTGGTGTGAATTATCTTTTTATTCGCATGCTATCTTAGTGACGTGAATTGAGTACATATTATGAAAGAAGACGCTAAGTTCTAAGCGCATTGGATGCATGCCTGTTCATTACGGAAATGGCTGCCCGGTTCTAATTTTTTATTGAGTTTGATGAAAACGTCTCACGGGGAACTTTCAACTTGAGATGAAAATAGCGTTGTCCACACTGTATTTCTTTCAAGTACTACTACTTTATTACACATTCTGAATGTTTAATTAAAAATAATTGGCCTTTCGCGAAAACAGTCATTTTCCTCTGTTCTAATTTGGTTGAAACGCTAGATTATTGGGGTCCACGAAAAGGATAGATTTTGTGCCTAAAAATCTTGATGAGAATAGTGAATTCTTTTGACGGACTTCGAAAATGATGCACAGTGCGCGGTTAATCATACTACGATCTACCGCCCTAATTCCTTCGGAACAAATGCAATCCAAAGGCCGTTAGTACGTCTGGGGTAACAGGACAAATGAGTTTGTGCTTTTAACCACTACCAGATTGTCGGATTTTCTACTGGCGCCAGAATAAAAAAACCGCATCTGGTTTGCTGCTTTCCTGAACACAAAGGCGGCAAATTATGCGCAAGATCATAGTTGTGAAAGTAGGTTCATTCTATGGATCGAAGATAAGGCGCAACAAAAGGAATAGAGTTTAGGAATGCCTTGGATGTGTAATCGGACAGTAATCGCAAGACTTGCATTCGATTATATATGAATTAATAGTTTCGCCTTTCACCTAGTGCAGCCCAAACAAGCAAGTACACTAAAATGATAACGAAATAAAATAGAGTGGATGAAAATGCCAGGTATAACCATTCGTGAATACCACAGCACACCACAACTTGCCACAAACTTGAACCGATTTACTACAAAACTATTACGCTACATTTTACCATTCCAACTATTTAAACTGCAGTCCAGTTTGTCATTGATCAGGCAATTCGCTTGTATTTCATAGCATAGATCTTCATGCCAAATATGACCTACATCTGAATATAACCAGTTCTATAATTCGTTTATCAAATGTTCTTTCATGAAGCAGAATTGCTTAGCTCATGATTGGAAGCTGTGGAAGCATCCTGTACAGCGTTATCATCTCACTTGTTGTAGATAGTCAGCAGAGCACAACCATCGAGCCCCCGCTGGGCCTCGAACTTAAGGTGAACGACTGAGAGTCGAACACATAATCACCAGGATATCCTAGTTGGTTCTAAAAGGTTTGTTCAATTTCATCACTATTTAGTAAGGCACCTCTTTTTCATTGGCTTTCTAGTGGTTACACACTGATGACCGCGAGAGGACGTACCCTTTATTAGTCAAATCAAATACGACGCCACTCAGCTTGATCAGGTTACAAGATCTGTTAACAGTTTATGACATTGATTCTTTGTTGTTACTTGGTTATCCCGAAGATAAGTCGTCCGATATGGGAGTCGATCGTGGTGCAGACAACGGGCTGTTACCGCTCCGAAACCTGGTAATGAAAGGTTACTAAATCATGCGGTGTCGACGTTACCAGGATAAACCCTTAGATATCTGACTCCTAGTCGTTCACCTTCGTTTGAATTCCAGTGGGGTCTCGCTAGATGTGGCCTGGTGATGGTTCTTAAAATTTATGATGAAGCGGAAGCACAGTTCCTCCTCGGTTTTCATTGATGAGCTGAGCGTTGATAATTTGTGATGGATTATTTGATAATCAAATCAAATATCGTATAGTAAAATACTTAATTTGTATTTTTAAACCGACTTCTTAGCTGAATGACTGTAAAAGTCAAGACCTCCGTTCAGTCCTTGCACGGTTGGTCTAAACAAAGCGAACTTTTGACTCACATCTTTTTAATTTGGTATGAAAATGTCTAAAAGTTCATGCAATCAACTTTAATTGTTTGGTTGGCAAAGGATAATGATAAACCGCGGAAGTTGGTTCGACCTGAGTAAAATATTATTAATTGAATGTACAAGCAAAAAAGTAGACTTATCTGGGTAAAATCTTTTTAACTAGAAAGATATAGATAAATCCATTGCTGAATGATTCCGTCACCTGGTAAAACTTCTCTATTTGCCGACAAACATTGAAAGCGCTGTGTAGGATATTTATTGCTCAACTAAATGTCCTTCCCGAGAAAAGGACTCATAAATACCATGAAAACTAGTTCAAACTTTCTATATGCTACGTTTAGGAATATCAAGAATTGTTTCCACTTATTGGGATCTTGTTTTCTATTATTTACTGGAGTTCCGTCTTCTCCCATTGCTACGACAAAGTCTTGTGGGCTCACTTGAGTTAATCTTTGAAAGCTATTTACAAAAACACCATTATCAACAACCACTTCGTGAGCGAACTGAATCGAGATACTTGTATGCCGAAAGGTACTCAACAAAATATGGTTCAACCATATATTGGTCCTGAAAAATCCAGGACACAGTTGCCCAACTCGGGGACCAAAATGAGCGAATGAGAAGGCAAGGTAATTAAGTAACTAAATAGGTTCTGTTTAATAAATCTGAAAATTATTCCAACTTATTCTGCACGGGGAATTTTAAAAAGGTGATACAGATAATAACCATGACGTGTGAAGACAAGGGCTCAATGGCAATTACGGCCTAACATTTCTTTGATATGATTTTCAGAAAGTTGAAATAACTGTTCTGGTTGTTGACCGGAATGACTTTACTGAAGCAAACAATCAGTGAGTTACAAGTGAATGGAGAATAAACTGCACGTCACTAGCGTGCAGTGAGTTTTCTTCGCCTGATTGATTGCCTGTCTGTCACGCATGCAAATCAGCTTTTTAGTGGATATTTTTCTTGGCTGGAGTTTTCACTGGTTAGAATCTGGATGAAATACATTAATTCATTTACCAAAACACGAGCAACTAGTCGCTTTTTATGTTATCTTATCCAGAATTTGGTTGACACGAAGTAAGTAAGATACTCTGACTGCATTGTATACTGATAACGGCCAGAAATAATACACCTACTCAAGCTCCTTCCTCATTTTTGGAAGATAATTGTTTCCGATGGAAATGTTACCTAGAGATAAATTGTCTTTTTCGGCATTTGAGAAATTCTCTTGCCCATTAGTTTTAGAAGTCGCAAGAATTATCGTTAAAAGTTAGCAATTGCAACTTAGTCATCATTTGTTGGTTCATGATGGTTAGAAACTCCTTCATTCATGTACCGTCCAACAGTTTTCTAAATGTAGTTCAGACTAATATACATGTTTTCTCCTCTAGATCAGCTTCACAAAAATACCTTCCGTGCATGTTTGTTCTTTTAGAACTGGAATAAATTCGTAATCACCGTAGGTCTGAGTTTTAGCAGTTGCAAGCATCACAATGAGCAGTTAGTTAAAAACGAAAAACGTTACCTGAATGAAAAACAAGTAAATCCGAACAATACTGACAGAGAAATGGAAAATAAACTGAAGTGAGGCGAAACATTGATTATGGTTATGAGAATACTGACCGTTTTGTGCTACAGACCAAGCAGTAGATTTATGTAGGTCCACTCTTGATCACCATGAGTTTTAACCAGCCTAATATGTAATGTCTGAGTGTTTCCTTTAGCTCCTAACGTTTGATGTTCAGCCCGAATCAATGGAATAAACGTGTGTACACTCAAGCTGACGCATACAAAGTCGATTTAGCTGCACACGTACAATGAACTTCACCGAACAGTCAAAGAAAAGGACGATCGATGGCACAAAGTTCACAACCGCAAGAGTCTAATATAGAGATGAAACGTAGCATGAAACAAACACGGAAGAATGGCGAGAAGCTTCCAACTTTAAATCTCACTCTGGAGTAACTGATACGGTTTTCTTGTTGGACCACAGCGAGACCTTGAAAATACAAGTATTGAGCTACTGGGAAAAAGGAGTCCGTTGTCGGTAAAGAACACTTTCTAAAAGAGAATAAACGTGTTGATCTAACTGTAGTATTATGCGCCCCAAACATTTAATTGTTCAAATCGGCTTAGCCTTGGATGAATTACCATTTCAAAATTTTGATGCTCGTTTGCATTGTTTAGACTGTTTGGCAATGAATTCCCACCCCAACCCCCCCCCCCTCTCGCATTGTCCGCCAATATCATCCTCTCCACCGACGACAATTTACTCGCAAACCTTTTCTATCAACCTCTTCTGTTTTTGCTACTTTGGTACCTGTATTACTTCTGCTCTTGATCACGATGGCCTTTCTGTTGGACGAATTTTTCTGACGGTGCCAAAGTATTTGCTTCTCTTTCTCGTGGTACTGCCCTGCGCATTTTACGTCATAAGTGAGCTGACAGTCGCAATTTACGCACCCTTAGTGATTAGTTTTTGAACGTCACGCAGTTTAAAATTTATGGTAACAGTCATTCGTCCTTACCCCTAGTTGGCTTCGGTGATTTCCAAGGAGCCATTCTTTCCCAATTTCTTTCCCCTTGATTTTAGACAAACTGTATTTCACCTGAACTTATTGGTTGCAAATAAGCCGACGTTGTATTTGGATGTACCTATAACAGAAACTAAAGTGTGGGAGTTTTTTGAAACAGCCTAAAATCTTGATACTATTGCTGTAATCTCATCTGAATCCAATGGAGCTTTTATGGACGGGGAGTCCATTTTTAGAATCACATGGTAATTCTTCCAAAATTGATTTGTCGGTTAACACGGCTGACCTTCAGAACAAGGACATATGGTCCCAAGTATGAATTTTCGACATGACTAATATGGCCGTGTGCTTCCGGGGAAATGTTGTTCTATCGTCCAGACACAATGCCATACCACTCATCTCGATAACTTGATAATGTTTCACTTTCCATTCTATTTATTTTACCGCTCAAAGAGGTTTTGATGTACTTTCAATCTCTCTTGCGGATAACTCTAAGAAACAACTTTTTCAACAACCCGTACCTTTTCATTCTTATTCAGCATCTTCCTAGTGATTTTCCCGTCCGAAACCTAGAAGGTACTCCAACTCATTACACTTTTTGGACCAGTCGAGTTGAAGTAGATTCTACTAAATGCAGAAAACTTTTCTATCCTTAAGACTGTGAAAACTTAAAATACCTCTTATTCTTCAGTTCAAATCGTAATCCCTACTTGCTTACTTGTTTACTTTACTGTTCCTCTACATGTTTTCCTGGTTTAAGAGAATTTACCAGTTAAACACAGTCTCTGATACGATTTTCTCGGTAGAGCCACCGTAATAGAGATGTTCTCGCCGACTTCATTAGAAATCATTTTGGTGATTGTAAAAACATTGACTGATACGTTATTATTTGATATTACCCATTGTATTCATTCCATACTCTCCAAACCTATCTCTTAATCCACTAATCGCTAGAAATTCAGAATACATCTTTTAGACACATCCAAAAATAGCAAAAGCCTTACCCTTCTCCTGTCAGAGTGCCAGTAGATCGCGACCCAATAATCAATCATCCTTCTGTTCACCTTTGTCAAAAATCTCAATGTAATAATTCCCCCTCTTTGCTTCTATTAATTGCCCTCCACAATCGAAGTAACTCAGATACTATTATCCTCCGGATTTACCTGTAAATCACTTTAAAGCTGAAGATTTACCCTACTTCTGGTGCATAAGAACTTTCGATGAATTTACTTCACTTGACCTGAACTCTAAGTGAATCCCCACTCGAAAGGTCGACTACGACGGTACGCCAAAGATTGGACACGTTCCTTCAGCATATGTCAAATACTATTATTTTAACGGAAAACAGTAAAGTAATATCATGTCAATAAAACAAGATAAAAACGCTTCAAATGCGCTGTTATGCGAGACGGAATTGGATAGACCGTCATCACAAGCCTGACGCTGACTCCCCACAATCATATGGGAAGGTTCAGCAATGGAATACAATTTCCCTGATCAGCCAGTAAGGTACAGCTCAAACGATTCACGTACTCGGCTGAGTCTAAGGCCTTTTTCACGTAAAAAATGCTTCCGCCGTGAACCCTACTTGGGTCTTCCCTATATTAGTTGGTAAAACTGACATGAAGAGTGAAAGCACACGTTGCTCCATAGCCTTAAGCTACTGCGAGTGTAGATTTGAATACAATATTTCTCAAGCAATATCAACGGAAGTGATTATACTGTAGATCGGTTTTAACGGAAAGACGGGTCGTCGCGGTTGTAAGCCTACAAAAATCACCCAGGTTTTACTAAAAGTTCTCCAAAATGTCAGCAAAAGATTGGGACTGCAGCTAATAAAAATTCAACTAGATAAAACATTCAGTTGACTGCCACTAATTTATTCTATTCCTTCATCACAAAATACCCTTGTTGATAAAATATATGCACCGTGTTGGTTGGATAGTTTTTTGAAAATCCTGCTCCAGAGTTCAAGACGACAAGCTAGAAAGGGATTGACCGGGCAGTTAGTTTTTGGATTGCTTTGCTTATATCAGAAGATGAAGCAGTATGTTTTGGAAGGGATCAAAGTATGACTTCCAGTCGTCTTTTTGGAATTCTGTTATATTCTTCGCTAAAGTGTTTTTCTTTACTTTCAGGCATCTGAACTATCAAAACTTCACCTGCACCGTCACATTTTGCTTCTGGTAGATAAGACCGGCGTTAAAAACACCGAAGATGTCTGATAAGCACGCAAAAGAGCTTTTAGATTGATTCAGAAAATCTGATCGCTTAACTGACACATATCCTGTCTTGGAGTGAAAAAAAGGTTATTTGCCTAGTGAAATTTCTTTGCAAAGTTTTACTCCGGCGATATCTTCATTCAGATTTACAAAGATGATTACCGTACTCTGGTGTTCTAAGCCCGATAGATGGGACCAAAACCAGCGGTGTTACTGGAGGTAATTTTGTCAAGGGTAGTTTATAGCAATAAAAACGGTTCGGATTTGGTACAATGATCTGAGGGGAGCTCTGACATATCACATAAGACACGTTCTTGTTCTCTCTCGACACAGTTTCCCTAAGGTTGAAACATCCAGGGTAGCTGAACATCATCTCGTATTTTCAGTCTGATTTAGGAAACAGATAACGACTACGGTTTTTCCAGACTTACAAACAAGGAGTTTTCAATCGCCGGTACTGTATTTGTAATCTCGAGAAGAGCGTGATAAAGAAATTTAGATATTCTAATAATAATGTCCTTTCAGATGAAATAAAAATTTGAAAGATTGTTTGACCAGCATTTTTGTGGGCATGATTATTGAAGTTCGCTGACCTGTGCGAAAAGAACAACTGCTTGTGTAAGCTGTGAACAAGTGACTGGAAGCTGATCACATTCACCAACTCTACTGCAAACCCCTAAAAAAAGTCCGATTCTGTAGATATGTGCCCTAGAGACTGCACAGTTTCACGACTGACAACTGTGGCGCTGTTATAGCAGCTGCATATAAGATGTGAATATATGTTAGGTTCCGAAAATGAAAGTTCCCTAGATAAATATATGACAGAACCGATACGACGTAAGTAAAGGTAATAGGGGGTCATTTTGCACTATTTTCGAATAAAAATTGGCGCACGGCCAAGCTTAAAGGGATCTAGCCGGATGTGTATTTCACCGGGAGGCACTCCGTCTAAGAAGATTCACTGAATTTGTTACCCAGCTATAACTGATGGTTAGTTAGCACAGTATAGATGCACGTCACTTGAGGTCTAATTTGTCGTACCATTTCACTCCCGGTTAGAATCATCTGGTATACCAATTCTCCAATTCGGTCATCATGCTCCAGAGGAGTCAACACCAGCTAAAATCCTCCAGGCTGCTCATGACCTGCAAAAAGATGACGTTAATTTTGCTAAAATATGAGATACTACTTCTCACCTTCTGCGGACTTCGACCGAAATATTTTTATATCTATGCAGCGACGAACTTAACGGCCTAACTATCAAATGGGTTATTCTTCTACTTGAAGAATGGCTGTTGATCGTAATAGTCCAGATATTTGCTGTTATCTGGAAACCATGAAACTGGATGGCTTCTGGTTTCAACACAATATCCTTGCTGGTCAAATTCTAACTATGAATCAAAAGGGTATGCTTGTAAGGTTTTTGCTTTGTAAAGCTATTGAAACATAACAGCCCAGAAATGTTTCCGCTGGCACTAAAATAAATTCATTTCCTCTATTTTTGGGGAGAAGAAAGACAAAAGCCATCGACGATGAGTATGAACAAAAAAGAGCCTTTGAAGGGCTATATATAAACATGATTATGGCAAAACTGACCCGAATCCGGGGCTGAAAGGGAAAAACCTGGAAGCAAATGATCGATCTGTAACTAAAAGAAACAACAATAAACCTGACTCCGTTCCAGTTCGCCTGTACGTGTTTGTTTTCGTGGATGAGCATTGAGTTTGATCGTGTCTGTTACGGCTGGGATGATTGCTTTTTGTGTGAATCAGCTGCCGTGAATATTGCGAATTGTGATCATGAGGGTACACCAAAACAAGGGAACAATATCCCTGGGTTTTTGCACTGGCCAGGGTATTTTGTTGGTCATCGAACTAATAAGGACACTGAATTTAATAAACCACATTTTAAACTTTGCCCACGGACTTATGCGTCTCCGAATAAAGATGACGTCGAACTACCTTAAGAGAGGTATTTTTTACTATTCACCTGAATATGGCTAAAATAAGGGAATTTGTGTTTTGTGGTTAATGAGAAGTGAGGAGTAGCATGTTTACTAAGGCAGTGCAATTTATAGGGATCTTTACGTACGAACAATAACATCCAGCCGAAAATGTCATCATTTTCGTATGATCAACCATCTAAGGTAAGGATCTCGTGGAACTCATTATGAAAAATCAACAAGTCCTACACAACCAATTTCATCAGTTGAAGCATGCATCCGTTCGTTTTCGTAAAGTTGAATTCCCAACAAAAGAGATATATGAAGCAGATAGAAAAACGGGAAAAAAAACAAAATAAATCGGGTAATTATGTTTTCAAAATCTCTCTGGTGGTAGCTCTTTCAGGGAATGGTGTCGCACGACTGATCCAACGTGGTACGTTTGTGTTATATATTCAATGAAGGTACCATTGCCCCCCGATTGTAACAGCAACAAGGTGCGTGTTCAAATCAATTCAGCATTGTTCGGTTGAATAAGATAATCGATTTCCCGATTCGAACGAAGTCGAATTTCACTTATCACATAACTTATTTCGATCATATGATTGCCACAAAAAGACGAACGAAATTCGTGCATCTTGATCCAACAAAATCAGATGATCTGCCAACCGGAGATTTTTAGAAGGCACTGATAGCGCAAACCGGACGCTTCTTTGTAGCACCATTTGCTCGCTTTTATCCCCTCACTGCAATTTCCAAAAACACATTAATATGAAATATATAAACCCTAAAAATAGGCACTCGGGAAGAAACAAAAGACAGGAAAACTGCCGTTCCTGATTCAGTTTTTGTGAAGACAACACGCCTTATTCTCATTCTGGGACCTTTCTGTGATGCGTGTATCTACAGCCTGAAAAGATCCACCCACTTATTTTGAAAGTACTTTACTAACTGATCCAGTACAAACCGGATGTGCCTGGTCCTTACCATCAAATTCTAACTTACCTCCCGACGACTGATACTAAGGATAACTTCATGTGCAACAACCACAAAATTCAGGTAAAATTACATTGTAAACTGAAATACCAAGCTCGGGTACTAATTTGCTCGGGCGTATGTAACCAAATCCATTAGCCTGGTTGCTTGGGAAGGTGTAAATAACAAGGCACTGGATTCTTTGGGCATTTTTGTCCTTTCATTTATTTTAGTTTCTTCTCAGTACAAGTGGAAAAAATAATTTGAGCCGAGTAAATCCTCATCAGGTTAGTGTAGGCACTTCATCATGACGTAAATGAACGGAATTCGAGTACCCCAATAATGGTGGACACTTAGTGGAGGAAGTAGTTCAAGTGGGTTGAGCAACATTTCTTAGAAATCAAACCTACATAGGTTTTTGATATTGTGTACTTCATAGAACGGCATACATTTAGTAAAAGATGGTCAAAACACACGGGTTGGTCACCACAGAATGGCGCAGACAGGCACTGTTTAGCGAACAAGATGTTTTAGGCATAAAATAAGTCCAGTCAGTTTCCCATGCTTTTTATTAGCCATTCTGTTCCAAATTTATTGGAAATGGCTGCGAAAAAGACTGTTAACGGTTTTTGAATTCAAAACAGTTTGTTAAATATTCGATGAAAAGTGAACAACTTGCGAGTTGACGTAGTAAGTCATCTGCGTCGTCGGACAACTTCAGTTAAAGCCTGGAAAAATTCAGTTATCATTTGGTATGTGTTGCTCATACCTTTCGAGTTACTATCGTAAAAATGGTACCGATATGGTATTACTTATAGAAAATATTGTGCATGCACATGTTTGTAAGTCTTGTCAAAGATTTCGGCACAAATCATAAAGACGGACGTAAGAGTACATGTTTTCACCATTGGATCCCTGCATCAAGAAACTGATGCAAAATGAAATCAGGATGTTCAGGAATGGCCAAAGAATGTATTCTTGTTCAGTAGCAGGCTGCAACAGCGTAGCAAAACAAGTGGACGAGCAGAAGTTGAATTCCAAACGCAGTTAGTGTCTATTGCTAGTGCGTCAAAATTTGTTAGACGACAGATTGTCAGCAAATGTACGTCTGCCATAAATCATTATCCCTTCTACACAGTCGAAGTCTAAAGTGGAATAAATCTGATAGGCTTTAAGATGTTCGTTGTGTGGAAATCAACTTTTCTTTTTTAATTAAATATCTGATTGACTGAACACCAAGTTGTACTGAACTCGTCACGCTGAGTTTATGTACCGTATTAAATCAACAGCCTTTGTAAAAATTATCACGCAGAATCATACATTCCATGAATCTACCTGACAATTACCCAAAACTTGACAAAATCCACGGAAGGAAACCATCTGCCTTGTTAGTCCATAAGAAAAGGTCAATGATGCAAGTACGGAAAGTATCAGGGTTAGGGTGTAAAATCAGCACGGTGGTAGGCAAATTAATGGAACTGATTCACTGAGTATATTCAAAGTCCACCCCCCTCCTCGGTGCCCACCTAGGAGAAGATGACTGGAGGAAAATTTGTCGAAACGATCAAGGCGCAATATGAGTTAACTGTAAGGATAATCACATTTCCAAAGTCTAACGTCAGCCGGCAGTGGGAAAACGGTCGTCGTGGAGAACTTTGGAACTTGTGGTATCAAGTTCCATTCCAGCTGCCGCGCGTCATCCTCCCTCCTTCAACCGCTAATAAGCTGAGAAACACTTCCCAGAATATTGTACCACCTTCCATATGACAAATAAAAATGAAATAAAACATTGTTATTCAACCAAGAGATAGATTATTGTCATATACTAGTAACCTCCTAGAACAGCTCTACATTTAACTGCGGAATCGTCTAGATACCACTATGAGAGATACAGTCAGGCGGTCTTCCAAGCAGGAGCAGATATTTTGGAACTGTTTGTAGTTTCTGACTTTGAACTTACTTCTAGGTGCCATTTCAAAGTGCTGTAAAATGCGAAATAACGAAAAGCGTAATTACAATTCATATTCGCAAAAGAGTTTTGGACGCTAAGCTGAAAGTGCGACATACTATAACAAAAGCCCAGAGGCAGAGATCGTATGATCGTGGAATACACCGTAAATCGGTATTTCAAAAGTTATCCGCAGTAAACACAAATCTGAATGAATACCATCATTACCGACGATGTTGCGTTGTCATAATCTGAATACACATAACAACACATGTCTCATCGAATTTTCCATGCACCCCTTACTAAACTCAGTCCTAAATTACCAGTAAACTGGACAATAATAGGTATTGGATTCGTCCACACTTGTTCATCTTTAACAATGTTTCTAAGTATCGAACAGTTTTTGAAGCATACCATGACTAATCTAATTGCAATAAAACAAGTAATTTCGTGTGAATTCGCGTGCATGAGCTTCTGACTCTACTAAGTCACATTGGGACCTGAGTCGATGGAGCTTTAAAAATATCTCAGATACACAAAAAACAGACTTATTGTGTTTATTATCATAAAAAGACGTTCCCTTCGTGTCATTTCTTTTTTGCACCAACTGAGGATGATGGTACTAAATATCTGTGAAATCCTAATGATTTCCGTCTAGCACTTCTAAAATGTGCACATGTTAGAAACATCAGGATTGTGCAGCGTGGTAAACGTGCTGGATATGGTTCACCGTTATGTAATAAATAAAGGAACTGAAAGGCCGCTTTTAAGATCTGTCAGATATTCCTATCACGGTACACTGGCAATAAAGTCCAAACGGTGAGCTTACTGCAGCTTTGAGACAAGAAAAACCAACAATCTCACTGATTATGATAGGAATAATTACTGTTCTTTCCGAATCTGTTAGTTATTAGAAAGTACCTTGATAATCCGGGACACTATCAACATCATTTAGGAAGTTTTGTCTGCAATCCACACATCTTCATTGCTTTTTTAAGCAAATTCTCTTGCCTACTGCTAATCGTTTGGGTCATAAACCATACTGAATCAAAGCATATTCATGATCCGAATAAAGTAGTAATTTCTACAGTGTGTTTGGCCAACAAGTCTCCTTTCAGGATCCTGTCCAAAGTGAAGTCGTTTGCATTAATGTTGACTCATTTCGATTATCTTAATCAGATTCTCTGATTGCCGCTCCCATATTCTTGCAGCTCGAGATCCGTTTACAAGCATGAACTGATTCTTATGCTATTTTTATCATATCATAACTTAAACAACAACAAACGTGTGACCAAGCAGGTAAGAAGAAATGCAGAGCTTATATATTTTTCTAATATATAGTACAATAACACATCATCCAAACGAGTGGTAGGACCCGCAATGTTTGCCTGAATTGCCAGAATACTTATCGATCGGGCTGATATATAATTATATCTACTTTGTTGACAGCAAACTCTGATAACACTCTGGTCCGATTTTATCGATCTAATGAGAGCCAAAGCAAATGTGACGATGAGTTTAGTTCTGGTTGGATTGGTTTGCTACTGACCACTAACTGAAACATATCGGTTGTTGTCAGACAACGTTTGCCACTTGATCTGAACAGTAAAAACAAATGTTGGCAAACGTTACACTCAACTGGGTAATTTTGAACTGATTGGGTCATTCAACGCTGGTTTTATAGACCACGTATTGACGAAAAGATAGTGTCGACTATGACATTTTCTCCACACTGCTAGGGAAGCTGGAAACTACGGGTTGAGAAAAAGTAGAGATGTCCCTGTTCAGGTATCAATACGTTTACGCAGTAGAGATTCGAGTACAACTGAAAAGTTGTCAATGTTAATATCAAATCTTATAAAACTGACCTGTTCCAAACACAGAACAAGCCTGTTTCTCGTTGGAGATAGGTCACTGGTTCAGTACTGGCCCAGACAGATAATGGTTGAATGGTGGGTTAATAACGGTATAAGAATGCTGGACGTTAACAATGCGGGTGGGAGTGAAGCGCGAGTCATGCTTATCGAGCAAGGTCCATGAAACTTCATTGTGAGTTGGGCATATATGATAGCACGAACGGATATTGCAGTCAGCGGCTCACACGGACTGCCAATCCAGGAAAGGTACACTAATGTATAATATTTAAATGCATAGTTGACAATATCGAACACACCCTTTCACTCAAATGATATCATTCGTCCAGTTCAACCAACTTTCTCCATCAGCTTGAGCACATTCGACAAAATTTGGAGCACTCCCACTTCTTTAGCAACCGGAACATGTGGAATAATGTGCAGGATCACGGAAAGAGAAAGAGAACGGCCAGGAGGTTGGTGCCAAGGATACTCAATAAAGTCAGTCCTATTTGCTGTAGGAAACTGACCGTTTAAAATACTGCAAAACAGTCCATGGTGGCGTGGTCCGAACTGCATCTCTCAAGCAGCTTATCATCGGAATATTTTGCTTCCTCGATGTGCCGTTTTTATTCTACCTGATTCTGAAAGAGATCCACTATGTTTGCAGTAGCCAAACCAAAAATAAATTTGTTGTTTCATGAGGCTTATAATAATCAGTAAAACAACCAGTACCATAACAGGCATTGAAAAAGTGAAACAGATGAAAAATCATTCAGAAATAAGAACCAATAAATTCACCCGTTGAACATCAACAAATGTCATTGCTGATTGGGATTTGCCAATTTAAGACACCTGAATTTATGTTCTAGCTGGTTACACCATAAAATACAATGAGTCCGCCGACTAAACAGATGCCACTACCGCCTGAAATAAGGCAATAACTTTAACTTTGTTCGGCAGTCGTTTGAATAAAAGTCAAAAGGTAATCGGTATAGAGAAAGTTTTGGCTGATTTCTCAGGGACTTAACGTTGTCTTCCGATATAATCTATGAGAGGTGAAGTGGCAGCGATTAGAAAAATAACATGTAGCATTTGTTCACGCAATAAAACAGAAAATAAGCCGAGCTGACAACTCCGGCTCGATGTAAGTTTATTCTTGACAAAATTCAGCACTCGTCTAATTTGTACCTGAAAACCACTGTGAACAGTCCAGTGGTGACCAAGGGTGCAACTGGTTACTTAGGGTATACAAAACGGCCTCCTGATTAAATAACCACCACATCTCAGTTAATTTTAACGCAAAGAAATTAACAATTTTGTGGATTTATATGAAAGTTCGCGGATTTCGCATTCAGTAAAATCATTTTTACTAATTTTCACCTTTCTCATATCAAACTTTGATCAAAAGGTAAGACCCTAAGTGTTTTTGGAACCAACTGCCGATCAAGTTTTTCTATTAGACCTAAAACAACAAATATATATATATATATATATATATATACCATCGAGAAGTTAAGGCGTACACCGAGTTGTAAGACCTGTATGGTGAAGTTTTGATCCACTTGGGACTCGTTGTCAGACAGGACTGAATCAGCAAAGCACATCCACTTAACCCCAGCCGGGATTTGAGCCCCAGGGGGAAGATTTTGAGCTAAATATCCTAATCACAAGACTATCCGGGCCAACTCTCAACTGTTTATTGAACTTATACTGTGAATTATATAAATGTGCGAGTACACTTGACAAACAAACCAACATAAGTTAGCCTGTTTTGCATAGGCAACTTAAAAAGGAAGGAACAGTTGCAGAGCACAACTTATGCACCCTACCTGTTCTGCTTTTCTGGGCCATAAGGATCCAATATTTCAGTAATTAAAGTAATGAAGACGAACTTGTTCACAACCACGTCGTTTTTGCCAGTTCCATGATATAATGCAGTCAGTTTCAAATACAAGAATTTTTGTGCTGGGCCAAACTAGTGAAAAGCAATTTGATATACTTTTTGAATGATTCTGTTCAATATATTAAAAACAATTCTGTGGTATGCTATCAATAATAGTAGACAACTGATCAATAAACTGATTCCTTGTCCTCTGGATCAAATTTCGGGATGAAATGAGATGTTCTGAAAAATCAATGCAACGCGCAAAATGACATGGGATATCTGTTTTTGTGTTATGGTTATCTGAAGGGACAAAGTAGGATTACTGGGTGGGAATGAAGCCAAAGAAGTGCTCAGTTTCTAAACAGCAATTTTCGATTGGTTTTCGACGGAGAATCGTACACAGCCTTTGGTAATGAAAACTGCAAAATTGCACGGAATAAGAAAAGTTCTGTGGAATGAAAGAATCTCTCAGTTTACAACTGTGTTCCGAACACATTGAGGTTGGAGATGAATTGAGGATCCTTGAAAGAAGGATAGATGAAGAATTTTTTGGATTAGATGCTCACCTTGCTAGATACATTGACAAATTCTTCCTTAGATATTCGGCCGTCTTTGTCCACATCGTAGGTCTGAAGTTGAGAGCAACATAAGCACTTCCAGTTGTAAAAAAACGAGCAGAATATTAAGAATTTAAAACTCTCTGATTGTCGGTAATTTCTGCGTACGTTTACTTATAAATTTAATAGGCAACCAGCCTTATAGCCAACAGAAACTCGCGTAAACGCGTGCAACGATAAATCAATCAAATTGTTCCAGTTCAATGAATGGTATTAATTTTGTGACAATAAAAGAAACACTAATGGGTAAGTCCGAAAATATTTTCTCCTGATTGTGGTGGTTAGTTTTTGGTTACAGTTCGTAATCAGAGAGATGAGAAAGCCATTAACGTCAGCGCTACCTGATAGTCGGCAGATAGCGACAAGTGATCTTATTAATAGAGGCTTCAAAGCCACGTAGTCAATGCTAATGACAACCAAGAAAATTATCATACCTCTTTGCCTGGCTAAAAAGTACACGAATCAGTGTTGTTGTGAAGATTCACTAACAGCAAGGTGGGGCTGCTGCTGACAGTATATTTTTGTATGAAACCATCTTGATCGAAGGCAAATGAATTCAAAAGGATTCAGATTGGGTATGAACGTATAAAGCATTACCTTTGGAAGTGCTCCACTTTTCTTTTTTACGAAGTACCATCCAATTCACGAAGTAATACGGACTTCCAATGAATGGGTACATTGCTAGTCGGCAAGGACATCACGTTTTACTATTCTATGAAGTTAGGTCAGTACAATGAAAGTTCATGAAAACTACCCATCATTCAGTCGGTCGAAACGAAGTATCCTTTCAAACTGCTTGTTATTAGTATGACTCAAACAGGTGACTGAAACAGTCAGTTTTCAAATACAGGGGAAAAGGAGTGTTCATTGTTGTAGAATAAACAACCGTATAATAACCGGTTCAATGGCATTATTTTCTCTGGAGATTACGCCTTTCATTGGGCTTTAGTTTGCGACGAAACTCGAGGTCATAACAGCTGTATGCTGTGAACCTAGTGTGATTAGTTTCCATAGATTGAAAGGGGCTTGGAAAACATATCCAACTGGGCCTTGATTATTAGTCAAAGGCCCCGTATTGGCAGACAGTCTCACAACAAAACTCAGAAAGACTCTCCTTACATTTTTTATTCAGTCACACATGATGGTATCCTTGTACCTTCTTGATGAGTTATCCACTGACACGACCAATGCATCCAGGAACAAGATCACATGAATTGTTAATTGAACAAGTAGCTGGTTGACAGAAATCTTTAATTCAATGAATGCTTGAGTGGACTGAATGGAACACACCCGACTGGACAATAATACTTCGAGGTTCAACAAATAATAATTGAATAAAGTTCTTTACTTCATCCATGATAAACCTAAACATTTTTTTTGTTTGCAAGTTTTTAAAAGGTATTGAATATGCCACCCTTTGTCTATTTCTACTGGGGATTATTTTGTTTGAATAGAAAATCCAGGCGTTGTAAGACCTGCCTACTAGAGTGAAACAAAAGTTTGTCCAATTATGGTTCCTAATTGAATTTGTCGACAGAGCCGTCTACGTAAATTTTCATTTAGTCCTTCGTTCATTTCATTATGTCAAAGAATAAAATGAACTGTCACGCTCTTTACACTTAAGAAGATTAGGCAGTGATTTGATAGGAAGAGCGATGCACTGGAAGTGCAAATCCATGAGGCGCGGCTAGGAGGAAGCACAATATGTGCACTCTCCCAGCTGCATGAGTAAACTAAGACGTAGGAAAACGTATCCGGTGAAAGGATATTACCGAGCTTCTACAGTTCACAAATCAAACCAGGCTGCATTCGCCAAGGAGGACACACGGACATGCCTAAACATGGATTCTTTTAGCAAACACTGAATTATAGAAAGGAAGTGCTTGTTGAAGACAACTGAAGCTCAAATAAATCACCCACGAAATAGAAATACTTAAGTTACAAGATATTTTATCTAGTGTGTTCCCGTGAATGCATACGTAAACATGGAATCGTTACTCAAGAATCCAGATCATGAGAACTGATTTGCACCAAGTATATTCGGCTTCGACAAACAGCTTTCTACGGAAATGTAAAACTTTACTGAGATAACAAAGTAGGCTACCAAGTGAGGGAAGTCGGGAGAGAGGCCTTCGCGAAATCGACCTTTTTCAGATTGTAAAACAGAACGGAATCCATCGAGATGGACATTCAGTACACTTCGAACTTATCCGGTTGGTAGCATGCTAATTCAATGAAAGGTTAACGCTGGATGGTGTCAGATCAACGTGACTTGAGCTGTTTTATGCCAGTTTAAAGGTAAATATTTGCACCTTACACCACAAATTCTATTTTTAGTTCTATTTTAAGAAGATGCATTCGACCTGTTAATGAATAATAAAGTATATCCCTAGCTGTGAGACTCACTCATGAAATTTCAGTAGACCTAACAATTTATCGATCTAAATGGAGCCCTTATCCCTCTCCATTTGACAAAAAGTTCTAAACAAGAATACAGAAGTGAGCGCAGCTTCACTATATACAATAAGGGAGGCGCCAATGGATATCCGAAAGATCATATTGGAATTCTCATTACTCCGCGTAACAGTAATTTTCGCTTTCCAAAAAGGTTTTTAGAAGAATACGAATTACTAGGGGAATTTACAAACATGACTGACGTTTGTAAATTAGTTTTACGGTACTACTTTTTTCACAAAGTTTATTTCACAACAATCAGACTTGCATATCGAGAGTGTGATTGGAAGTTCCCAATCAGAGTTGGCATTTCTGATTTAAGGGCTGTCTACAAATAAGTGGACAAAGTTGTTTACGTGCTTCCGAGAGACATTTCTCACCCACCTGTAGTTTCTACCTGCTCCAGAACTATATTTCACTTGAAAATGATTCAAACCTTCTGCAACCTATTAGGTGGATCACCATAAAAAAAATTCGAACGTGAGATTGAGCAGTGTGTTTCAGTCCTGGTGCACCTCAACCTTGGAAATAAGTTTACTCGGGTAAAGTTTGCCACAGAAAAGATAGGGGAATAATAGATACAGTCGGAGAAAAAATGCAAATCGAAAAATGACAAATGTCTAATCAAATATATTCCTACGGTCTGCATAGAATGATGGGTGAATAAGCACGACTTCAGTTTGTGTCGCGTGCTTAGTTCTGGCCTTGATGATACAAAAACAAAAATGGATATCTTGCATGTGACCCACCTCTGTCAAACAAAAACCACAGACGGTCTCATTCAGTTGGAAAATTTTTTTTCACAACTTTGTCTGTAGTTGTTTGATAGACAAAATAGAACAAGTTAACCGAGAATTAAGCACTTTTCACAGCATGAGCGTGTACCTCAATCATTCATCTCACCGGAAGTGGACACACTGAACTAAAAGTAAAACTCGCCTTTATTTTGGATTGCGAAAGCAATAGAAAAGTAACCCACTTGGCTAGTTTGATATTTACATGACCAAGTATTTCGAGTTATTAGAAAAAATGACTTGTTATACCCTGCAGATTTGGCCTAAAATGTCACCATGACCTGTGTTTTGCTTAAATCTGGTAATTAAGTTGAAATGAAAAAAAAACTAACTTGATGAGAAACCCAGAATGTTGGAGTCACCTGGTGGTTGGAAAAGCATTCAAACCGTACAAGTGGTAGATCTATGTTTTTAAGAAAGTAAAAAAACCGTGGTTATCATAGAATATACTCAGCGATATCAGGAAAAGCTAGTGACATGGGTAAATGTTTTCGATATATCACTTGCAGAAATTCTTGTACCTGAGCAAAAGTCACTAACAAATTATAACGTGAATGATTCGTCCTCCTTGTGAAGATGACAAAACATCAGAATTTGCATGAACTGACTAAGCTTCCTCTAGATGGGGAACCCCTATTCACAGACGTTCTGTTGATCGTGATGATAGATTTCATCTAGTAATACCTGACTGATAATGACATCAAACTCGATATTCTCGTGGTCAGGTGGAAAGAACTATTTCTTAGGTTCACATGGAATATACCATTTCTATATCATAGGAAATGCTATAGGCAGAAGAAGGGACGGCAATGGGATCACCGCTGAACCTCTTCTGACGAATATATACTTAGTCAAACTCGAAGGTAGAACAACGCCCAGTACCATCGATAGTTTGTGTTTGTATACCAGAGACATAAGCTTAAATTTCATAATTTGCTACTCAACAACGGATATTCCCGAACTGCTGCGGACTTTCGGCAACTTCCACGAAATAAAAAAGTTCACCTTGGAGATAGAGAAAGAAACGTTTCTTGCTTTTCTTGATGTGGGATTATGATGAATGAAAGATGCACATATAGAAGGGGGGGGGTATCGGTAAAGTATGTGCGTAACGCAATGTACTGATTTCTGGAGTTTTGTCTCTCCGCGATACAAAAGAAGCCCAGTGGGCTGTCTAATCTACATAACAAGAATATCCGTAGTCCTGATGCGACTGCCTAGGAAACTGAACACATAGGTGACGCGCTAAAAAGGAAAGGGAATCAAGAACCGCTTGTTCGTCAACGTATGAAATAGAGGATACAAGAAACGAGAACGTAAGTGAGTAGGAGGAAAGAAGTCTTCCTGAGTGACCCGTTGAAAAGTGATAAAAAATAATCACAAATATCTGAGCTAAACGAGATATAACGTCAGTAACACTGCGTTGTCGGTGGACAATTATAAGCCGACGTTTCGGTTACTGTGGGTAACCTTTCTCAAGGCAGTTTTACAATCAAATGACTGAGGAATCAGTTACCAGTCAATGGTGTGTGTTTGCGTGTGTTAAATCCTTTGTCGATTAGATTGATCGGATTTTAGTCACACCGATTCCCATTATCCGAGCCCGTGGTGACGAGGTCAAGTGTCGATGTGACCTTTGGGTTGTTTATGTGTTAATGATGTCAGTGCGGTCCAAATTCCCTGAATCTCTGCCCCGTCATTTCGGTTGAGCACACATCGTGGGTGCTAATTGCCAGAGCTTCGGCATACAAGCGCTCAGTGCATGTTTTCAGTCCGTGTTGGGGGATTTTTGTGTTTTCGTAGTGTATACTGTCTTTCAGCTATGGCGTGCATAGCGATCGCCGAATCCCGTCCTAGTTTCGCCAAAGCTGTCGTGTTGGAGGGCTTGTATTTCTCTTTTGCTTTGTGTTCCATTATTCTAGCCTTAAGTTGTCTAGATGTTTGTCCAATATATTCAGCTGGACATTCTTTGCAACTGATTTCGTAAATGCAGTTGTTTTGGTCCTGCAATTTGATTAAATCCTTGGCTTGGGTGAGGTGGCAAGACATAGTATTGTCAATCCAAAAGAATGTGCGGATATTACGATCGCTCAGAACTTTTTGAATTGCCTCAAAAGTGCCTGGTCTATATGGAATGCCGATGGAAGCCAGATAGTCTTTACCTCCAGCACCTTGTGTTGTTGGTTTTCTCTCTCCTCAAATGGTTTCTAATTAGATGCTAGTAATGGAAGGAATTCCAGAAGAAGAGGCCAACCAAGCCTGACTAAGAGTACGCAACACCCTAAAGAACCAAAAACCAAATGCATCAAATGTAACAACAAAGGAAATAAAGGCGCTGAGTTCCATGAAGGGGAATCATTCTGTTCACATCACCAAGGCTGACAAAGGCAATGTTATCGCCATCTTAAATAGATCAGATTACGAATCAAAAGCTTTGGAACATCTTACAAATGGACCTTATGAGAAGACTGAAGAGAGAAAAGAAAAAGCCGCCCTTAACAAAGCAAAAGCCATCACAAACAAATATCTATCCAACCGTAAAGAAAAACCCGGAAAATCATTGTGGTTTGCTCTGGCAGCCAAAGCTGATCGGCCTGGAAGATTTCATGGTTTACCGAAAATCCATAAACCAAATATACCTATTCGCATGATTTTGGACTACATACCATGTGGCTGGATTCCTATCAAAAACAGTGGTAAGTCACATCAATGACGCTTTCGAGTTTGTCTGTAACGTACAAAACATTGAACTAAAGAGTGATGAAGCTGCAGTGAGCTTCGATGTAATCTACTTATATACAAGTATCTCCATAAAAGACAGCCTAGACTATTTAAAGTTTTATTGACCTCCGATGCTTCCTTAGAAACCCGATATCCACTATCGCCATCCGAAATTATTACTGGCTTAGAACTCTGTCTTACTTCAACTTACCTCACATTCAAAGAAAAACTATGCAGACAAACCAATGGTGTGGCCACGGGATCTCCTACTAGCTGCTTTCAAAACTCCCCCACGTCTTTATGTGAGATATGTTGATGATACTTTTGTGGTTATCAGTTCCAAGCATAAGGATGAATTCCTTTAATGCCTTAATGAACAATGCAGCTCCGTTTACTTTACGATCGAGACGGAAGATACCGACAGAATAAAAGGTTTTCTAGACTTCCGCCTGAGGGTGAAGGACTACCAAAAACATCACCGGTATTCATTGAAAACCAACACATTCGGATAAATATTTGCAGCTCGATTCGGCCCATCCTCCTCTACAATGAAGATACCACTCGTGAAGAAGAAATGATACGCTTAAGCCAACTCCTTCAAGAAAATCACTACCCAACACATCTAATAAGAAACCATTTGAGGGGAAAAAACCAACAACACAAGGTGCTGGAGGTAAAGACTATCTGGCTTCCATCGACATTCCATGGTTTTGTCGATACACTCCTAATCTCTTTCGGTCCTGACATACTGAATACTTGAACTACTTTTATCCAAGGCCCCCAGGGACTTCATTCCCGCTGCACATATCCAAATCCTAATAAATGTTTGGCCTTTCATCATTCAACAGTCAAAGTATAGTTTGCCTCACCAGTCTCAATCTCTTATTCCATATGATTTTACTTACTCTTGCAGTGCACAGTATATGGGAAGTACGACCAGACACCTGTCTTAGTAGATATCAGAACACTTGACGGCTTTTCATGCAAAGAAATGGTTCGGACTATCAATAGCTCTATCCTACTATATGTGGTGGATAGTGAACATCAAATCCATGCAGCAACAATCCTTACACCAGTCCTAACAACTCCCAGAGTTCACAGAAAATGATTACACAGGCGGTTGCTGAGGACTTCAGACGCCAAAACAATCCGATTATTGAAGCCGACATGGAGCATCTGTGTAACCTCGTGAAACAGTTACTTTTATTGTGGCCATACTATGTGATTCTCCCATGGTTTCCATGTACGAAGTTTATCCAGTACTATTTTCTTGACGCCGTTTTTCACACCTATTTTTTCAATCTATGCCTTTATACCCCATACACTTTCTGTCGTTCACACAAAGGACAAGGTTAATAAAGTTGAAGCACGTTGTCAGGTTACAAGATTTCTCGCACACTTGCTCACCCACTACTATCTATAGCTGCAAATATACTCTCCTGTACCCAGTACTGTTCATGTAAACGTCGGAAGTGATAACTCGAAAGGAATTTCTTCATGTTATAAACTTCTTCATGAACCGTGGTAATAAATACTTTCGATTTGGTCTAAAAGTAAATCTTCTCGTGTTTTGAAGAGGCTTGAACCCATGCATAGTTGTCACCTAGGTTGCAAAACTCAAACGCAAACAGAACAATACTATTTTTGAGAAAGGTAAAGCAGTTCTATATTCAAGAAGCTCGAGAAAGCACATTGTGAGTTGAAAAGAGTCAGAACACGAGTTGTAGGCGGACATAAGTTTGCAATGATTTCATTCTCTAGCCATTAGAATCACATTTATATGAAAACAAATAAACCAGCAGTCGGAAAAAATGTCACCAAGACGATATGGAGAAATAGGGTTGAGGGGGATGGAAACACGTGCGAAAGACCAGATTATGTAGCCAGTAATAAATCGCTTACGCTACAGCTGACTTTCGGCCATTGGAGTTGGATTACTTGGAATAATCTTCGCTGCTTTCAAGGCTCAGGCTTCGAGAGGCGGATACTAATTGCCTTGGCATTTGCTAGTATACGAAGCCTGATTGCTCTTGCCTCGTGTCGTGGGACCCAGTAGATGACTTTGAATGCCGACTACATGTCAATCGAATGAACGGTTTAAAGAGATGTTATCCCTAAAATCCGACAATTTTCTTAGTAGATGTCAGATATCCACGAAGGTTAGTCTAATCATGGATCCAATTATGTCAAAAATTAATTTATTGTGATAAAGGTTCGGTGTGTGTACGAGTTCGCTGAAGGAAAGCAGGAAATTACCTTTTTTCCGGCTAGACACAACCAGATATTTTCAGAAACATCCAGATGCAATCTGGATGTCACAGTGCGTGATGGAAAAATTAACAATGAGAGGAACAGTACCACACACGAAGGAAACACCGAGCAGGTAGAGGAAGAGAGTAGAAATGTCTACTAAAGATCCGTTCTCTACTGCCTAATAAACCTGAGCTTATGAATAAGTGAGCAACTGAGCGATCATTATCGAACTACCCTTGAATAATGACAGGCATTAAAAAAATCCTAAAGAGTTCGCTCAATGCACTGGTTTGAGAGGTTGTGTTCCACTATGCTAGAAGAATTCTATTTCTTACAACCTGAGATCCACTAGGGTGAATGTTTCATATTCATATGCTGACTCGCGCCCAAAACACCGCAGCTGCCATCGATTACCATTGCTTTTTATCTGCACTTCATGATCGTACACACTTTTAAAGGTTAGTAAACGAACTGATGCATCCATAGCTTCAGAACTTCATGGCCGTTTTCTGAATTGCTATTTGATTATTAATCTATACAGATTATTGCATGAAACAAGATATCAGAAAAAAATCTCGTCACGGTATAGGTCTTTTGTGCCTCGATGAGGATGTTTCACGGTCTAAAACCGAATCGTGTTGATAAAAACACATGTCTTTCACTTCCAAAAAACCTTATAAACTTTATAGATTCAGATTTGACTTCAGCAGCAAAAAGTCGCCATTTTCATGAACAGTAACGTATCTTAGGAGACAGCAAAATAATGTAATGCAACGTGTACATTGACATCACAGATTAGCTTAGGATGTAGCTACCAGACGGGCGATTTGCATTAAAATATCTATTTGCACATCTAAAAATGGTGTTCATATCCTCCAAACACGTTTTGATGCATTTTACGGCGCAGTTCTGTTTACAACTCTAAAGAGTGGACAGAGCTTTGTTTTGCGATCTATCTTCTTTGGATTGTTGTTATAAAGGTGTTCCGCGGACCAAGGTAACGTTAAGTACAAATACAGAATATTTTTGCCCGTCTTCTCAGGATTGTGATTTCGTAGATTTCTTTTGAATGGCATAAAATAATGATATCAACAGGTAACTTTATTTTTATGGACAAAGCAGGAATGGCAATAATTTGAGAAGGTTTCGGGCTAGCAGTGGCTACTGAGTAGAAGAGTTATCGACATCAGCAGCATTCTATCCCGAGGTCCATTAGAAGTTCCACGTTCATGACGATCACTATTTAACTACCGTCAAACAAACGTGGTGAATCCTAAAAACGGGATACATTCCATATGTATCTCGTTTCAGGACCATTGATGGACTTCCAATTTCTGCAGTTATCATAATTCAACTTGAAAGGAGAGTTCTCATTGTACTTGATTGAATAATGCAGATTACGTAGATCACATTAAGTGACAGTTGCTTGCACCTCCTTGTTGAATGGCTGGCTGTTCTAAAACTCTATAACGATTACCACATAAGTGAATGATCGGGCGTCAAAGTTTTGAAGCTCTTCATAGTGACTATGGAATGAACAATGTCGTTATTAATATTATCGGTTTAGCTCAGTGTGGAATAGCCACTGGTAAAATGGGTTTCTTTCACGATCCTCCATAATTGTAATGATCAGTCAGTTAAATGTACGGTAAATGTGATTGAAAACAGATCGGGTGTTGGCTCAAAATACCAAGTTAATAACCAGGTTAAATTTGTTGTACAAGGGAGAATTTATTTAACGGGCTACCTGAGTGAGGCATCCTTTCTTGAAGTTCATTAAAATGCGTGAATTCACCTGCAAGATGAACAGGCACAAAAACCAATACAAACTCATTCTTGAGTGGGCAGTACATTGGTTCGTTGGCTTCTCAGTTATTGTTGAATCTAACTCAGGATAAGTCCTAACTACTTTGTCGAAACCAGTGAACGTGATGGGAAAATTGAAAAACTCTTCGACTAACCACTAGCAATGAAAGATTATCTACCCAAGCGTATGATTACCGTGAGCAAGTTTCTCGTTGTCTGCTGAATATCCGCTCTCATCCGCAGAAATATATTTCAATATTGGTTCACTCCTACACATGGATGGTGGAATGCTGCCTGAGTTTTCAAAAATGAAAAGTTCAGTGTGAATTATCTTGCCACTAAGTGCTCTTTCTCGTGGAGGTTAAAGAAGATATATAGAATGTGATCCAGGCTCCATAATCATAGACCGCCGTAGAACTTACCACATTATTATGATCTTCAAACAAGGAGTTCTTCGCCCGGATGAGTGTTTTATAAGACAACAGCTATGAAGCAAAGTTTGTGGTCAAACGGACAGTATAGCACAACACTTACCGCCGACTTTGGAATTCCTGCTTCCCTACCATCAATAAATTGCCTTCTTTGGCAGTAGCCGATATATGAAGTTCTTTTCTGAACGGCATCCCATCATTTTCGAAAAGCGCCGGATGCAGATGAAGGAGTTTTCCTTTTAGTTATAATTTTGGTTGACACGCTATAGGTTTTTTCATGTGAACTAGTACCGAGTTGCTCTTTCTTAGCGCAAGTCATGTAAGAAGGATAGTTGTATTTCCCCGGAATGACTGAGTAGTAACCCTTTGAATTCATATACATATATCTACCAGGTTCACAGCTTTCGCCTGGTAAGAGAAAGACCACTGGTTCGATTCCAGCTCGCTGCTTTGATATTTCCCACGCAAGAAACGCGAGCGGATATTCCATTCGCTTTGGTCAAAGATTATCCCTTCAAGGTAAAGGACGTCGTATGTTGATGCAATCAGCAACGACGAACAGCAAGATCGGCAAGCCAAGCCTCCGAAGACCTTTAACATGACCTGGTAGATCAGATGGTAAAGCACACGCGGTACATATGCGGGAGATGCATACATGCATGGGTTCGTATCCCGTTGAGTTCGACGAATTTTCTCGTCTGGATCAACTCAGCATATTAGAGAAATACTCATTTTTCTCGGAAGAGGTGGTTACTGATCATTAGTGAAATTTATTTAAGGTTGGTTAGCCTTATTGTCATAGGTGAAGTTTGGCATAAGTTAATTTGATTGCTAAGTGCTCGATTACACAAACAAATGATTACTGTACCATCAAAGAGTACACGGAGTAGGACTTCGAAGAAATTTTCTGTGTCCATCCTACTTGGTCATAAGCCAAAAATCTCCTTGAAAAGAAAAAAGAAAATCAAGGGAAAAACCGAATAAAGAAGCACCAAAATCTTTTCGCGGAGAACAAATTTGGAAATGAACAACTAGTTTTATCGCGAAAATTTCCATGTATGCCTAAATTGATGGTAATAGTGACTTTCCTGTCACATTCACCTTTTCCACCTCAATAAAAGCCACATTTTGCTGTAGGGAAAGACATAACAAAATTGAAGCCAACTGAATAAAGAAAGCAAATAAGGTGATTCTCTGTGATTTACTCCACGAACGTATTCCATCACCTCCATTGCAGTGGTTAACACTAAGTTTCAAAGAAAGATAATTTCAGTAGTACATTTTCAGCGTCAACGAGTGAGTCTTTGTGAAATCGGGACACAATAATAGTCTACTAAAGACCATGCAAATATTGAGTAACTATTCTAATGGACTTCAGCAAAAGCATCAGAAATGCATGTCAACTGCATTTAAAAGATGACTGCCGCCGGGAGTCCGTCCCAACTTGACTACCACAAAAGCTTCAATAAAATGAACAAAGAAACATTTTTCATAAAGTAACCTCGGCTCATAATATTATTCTGACGGAAGAAGACCTTAATTCTGAAAGGCGATTTTTCTCAGAATTTATTCAGTGGTCCACAAATGCGCGCAAACATAACACTCAAAAGATTGCTTATTAGGGGCTTTACTGAACCATTATTCAACAACTGTATACAACGTACGGATAAACCTCAATGTTATTCAGCTGGATTTGCTAGTTACCTCTATCATTTTATCCACTCGTTCGTCGATGGCCGTTGATTCTCGGTCATTTTCCGACTTTGGACGTAAAAGGTCGAATATGGCCGTGGCCACTTCACGAACTTCGGATCGCGTGATGTACCCGTCCCCGTTCAGATCGTACAAATCGAAAATCCAGTCGATTTTCTCCATTTCGGATCCTCTGGTAATTTGGGATAGGGAACGAGCAAATTGCTAGGGGATGAATTAGATCAGAATGAGAGAAAGCACATCAAAACGAACTGGTAGTAGCAGTAGTAGTAATAGAAATAGTATTAGTAACAGTAGTAGTAGTGGCAGTAGTAGTGGTGATAATACTAGTGACGATAGTAAGATTCCTTCTTTAATAAGAAGTGATTTAGACAGAAGCTAATGATTGATGTGCATGTGTGTGAAATCAGTGCCATCCGTTGGGGCATCCAGTCGTGGTTTATTGATACTTCATAACAAAAATGCTTCTTACACACATCAAGTGAGAGGGTTTGTAATTTATACCGAACAAAATAAAAAAACGTACAGCTTTTTTAGATTTTACAGCGATTTCACCACGAGTAGTTTAAAAATATATTCCGGCTGTTTTACGGTCAGCGTAAAAAAATGTTGCGTATATCGCAAACGTTAGCAATTACCAGTCGTTATTATTTGACGAACCGAAACAGACAGACCTCTGTAATAAATGGGACCAAGTGAAGTTAGAACAGTAATCACTGAAAGAATAGTATTGGAAGTAGGTAATGAAATATGGAATTTGTATATAATGCGATTCGTGAAACCTTATGAAGGATCATTTATGCATTGTAAAGGTATCTGATAGAGCTTGTTAAGAGTCGTCACCTGTGCACACCTAAAGAGCTATGACCGAGATTCGACCACAAGGATTAACGGTTGCGAGTCAAACGGTGCTATATCATGTAGTACTGATGATCGACAAACTATTGTGAGCCAGTCCGGAGAGCTTGTTGTCTAACTGTTTGACTCAAAATTGATCACCCCAGCTGAGAACTCCACTGGTGGCTCGGTGCATGTGAACTCCTGATGATTCCTAACAATCCAGATGATACTGGTCTTACCTGATGAGTTTAAAGTGGGCCAAGCGTACTGAGCCATAATACACACCAATGTAAAATTCTACTGATTATATTTAAAACAATATTAATTTCAACGAGCCCACTTATACGGTTATGTGGCACACCGAATAGACTACACTGTGATACAGGACCAGTACATCATATCACTTATCCGACTATTTGCAATTAAGTTCAACGGAAAACCATGAGATCACGTGCTCAAGTGAAGAACCGTGTAGGTCTAACGTGACAAAGAACCCATCGAGTATATATATATATATGTAATATACATATATATACGATTAGTATTACAGGATTAGATTTGCAAGATATGATTCAATAAACAGTATTATCGCGCATCTCACCACCGAAAACCACAAATATACTACACAGCTACTTGATCCTTGTTGGGGATCATCGTCATCATTGCACATCCACCGAGCCTACACGATTGTGAGTCGAACACCGAAACAACAGTCTATCCGGGCTGGCTCTCAAAGGTTTTTTTTGATGAATTCTCTATCACTACTAGTCGATTAGACTGAACAACCAATCACCCCATTTATAATACGAATGAAAGAAACTAAGTTATACTAACAAAACAAAAGAATAACTGAGTAGTGTACCTCAATTCCCACGTGATATTGATGACGGTTCACTTAAATTAAAAAACAGCTGTTCTCAGTAATGGTATCAGCAGAAAATAGATGTCCTCAACACGCAATAACTGGTATATGTAAATGAAAATGTGAGCTCTACTGCGCTCACTTCTAAATGACAGCTGACCAACCTGGTCATCAGGAGCAGCTTACAAAAGTAGTCAGTATTTCTCAACAAATCATTGTGGCGAGGACGCCAGAGCTAAGTAAATGATATTCACTTTTAGAGAAACATGAATAAAAATATCACATTAATGAAGAAAAGGCCAAACGAGTCTGAAAAACCACGAGGCTTGACCATATTTTCTGAAGACGAAAATAAACGATCTGTTTGCAACATTCGATTTGGGCTATAGACTTTGATCTGTCTGATAAATAAACAAATAATTTAAAATATCATAAGTTCGGTCCTCATGTAAACTGATCACCTGAGTTTGTGCTAAGTCTTCTGAGTGAGTTTTAGAAATTTACTTATTAGATGTACAATGAAAGCTTAAGTTCAGAACAAGCTTTTCATGTTTATATCAGATGAACCATGTTTATTGTCAGTCATCTTGACAAACTGATGGTAGCCATTTTGATGATTATTGAGTTTTCGCAGCTGCGGATGTTCGTTGAAGACAGATGAGTTAGAAAGCTTAGGCTGCCAAGTCGAAGACACCACAGTGGAGTAGATTGGAAAAGATACAGCGGCGTTAGATCTTTCTTGTAGAAAATTTCAAAAATGGCAAGAATGTTATAGTCATCCTTGACTGGTTTCATTCCATCCTAGTACACGCTGAATTATCCCGTGAAGCAGTTCACCATGTTGCATTCGCAAGCAGACGGCCACCATCTATGATAATTTTCAGTGACATTGCCAAGTCAAATTCAGCTAGATTTGGTACTTAGCTTTAGTCAGTGTAAATCATGCTCCAGGGCACCATCTTTCTGGGTTCTTAGAAAATAAATCTGGCTGAAAGAGATCAAATCACAGTGTTTTATAAATCCATAAATTGATCCCATAGGACGAAGATTTGCGCTGCGTGCTCAAACCAAATATACGCAAAAGAAAGAGTAGTTCAGGAACTAATCTGAGTTTCTGGGGTTTCCATCACCCTGTGATATATTATACTGAATGGACCGGGTAGTATTTTATTGATAGTTATGCGTCTACTCACACGGATCTTGAGATCACGTGTCAAGAGAAAGCAAAAAACCAGGTTAGTAAAATCTGCAATTGGGTAGTAGGAGATTCGATTTGTATATAATATGATTCATCATGCAGCTTGAACGCTCAACTCACCATTGAAAACCATGGAAGCACTGTACAGCTGTTTCATCCTTGTTGGGAATCATCAGCAGTGCACATCCACCGAGCCCCCACGGGGACTCGAACCCGGGGTGAACGATTGTGAATCGAACACCTTAACCGCAAGGCTATCTGCACTCGCTCTCAACGGTTTGTTGAACATCTACACTACATGATATAGCACCCTTCCGTCACTGGCTTCGAACGGAAACAACCCGCCTCCCACACAGCGATCGACTCCTATGATGGATGACTTCTCTGTAGGGGACTAAGTACAACGAAGGCATTCCGTTATGAACAACCTACAGAGCTTGGTTAATATTTGCAATTGAGTAGTAGGAGATTCGATTTGTATATAATATGATTCATCATGCAGCTTGAACGCTCAACTCACCATTGAATGGATGTGCACTGCTGATTATTCCCAACAAGGATGAAACAGCTGTACAGTGCTTCCATGGTTTTCAATGGTGAGTTGAGCGTTCAAGCTGCATGATGAATCATACTAGTAAAATTTATTGAAGGAACGATAAAAATTGTGATGAGGTTTAGATACCTTTTAGATGAAATGATTTGCTTTGCACTGTTATTTTTTATCTCCAGAAGAATCTAGATTTTGGACGACAGACTCAAAATTAATATAATTATTGAGAAAATCTTCATCACGAATACATTAGAAAATATGGGATATGTCAGCTGTCTGGTGACAGGCAGGTTGCCATGATCAATGATTTCGCAAGTAAAAAACTGACTTGACGTTGTTTATGAACGGAGTATTTGAAAGCCATAAGGCAGGTAAGTAGTTGAAATTCTTTCAGGACTTTTCTACCAAGTAGGGATTGTTCTTTTCAGGGACTACAAGAAAATGTTCGTATATATTATGAACTTCAAACCTGCACCATCTACTTTAAAAAGTTTAGGTTTAATAGTATCGAATTTATAGAACCTAAAAAATGACATTGTACACTTGATGCAGTCGGGAAATTCACTCGAGAATAATATGCTGTAGTTTTCTTAAGACACTGTGAACGATAAACATTATGTAGAAATTTATTTAGAGGGGAAAAGCGAAAACCTAATCAAAATGCTTTGAAAAGCTTTGACAGCGTTTAAATCAAAATAACCTTGAAGAAACGTGAAGTGGATATGGCTCCGACATCTTTTGCTGATAAAAACAGTGTGAGGTTGAAAAACGTGCCCAACATTACCTTCCAAAAGTAGATTTCCGTAGCTAGTGATCACAAACAGAAAAATAAACGTTACGTAGTATCAAATAATAACCTTTTGTCGGTTCACGTATTTGATCGTGCCACATGTTCAGCCAAATCCACCTTGATTTGCTACCTACCTTACTTCGTGACAGTTTACAAAGCCCTTGTCCCTTTGACAAACGCCAGAAAATAGCAAGCGGACACATTTCCAGTGAAAAGGAGCTCTACAGTGTTCACAGAAAGAACTGTACTTGTCCAACCCTGGCTGCCACTTTCGAGCGCCACATGTATCTGCTGGGCCAAAATGTATCAAACTGGACGGTGCTCCTTCGCCTTTAGCTAAAATAATCCAAACGCATGCGACAAAAATGGGAACTCTTGACTACAACACCATCGGTAAGCTGGCTTCCCTCTCAACAACTGAACCGGAAAAGACAGGACAAAAGCTGACGGAATGAATATAACATTGATGAATTATCCAGAATCCACACTGAAACTCGCCAGTGTTACACTTCCATCCATGTATGCGAAACACAACAACGAGACGACGCGTGCATTTTTCAACACTTGTTCAACGCTAACACAACCTCACCTTAGGACTACTCAGCGAGCTAAAATATGTTTTTGCAATAATCTATTTTCCTTGCTTGACCATTCTAGCTAGTCCAGAAAGGGAACTGTATGATTCGCATCTTATCAAAACGATCGAAACAGACATTGATAGACAAGTTAGTGGGTTGAAATAATAGAGATGCTAATGGATGCAATGCTTTCTTACCCTGGGAAAACAAAGTCAAACGTGGTTGAACGACGGACATCAAGTCTGTCCTAAACATTAAGCTAAATGAATGTAGAGGGATACTGTGTACTGACAAATGGTTAACGAAAAACCTAACTTGTTGCTGATTTCTATCCATAACTGGACTGACCATGGTGACGAACGTTCAATGCATTTGGCGTAGCTCATGGTAAGCCAGTCAGAAAAGGTTCCCGGTAAAGTGCAAAACCAAACAGGGAGGTAACCTAACTTTTTCTAGATATAAGAGAGTGTTTCGAATTCACAAATTCCCCTTCAGCCTGTGACTTTTTCTGTTATGCTCCTTATCCTCTAGGCTTGTCAGATCAACAAGAATACGGGTTTGCGTATCGAAACTGAGTTTCGTTTTGGAGAGCGTCTCGAGAGCAATGTGACATCTGACACATTTTATATAACAGATTCTTTGTTGGATAAGTCGTATGACCAGCAATATTCCCGTCAAAACTGTTACCGAAAATTGATACACTATACCGTGCATACGCCTGAATATTGAATCCCATGAGTATCATAAAATTTCAGTCTTTTACTATTACGGGGCATATTCATACATGTAGACAAGTACCTTATAGTTCATTCACATTTGTGACGAGTTATCGGAATCTCATTCACTAATATTTAGAAGAAAGGTTCAAAACTATACGATTGTAAAGCCTCAGGCAAAAACAGTTTTCTGAAAAGACTGATTTGTCCTGAGATCAGCACACAAGACTTAAAGTCTTTTTTCAATCTATGTTCAACTAAGAATAACATTTTACTTTTTGTTTTTCTACTGCCTTAATTTGACAGTTACATCAAAGGTTGAAGATTCATAAGCTTCGTGGAAGTCAGTGACCGATAAATAAGAATGAAGAACGACGTGATCGTAATTGTTTGCCAAGTTAGTTTTCTAAGCACAAATGTAACAACACTTAAGAGAACAAACTGCGGCCATTTCAAATCTGTTCCTATGAGAGGCAGAAAGAAGGCTTTTGTGACATCTGGTTCCCCGATTTATTGATCCATTCTTATTTTGCTCTGATCCTTACCTAGTTGTACCGTCGCAAACATGAATGTGACTGACTTAAGAGGGCGTCGGCTAGGAAAAATCTGGGCTAAACTCTCTCCGCCCACATAAATGTTCACCTGAACTAGTAAGCTAGAAAAAACCATCACACGTGGAAGGAATAAAAATGTGGAGAAAGATGAATAGCAAACTCCGGGTGTTTTATACAGTTCTGGACCTATCGGACACAGGTACAAGCTTGATTGACGAACGTTTGCAGTAGAGCTGAATATGAACAGTCATGCATCAGTGAGGTATTTTCCTGAGAGCAGATAAAGTGAGTTCTAGTTACGCGAAATAACCGTATTTTGTTTGGTCAAGATTCAACGAGATTTCAATCGTGCAGAAAATCAATAGGAGAAAGATTTATCAATGGATACGAGAAATCCTTCCAATACATACTCTCACCTCAAAAGTCAGTTCACCGGAATGTTCTTTGTCAAATACACGGAAACAGAGTTGTGCGTAACCGGAAGAAGCTGAATCGGAAGTAGATCACGGGGAGAACTTTGACTACAAAAACATCAAGATTAGGCACAGAAAAATCACAAGCAAGTCCTTGTCGGCCCAAATACTGACTGCGTCCATCTTCCCTAAAGATGGAAATTCAAGATGGTTTCAGGAATATATTATTTCGAAGGGGGCAAATTTGATACAGTGAAATGATGTTGAAAATAGCATAGAATTCAGCAGATACAATTTATCAGAATGGAGCAATTCTACTGGCTCCCAAAATAGCCCGGTGAAAGTAAAGACATTGCCAAAAAAGGCAAGCATATTTTCGTTTGTTGGAGAGAAGTTAAAAATGGCATCTGCTATTTATTGGTTCGTTTTGCTAGTTTAATTTCCTAAACCATGGTGAAGCACAAATATTGTTCACGAACTTTAAAAGATAATACCCTCAGTAGGTTGCCTGTGGAATATACTAGTTTTGAGTAAAGCTCAACACTAACGTTCTACATGGCATCATTTTAAACCAGAGCTGTTCAAACTTTGTTAGGTAATTAGTAAACGAAATCGGATTTGAGAATTCATGACTTCACAAGGCCATTCAAATAATCTTGTTACGGGAACTAGACTGAAAGTAATTGAGAAGTTCCTAATCCGGAACAGTTGCTGCTTGATAGAAAAATCATAGTTTACCGCAAATAACCATATTTTGTGATGATACCATGTTTTTTTTGCGTGAAAAATTCTGTTACATGTCTAATATAATCATAAAACAACAATAAGATAGAAGCGGGGATGCAACGTCGTACGGCACTTTGATCCCGGGTGCTAATTACAAAGAATGTAAGTGCTAATGAAAAAACGTATTTGAACCCTTGTAATTTGGTCATGATTCAATATTTTTCCAAATGCAACTGTGTAGGTGGTTGGATCTTTAACCTCCAAGAGTAGGCGTTTGATATTCGGCAACATAGCGTTATCGGAAATTATGTTGGCCAGTAGAATTCTCGATCATTGCGCGTAACCTCCCTCAAGATCTGTGTATAATCGACATTTTCAGAAATGTTTTCGGCTTCCACACAGTAGATATAATCCCAAACTTTTCTGTAATGAGTTATCAAGTAGAGATTTCATATTTTCAAACGCACTCTAAAGGTTTTTCCTTATCTCCAATTTCTACTGAAATGACCTCTTTGAAAAGCAAAATAAGTGAAGCTATTATTAATTCATTTTTGTTCGTAATAGGTAAGCACGGAGAAAAATTGGCCCGGTTAGATTTTAATAAGGTAAAGCTTTAGTATATATGGATCAAGTGTTGCATAGATGAGATAACTAGCCCGTACCGATGAGAAATATTATAGTTATAATGTAAATCATAACTCCATCATATCTTTCGAATCGCTTTCAAGAAACAAACCGCTCCACCTGAATATTCTTGCAGTGAAATAAGTAGATGTTCAGAACAGCATTTTCATTGAGTATCTCCAGGCTAAGCAAAGAACACTTCAATAGGGAGAAATAATGAAGCCTCAGCCACAGAGATGGTGCTCTTGCTGAGGCGGAATCCAAGTATGGTCCCGTAACACGGAGCACATATGAAACGGTTAGCCTTGTTTGGCAACGGAACAACCGCAGGGCCATTACTGGACAACAAGGACAATAGGGGATCGGTGGAGAACAAGTTCTCACGTATTTATCCATCTGATTTGGAAAGTCGGATAGAGGCGAAAAATAAAAACCAAGTTTTCACTAAAGATGGAAAATACGCGCCCTTTGTGCGTCCTTCTTCGACGTAAAAAATCGTGAATATTTTCACCTCCTTTTAGGTTGGACATACTTTATCAGCCGTTGAACTGGGAATTGAAGAAAACTGCCGGCAGAAAAAGATCAGTAATAAGAATTCCCCTACGCTTGAATTAAGCTAAAGTCTGCATCTTGCACGAACTGAGACAAACAAGATTGTTTAAGTTTCAGGGATCGAAATTTCAAGAAAAAAATAGAATCTTTTGAAGTAAAACTAAATGAGTTCGCCGCGAGGTATTAGGAAGGTTAAAAAATAGATGAATTTCCATTGCATTGCTACCATGGTCTGGATGACACATTTGAAAATCTGGCTAATCCAACTTCTAAAAATAATAAAATAAAACCACTATGAAATTGAATTACAATATGCTCCGAGACTGCATCCAAAAAAACTACTGTCAACCGTGCTCGAAAAAGTGACAAAAATCCATTTTATCTGCGCTGTTTTGACTCCCTGCCTTCAACTGATGTCCGGATGCCTCTCGTCAACGTCGATTTTGACTACAGCTTCAGTTGCTCGAAACCATTCCAAAAATTTTGCAAGCTGCATTGAGGTCGTCCTGTCCTTTACGAACAACTCGAAAATGGAATACTTAGTGCCGCTAGCCCACTCTTCAGTTAACAACATAACAGCTTAACTTCTGTTGTACAAAGTCACAACTCGTCGAACCTTATTATCCGGAGGTGTTACGAATAAATCAGCCAGAACTGAAATCAGTAAAGTTTCCTTGAAAACTCCTTCAATCTGTTTCAATTTAATCCTAACAACCATAATATAACATCTACTGTTCAAAATATCAAAAATGCTTTCAGATATTGCAACCTTATCGCAAAATGCTTCTGTCTTTTTCACCCAGTCCTGAGTTGCAAAATAGGACCAACCAATAAGTGTCTCATAAAAGCGATTATATGAGCTAAGCACATAGTAGTGAACTGATGTTGTCCGTTGATCGAATGCCTTTTTGGCTTCTCTAATTTTCAGGTTTTGGAATATCGGTGCTGCTAATGAAACAAGTTTCTATCGACCTTTAAAATCAAATACATTTTAATAATTAGAACTTCAGTAAGGAGTAATCCACACTGGCAAAACGAAGACAGTTACGCTTCCAGATGATCAAACAAATTTTCAGTTCGAAAATGTGTTTGTCAAAACAGTTTTTGGGATGGGCTGGAAGTTTCCTTGTTCACCAAAACATTTCTGTTCTCAGTTTGAAACAAACAAAAGCACTGAGCATCAAAAGAAAAACACAATTTTTTTATTTAGTACATTTGTTCATTCTTGAAACGCGGCCACAAATCAATGAACTTCGTTACCGGAAAAATTAATCTGTCCAAAAACGTTAGTTTGGATTCCAAAGTGCTTCTCCTTTTTTAGTTTGACTGGTGACAGGAAAAAAGATCACCGGGAGGAAATTTCTGAACGACTTCCTTATAAGTGGGAATGCCAGTCTCAACGGGAACGACGATTCTATCTATTCAGGCAGGCTTGGCTAACTTCTGCTTGCTTACGACCCATCTTCAAACACCTCTCATCGTGGGGTGTGGACCAGGTTGAGTGTAATTTTGTTTGAACTAAGATGAGTCTAGTAAAATGGTAGAGGACATTTTATGGTGTGATATTTTCAAATAACCAGTAAATAACAGCCAATAGTTTGGACGTATAACAGCCGCTTAGGCTTGCATAACTCACATCTTCCCGGGAAGAAGCTTTGGTAAACTGATATGAAAGTGTTCTTGTTGGCATATCCAGTTGGACAAACCTTGAGTATGAAACAAATAAATGAATAAATCAGTAGGATTTCTACATGGGGTAAAAAACAACCAAATTTAGGTTTTCCAAGATAGCTTGTTTAAAACTATTTCTAATCACATCTATTTGAAAGGAAAGTTAAATATCCGAAATTTCGTTCTCAGAAGAAGTGACCAATTTTGGGTATAAAAGTCTAAGCAGGATAAAAGGTTAACCAAATAATCGGGTTTGCGTTTTCTATGCGAAACGATTACTTGTCGGCTCTAAATGACTGAAGATCTTGGCAGGACTCATACCGAATAATACCTTCCGGACCATGGTTAGGTGATCGTGATTTCAAGGCGAGCTGATAATTTGGAAATACTTCTCCTGCAAATCTCACTTTACGCTTCAATAATCAGTCATCTATGTGTTCATCGGTCAAGGAAAACCGCTTGTTTTATCCTTCGTTGAGAAAACTTGTCAAAATTAGTTCATCAGCTCTCTCACTTGAACTAACACAATCAAAAATGAATTTTCGTTTATTGACGCGGTTCGAGCACACCTAAAATTTAGGTAAGACCATTCCAGTCGTGAGCAAATTACTTGTTTGCCAAATTGTTATCTGAATCAGATATTGTTTTAAAAAACAACGCAAGCAGTACCCGTTTTTGTTCAAATCTACTTAACAGTGCACGTCAAGTTAGTCTGATTGTCTGCGTTGCAAATACAATGTATCGACTCCACTCAATATTGCCTGAAAAGCAGCAAGGGAAGTTAGCTTTCAATGGTAAAGTGCTGTGTTGGTCGTCCATATTTGTCATCTAAAAGAATGAAACTCGTTTTTTCGAACGAACAGAAAATGAAAAGGTAGTCCAGCACTGAACGACTCATCGCACGTTTAATTTTCCCCCTTAAAGCGAACGTTTGAAACAAAACCAGTGGTATCAACGCAAAACGTGATATCTAGGTACTGAGTTCCACTAGATGCACCATGTTTAACAGAATTGAACAGACAACCCATGAACTCAATCACATTGATGGGATGCTTACATTTTCTTAATAAATAACTCCAACTCTACCTTTGTACAACCATTCTCGAGCCCAAATCTCATTTAGTTTACCGCATCACTTTAAATATTCCCTGTTTGCGACTCTGATCCAGGAGTTTGTCCTTGCCACTTTACCTAGGCGCTGACGGTATGTCTTTTAACTTGTAGCACGATAACATCCAATGTATTCCCTGATGCAAATACGAAAAACCAACAGGCAAACAAAACGGATATTTATTAAGGTTTATTGATGTGGTGTTGCTTGCAGACTTTGTTTTAACGCTTCTGTGTAGAAATCCTTTTCTGATTCAGAGAGCGTTTGACATTTGGACGGCAAACGGCAATCTCAGGCTTTGCTCTCTCTCTCCGCAATAATATATATATATATATATATATATATATATATATACTTATATAAATAAGTTTGAGTTTTAGGCTGCTTTGGAAACTATTACCTTCATTGGCCAAGTTTTCAAGACATCACGGAGAAAACTTCATCGGTGGTGCTGGTGTTGTACCAGATTATTTGCAATAACTAAAAATGTCTCGGCCTTTATTCGGCGTCGAAAGTAAGCAAGTAAGTTGGACTGTTCACCATGACCTCTTACTCAGTTTTACCATTGATCACGCAAAGTACAGGACCAATGTAGTGGATAGGATTTGCCAGTCAACAGTCTCAAGTTATGAGATAGCGGTGAATAGGAAGAAAGCTTTCAATTTTAGTTCACCTTCTTTTGAAATCCTTTCTTGATTGAGAATAAAAGTAGTTTTGCTTCATTAGTTAGCCGAAATTTTGATTTACATCTTATGCATCTCATTGAGCAGTAATGACTATCAACTAAGCACTGACAAACATTGAAACACCGTAAAGATATTTCATCTGGCCCGTGAGAGTCATCAGCAGTCCACATCTCCATAGATTTAAACCCGAAGTGGACTAAGCGATATGAGAATTAGAAAGGTCATCCATCATGGGAGCTGATCGCAGTGCGAATGATCGGTTATACCCCTGCAAAAAGTCAGTTACTGCGGTACATCAAGTGGTGTTGACGCTCAGAAACCTGATGAGATCTCCAGGCAGCCTTGCAATTAGATGTTCACCCCACATTCGTTCATCCCAGGTCAGAGCTTCATTGGGGGCTCGAGGGGCGTGTACTGTTAATGATTCCCAGAAAGCCGGATGACACAGCTGTTTAATTCTGCGCAGTGATGGAACACATATTAGGTAAGTTCATGTTTAAAAATGTTTCGAATAGTAAACCTCTGCCGAACCATCCGTTTATAGCAATTTGCACCTCTCTGACCATAAACGCTTCTTAATTCAGTTTCGTTTAGTTGAATAAACAAGAAACACTGAAGCTTGTTTGGCTTCTTTAAAGGAGAGAAAATAATCAGTTTTAAATGTATATGGTTTTGAACTTTATCAAAGATGAACAAACCTAACCCATCTCTATTAGACCCATGAATATTATACTTATAAACGAACAGAACGTTATCTCTTCTGTACACACGAACTCATGAATAACTGGTCTGGTTTTGAGTGATCGAAGTATGTACTGCGAATTGTTCTTGTGCAACGAAGATTGGCCATAATCGGATGAGTTTGGAAGTTAGTATTGTAACACCGGGGAAAAACTGTTAGCCAAAATAAACAAATGCAATAATGTTGATGACATACTGTCAGCGGAAAATAAAAAATGACCACAAACGGATAAAATTTCACCTATTGGCAACACACTTTTCTTTCGTTACATTAACTGACGAGAGAGCGCAAAAAAGGAGACTGACTAATCACACAACCGCTACGCTGTTTTGGCAGACAGGCACGAAATCATCACGCAACAAATAGTCGTTTTTCATTGAAATAAGCCCACTTTATTCACTAAGGCTAAGCAGTGCGAGTAATGACTTGATGTTCAGTGCACTGATTGGACGGAAAAATTAGGCGAAATGCAGTCAGTAATTTTGTGGGTTTGATAAGCATGGATCACGCACGGTAAAAATGACAGAAATGATCGTAGACGGAACAGAATACCCGCTTCGTTTCGTTTGGGGGAAAATACTGCATTGGGAAATCGGTATGGAACGTGTGCGACGACAAGTTGAGCAACAACAGCCTTACCATCCTCAAACCAGAATCTTTGAGTAACTATTATGGATGCACCCTTGGGTTGCAAAGTTGGCCAATCTTTCTCTAAACGGTTTGTCTTTCACCTCAATTTCACGAAAAACCACGGCTTACAGAACTCCCGCCTCCAAACGGTCTCCTCGGACAGATAATACAGCCGCAAAAGGATAGGGTGAAAGACTCCTCAGCAAGTGATAAACAACTTAGCTTCCCTATATAAGTCCTCCTAGCAGTATTCCAAATTGATATATGATTTCAGTGAAATTAAGAAATGTGGACGACTGGATGATGAGGCGAATTTACGCTTTCAGAACCCTATCGGGCGAGAGACACTGAATTATCTGCGAAATCTATTTCTGCTAGTGATATTGAATGAACATCCCAAAAATGTTCTCCAAAGTAGATTTCGGAAAAGATTCGAATTCATCGTGAAGTTTTGAATGGCGCATCCAATTAAGTCATTTGGAACACAAGAGGTGAGACAAGCTTCGCTGACTAGCAAAGGACATCACCTTTTTCAATAACTTTAGATACACTTCTTGAGACTGGAAAACAGAACAAGGAACTTGAAAAGCAAGTTTATTACCCTCACAGGTGGGTAGTAAATGTAAGGCCCACAGTTGTGGTCTATGGGCAGAGTCTAAATCTAGGAATTATAAATAAGTGATGAACAGAGGTGGATGAATCTTAGGAAAAGCGACCTCCGGAAAACGATATGGTTCTGTCAACAGAATCATGCCACTGCAAACTAATTTCATTAGTGTTCAGTGGTGAATAGTTCGTATTTTTACCACCAAACTAACCAGTGACCTTGTTGGATCCATTGCAGAATAATTTCCTTTCTAAAGATTCGCAAAACACTAAGTGAAGCATCAAAACTCAGACAACAGCCAAAGGCCAAACCTGTCCATTTTCTTATACATCGGACTAATATTGGCAAAAACAAATCAGTTTCAACTTGCTGAATCTTTTCATAATTTGATGAGTAATTATCCTGACCGAATGAGTAGAAACCTGTGAACCTCAGAAGATTTCCTGTCCTAAAATATATTTCAAAAATTCAGTGAAAAAACAATAAACTCACTCTTTTAAAACCTTGGTAGATGGCCTGTAGCTCCTTCCGGCTGAATCGTGTAAGAGTCTCCAATTTGTTTAGGGAAATTGGCTTGGCCTGAAGCTCGGGTGCAGTCAGATCCACACTTGATAAATCTGAGAAGCAAATTATTAGTTAACAATTCTTGGTAACCGAATACACGTGATAGTGAATAACAAATAAATCACAAGAAACAGTATATAATGTTCCAAGGTTTAGCTGCAATTGAGAGTCAAACATCAAGTAGTGCGGCCTACCAAAATGAGTCATATTTGAGATCCAGAATGTCATGCATATTATCCTGCAGTCAGATACAAGGTTAAATAAAGCTTCTTATTTCCCAGGGATTTCATCTCCTGTTTATAAAGTTCCTATTGTGAAGAAAGTTTCGGTTAATTACTTATAATCAGCGTAATATTCTGTCATTCTGACATCAGATGCCCATGATTAAAATCCTTTAGTATATATTAGTGCATATATTGACCGGTAGTCACAAGGATGCAGCCACTTGGAACACATCTCGTGTTGCAAATCGATGGTACCTTCTGGCTGCCCTGAAAATAAGCCTCAACCGATTACACTCAGCATGCTGTTTATACTGAATCGAAAAAGTGACAACCACTAGGGTACACCAGCTAGGCGTACGATAATCACTATATCAGATTCCAGCCTGGACTCCGTGACAGGGTCGACTAATGTCGGTACCAGTTAACTCATCCTCACTAAGTGTGGCATCTTTAACTTACGTTGTGACCATGTCACGCAATTTTATAATCCGTCCCTGTGGTTGGTCTCTATGTCAAACTTTTCCGTATAGCTCGTACAGCTCATCAGAAAACTTTGGTTCCCAACTACTAATATCGCTTACACGACCTTTTTTCCCGTTGTGTCTCTCGCTGTTTCCACGCCCACTTAGTCTAAGCAATGATCTATCTGCCTCGTTGTTTTGTCTCAGTAATGATCCCCAGTATTCAACTTACATCCTCATTGACTGGTATTCTGTGTTCTTGTCTGTCCAGTCAAAGGCACTTATTCAAGTTTCCGTGACAGTCAAATTAGATCTATGCACCTTTGCCTTACCTTACTGTATGCCTTGTCACCTAACTGTTTTCCATCTTTTCTTTATGATCGTTCAGTGTTCACGAATTCGTGTTTTTTGCTCGTTCAGTGAAAGTTTGTTTTGGTCTTTTGTTAGGGTCATCTTCGTCCCTCTTCTCCCCACCCCCGCCCCCTCTTTGTGTCCCTTGAATTGAACTGCCATTTCGAACTGTCACCGACCGCCGATCGTGATCGGTCATGTTTCTCCACCTGCACCATACTGCCAGTCCCATTGTTTATTGTTCGAATTCGCTCTCGACCCTGCCTGCTAAAGCTCGCTACCTATCGAATATGGCATTTGATCACCCTTGACCGGCCTGTACACTGTGGCCGAACCTCCCACACATTGAGGTATGCACTCATCAGTGTTCAATCTCGTCCCATTTTGTGATACACGTAGTTTACCAACTACAAGTCCTCTGACTAAGGATTCGAGGTTCGTCTTCTACCAGTTACTCAACCACGGGGCTAGATTCCGGTAAAACCTAGTTCCAAAATCATTCGGATTTAACGGTTTCCGAGGACTTCTGCATCATCGCATTTTCCGCTTTAAATTTTCGCGCTAATCGCAAAAACACCTTTTCAGTAACTGATTGCTAATTCGTCAGCCGACTATTTGTAAAAACAGAGCTCACCTTTAGTAACCGGATATCATAATGTTTCCTAATTTTCAACATGAATACTTCTATACGTAACAGCACTAACTTTGTGTGAAATACGTAGGTCATATTGAAAACGGAATACGTTATCATAAGATTACAGATTAAAAACCTCAGTTCCCACAGCACTGTTGTGCAATTTACGGATTTCAGCTGCCATTTCAGGGGAAAGATGTGAATTCAGTTATATTTGTGATTTTATATTCTTGGAGAAATTGTAACTTATCCCTTGTTGCCTATTAAGTCGGTCTAAATACAAAAGGCCCCTGGTGGGATTTTAACTCATGTGTGGATACCAGCCATGCCCCGGTACAGTGCGTGCTGTACCGGTCAAGCTATTAGACTTTGCCAACGGGTTTCATGCAGTAGTTTTGTGGTGCCGAACTAGTTCGGGGCCGGTAGCCATAACGCGTTTTTACGCTACTTCAGTAAAACCGGGCAAATCAGTGCATTTCATGCCGACCAACACTACATGCCGCACATTTTTTCGGTCTTTTACAGGTCAGTGGTTTTGAAACTATAAAAGAAATTTTGTTACAGACGGGGGCTGAAAACATCAAAGCTTTTAAAGTCAGATCTTATCAAACTCAAATTTCTAGGTAAATTGGAACAAAGCAAATGTTCATCCAACCACAATCAGATATGGTTAGAAAGCCGCAAACGATAACACTTTTAAAATTATTTGGTAAAACCTGGTACTTCTTGCGTGACCACATTTTTTGCTGCAGCTCAACATGATAGAACTCTCAGGATGTCAAGGTCAAACTATCTAAAACCGGCTGTGGTCAAGTGTAACTTGTTCGAAGTTTATTCGCAATACACAAATAATGACCCATTCATAAACTATAACGGCTCTCGGGTGAAGATTTAATAGTACAAGCACTGGTTTTCAAAATACTTCTGATTACCGTCTAGGGAATTGTTGTTTTGCAACTTGGCGCATCACTGTCAGTGACTACTCTGCTGAAGTCTCGTTGGTAGACGATTATATGGGCTGAGGGTATCTAAAGACAGATTTACACGAGGTAAAATTGTGGATTTATGAGTAATCACATTTTACGTGAAGTTTTACGCGAGCTTTGCATACGATTTTGTAAAAAAACCGCCCGATTGTTTGTGCTATCATGTGCACGGTTTTTAAAACAGGAAGTAATTATAGATAGGACTTTGTTATACGAACATTTGCCAACCAGCCAAAAGTTGCACAGCACCTTTTAACCTCTCAGTATAGCTCAGCCCATGCCATCCATTTTGAACAATAGATGGAAAACCCTTTTCAAATATATGTAGCTGTCAAGTACTTCTGAATTTTACTTATTTATTTCGGGTACTTCAAAGATGATATTAGTAATACATGGAAACCCAATCGTCTCCAATGGAATTTGTGGTTCAGTCAACGTAGAATACGCTTGCCTTGGGTATGGAATAGAATTCAGTTTATTTTTTGTGTGTTCTTTATAAATTATCGGTCGATCTTTCATCATTGTAAGTGACCGTTCCAAAGTTGAGGTAAGAGCAAGGGAATACTGGACAGTTCTTCTGAACTTTATGGAAACAAAGTTCAAATATGACCATTACGTATTTTGCATGTCCTCCTTTTATGGCATAACAAAGGTAAACCATTTCCATAAGGGTCTTAAGACCAATCTGAGGATATTTACCGAAGCAACAAACCAGTTGTTGCGACCGGATTTGAATGCGGGACAGAAAGGTTCTAAGTCTCTAATGATGACATTTTGACCAATAGCAAGGATGAACCAAAACTTAAGTCGCGTTTCTAATATTACTCTTAGACAGCTGAGACTATTATCCATAGATTAGAGATATTCCGTTTCCACCGAACACAATATTTTACCGGTTGCACAACTCTCAGAAGCCACTACTTACTGTTATCAAGCAGGAATATCTGCGAAAACTACCTGTAGATTATTTCCTTGCATTCCGATCCCTATCAGTAACAGTTCCGTTGTTTCTTTGAGAGAACACCCATGGATTGCGTCAATGTGAGTAACATTTACGTGGATAAAGCAATGCAGTTTAACTGTCGACGTTGTTTTTTGGAAGCAAATTGACAACAGCCACCTTTGTAAAATTCGATTCTCTTTTAGAAGGATAAGTTATATGCCAAAAGTACTGCTTTTATAGCCTTTTCTATTCGGAAACGTCATTATTATGACTGTTTTGAAAAATAGTTACATTAAATCAATCTTGTACTTGTACCATTAGGTTCAAGGTTACACTCGTGGCACTAAGTTAAACTTTATTTTCCCCTATCTTCTGTGCGGATTCGTTTTGGCCAAGTTCACCTTCCCCTAGTTTTGTCAAACAGTATTCGGTTGCGTGAATGATCTTAAAATGCTTCGGCCACACTTTTCAGTTGTAGACTGATTCTCAATTTAGAATTAATGGTGTCACTGGCATCGTGTATAAGGTAAGAAAGGAATCGATTATTACCACGGGTTTTATTCAGTTGCCTAGGGAAACATAACGGGAAGTTCTGAGCTCCCAATCATCACGGATAACAGGTCGTACACGGGTAATAATACTACGGTGTTACTGATTAGGTAAGTTCCATACATGAGTTTATACTAGAAGAGAAAGAAAAAGAATTTCGAATATTAAAATCGCATTATTCCTATTCCCGACAGTTTTAAAATAAGTAAGAAATTTATTGTAAAATCTCCAAGGGGTTTTTGAACAACTTGCCGTTTATCTGTGTCAGTGGTAAAATCAATTAGATAGAAGATTTGCGGAGCAATAAATGAACGTCAGTGCGCAAAGAAATTGAATTTCCGGTACATTTACATTCATTTTTGGTTATTTTCTAGATCTTTTTGAAAGACAGTGCAATTTAGCTTAGTTTCTATAGCATTCTTCATTGAAATTTCATCATTTTGATGCAGTCAGTTCTCGTGCTCATTGATGTCCTAATACTTATCATTTTTTGAGAATACAAAGGGCAGTCTCGCCAAACAGAGTCGAAAAATATTCAGAATAACTGATTCCTCAGAAACAAATTTCTTCCGCCCACTTCTGGAAACTGATTACAACAAATCTAATCAAACCAAACAGTCGGCGCACAAAAACATTTTATTTACTGGGGGATTTGGGATGATACTGGGCAACAACTAGGTCTAGACTACGTGAATCGCTTTGAAGTGCAATTTAAAAAAGTACAAAAACGCTTACACGTTTTAGTTTGTTCGCTATTTGGGAGTAAAACACTGCTGGGATGATGTGGCTGTTTCTAAGGCAGCTCTTGGATTTTTACGTGAGTATTGTGCTGCGTTCATCAGACAGAACTTTAAACCTGGATGCATGCTACTTCATAGAAAATCCCACTATTTGAGAACATCGAACACATTTTGAGTGCAACAATGAAGCATAAACTCAAATGTCATATTCATCAATAATTTTACGGTTTACCCACTGAATGTTTTCCACTTTCCGGATAAAAATTGTTTATTTGAAATAGTCAAGAAAGACACTGCAGTTCGTCTACTTATAGCAACAATCCTACATTGTCACTTAGTTGGAAAAACACGTCTTCTAACTTGGAGGTTGATATTTGTTAAAGTAACCGCCTTCCCTAAATAGTGAGAAGATTTATAGACCGTATTTGAAACACGGGGTCACCTTGATTCAGTTCATCAGAACAGATAGAAGACATAAATTGCAAGATGCAACCATTGCTTTAAATCTTCTCAGTTACGTATTGAAAACATGTTGATTCGTGTACGAATGGGGCACAGAGCAGCCCCGTGGAATACATAGTGCCGAGCGAACTTAGGAAACGGTCTGGTAGATCTGATTGTCTGCCACCACAGCGAGCACACTGTGGGTTAAAAGTTTCTGGTGCTGTCTGGGAACAGGTAACAGAATTCAATGAAACCCGGCGACTTTCAGCAAGAGTCTTATCAAGTTTATCTCTTTTAAATTGAATTAAGTCTGAAAATTTCTCAAGGAGAACGTTACCAAAAAAACCAAAGACAGAATTATGGATAAGGTTCATGGAAGACTTGCAAAACCAAAGAGATGCCTATGTTCCTCACAGATAAAACCAGTTTTGTTCACAATTTTCCCACGCTGCAACTGACGCAAGGGTAAAGAGAAGCTTCATCATTGGGTGTGAAGTTCAAGTTGCCGCCCAAAAAATATCAACTAGTTACAAACGGAAGCTCAATTCGAAAACCCAGATGATGAAATGAAAAGTCTGACCCCACCTTAGAGGACAAAGCAGGATGATTTAAGGCCGAATTGGTTTATATTTCTGAAGTATTCAGTTACATCCCCGATCCACAAAGGAGCTACCTATCACATAAACACTAGTTTGCAATTAGACAATTAAAATAAATGAAGGATGCGGTATTTCTTCAGCCGGATAAGAGATCAAATGTCTTCGTCATGAACAGAAAATACTACCTTGAAAAGATGGACAGGGTTTTGAGGACAATTTATCCCGGATTCGATTCCAGTGAATAACATGCTCGTAGAGAGACAGGCCACACGACATCTCCAGATATTACGCACGTATGGATTAGTCTCTGGGGGCCTATACAAAAACGGAAACCGATTGCACTCAAAGGCCAAAAATGAAGGTTTCTTCGAACATTCACAAGTGAGATGTTCAATTGAGATTTACTTTATGAATGCAGAAATCAGCTTATCTCAAATGGGCAAGCTGGGTGGTGGATATTCCAACTCCTTTCCGGAAAAGCATGACACTACACTGTCTAATGGGCTCATCTGAACTAGCAGGATTCCCGGAAAATGTTTCCTGCCGATGTTGATTCTGTTTTTACCATTGTACTCCGGAGGGAAGCTATAGATTATTTATGCGACATGGTATCAACACTCAGCCCCAACTTGCGGATTCCTATTGCACACTTCCAGAACCTCATTCTTTTATGTACAGAACACTCTTCTTGATTCTGAATGGCAATCTTACAAACAGGTCAGTGGTGTTGCTGTGAGCAGCCCTCCTAGATCTACACTGGCGGACATATTTTAGGGGATGACGGAAAAAAATGTACAGCAGAACATCGTCCTGTTTACTCTGTACAGGTGTCATGTCGATAATATTTTGATTTTTACGGAGGAAGAACTGTTCACTAATTTTTTTATTCTGACCAACTCTATACATCCCATAATAACACTCACATGTGAAACAGAGAGTGCTAAAAGTCTTGCTTTTCTGGATATCCTGATGACAAGACGTGCAGATGGAACAATCCGAAAGGTCACTCGTCGTTAAGGAACTTGCAGTGGACAATACCTTCAGCTTTCTAGTTTCGTGCTAGTTGGCCACAAAAAAGGTTTGGTCAAAACCCTCTTCCACAGAGCACGTATAATCAGCAGTACAGACAGATTTGAAACCGAGGAAAATATCATAACCCAAACCCCCTGTGCAAATGGATACCTTGCTAAGTTATTTGAAATCCACAAAGAAGAAAAGCCTGAAACCATACAAGTCCACATGATTAAGAAAAAAACGAGTCAAAATCTGAAGCATGCTCCAAAGCCCACCTACCGGGCCACTGAATTACAGGTTTTGCAAACCACCAAGGAATTAAATCAGCAAGCCTATTCAAACAGTGACACGAACCCGAATACCTCTCACGTCATCTTTCAGTTCACCTACAGCTGCGGTGACACCTACTTAGGCTGAACGAATCGAACTCTCAGTCAAGGGATGAGGGCAGCATGTACCGAAGTGGCTAGTGCAGTGAATACTCACTTCCAGCCCGGACAATAAACGATCACGGGAAACCGGCTTCATTGATAGCCAAACATCTTGTGGCCTTTTGCCATCTGGCTGATCCAGGTCAAGCATTCCGAGTGATTGTTCGGAATCGGAACTCTAAGATCCTAACTTTCGTGAAGCTGCATTAATAAGTAGTCTAAGGCCTCCAATGTGTACGCGGGAAGGTTTGGCCCACAAAGTGTTTGCTGTGGTGGCAGACAATCAGATCTACCAGACCGTTTCCTAAGTTCGCTCGGCACTATGTATTCCACGGGGCTGCTCTGTGCCCCATTCGAACACTAATCAACATGTTTTCAATACGTAACTGAGAAGATTTAAAGCAATGGTTGCATCTTGCAATTTATGTCTTCTATCACTTCTGATGAATAGGCTGCACATTCGAGCCAGGAGTCTGAATCTTATATGACGGAAAATCCACTTGCAATTTTCACATCCAAAAATCTAAAGCGGCAAACTGAAATCGAACTGGTAACATCCCACTTACTGGGCAAATACTTTACCAACTAAGCTTTCGCGGTAAGGCCAGTTTAGCGTGAATAACGCAATTAAGTATCCAATGATGAGTGGACCAAAATATTCTATGAATATATTTCAATGTCCATCGGATCACATTCAGCCGTGAGCTGTTCGTCCCGTTGGGAATGGCTGACGATGCTAGCACAGTGATTAAAACCAGGACAGTTGCCGTATATCACTGGAATAGTGGTACCTTGCGTTAGTCACACCCAGATGATCAGTCCGCGATAGCTCTTTCAATAGACAGTCTGCCCGATAAACGGAAAGTTGCTGATTCAATCCCAGCTAGGAGATTTAAACTTCTGAAAGTGAAAAATATAAGTGGGTTTTCCACTACATGTATAGAAAAGATTTCCGGGAAGTTAATCATTGGTAATATTTAGACGGAGACAACCTTAAGTGGTTAAGGTCGGGAGCGAAAAATAATGGTAAATTGGTCAAAGAACAGATTATTTCAGATGTTCACCTGTTTACAACGCTGCCACATAAAACTACCAAACTCTGAGATGCAAACGAAATAAAACAAAGTGTGAAGGCCGTATATCCACCGGATCGAGATGAGGAAACGTATACTGGTTGGGTGAGACAGTGCAAGATAAACATAGCGTTTCAAGTTCGAAGAATAGCTTATGAATAATTTAAGTAATATTTATCTACTCCAAATGATACCCCAATCCCAAATAAAACTAATTCAAAGTTTGCGTAGTTTTTGATTTTTTGTCGTATGAAAACCTTTTTGCTCCAGCTGGAACATCCCACTTTGTTCAAAAAGCTTTGAAACTTCAATGAACTGAAAATTCACACTTAGAAGTGCTAAATTCATGGCTGCTGATCAACTGTCGCTGAAAAAAATTCTAGCTAGTCATGGTTTCTCTCGAAAGATATTCTGTTTCCTTTGTTGAGTTTACTGACATGACTAATAAACTCTCATTTTTCTAGTCGTTTTTAGGAGCATTTCTGTGTTTGTCCCGGAGATTTGACATTGATTGCAAAGATCTATCAGATTTGTTTACCTCGAATACTTCAATAACACATTGCACGTGTTCTTTCTGACCTGTTTAATTGTAGCAGTGAAATACGGACTTGTGGTTTTCAGGGAAAATCATGATTTTAAAGGCCGCGTAAACCCATTCGGATAGCTGAGTAAAGAAAAACTCACAATGAGCAACTCATTATTATATTGTCCTTAAGTTTGTCATATCAGTTACTGGTACAGTTGTAACTTTTCTCTTACCTTTGATATAAATAGCTTGCATTCGAGCATATTTGTAGGTAAAATATATTCTTACCTAACTAGCCGATCATTATGTAATCTGGTCAGCAAGTGCAATCATCCCACTGAATATTCATCACTATTGAGTTATTGTGTTAGAATGACAAAACGTGTGTAGGTTTAAATCGTCTGTAAAAGACGAGGTTACATCAAGTAACGAATGAGCTCTAAATACATCTCGTGAGCGGGCAAGATAGAGAGGATAGACACCCAACAATTCGTGAGGTAAAACGGGAGAAGGAATGTGAAACACGATATACGCCATAGTCACATCTTGAATCTTGGTAAGTGATAACGATACCAACTTTTGCTCACCATCTTCATTCCTTAAGATGCCATTAACAAAGTACTGAAAATGTCATTAGTCTAACGGATTATTATTCAACAAAATAATTCGAAAACGTACAACTTATTCCTTCTCATGTAATAATTTTTTTGCTCACTTGCCTTTCTAACAGAGCGGAGCTTTAGTTAAAAACAGGCCCTTGTATTTAACCATGAAAATCATCTTACCAGGAGCCACAATGGGATGATAGTAAACAGCGTTATCCAATGGTTCCTTCGTAGAGATAGAGATACTCCTTAACCTGATTAGTAGTGGTTGTTTCAGTAGTAAACACCTAGATAAATAGGCTGTTATCATTTTTAGTTCTTGGTTTTAATTCTTTTCACAATAACCAGGTACTTAGAAGTTTTTACGGAAAGATTTTGGGGCAATAAGCCGGTTCAGTGTATGCTGCTCATAATTTTTTCTCTTATGCAGTATAGCAATAGCAAAACAAGGTGTTTATTCCGATGTAATTCAGAGTTATTATTACTGCTTTTAAAGAATTCCACTTTTGTGATTGTAACTTCGGTATCAATAAGGTGAAAGTACATATTTACCGGGCAAAAAAACTGGAATAATTACCAAAATGTACTTTCTAACATCTACCACTCCTGGAAAACGTACCTTTGCCTCTTTTACCACCTGCAGTTGCTCCGTACATTTTGTCTTCTCGTTGGAAAAACTTCGAGAAAATTCTTCAATTCGGATTGATGATACAATCATAAGCCGATCGAAGATTCAGAAATTACTCGGCATCATCTGCGTTGCAAAGGTCAAAAGGATTTTTATAAAAAGGATTTACAGTAAAACATTCAACATTTCACTTGCAACTGAGTAAAATCACGTTGGAATCAGGCACTGATTCTCATATATCAAGTTATATATGTACAATACAAAACACGTGTTCAAATCTCTCACGTGATTGGCCAGGTAAATTGCACACTGATTGGTCTACTGTATCATGATAAACTGAACATACAATCCCACGAAAAAAACAATTATGGTTGGTCACGGAGAAGGGGAAAGATATTTGCATTATTAAAATAAACTAGCTGTAAAATAATAGTGATTATCATGATTGCTCGAACAGACAATCGAGAACTGGTGTCATTCACTACAAAAGTTGTTTGCTTAGCCTATCTTGTTGGTAGCTAATCGATGACCTAGCCTCGGTTGACGATGGAGAGCTTAGGACCTAAAAGCCGATCGCAGCGCTTATAACCTTAAGATAAATGTCAGCTGTATTTTATTTTGCATATTCTTGCCACATTAATTTCAGGTGACACATGTGACTAAGATCAAAAAGCATGTCATTCGAGTGACAGTTCACCTACAGTTTTTAGTGAACAGTCTTTGGCAAAAGTCTTACTGGTGATGATATGAACTTTGAAGTTTAAGCTCTTGAACTGCAAAACAGTGTGACAAAGAACTGCCATTTTGGGTGGCCTTTTCTTATGGATACTCAAATAAGACATCTGTAAAGCATGGCTAGTTTAATCGATTTGTTCGTAAACGGAGTGACCGAAATAAAGGAAATACAAAATACAAGGAAATACAAAATATAAAAGTTAGCATGCGCTGAAAATTACAGTGCACGCAAACTACAAGCGAAAGTGCTTGATTCAGATATGAAATTTAACTATCGTTTGAACAATAATCTTTGCTTTTGGTGTTGATAGATGCATGTTTCCTGATTCGGAGGAATTTACCAACCGTGCAGTGGCAGAGGCCTGCTAAAGCTCTGTGAATTTTGATATTCGAAAACTCCTTTAACAATTTCAATAAATCAATCATTTAGATAGCTGGATGAAACAGTTGAACATTTTTCATGGTCGTATCAGTGGTTGAACACTACAAGAAGAGCATTACTTAGGAAATAGGTGGTTCAGACAGTTGTAGCCATCATTCGCATCAGTGTTTATTTTGGCGTCACAAAAATGACCAGTAAGGGCAGTGGTAGATTTGTGGCTAACTTGCTTCCTTACTTTTTTAGCGGAGTGAGTCATGGGACGGACGAGCAGAGTTTGTTCAGTACTGGGCCCGAGGCTTGAGACAAAAAATCACGAGCGACCGGAATGCCAATCGATGGCATGCATAGGTAGAATAACAGAAGAATCGTGCTGAGCGGTGTTTTGTTTCAACATTAGCCCTTTAGAAGGCATATTCGCCAGTGCCAGTTGGATCAATAGGCTTTGGGCAGAGACTGAAAACAAGAGTGAAAGCTAATCTAATGAGATTGTTCACGAGCAGCGAATAGTTCTTCCCAGTTTAGTGGGACATTTTATAACATGAACTGGATATGTGATAACGCAACTACGTCACTTTGAAGTTTATGTTGCGATACATAAAATTCAGGCTTCACTACATCTTCCCAATTTATTTATTTCGTTCAAATGGTCCTTCAGATGATAGAATTCTCCAAGTTGCTGAATCAGTAGCTAGTGACCTCACAGTTTGTATAACGAGCGAACATAAAAGCGAGACTCATCGCTGTCCGTGTACTTTATTCAAAGCATGTAATAATCGTAAAACTGCTTTTTACGGAATGATCTTCGTCGCATACCCTTGGTACCGTCATTTTCATCCAGTATGGTAGTTGTACGGTATGACTCGCCGAGTGCTAATTTCAATATTTCAATGAAGTATATCCTAACAAAGACTACCAAACTTCCCCTTGAAAATTTCAAAATAGTCTGTACTCTTCCACAATGTTGCTATTATAGCTGTTCATACTAACTACGGAGGATTATAGGTGTTAGAGAGGGAATATGGGCCTACTGTAGCTGCAGACTGCAAGTGCGAAAACCCGTTGAGACACTTGATGAGTACGGACGCATGGAATTTCCAAGCCTTACAAACTGGATAAGTGCAGTCCCCTTCGAAGGAGCTACTTCTTAACGTTTTACGGAGCTAACTGTGAATATCTAAGTCTAAGGTAAGAATGTTTGGTTGGTTCCGAAATAAAAACGTACTGAATTGTAACCGTATGGATTCCGAATATATTCCTTCAACTAGGATCTTGCATGGATTACCACTGTAAATCTTACACTAAAGCGAGACTCAGATTGTTACAAGAAGCTGTCGTTCAGTGTGTTATAATCAGAGTAAACACAAAGGATATGAGTGATAACTTATACACACGGGGCTAAATTTATACCGGTATTCTCCAGCCCCTTTGATTCGGTTGATAACAAAACAAAACCTAAACTTACCTAAATGATAGACCGATGGAGTGCAAACGTAAATCACCTGAAAGGTACAGGTTTCAACCAGCCGGTCCGATTGGTTGTGGATAAAACTTCCCCATAGTCGCTCAGATCGGCACCACACCTGACCTATCGGGAATTGCCTCATTTTAATTGGACAATTGCAGCTATAGGATTTGTCCAATTCACTTCACACACGTGGAAACACAGAACGAAACTTGTTTAAAAATTCTCTATTAGCATTTTACAAACATGGTGATCATTTTCGTTTCTTTACTTCCGTTCCGCATGATCTACTGCCTGACTCAAGCTTATTAAAAGGAATTGTATTAGAACGATAATCGAATGATTCTAAAAAGTTCGAGTCGTAGGAGAGACGGGAGCCATTCCATAGCCTCAAAACAGCAAACAATATCTTGCAACTCTATGGTACAGTAATAACCGGTAAATGTGGTATAGTTTTGTAGTTTAGGGAGATGTTTAAGGGAGTTGTGTTTTATAACTTTCCGTAGAATTCACCAGAAGATCAAAGACCGGTAAAACATGGTTTGTAGGCATGTTATTGATTATTTTGTAGCCTAAAATAACTTCTTTGCCAAAACGATGCAACCGTTAGACACATGTTTTGCAAAACAAACAGACTAGATCTGAGAGTCGTTCGGGATTTACCTCTGCAATATTCTAAAAAATGAAAACAACTCGAATTAAATTTAGCTGAAAAATTACCTTAACTCGTGACGGTTATTGCAATGATACAACTGACTAGCTGGGAAGCGAGGTAAGTTTGCACACTGGGTACTATCAAGTTGACTGTCATCACTCGTCGTTATTTGACAATCCAGTGAGTAGTTTGTGTACGTTATACTTTTGGAATAACGCAGATAAGTAGAAAGGCATTTGGCGTTGTTCCCAAACTCGTTTGGTTTACTACTTGTTTCGGTAACTTTATTTATAAACTTCACCCAACCACTAAGTTCGAGAACAGCTAAAACCGCAAATCGTTTTATGTCAGTGATGCTGACCGTCCAGCATCTGGATGATCGAGGAAATTGGTGGTACTGATACAACTTTATTGACTCACCAAGTGAGTATGAAAACAACCAAATTGTGATACTTCTCGGGAAAACCACTGAATAATGGTATCCGGTGTTTTGAACAAGGAACTAATTCAATACATACGTGAGTAAATCCAGAAATTCTCAAGCAAATGAATCAGTTTCAAATGAAGCAAAGGACTACTGGAACTGACTTTGATGATGAAGCTCCCAAATTTGCTAACAGAAAACTAAGTGCAATGTTGTAACGTGCTTTTGCGTTAGATAGTTTTACCGATCAACCTTTTCTTAGGTCACTAGTTCGTCACCTATTCAGGTTTAAAGCTTAAAAAGGGAGTTATTGTGCTACGGGTTACTAAATTTGCCACATACTTTTCCACTTTAAAATAGTTGATAATAATATAAATGACAAATCATTCTAGTAAAAATGAAGTAAATATGTTAATCAACGATAAAATCCATACGCTATATTGGAGTTCCTTTGACTGTTTTGCTACTCCAATAACTTTTAACTTTGAAGACTTCAGCAGGTTTCCTTATTGATAAAAATAATTGACGATTGGGCCTGCAAACAAGTAGTTTATATTTGACATTTTCTATCCATACAGGAAATAGAACCACCTAGCCTCATGTTTTGGAACGCTAATTCTCAGAGAATCAAGAAGTAGTGGTTTACTAATGTGAGTAGGAATCAAGTAACCCCGTGGACATAAACCTAGTGCTATTTCATACTGTTCTGTTGACGTTTGTGAGTTGTAAATAAAAAATATCGTAATCAAGTGAGACCAATTCATTGGAATTTTCTACTAAGAGCCGGAAAAAGGAACTTTGTTCCCAGTCAGAAATTCACCATCATAAACATACTGCCTTAGTACTAGTTTTGTGAGAAGAATAACAATAGGCGAGGTTACAATCTCTTTCTCCTTTCTTATTACCTAACGAGCTTTTATGGTACTGGAAGTATTTCGCGCATGCGACCATTAGTATTTTATCTAGTTAAACTAAAGAAGATGCTCTCAGTTTCATTCGCGGAGGAAAGTAGTAAACTACATTTCCAAATATGAGAAAAAGTATCAACTGAAAGGAAATTTAAAAGAAACAGTAGCATATTGAATTAGGAACAATTTTTATGTGGTAGAGAATTGTTTTATATCACAGAAAACGATTCAAAAAAATGAAATGGCTGTTTTTACCGTTAGAAAAACATTTTCTCTTTGCTAACCCTTATTCTGATACGCTTTCGCTTTCGCCTAAAGCTGCTTTCAAACGGACTTAAGACGATGAAGATCGCAGTGCACATCTACAACACTCAAATATATCTAACCACCTGGATAATTTAAAGTTCCTAAACATATTCCTGTTACTGAACCCCTTTTGACTTTTCTCCACTTGAATATCCCAATGAAACTTCATAATTTTGCATTCAGAACTAAACAGCTTAGTACAACAGCGGTATTCTATTGTAGACCATGACACAGACAATTCTCAGGGAGTTACCAAACATAATTCGAATCAGTCAATAAACAGTCAGGTTACGTCTTCGATCCAAAAGCCAATGAAGCCACACAACACATGCGGAACAATTTATTCAGTAAAATTTCATCGCAGTTACCCAGTAATGACTCTTCTTTGAAAAGGTGCACTCACAACACAACTGAAATATCTAACTGCTTTCAGAACTATCTCTCTTATCAGATCCTTTTATTCCGTATTACTTTGCTTGAAATCCAGTACTGACGTAGTCAATGAGCAAAGCAAAAAAGCGGTTCGATCTGATTATGAATGCTTGATTGATGACAATGGCAACATTGACAATCCTCATCGAGAAACGAACAAAACCACGTACATATATCTCGACTATTTCAACAAACGTCAATTAAAACGCCTTGATCGATTATATTATCTCAAAATGTATGAGTCACTTGCCGTGAAAGTAGCATTTAATGATCGTGACAAAGGTAGATTTCATCAAACCTCATAACTCTTTGTTTCACTGATCTATTGTAGAATGACTTATAATGAAATTATACTAGTATCTGAAGAAATACCGAAAGTGTTTATCCACAGGTTGCACGAAATATTGTTTGAATGATATCGACAGAAAACTCGGCCCATACGAGTTATGCAAAACTCAACCCGCTCAGCCTATCGAATGTTATAACCATTATTTTCTCTCAGGCATCTCAAATAAAAGAGAGAATTTGTCCACTATTAGGTGGTTATAACAATAAATCACGAGAAATGAAGGGTGAATTATCCACGAATAAATAAATAATTAACAACGATGGAAAACCACAGCTATCCTGTGGTTCCTGACAAAGCTGGGGAGTGCTTACCTAATCATCGAAATATCGTTTCCATCGATATCCGAGAGGGAACTCACTAGCTCCGCCAGCGCTGTCTTGGTCGTTTGGTGTTCACATTTCTCATAGTCAGTCAAACGTGAGTATGAGCGTTCACGTGGTCTGAGAAGGTGGTGACTGTTCAGTATCTCATTCATAAACACCAGGGCGTTTTGTCTCTTTCCAAGGGAGAAACCTATACGGAAATTCTGACCGAAGCTTCTCTCATCCGGTTAAAGAAAGATTTTACCTGCCCATGTTTGCGAAAAATTATCCTGAAACCCATAGATTGCTACGTTTTTCAAATATGTTTGCTGAGAACGAAATAAATTACAATATACACTCTTCTGTATGGTGTATCATTCAATATTTTTACACAATTTACATTCTGTGAACTGGTCAAAGTTTCAATTCTGGTCGTGTGACTCGTTCTATGGGGTTAACCTCTCATAGCCATTACCTAATAAAAACGATTCAGCCAGGAAATCTTTTAAATCACGTCATTCTTATGACTCGTACTTTTATTCCGGCTGAGATTATCAGGCCAGATCTACCATTTACAAAAAAAACAAGAACTTTCCAATCACTGAAATGGTACTGTTATGGCGTAGCTAAATGGGCCAAAAGAATTCCTGTGTTTTGGCTTCTGAGTTTTGCATTCATTGACTCAGCAATCAATGACAACTCCTAACCTTACTCTCACAACAGCCCCATCCCTGTTTCCTATAAAATGTACTAAATATCCACGCAGTTAATGCTCCATCCCAACCGGAATGCAATCCTGAGTTATACAGACCTCAACGATAAGATTATCCACAGTGACTTTCAACTATTTCCGTCAAATCAACACTCGTTACTGCTCTAATGAGTCACCGATTTTAGATAATGCTGATTCTTCACCCAATTCGCAAATGACTGCTACGCCAGGCAATTTTCTTTTAATGTTTCAAGCTCGATTACAGTACTGCAAACATCTACAGGGCTCGACCAGTGAATGGTTTTATTCAGTACACAGTGTCAGTGCCCAACTCAAAATTGATTAGTTCAATCAGTATAACATAGTTTGCAGATGCTGACATATTAATCTGTTACCGAGGTACTAATGTTTGAACCAAAGTCAAGTGAAAATTGATTTTGTTCTTTTACAAACAACAATCACAATCGATCTCTCCGTTAAACCCTCCAGAAAGGAAAGAAAACATTTCCCTCATAGAGCAGATGATTTGTTCGTGCGCGTTTTATTACAGTGAAACGTTAAACATCCGTGTTTGCAGAAAATTACCCATAGAGCAAAATGTCCACCAGCGAATTGATGACTCGAACTAAATCTAACGACATATTTCACCGTAGTCATTGTATGATCCATGCCTCTCTATTTCTAGTGTAACTCCCGAAAGTGGACATCAAGGTTGTATGCTACTTTCTCAAAGAAATAGATAAAAATGCAAATCAGTCAGAGAAAATGACTGTCGCACATCTATTACCTGTGCTCCCATTCACCTAGCCAAGCGTAGTTCAGAGGTCTATGGTTTATCGAGAAAATCTGATTCATTTTACAGTGAAGGCAAAACCATTAGGCATAACTGATAAATCCGGTTTATGTGAAGGAAAAGATTCAGTCCATTAATGGGGGAACAAAAATCTACGGAGAATTAAAAACCCCGTGAGGAACAATAATCATATTGCAATGTCAGAAAAGTGTAACCATGTGAAAGTAGCATAAATGAGACTGACCGTGGGATTCAGCTGTTTCTTTAACGTAAATATGCAAGTTCTATCAAAAGATTTCTTCCTAATACAAGGATCTCATTAAAACAGACCAAGAATCCCAGAATTAGAAAACTTTAGTAATTGCCGGTTACTGTATTTTATGTTACCACCAAAGTCCTTAATAAACCATCTGTTAGTGCGTTTGTGCTTTAGAAGTTGCTTAAAGGTACGTGCTCATTATTTATAGTAGATTCACAACATTCGATCATGTGAGCATGCTGTGAATAGTGACCATACTCAGTTACATCAAAAAAACAGGTAAAGTTGACTAGAACATGTTGGTTTCTAATGAAACCGAATAGTGTTTGGTGCCTTCAATTCAAGAATGTCCTCGGCCTCATTGTTTTTTTGGTTATTTCAACAGAAGTCTTAAGTGAATGTTCTGATTTTGTGGTTAACACATCATTCTGGATAGTCAAGTTACTGAGTGCTATTTCTTTCCTGAAGTTAGTTTCTCTCGTCAAAAGGTGAAAGACGGCATCTCTACGGTGTTTTTTTTTGGTGGTTCTGTGCTACAGACTTCAGTCACTGTCTGATCAGACCCATCTGAGATCAGTAAACCAGTCTATGTGCATGACTCGACAAACCACACGTTCAATCAACAGCACGTATCTTGATTGTAACTCATGCCACTGCTGGCCAGTAAACAAAAGCGGTCGAACGACTATCCCTAAAGGATAGTGCGTCTCTTGGTAAGTAAGCTTCTACAATCCGCCTCCACACTATGGGACTATATTTGACATATTCATGTTAATTAGTCACTTTACTTGATACTCAGCTGATGCCTGAAGAATGATTTTCGGATATGTTCTGTATAAAAATTACTGTTCTGCATACAATACCCTTCCTGTGTGTTCCACAGAATGTTCAAATATATTCTACATTTTTAGGAGCAATGCAGTGAATTCACTTGGCTTCACTTTTTGTAAAAATTTTCCACTGAAAATATAAGGCGAAAATGAATGATACCTTGTCCGTAAAGGAAGCCAGTATGACAAACCAACGTCTTCTTCTTTGATACTGGAGGGCGAGTTACAGTACCAAAGAAAAAGTATGATATTCCCAGGTGCACCACCAACAATAAAATTCTGAATAGACATCCACCAAACCATGTTTGCAAGGTTACGTTCCAGGCCACTGAGAGATCCAAAAGTAATGAACTGGTCTATGGAGAGAATGATTACAAGCTGCCACTGAGTGAGTAGAATGCCCGATGCAACTACTATGACCGACTAAGCGAAGAAACTGATCACGGAAACCTTTAGCATCATATGGCAACGGAAGCTTAGAAACAAGATGAAACAAGCAGGCAGTGACACAAAATTCACAGTAATACCTAAACAAAGAATATTTATACGGATTCAGTCATGTTGTGGTTGAGTGCTTAGGTATAATATCTAACTTGGCTTGATAATTCCGTGGCTGAGCTGCTGATCAATTATGGCATTTTGTGAGATGAATTGTATTCAGTTTTTATTTCTTTAATTTATGAGACTCTGTTATGAACGAAGAAATTAGATCACATAAAGCTGTGTCACAGTAGGCTTGTAATAAGACTGACATTTATGTAGCTGCTTCTCGGGTTACAGTACAAAGTGTATTCACTTTTGAACAGAATGAATAAGTAGTCTACTGATGACGCTCTCAGCAAAAGCAACTCTTATCTTCACAGCGGCAAACACGGGACCACTCTGATCTAAGGAAAACACTGAAGCCTCTATTAATATGATGGGATTTGACGATAAAGGACACTAAAGTTGTGTATTGGACAGTATAATATATTTAAGGTGCATCTGGCCAACGGTTTCCCGCGAATATCACTGGATGAGTGTGCGAGACCAATAACTACGATAGGTTCATCATGAGAATAATATCAGTTTTATTTTTGTGCAACTTTCACCATTTCATCCGGGGTATGCCAAAATCGATTGACCGAGTTAATAAGGGTTTAAAGGGGGAATAAAAGGGAGTCAGGTGGAAGTCATCCTTTTTTGTGGAAAAATTGAGTTTTATTGCTGACTGATGAAATAAACAAAAGTGTTAAGAGGCATCTGCGAGGAACATGGTTGTACCGTACAATCTCCACATCATGGGCGTCATAGAGTGAAGTGTTCTTTTTCAGCAAAACACTTCTGAATTGTTTCGCCTGGTTTGCTAATATTGGGGAATATAAACCGCACTACCATTTGCCATTGCTGGAATTTAGTCTTGGGTGTTAGTCCCAGAACTGTTCGGTGACCTCGGGAAAGCAGTGAAGTAATCACTTGGGACTGGTTACCATAGAGCTGACCACACAGTGTCACACGTAACTGGGTTTTACTTGAGAAATAACTAATGTTTGTGGAGGTTTTGAGGAATAAATCAGCAGCCCAAATATTCACAACCTTGTCAAAAGAGTTTAACTTCCTATCATCATTGGTAGACGTAAAATATCTTGCCTTGATTTAATTGCTATTTCCTACAATAAAACAAAATATGCTAAGGAAATAGCCCTGAAAAAGGAATGAAGAAAATGTGCTCTTTTACTACTTGTTTATTCATATCCTAAACTATTCAAGTTACCAAAAGGAGAGTGATAGACAGAAAAGTGATTTAGAAGAAGCTTTTGCAAACAAAGTTTTTCTCAGGAACAGTTATACCAATCCCTTAATCGTCATGGTTTCACAATCCCCATTTTATATGGATTTGTTCCAACCACAAATTAAGACATACCAATGAGTAAGCTTGCCTGTGGTATCTGCCTCAGATAATTCGAATCACAGCTGAAAGCAAGGTCCAATTACATTACTTTCTAAAGATACAGCACATGGCATTCATACTTTTTGTGGAATGCATCGAGCACCATGTAATAATAACCTGTTTTTAAAAAACTACCTTGTATTATAAAAACATTTTTGTATCGGACTTCGAAATGACTTCTTTTGGCATCTCTGGGTAACTAGTCGATTGTTGAACTCCTCCATCTTAAGGTTCTTCTTGTTAGTGATCGGTTTCATTATATTTTAGAATGAACTTGCCATTGATTACATTTACAAGTTTTCCTGTCACAGTCACCTTCTGGAGGTTTCAGGCTTACAATGTTTCAAAAACGACGTATCTTTTCACTACTCTCTACGGGTCGAATTGTATGTTTATTCATAAGAACCACTTAAATTGATAAAAACCATTTCTCTCACGTAAATAAGTTGCTTGTAAATCTCACTTGATTCCAGTTGTCCTCCTTGAGGTGTGTTTAGTGCTCGAAATTATATTTATCACCTCAGTTTATTCTTTCACTTTGCTTTGATAGCCGTAGTAAGTGCCCACTGGGTATCACGGTAGGAAGTTTTTTTATTAACGTTTCTGGTCATATGTGAATGACAGCTCATCGGTATAGTACATTCCCCTAGAACCATAAGAAAGAACGCTTTGTTCTGGATCCTAAAAGCACTCCCAACAACATAAATTAGGAAGATGCAATACCAAATATCATTTGGGTTACGCTCAGCTACACTTCTGCCTTACCAAAGGCACAGATTTTCGTTTACTTTGAAATTTATCCTCATTATATTCTTCCTTTTAGTACGTTCTTCTTGAGTAAAAATGTTTTAGGAAGAATGTCGTGGACAATTATCGTCTACTAAATGGGTGAGCTGAAAGGAGGCCATGGAAACATGGTTTGAACCCGGGATAGAATGTTCCGGAATCAAACGTGATGCCCGTTGATGATTCAGTACGGTCAATCATGAAAAATTGGAAATGTAAAACCAGGCTCCTTAGGCACAATGCGATTTGGATAACCACTGTTTCTTGATCCCTTGCACATAACCTACTCAGAACGTAACAATATCTGCTTTGAAAGACAATGAATGCAAAGATAGTACAACTGCTTTGTTTTAGCTCAGAATACACCTTATTTGATGTGTTTCGGAAAAGGCTAATTCGATGCACCTTGGCCGGCACATGCGCTTTTCGAATGTGCGGAGAAGGTGCCTGAGTAAAGAGATATTGATAAGCAATTCAAATTTATGGACATACTAAGCAAGTAATCCTGAACATATAGGTACGTTAAAAAAATATATCATGTTCAGAAGTGGAGCAAGTTTATTGCCTACCGTGCGGTGCTAATGATCAATCAACATATCTGAAATGCACGTTACTATAACCATAACAAAACTGAAAGTACTATAGTTTTATCCAAATATGCATCAAAGTATGCGTAGGGAGGGTATGCGACAGATCGTACGGAAAAGAAATAAGCAACAGATATATCGACCAATCAATCTACTGCAAACACCCTGCTCACTTTCCAGTGCCAAAAAATCTACCAACGCGTGTGTGGATGTATGAATACAAATACTTTTATCAACAGATTTATGTTCAAGGGAGTACCAGTCCACCGTGAGAGAACCCGGGTGATACTGGTGGCATCGAACAGAAAGAAGATCATAAATTCAGTTGCTATCATAAAAAAGAAGAAAGCTTAGAAAATCTTCCACAAAAGGTAAGTCTAATGAACGTTTTGGAAGCACATCACACAACTTGTCTTCTCGTATTTCACATCCCAAATTCTATCATAGGGTATCTGTTTAGCGAGCCTCAATAATTTTTGAAAATCCGCTACTGATATGCAAATGCTCTTTTATGGTTTTATGACAGAATTTATTATTCTGCGAACAACAGTGCTACATTTCGACGGGGAAGTAACACCTTTTGCCTAAGGATGTTGTCACTATGGAAGTTCCCCTAAACGTTTATTCACCGTCATACCAAAGAATACAAAGTGATGGTTTTACACAATGTGATATTTCTAACATTTATTCTAAGGTGATAAATGACTAGTTGAAACTAAGTGCCATCGATGGCATTGTAGTGTTGTCTGATGCTTAGAAATCCATACTTAATGAACCTTTAAATGCGACTAAGTTCAATAAACACATAGGGGTGAACTCAACCGCAGATGACATCATTTACGAATGAATGATTGCCATGAGTTGGATTCGTTACTGAAACACTAGATAACCCAAATGTATTTGTAAGTAGTGATCACAAAGAGCGGGATGAAGACAGCAAATGTTCCCGTCAGGGTGTAAAGTTGTATGTTAGTTATACAATAATTCCCAAAACCACTACGTACATGGAATAAAAAATGCATTTTGATAACTATGTGGTAGCAAAAGATTCCATTACTCGAGACAGTTAGAAAAATAACTGTATCCCAGTGGTCCCTATAAAGCCATCTGATTATCACCAGTGAAATCCATCTTTCCAAATAGTTTTAGGAAGGATGGATATAGAGAATTATCACTACTTGTCTAGCAATATTAGTTTTCGTTTTGTGAACTTATTCTGACGAGTGTTATTCATTTTTCACTTTCAAGCAAACGGTTTATCTTCTTGGTTAATTTATTGCTCTGGAAAGATTGCTGCCAGTGGGCGACAGTACACGACCTTCAATACAAGCCTCTGTTTTTTGATGTCAAAGAAAGAACTTCACAGATATCCTCATACATTAGTGCATTAGCAATTGCAAATAAAGATATTGCTGACTGTCTCGTGTGTAAAAAATTTGATTTTAAATTAGTCCCAATACGAGGATTCATATTTTTCTACGAGATCGACAGACATACACACACACGTGCACGCTAAGATTTTATCCACGTCTTAGCATTGTGTACTTTCCACAAGATGAGCCACGAGGTCATACTGGGGACATTTCTTAAATGGATCACAAAAGTCATCAGGGCAATTGGCATAGTGAGGTCAAGGAAGAAGGCTCAGCCGGAGGATTTGCTTTCGCAGATATTTTCCAGAAGTTGGGCGTTGTTCACTATAGATTATCATGCGAAGGACGGAATTCGGTCAATCAGTAAAGTGCATCTGATTTTCCACGTATTTGTTATCCCCGAACACATTTCTGCAACTAATCAGGCTCTGCCACACAAGATATGTCGGTAGTTCTGAAAAACTTGTTTGATTTACCACGAAAAGTTGCTCATCAGAAAGCTTATTTCTATAAGCTGAGGATATTTATCGTTCAACGATGGTTTTGTTTTTCAATCGGTTTGAAAATTATGAACAAGATATCAGGGAAAAATGTACACAGTATACGGATGAAAAGAAAAATCAGTCACTGTATATGGGGTTTTGCTCAACACATGGCGTATCAGATTCTTGGTCGCACGGTGACTCAAAGTCTGAAATGAGCTCTCAATCATCGCTTCGGAATGTGAAGGAAAAACCGGAAATTTAGTCAGTTTACCATTTTTCATCGAGAAGCACACCAGCTGCCCGAAATATATGTTAGAAAACAGTGGACATATCTAACAAGAGCAATGTGTGTTACATTTGTATTTCCTCGCCTTTGTTGGTGAACAAACGTGTTGCAATCGTACTTGAATGTGCCAAACAAAGGTCTGCAAGCTTCACAATGATTGTTGAAATTCGCTAAACCGACTACTGTCTCCGAAATTAATCCCTCTTTGAAATTTGGTAGCATATCATAACAAAAGGCTGGAATATAAAATTCTACGAAACATTATATCAGTTGCATCAGTGCTACTGCGATCCACTCACGGCTGAAATCTTATGATCTTGGTCACCATGACAAACTAATCTGTGGTTCAGAAGTTCGAGATTACTTGAAAGGTAAACATGGCTTATTGTTCAACCGACTAGTGTGCAACTCGCCTCGCGTAGATTTTGTCAGTGATAACTAAGTTCTGACCCAACTAAGAATGTTTCCTTTTCCAGAACAATCAGTCACTTTCCTGCCTAGCAAGGGAAAGCAAAAACGAAACGAACCCTTATGGATATTATTATGTTGTCTCACAGTTCAACAGCCAAATTACCAAAAAAATATTTCCGGTTTATATACAATGCCTGATCTGGATTTCAAGGTTGTACGAGCATGACACGTTGAATATTCATTTTGTATACGCTATGCTGAAGAAATGTTTACTAAAAACCGGAGAGTTTCACTACTTTATTTTAGAGAAAAGGGTTGACATATGCCAGCCATCGAACACTCGTTCTTGTGATGAACACTTCCAGTTCTTTCCGTGAATGGCAGCATGTCTTTTGCATTGCTTCGTAAAAAATGCTGGCACAGCAATATTTGTTGTGCAAAAAATCAAAGAATCCGACTTGGATAATGATGTCAATTGCTTTGAAGTAAAGATAAGACTTAGATGGTAAGAGATCTTCAATTGAGAAGAAAATGTGATAAAACATTATTGGGTGCTTTCACAAACGAAGCTGAAGAAAATTTACTTGCCAAGGCTTTCAACCGATCGAAAACTGGCATTATACAAACAACAAAAGTGGACGAATGTTGCGACCACGAAAATATCCAAGTTATTTCAATCCTTGATTTACTTCAAATGAACTGCCGTGAGAATTACGGAATCCAGAAATACAGCCTTCCTTAAAAGAAACTCCCAAACAAATTCTTTTCAGGGACTTTGAGGTCCCGAAACTAATCACGTCAGTTGACATGGGCTTTAAACAATCACGAACAATCCGGCTGATTTTGCTTTAATAAATTTACCCCGGGCAACTAAGAATTCAACGTACTCAGAAGGTGAAAGTTTCCTGACTGCCTGATCAGAAATTATTTTAGGAAAACTCTTATTTTGAAGAGATATGCCAAGACATCCCCACATTAAACTGTACATTTACTGATCTAGAAAAATCTGCCCGTTTCTTAAAAACATTTACAGCTGCAAAACCGCACAGAAAAACCAGGACTGAACTCTCATAATTTCTTGCTAAAAGCCACTTTTTGAAGAAGATTAGGAAGTTGATTCTTGTGCCCAAAGAACAAATTATCTCAAGTTTCTCACGTGGCTTGGAAAGGTTTACGGGGATACAATCTTATCTTCTGAAGACTGATGATTACGAAAACCCTGATTCTCAAGGATTTTGACAATAGCCATGCTGGCAATTTAATGGGTTTCATTACAAGTATAGCGCAAGACAGAATTATTTCATCCCATCAGATGAGTCTTTCAGTGTGTCCGTTATTACCGAATGAGACAAATGGGATTCGTGACAATTATGCAAATATTGTGATTGCACAGTGCATAACCTTTCTATTTTCGCCTTCAATAAACATTTTCTAATAATAAAGTTATCATGGAGAAGGCATTTTTAGGCGTCTTATTGCTGAGACCATAAACGACAAAAATAATACATAGAACTTTGAAGCATTTGAAATTTTTAACTGTAACAGAAGTCGAGCGAAAGAAGAGATTTCTCCCCTAGAAAGCTTTTTGAGGTTCAGCAATATATTTGATGTCCAAGAATGTACCAACTTCATCTTATCATCTTCGTAACCGTAATTTTTTCATGTTTATAAACAAAATATCATTTTTCACAACCACCTATGGGAAAATCCGTTCTTGTTTTGGGAATTCCCAAGCAAATTTCATGTGGGGACTTTAGGAATAACGTCAAGTAGTGGACACATTTTCTAGGAATTTGTGCATCGTTTTGAAAGCATTCTACAGCTTTGCACGCCTCGCAAGTTACCAGGAGCAAAACTGCCAAAAAGGCTCTTTTGGAGTAAATCATTACAACCTTCGTTCTACTGAACTCTTGAAAAAACTGAAATCTCATGGGATACCAAAACAGTTTAAACGGCTTCGCTTATCGTAAAACAGAATAAAGTTATGTTATAAAAATTATAAATAAATCGACTTAGGTGTAGCACGAAGGTTTTCTTTCATCATCATCATCTTCATCATCACCATCATCATCTTCATCATCATCTTCTTCGTCATCATCACCGTGCACCGTTAAACATCAGGAAAAACCCCGCTGACCACTGCCTTTCTCACCATGTTGAACCTGAAAATAGAAATAAAGAACGTAAAAGATGAACAGGGAATGGGCCTACAAGGAGGAGGGATGGGAAGAGAAAAGGCTTTCTTTACATAAACAAAAACAGATGTGATACATTCTACTTCAGCTTGATGAGCAATTCCCTAGAAAATGTTTTTTCCAACGACTCCGTGCAAGGCAAATACCGTGTAAACCAGAAATTTAAAAGGCAGGATACACACAACAGGTAAATTATTTCAACAGGCACTCTGCTAATCTAAGTTTTGTACAGTAGGAGCACTAGCTTTCTTAGTTTTTCCCATGTCTGCGGACATATAGCCTTTCCTTCTGCGCACAATTTCTCACCATGTTGACCCAACTGATCAGCTTGATGTTTAACTTTGATACATTTCGTATACTTCATTTTCGAATCCGCCAGTGTTTCTTTGCATTTTCCTGATTTTTTCTTCGAGCTCTGTTCGGTTCGCTGTCGGCTATTCTAGTATTAGTAGTTTCTCTTCATTCTGATCGTCACTGCTGATTATTTGACACAATCGACTCCCCATTGTAGCGGAAGTACACAGAAGAAATTTTCTCATCCTCAAAAAATGCTAATTCTCTGTTAGTCATAATGCCGAACAGTCTAAGGACCTTCAAAGAACTCGAAAATTGGTTTTTCTTCTAAAATAGTTTTCGTGTTATTTCGTGTCGGCTGAAACTGAGACTTTTCGTGGTTTTTCTCTCGCCTGCTGACTTTATTTTCCTCGTTTTAAATCTGACAGAATCCCAGCAGTTAAAGATTCCTCTTCTGTTCTCATTTCTGCGTCAGAGCATCTCAAATCTGGCCGGTTAAGCTTACATATTCAATAATGTCCTAAATTCGTCCATGGAAACCAACTGTTCGAGCAGTTTGTCGTTCGGTTAAAGAGAAGCATTACGATTGCTGCAATCTCCGACCACACTGATATTACTTTGGACGCTTCTTCAACTCCTTGTATTATCTTTCCATCCATTATACAGTTTAACTGCTACTGGAAGAAATCCACCGTCCATGGATTTTCCATTACTGAAACGTGTCACGATGTTTTATCGATTCAAACCACACACCCCAGTAGGCGATGATTTGAAGGGCGTCGAATGGAAAGGCCAGTAAATATCTCTGAGTTTGCTTGAATACGGACGCTTTTGATGTCCTGACACTGAAGCTTCAGAGAAGGTAATTTGCCTCTTCAGGACCGGCCCTTTTTAAATGACCATCACTGTGGAATTAAAAATCTTCCGTCTCGAGTGGAAATGTTCCCAACGATGCATGCCAGTTTTCTCAATTGGCAGTGACACTCTGCTTGAAATATTTTACCATGGTAACATGATAATGAAGAAGTAAATACTGTAAATGAGAAGTAAATCTTCAGCTTCTTAGGTACTGAATTCAGAAGGATTTGAATACGACACTTTTCAGTCTTTATAAACCTTAGTATCACGACCGATATATTCACGGCCTCATTTGAGTCATGACCTGGTACTTTAATTTGCACCTGGGTCGATTCCCAGATGGAATTTTTCACTCAATAGATCAGAAAATCCTTCCGAGTTCGATGAAGTGCGAGTTCCTTGGGATATCCTCGACAACTCTCCCTCGACAAGCTTTGCCAAGATTGCATGCATCCCCTATAAACAGGCATATACAACTTGTTTTGCGATCTGAAATTCACTGATAATATTATCGTTGAGAATTCATTATCAAAACCAACATTTGCCTAAGCCCTTTGAGCAATAGCTTACGGTATACAGAGTAAGTCGATGGCCAAAGTGAACAGTTCACTGTTGAGCCACGACATATTATGGTATCCACCCGATAAAAAAGAGCTGATTTGGTTTGTTTCTGCTAGCCACATATATGTTGGAAAATTCGTCAACATGGCCTGATTTTTGCAGGATCAGGATCTACTGATCAGTGGTGAAACCCCCCTGCGTAGTATTTCATTTCATTGTCCTGAATACTAATATATTTGACTTTTTAAATAATTCAGACACGGAAACTTCAGTGTAAATGTTGTGACACAAATTTGACTACCCAATATAGCAAAAGGAGGCTGCTAGTTACATCATTTTGAAAAAATGTAATTTTGAATATGAATTGGGGTAACATACTAGCGTGAAGATAATGATTGATTTACGGCCAACACGATACTTTTTATAGCTGACTGGTGTCACCACGATGAGTCAAGCGACATGACAGCAGTGCCTGTCCTATATTCAGGTCAAGCCCTGGGTCAACAAAAATCACGAGCGGCAGGACACCAGATCCACGACGTGGATCGATAAGTGAGTAGCGAACCCCGCCAAGCGGTGATTGGCTGTATAACTATCCAAGTGGAGGAAAGGTTTGAAATATGGGTTAGACCAATAAGTTCCTGGTGCAACAACTGGTTGAGGTCACTCATTTTAGTATAAACAATGTTCTGAAAAAATGAAGCTTGATTAATTGGATCCAAAGACAATCCCACCCTAGCTGTAGTGGCGCACCACAATACAGTGCATTCCTTTATGGAATGAACATATCAGGAAATGTCTTAGGATACAATTCGTTATTACCAAAGATGTCGTACAGGGGCTTTATATCATTTTGTGGGAATTATTCAAAGCCAAAATATTATTATGTCTTATTTGACTCTGTCCAAACACTCTAAAGGTGAACCTAACCGATCAGGAGGTCCTGAATCGGAAGTAAGGCAAACAGTATGTGCAATAAAGTAGAAACGCAATGACCATGACGATTGGTATTGAGATAAAAGTAGAACTTGAGAAAAATTGGTCGCCACTTTCATCCTCAGCCCACAGTAGCATTACATATATTGTCGATCGTGATGCACTGGAAACTTTTATCAGCACATTTTTCGAGCTTTTTGGCTTAACTGACTTACGTCATATCATTAGTTATTGAAGTACGTGTTTGATGTTTATTAATCCAGCTTCGTCGGAAATCCTGGTAGTCAGTCGATGTTTTCGTCACCATGGGTCACCATGGTACCCAAAGCGTCAACTGACTACCATTATTTCCGAAAACGCTGTGTCGCAACCAAACAATAGGCACTTACGTACAACAACACCACAAGATACATTGTATTTTTTTTGATTCACTCCAAACAAATTTCTGCACTCATACATTATCAGGGTAATAGCAATAATTTTTCAAACGTTTGCCCTAATTTACGTCGATTTTTGTTGCCCTGCAGGTAGTTTAGCGTGCGTCTCCTCGATTGCCTATCTAACATGCTCTGAGTAATAAAAGTATTACACATAAGAATTGCCAAGGTATGGAAGAATAATTGTCCATCAGGGGTTCAAATTCCGTCACGATTTTGGCAAAAACTGGGCTTCATCCGAATCTGGGGCATATTCGTTCACCTTACATAGCAGATCACAAGGGATATTGTCCTGGAACCACTCTACGGCTTTCTATTCATCACGGATATAAAACAGATTAGTTTTGTGGTAAGGCTGTCATGTACGAGAACAAAAGGTGCTTATCGGACACCCGTATGCATGACTTTTGACAACACGGGTGTTTAAAGGCAAGAAAACCTCTACCTAGTGTTTCGGTTCCTTGACGACGTGATGAAAAATGTTTTTGTGGGTCTCACCTAAGTCGGATCGATAAGAAGCAAAATATTACAAAATATTTCTTTCTAGTTTTCAAGTCAACGACCAGATACAACGGATATATCGTATTGCTTTACGCCTGAGACTTAGTGAGTCAAATGGATGACTTTCCGCATCCGACGCTTTGATTTTTCTTGAGTAATAGAAATTGGAGTGTAAAAGTCTGCTTTGAGAAAGGGATGGCCTTGGTAATTGGAGCTAATGTGACCAGACCCTGTGCTAAAATATTAGGAGACCAGAAAAAAGTTGATTATTATCAGAACATTGTTTCACTTTCATGTGTATAAAGCTAGACTGGGTGGGTGGAGTAACAATTTTACTAACAAGATTATCTTCTGAATAAACGGATCTATCAAAATCAGAGTTCCAAAAGACCTAATAGCACGTCGGTTCTGCAAAAATCCCTGATAACGGATCACCGAAATCAAATCCGTGCTGTAAAACTTATAGGCATTCATTCTCTCTGGAGCGATAAGTTATTCGAAGCGTGCTGACTGTTGCCAGCAGATGAGTAACATTAGATCAGTCAGACATACATCAAATAGTGAATCAACAGAGTTACATGATGTTTGTCTCAAATGAGACGGGATAGTGAACAAGATATTCTCTGTAGAATAAACAGCTTCATTGCTGAGTAAGTTGCTTCAATTGCAGTGCGTAGATCATTCCGGTTAACTCTACTGTCGTAGAGAGAAAAACTGACTTGTTATAGCAGGAAAATGCTCCCATGAGTAAGTTCTATGTAACAGTATAGGATTTGACCAAAGTGATCAGGCATACACACAAACCAAAGCTAGTTACCGGAATTCCATGAAACTTTCCAGGCCCAGTATTCCCAGTGTACATAGGCCAGAAAAGGAAAGTCGGACATTTCGACATTTTTGCACCTACTGCGTAAAACCTTCCAAAGCTCCCGTTTCACCAATGAGAAGTAATTGCGTGCATACAGTCAGTTTTTACGGGAGAGTGAAAAAGAGTACCTAGAGAAAGCACAAGAATCACCGATCAGCGACGAAATCCAATGTAACACTTGCTGATTCGTTGATCTGCCTTCTCTGGAAAAGGGAAGTTTTAGTTTGTTCGCGGGTGTACAATCAATCACGCGTATAAAAAAGAACACAAAGGTTTTTATTGTTTTATACACGCCACTTGCCGCCGAGTTGCGCGAGTTCCAAGAAACACATCAAATCAGGTTGACTTTCGGCATATAAACAGTTCAGATTGAACCCCACTTTTCACCGCGTTGAGTACGGTACTCCATCTCTGCCAATGCGTGCACGTGCTTGTTTTAGGACTGTATTTCTCATGATCATGCACTGAACGATACAACATTGTTTTTTCCTAGCACTGAAAACTCATTCCATGATACTACTTTTATTAGAATTTCATGCTCCATAAGTGGAGCCATTTACTTTTTACTGTCCATGAATCTCCCTGACTGTTGTGAAAACAGGGTTGCCTGCAATCGACTTCTTCGTGCGAATGAAAGTCTCGTAAGTCATCAGCAAAGAATGATACCGAGTAGCTGTCAGATAATGTTTTGCATGTCATGAATTGTGACTCACTGCAATTCAATTCCGGAAGATGATAAACTGGAATCTGAAGAGAGAAAACAGTTAAAGAAACCGAAAAAATCCCATCATTTTCGGTTACGTTTTGCGCCAGACAACACGAGGGTAGATGAACCTACCAACACCACTGGCCCACTGAGACCTCATCTAACTGTCTGGACATGCCCTCGTAGATGAAACTCAAAATCGGGTCTCTGGTCTCTGTGGTCTATTCTCGCACGTTTACCAGATGTCACACAATTTGTTGAACTATTGGTCGTTGAGTTTTGTACGTTTGTTGACTTAGAATTACTCTATTACGAGCGTCCTGTCCCATTGGACATGTTTTGCCCGGAGTTAAAAGTCACAACATTAATAGCTCGATATTTCTGTCCAAATGTGATCGAAAAAATAACAACCAGAAAAGTGCTCCAGAAGGGAAAGAAGATACCGTGGAGTACATGGAAACCTTTCAATGGACTTAGTTTATCGACACTTCACTTTGCTTCCCCAGAACTATTTTTAATAGATTTATGTTTGTTTACCAAGGTGTCTGTAAGTATTAGGTGAGCAAATTGTAACACTGTTCCGTTTTTTTTTTGTAGTCCATTTTCAAGTGCAATGTCACAGAAGACCAGCAACCGTGAAACTGTCTCATGAGCTGGTTGAGAAACACGTGAAGGTTGAATACGCTAGGTGTAGTAACCAGTTCTTTGTGAGTGAATTACGGCCTAACAACAGTGCTATCACAGGTGACTATTCTCAAAGTATGTTCCTCGGAGAGGATAAAGGTTCACACTGCTGAAATACCACCTGTTGTATAATAGAAAGTATTGACCACTCCCTAAAGTCACCTGTGTTTGCTTGGCTGAGAAGGCAGGCAAGTGGTGTTATCGCCTAAATGTAATAGGGTCTTGTGATATAAATGAAGTGCATCTCAGGAATCAGGAAAGTTAAGGCCCTTGGTTTTTGGAACTCACGAAATGAAGCTGGGAAAAATTAAAACTCCTTTTTATGTTTAGCCTTTTCAGCATCATGTTAAACTATTAAAGTGTCTTGGTTTTCATCACATTAGGGTTTTAAATATCATTCGATGCTTAAACTTGTCACCCTCTGGCAAAAATGGACAAGATCAAAGAAGACAACCAAAAGCCAAAACAAAACGGTTTCAATCCTCCACTCTCGGGCATCAAACAACCAGAATCTATAAAGAGGAAATAAATGGCAAAGAAATGAATGTAGATGTTTTGTTAAGTATTACGTCCAACAAACTTTCTCCCCCGATCCTGACAAAACGTTTATTCGGCAGTGGGTATCGGTAAACAGTCAAGTGAACAGTCCGGTTTTAAACTCACTGAGTTAAAGAATACCTGAAACGGTAATTTTTAATATTGATATAGTCGAGCTACCAACCCGGAATGATTGTGCGTCTCAAGAATTATTTCGGTGATTTTTTGTTTTTCACTGCGGATTTCCGTATGGCTAGAAATTCGGTTCTAGCAGGCATGAACACTATTTGTACGAATAGCTAATTCTTATTTAACCGGGTATTTGCATGTCCAGATTAATTCCAATACTACGGGCAACAATGACTATTAGTTAAAAGTCACAATGATTTCACAGATCATCCAGCGGAAGAACTCAGAGAAAGGAAGATAAAAGTCAAGGAAAAAACGCATTCTCAAGGCCAAAAGAAGTTACATAAACGTAATAAGATGATTACCCGCGGGCACGTTTAAAATAAACTGTCACGCACACGGGTGTTTTTGTAATTTTCGCCGTTCGTTGAGGAAACTAGGTCCGTCCCATATTTCAAAAAAGTAAATCGTCAGATTGTGATTCTACTGGACGGAAATCACGAGGCACTTTCATGACTGAAATATGGTCACTTAAATATATTGGATCGAATTTTGAATTAAAATCCAAATAAAAACAAGCCTGATAAATTAGAGCACCAGAAGATTGTTACCTGAAGTTATTTTTAAACTCTATTAACATGACGTGTGCTAGCACTCAGAACATTGACAACTCATGTCCGTTTTTTCAGTTTCTGTATCGTTCTCCTAGGATTTCCCAACCCTTTTTTTGTGTCAGCGGTTTTTGAGTAGTCAAGAGATCAATAAATGCGTTCTCCGTGAACCAGTTCACTAGGACCATGTAGAAAAATGGCTAGTAGATGGGCCGTATCTATGATCCTGTGACACTCGATAGATTTCTTTTTTATTATTACAAAAGAAGATTCAATGTGAGGGTTGTTTTGCGTCCTACCAAAGGAAGAAAAAAGGCTTTTGTGCTTTTCTTACCCTGTATTCTATCTGAGCAAATGACTTAGTTTAATAAAAGGGAATCGGTTTTGGCTCGAAGTGAAACCAAATGTCCGCCTGGAATAGGAATTTATACGTCGTGCGGTTTCCGATCAAATATTCGATAAGCTCATCTGGAAAATAAAAATGAGACGACCCACTGAATTAACAAATGAGGTGTTTTGCGCACTATGTTTTGTGATATTTTTAAATACGCATGCGTGGATGTAAAGATCCCTTAATAAAAATTTATTTCTGGTCGATTGATTCAATTATTACATGTAAATTCAAGGCTGAAAACTATGTCCGTCGGTTGGAATTACACCGCAATTTGAAGACATTCCGGTAGAATGTCTATTAAACTACGTTAAAGATAGACACATTCTTCCTGCTTGTGACGTTGGACTGTTGTGCACAGCTGGCTGTTCAAATTATCCTCCCACGTTTCGAAACAACAAATCTCACTCTATAACATTTTATGCTATGCTTGGTATTAGCAGTAACCCAATGTCGTCAGGCTCGTCGTCACACTTGGCCTATTGGAGCCTTATGTGGTTCTCCGCACGAATTTTCAGGGTCTGTTCGCCGGTTATCCTTAATAGCACAGTGGAATTTTGTGGCCACTGCGCCCATGCGTAAGCATGAAATAAAAACAGACTGATGACCATTGGACCTCAAATTATGTAAACAATAAACAGAGTTGATATTATACTTTGACAATCTGCAACTTCTTGTGATCATTTTGTTAACTGTAATTAGTCGGAGGGACATAACAGTCGATTACAATTTGGAAATAACCCAACTACCAGCTCTGCTGTCTTGCTCCCCAGTGCCTCCTATCGATAAAGAGGTTCAATATATCCTCATAAATAAACTCGTTCATTTGTGTTGTTTTAGGCCGCGAAACAAACCCATCATGGTACTCAGAACACGAGTTGTAGGCTATTGATTGTGAGAAACACATCCCTCGATGAAATTAACGGAATAGTTAGCCTCACAAAGTCTGGTGGAAAACTTCAGAAATTGATTTATTTCCCGCATCACCATTGGTGAGTAGGATTTTTTTAGAGTGAGGAATAAGCCCATCGTAGTACTCAAAACACGAGTTGTATTGTCATTGTGTAACTAATTTACAGGTCAAAAGTCTCACTATTATAATTCATAGATTCATTTGTAACACAAACTAAAGATCGTTTACATGTTATCAACGATTAACTGTTCGGTAACGTTAGCTCGCAATGGACACCTCACCACAGCATTGGATATGACGCCAACTATTTAGGCATTCCCGATGACGTGCAGAGTGACAGACGTTTCGAGGAAAATGGAGAACTTTTGGCAGTGACGTTATCGACTTATTGGGGACACCAGGCATCAGTTACTCAAATTAATGGATCTGATATTATCTTGTATTTCAAGTAGCACCGTAAAAGCTTCTCCGACTGCTGACTCTTTCAGCAATCTCCTACATGTCACCTATGATTGAAACGGGATATTGAAGACGGTGGAGTTTCTCTCCAAAGTGCGCATCAGTCGAGATGAAGGAAAAGGATTGAGAATGTGGTTACCATCTGAGATGGTTGATAAAGAAAAGCAGTGCTCGACCACATTGTTAGATCTGGAGAGTATTTTTGGGACGTACACAGCATTCGTTTCAAGATAAATGGATTCAATTCAAAAGCATACCATTGCCGACGCCTTGGGATGAAGTAAATCAGGTCAACTCAAGTCAATGAAAGCTTTTACACACCCGATGTAGGGTGAATTTTTAGCATATACGTGAATTACAGAGGAATTCGAAAGAAAAATAGTGCGCACAATTCAATCACTGACGGAGATAAATAAGTAGATCGCGGATTACTTGTTTGCGGCCTAGGAATAAGCAGGCACGGTTAGGAACGAAGCAGTTTTTGTATGTAGACAAGCGCGAAAGAAGTATTTTGAATTTCGAGCCGGAGGAAAAGAATCAGACGGCTTTAGAAAAGGCAGAGTAAAGACATTGATTTTCGTTCGCTGAAAACCCACTAGTGAATTTATCACAGCAACAAAATACTTGCTTATGATACAGTCAATGAGAAAATCTCCACTGATACTGCTACAGAGAGAAAGCAATTCCAGAGATTTGGTGATAAGACCAAAGCGTTTCCTTCTTTAAACAAGCGAAAATAACAAAAGAGCAGTAACGCCAAAGAGGAAGAATCCAAGAGGTCAAAAATAAATACAAAATTTTAACAAGCTGTAAGTTTTCCTAGTCTGAGTGATCGAAAAAAGCCTTTTGACTCTCGTAAGCACTATCTAAACGTGACTACTCCAGTAAAGGTTGTGATTTAGAGTAACTCATTGGTAACGAACGGAAGAAGCTTTGGCAAGGTGTCGATTATCAAAGGAAAGATATAGAATTTTATGAAAAGCAGGGCACGCCAACTTAATTCAGGACATTAAGAGAAAACGAACGGGAAGTAGACCAGTGGTGAAACTCATTCGGATTATTTTCCATTTCGGTCTTAGAAATATCCAACATCATCGGCAAATTTGCACCCAATGAAGTTTGGTGAATGGGGAATTCAATAATACAAAGTTAGAAAAGCCATGATGATGGAATGGCGCCTTGAAAGCACCAGAGTTAACTTGAAGATAAGACGAGTGTGGTTTATCAGAGGAAGTAGTCTGTGTGCGATTAGGAAAGCCATCACGAAGGGTATTCAGAGTAGGACCGCCAGTCCCATTATCATGTAGAATATTCAAAAGAGTGCCGCGATGAGGTGAATCCAATGCTTCCATAAAGTCAAAGAAAAACTGGTCTGACAATAGGGCCACCGTCATCAAGCGAAGAAGCAATAAAATTGGGAATGTTATAAACGACGCAAAGAGTTCTCAGAGAGGATTTGTAAGCAAATTGTTTCAGGTCAAGATAATGAACCTTGGGAAACATGTGACGGAGCAGTACGTCCCCAAGTACTTTCAACAAAGCAGGTTTGTAGTCTACAGGTTGATTTTTGCTGGAGCTTTTTGGGTACAAAAGTGAAGTGTACACACCACCAACAACCGGGAATCACCCACAAATCAATACGACGATTTAAAGGATCAGTCAAATGGGGCTTGAGTTCGAAAGCCCAGGCTTTTAGTGACACAGGTGACAGAAAGCTGGGGCCACCAGGCTTGTGGCACTTGACTTACTATGGAACTCTGAGAACGAACCTGGGGGTAACTGGGTTGTGTTTACGGGATTCTATAAGTGGAGTGTGAAATGCCGATGACCAAGAACTCATGGAGGACTAGTAACTCAAATCCTTCAGGTTTAGGTTCAGCTGGGGCCTGACTTAGCACAATGGCTTCAAGACTTTCCACATCTCACGGCAGTTCTTGTTATCCAGTACAGTGTCTATACATGGATTATTCGAATTCCGTAGTTCAGTCTTCATGAGTGAAGATAGCTTTTTTACAGCATGATGCCGGACAGATTTGTATGCTCTTTCTTTAGCTCTAAGCAGTCACTTCAAGCAAGGCGAGAAGAACCTATCGGGCCGACCATGATAGATTTCCCTGGGGCGACAAATTTACAAAAAAAGTTAAGATAATCCGGTTGGGTGTTCATTGTATCAGGAGACATGATGTAAAGGAAAAACAGGAAAATCAGTCAAGCCAACAATTGCCCTGGACATACCGAGATTCTCAGGAGAGGAAGCTCATCTGCAGAAAGTGCGCGGTGAGGACAGGGAGCTGGTCAAAGATTTGCCTTTACAATACATTTTAGGGTGAAGAAATAAAGTACAGCGAAGAGAAGTGCTAATGGGAGCACGTATAAAAACGGTGAAAATATTTGGAATAATTAACTGATACTAAATCTAAAAGGGCATCAAATCTCATTAGGGAGCGCACAGGATTACAAACCCAGAGAGCTGAAAAAGGATAAGTCGTCTATTGAAATCACCTGCCATTACGTACAAGGACTGATCAAGACTTTTGTTGAGATAGCTAGAAAGGCTGTCAACTAATGGATTCATAACATCAGCGGGAGTATCTCGTATGACGTAAGAATCAATTGGGACAATATGACTACAGGAACGTACAAAGGGTGGCTTGAAACGAACTGCAACCCAAGTGGTGTCCATTCTAATGAATAAAAATGAAAGGTGAGAAGACTTGCACTACCAGCGACGGACAAATATTATTACCCCACCTTCTTGATTTCTTGAGTTCGCAGGCCGGTCTATCATGAAGACTTCAAACACGTCAGTATGTAAGACATCTTTTAGTTTCTTTAAACAGCCATTTTTTTCCTTAATATGTATTGCACCGACATGTTCTGATTCGCTTTTCAAAGTAATTTTAGATGCTCCATCGAGTTTCCCCAAAAGACGACGAAAGTTTGAAGATAATATGGACAGTGTCAACTTCCTGTAACAGTACGACGTCTTAGAGTAGATCTGTACCCAGCACGATGTTTTCGTGAGAGCCCACTTACCTTCCGTAACAGACTTTCCACTTGTTTTCTAGCTGCTTTTATAAAATGTTCGAAATTCGTTGCTAAGCGTGAGGGTCAGTAAGGAATTCGAAAAGGAGCCTCCATGATATAAAATTTATCCATGAAAGCTAATTCAAATTTGGGTTCAAAAAAGGATCCCTTTGTAAATCACCAGTGCTGGAAAAGTATTTGAATCAAGACCAGTATTCACTGACCCCACGGATGCAAGTGTCCTGTTACGCTTCGATTTCGAAACCGGAAATAGAATGGAGAAATCTGGAGAGATGGCTTTCAAAAGCCTCGATGAGTATTGGATTATTAATGCCGAACTTTTGATTTGCTGTTAAATAATTGACAGATTACATAACTGAATAGGATGATTTTAGGACATAATGCCAAATACGCAGTAATCTGACGTGCCGTAACCCAGTTCACTTCGGAAGGTAGCAAAAAGGATGCGCATGATGTTAGGTTACATGTAATCATTTCATGTTTACTTCCACAACGTTCTTTAGACAACATTCGACAAGGATGAATGTGCAGTGATTTATATTTATCAATACATGAATATAATGATAGTAAAAGCCGCTTTTATATAGGTCATAGCAGGTGTATGTTTGTAATAATAAGTATGTGAAACGATTACCCGATTTCCGATGAGTTGTTTGTTGAGACTATTTATTCGACGTGCGTTCCATTGGCTGCGAAATCGTTGAGGAAAGGAATTCAGGTAACCGGAATGATATGGTTACTTAGAAATACGCACCGCATTGGCTGCATGGGGTCACTCTCCTAAAGATTAGAGAAATAGAGTATTTTATTTACTGAACGTTTTGTCCATTATTTATGATGTTTTGTACACGTTTGTGCGATATTTAAGCTCCACTGAAAGTTGGTTGCAATTTCATGATCAAACAAGAATGGGAAAAAGTCTACTAGAGGTGCAGTTAGCATTACCCTTCAGCAGTGAAAATACATTCGGATAAAATGAAATTCATAAATTATAGAGATCTCAACAGATTCACGGGATGCTTTCTTGTTTGCATTTATTCTTCACTGGACCTTCCTTGGTTTCACTCCAGTTTACTTACTCCATGGGATTTACACTGGTGTTTTGTCAAACCGAAATAACACGGTGGGCACAATTACACTTTACATTTATGAGGCTTTCTGACAGGCTTTCGCCTCTTTGGCCACTGTAAAGATACCGCCAATTTTAACAGACCAAACCAATATAAACGAGGTCTGGTCCTGATCACCTGCAGTCCTCATTACCAATACTTCGATGCAAATTACCGTAGTGGTATTTGTTTCCGCATTATCCGCATAGTTTGGTGATTCCGAAGTTAGTAAAACCATAAAAAAACAAGAAATAGTTCCGAGGCATGAAAATAAATCATTCCAGGACGGGGAATTACTGATGAAAACTTGTACTCTCCCGCCACTAATTATATGCATATAAATATATTTACAAAAGGACCCAGGGAGTTGAGAAATAGGTTAAAGTGAATTCAATAGTTTTTGTAATTTATGTTTACTTGGACATTGGAATATACCTGAATAACTATCTTTAGTATCAAGTAATAGGTCTCCACTTCATTTGAGTTATTTTGTCTGTGGAAGTTCATTTGTGTACTCGTACAAATGTAGGGAATGGACCCTTCTAGTCTTGGGGTCTTTTGTGCTCATTATGTGTTCGGAGAGTTGCGCCCTAATGTCAAATTCACAAAGAAATTAAAAGAAAATTTATCACCTTCCTTCGAAGATGTTCTGGTAAAAAGATGCTCGGGCTGATCGATCGAGCCTAATAATAACCACAAATCTACCTGCCTGGTGCAGTATAATCACTTTTGAAGTTCAGTATTCATGTAGCAAAAACGAGATTTAGTACTCTTTATTTACAGAGAGCCGTCAACGCGATACTTCTGATTAGGACTTAGGAGCAGATTAACTGGTGGTTCTGTCCCATATTTTTCGTGCAGATATTCTACTTCCTCTGGAGTGCAAAGGGTGAGAAGGACAATTAGGCAAATGCTGATGGAGTCCAGTAGCTCTGTCCTAGTTAGCTAGCGTAAGAAATCAAGAAAACCGTGACCAGTGCAATCTTAGCCTATATGCTCGAAGCAGGGTACAGACGAACACGAGATGAAGCTCTCACTTTCTTATCTCAAATATTGATAAGAGACATCTAAATAATGAAAACGTGGTTTGCAGGCGAACCAACTCAGTAGTCGTAATCACATAGTTAGAAAGAAGCTGTAAGTAGTAGTCAGCCGGAGGATCGACATTTCTGAAGCTTCGAAGTGGAAAAGATTTATATGAAAGGAAGTACGTATTTCATTAGTGGATTATTGCTTGACTAGTCAAATACGCGTGTGTCTCGCACGTCTTACATTCCGGTTCAGTAAGATCCCAGAACTCTGGAAACTATTGTCTTCTATTTTTTGTTTCAGGCAATTTGGGGTCCTCAGAGTAGTTGAATGGTTAACCTTTTTCTGAGTAAATGAATGGGAATCATGAACAGAAAGATGATTTATCCGAAATCTTTTGTACAGAGGACCATTCCTGTCTTGTTCGACAAACTGTTCTACAACTACACCAGCTTTCCTTTTGACACACGCGTATGAAGGATAATTGCCATAATGTTCAGTAAGCTCTAGCAGACTGGTAACATAAGAGAGAATCTTCATTTCCGAAACGGTTCAATCGATACTGACATGTTCACCGATAACTAATTTTGTTAGGTTTTACAGATGTATAGTTTCCAATTTTCCCTGCTCGGAAATTCAAGCCCGTGCTTCTTTTGATTCAAAGTATGATTAAGCAGTTACTTTCTCATAATAAAACTTTCGAAGTCAGCAATTAACTTTTGATCTCACTGAAGAATGGACTTCAAACCACATTTCCAAATTGGACCTTGACAGCCAAGGTGCTTCCGTTCAATATTCACCTTGTCAAAATTTGTGTATTTCGAAGAAAAAGGTAGGAGAAATTCACAGAAAGGAAACAAGTTTTTAGTAATAACCCACGTCAAACACATGTATCGAGAGCTCTTGAAAACATAATTAGTATCTCACTTTTGGGTGAAAAAAGACTCAACATATTTCCAATTTACGCCATGGAATATAATTATGGATTGTAGCATGCAAATACCACTTTGTATGTACCTAGGTACTTGTGAAAAGAAAGATGTGTAGGGAACAAATTGGCTTATTGCACATATTTAACAGCCACTCAAAGATCATGTGAAGTATCATTACAACTCTAAAGAGTATCAAGATGAAAAATAGCTATTTTCGGGGGAGCAAGCTATGCTGGTAATATCTGATTGTGTGAATCAATGCCCATTTTACAATGGATATCTCAAAATACAGAAAGGAGTTTTACATTTTACCACTCATTCGGGCTCTGAAGAAACACTGTGAGACGCGTGCAATAAGCTTCCCTTGATATTTATCAGCATCAAAATGTTACATGAAAGACAAAATAAGCCCCAAGCCGACTCCAACCCAGCTCCACAAACTATATGTGGCTCTTTTCAGATTGCAGATTGTTCATGAACACACGTCTTGAGTACTTTCGACGGCTATTGACTAAACTTGTATGGGTAATCAATCGATACGCTTGTTTTTTTAAAGTTCTACAGATCAAAACTGATAACATGAGATGGAGTTCAGCACAAGCTGTAGTCAACTGCTGATTTCAAGAACGGTGTACAAAACATACTTTTAACAAAACCTAAATTGTCTACTGATCAGATCTTACTTCATTTCTTGTTATCAGAGTCCATAATAATAACTGGAAAAGGTCAGAAACTGTACCGTAGATAATTCGAAGACTGTTTCGGGGTCCATTTTGTCAAGGTGAGAAATGTCGGAGTTTATATCAAAGATGTTCTACTATTCGAATGAAATTGTTTTCCATGCTCGAAACGGCCATTCAACAATTTCGGACACTGAAGAAAATAGGAACGCTTACTTCATCAGCAAAAAAATATTGGTTCTATGAAGCACATTGTCATTATCGGAATAAACCGTTTACCACTTAGGCTTTACAGTTTTCGACTGATTTCCTACAATAAGCTCTTACTATTGATAAACGACAGAAGTTCTAAAGAAATTATTGTATTAATGGAAAAACCAGAGGAGAAGCATTCGGGCAAGAAGCTGCTTTGTTCTCATCTATTCTTGCAGAAGTGACTATTCTAAATATGTGAACTTGTTCGGGTGAATACGGTGAAGCTTCACGCGCCGAAAAGTGGAAAAAACGTAGCTCTTCTCTCAGTATGCGTACTGAATGCTCCCTATCTATCTTGTCTCTATTCCGCTGTTGAACTTAGTGAAAATATATAAGTAATGAGTGCATGAACGACGGCATCTCGATATGTATCGTAGTAATTCATTTCATCTGCACTGCACAGGCAGTTAGGTGATGTCCGCAAACTACCATCTTTCCCGACAACCCGGGTGACCCAAAAATAAACACGTACAAATATCATATCACATGAGCTTCGATTTTTAAATCCATTCCAATCTATCTTGGTTAGGATACACCAATTTGCGGTACAACTCAGAAAGCCTACTCTGAGAGTAAATGCACTATTGATAAGACTTTTATCAACGAAGAAACGCAAATTTGCGTAGCATTTCTTACCACAATGTATACATAGTGTTTTCTGACTTGAATTAGTCGTTTGTTTCAATTCTGTCAATATTGTAAAATCATAAACTAGGCGGGCAAAGAAACATTTGTCAGACTGGGTTCCTCTTCTCTGTATATTCCCAATCAGTCATCGAAAGGCAGACTCGCAAATTATGGTCTCTAGCCTTTGTAATCTTTAGGACAATTATTGTAACCTTTTTGCAAATGGTCGTGCTCAGGTAAGAGTCATTTTACCCAAAAAAGAACACAAGTTTCTCGGGTCTAGCTAGGAGGTTTTCAAGTAAATTATTCGTTTCTGAGTAAGCATGGAAATAAACAACATCCCTTGGTACACTGTTGAATAATGCGACTATCTTCACGCGTAACAGAGAAAAGATCCCAATGTTTAAGGTGTCAATCAGTTTTCTTACTTGAATTTCCGGTCAACTTTAGTTTAACAAATAAAACAAGTTACAGTACTCGAAACTTGCAAGTTCGTTTCGGGTTATAAATGTGACAAACGTTTTAGATAGAGAGGGACTATAAATCTAAACCATACAGGTTCAGGTAAAGCATATTTTCGACAATGGATGGAACAGACATGAGTAGGTAATATTTACAAACTATTCGTGCTGTCGAAAACCTGTTTGTTATTTGATATGGCTTTTTTCGTGACTCTTTTTTTGTAGTTGTCATCAATCCTCATTCTACGTATGTCCATAACCTAAAAAATGACTGGATAGTACGGCAAGACAAAAAACGCTTTGATCAGTACATCCGGCAAAGTGGTTCCGCATTTATTCTGGCATTGGAGATCAAAGGTTTTCCAAGGTGAATGTTACTAAGCTGACAAAAGTACCAGGTAGTAGAGCGGATTCTGTGCAATATTTACGAATCATCGTCGATGTGAATTTGTGGTGTTCATCTCATACGTCTTGCCTCGCGAATAAACGTCACAGACTGTCCTACCAAATACGGGAGTTCATAACACGTAAGGTTAAAAGGAGTGGTGTCTACTTATTGAATTGCCCATGTATTTCACGAATCCCTCCCCCCCCCCTACTTTCCCCCCGGTAAATTGACCGATCCTTTGCAGAATAAACTTATAATTCTTTACCGGGCTTTGTCAGGTACATTTCATAATATTAGGTGAAAGTTCTGCTAAGATGTGCGAACTACACCTGGCAGCATCCGGAAAGTTCACTAGCAAAATCACTACAGAATCCATTCAACCTCTATACAACGACCTATCAAACTATAACTACCCAACTGCCACACGTTGGGCTTTCCGAGTCATAAGTCCTCGCAATACCATTTTCAAAATTTTATTCTCTCTTAGCGGGCTCGAATGTTTACGAACTGCGGGCGAGTACCTGCTAAATCTCCTAGCAATTTTTGATATGTATTCGTTATTTTCTGATTCGCACACTTTGACTGGGTGCTGAATGTAAAGTTAATTTGACTGAAATGTGGAAGTCTGTCTAAGCAAAAGTCTGACAAAAAACAAACATAGCCCTACAACCTCATTTTTTATCATTCGAAAGGCTGGGTCCCTAACAAAAGAACTCCGAATTTAAAAAAAAAGTTCAAAAACGCTTTAACCCTGCAAAGAGCAAACAAATAGGACATGACTTTCCATTAAAAAAACGCTGATAATATGAGGGTACGCAAATTATAACTTCATCTAGTGTTGCGAGCTTGACTTGACAGTCATCATTTTATTCAGGTAAGAATATGCCATTGAGCAGGCTGACAAGAGTTTGGCATTACCGACTACACGGAATCAAGTCCACCGGGAATTGGCGCAACTTGTCTGTCTTCATGTTATCAACAATCTATCGGAAAATATCTTGAGGTAAAGAAGAAGCAAAACGTGTGGTTATTTTTTCAATGTTATGGGTAAACGTTTATTGTTCTCCAACACAGCACTATCGGAATAGATGGTAGCCAGTCGGTATTTCGGTTACCGCGGATGATTTTTCTCAACACCAGTTTGCAATCGAACTACGGACTGACCGAATAATCTCATTTCAATAAAAATAAAAGATATGGAATGCGAACAGGCTCGCCCCCGGTGACATCATCCTCGTTGTTGATGCAGTTACTTTTATTAGTTATAAAGACACAAATTATCAACTCTGTCTTCAGAGATCAGATTACCCGATAAATCTATTTCCTGCCAAAACAGTTTCGGTAAAACACTTAAACTTCTTTGGCTGGAATCCAAGATTGACCCTCAAGTTCAACACCATCCATTCGCTAAAACTTTGGGTGAAACCGGAAATCGATAATCCCCGGAATCCTTGTTCCTGGTTCTTTTACAAGGAACGGAATAACAACCTTTCCTCTACTATCCTTTCTAATTAAGCAAAATCAATTTTAATCACTAACCAGTGACCTTTAGAAAAAGATATTGTTAGTAAGTTTTGCTTTCCTAACCTTTAAATGTAGCTTTACTAGCCACGAGAATGACTTTACCGAAAACGAGTTTCCTCGCCATTCTATACCACCTTTCATCTAGTTCTAGCCCTTGCACAACAACGGGAATCGAAGCCACTTGAGTGGCTCATGGACAGAAATCAGACACACTGGGAGCTGCCATGACTAGCAGTCGCGCAACAACTGTACTCTATGCTCTCACTGCTATCGCGAGTCCAATAATCAAACGGAATTTAGACACCGACTCTAGAAAGAAAACCGCTTATTAAGGGAACGGGCAAACGGGAGAAGGTGTAGCACTTCATAAGACAACTGACAAAGGAGGTATAAACAGCGGTGATCTTGATCGTAGGAACAGAGAAGGCCAATCGTGAGAATCGAAGAATGGCGGGTAAACCAACCAATTGATGGGAACAGGGTGTTTCTTGCCAGTCGTGGAACTCCTCGCAAAAGCAAGTACAATATGTGAGAATAATAAATAAATCGTAATCTGCACCTCCATATTGTGGAGCCATTTCTTCAAGCCCAGGTTACCATGAGGGAAGAAATAAGTATCTATGTTTCCCATTATCCAGATTACACTTGCTTAATTTATCACCAAGGGTACATTTATAGACCTATACTAACATAAGTACTCCTACCTATTATCTACCTCTCAACAATTTACAAAAATTCAGGAAGGGATCCACGACCAATAAAAGACAGCCAGGTGGGAAAGTGAGTGCCGATTGTACGAGCTTGGTTGTCATAGCAAATCTGCCTGAAGCCTAGAAGCCTTCAGCTGATAAATTCTCGAACAAGGGACTGATCTAGAGAAAAACTTTAGAAATGGAGTTGGCCCAAGTTTGTTTTCCATTGATGCGCAACAAATGTAAATCATGCTAGTAGTAGGTCATTTTACCTCAGTCTGGTCCGCATTTGTATCTCTAAGAAAAAATCGGAATCGACGCAGGCGTGATCGGAGGGTTCCACGTATACTATGACACAATAACAAATTTTGATTTATGAAACCTCTACAACAAACCATTTTTCGTGTATTTTTGATGCTCAACATATACATCAATGTCGTGTTAGCGTGGTTCGGTATGGCAATGGCGGCAATATTGAACAGTTCATTGGAAGTCAGAAAATCTCACTGATTTAGTAGACAGGAGGCAGATAGATTTTCAACTGACTACAGGGCCAATATTTCTGGGACCTCATTTGGATTAGTTCCGTAAATGTTACCACATGAACACGTTTTCTTGCGGTACTCACACAAATGTTGTGCCAGATGAAAGACGTAGTGGGCAAAAACCAACACATTCTGATTGTATATTTGTGTCGTCGGCATTACGATAAAAGAACAAACAAAACGATACACGATAATTCAGTGAAAGAGCTTCCAGTGAATTCCTGTAAGCCAAGCAGATGACAGTTGAAAGTGCCTGAGTTCTTGGTCTATCTGTAGACGGAATTGCTCGTCCAATAAAACGGGTCACGTGTTACAGTCGATTTGCACTGTCCTATTTTTGTGACATGATTCAGCACCATATGAATTGTTAGAAAAACCTTTCAAAGGAAATCATCGCAACAGCTGTGAATTAGCAGAGCTCAATCAGCTCGTCGATGCGAGTAGACAACTTTGTCGAAGGACTGTTACTATTACGGCCCCTAACAATGTGGAATTATTGATTTGAACTAAAAATAGATACATCCTGACTACCAAGCCAAACGTTCTTCGGGGAAGAATAATTTTTCGAAGTTCCATGCTCCAGTTCCTATCCCATATGAGTTTGTATCTTTTGTAGTCGAGAGTCTGTTCAGCCATTTGCCAAAAGAATTTAGCCTAGATAAATCATGGAAGAGTCAATGGGTTATGATTCTCATTACCCCCCCCCCCAAACGGCCTGGTTTGATTGTGATAGAGGCTCCGTTTCCATACTTGAGAAGAAATTTGTTACTATCTCTCAGCATTAGATTCCGCAGGCAAGCAGTTACTTTCTGTGGTGCAGCACTGGTTAAATGGTTGACATACTGTGCTCCAGAAATGCCCCAATAAGTCATTGAGACCAGAAGAGAGTCATCATACTGATTATTAATACATATATATATATTCCGGACTTTACGACGTAAGTGTGTATGGCAAAAAGCATTTATTATTTTCGTTTTCTTATTTCACATTAACTCACTTGTGCGAGTTGTTCACATACACAGGGCGTCGAATTTGATTAACTCTTTGTGCTGTTTCACACCAGAAAGGAAAGCGAAGACGCGGAATGTTTTTAAATTCACTGTCTGTCAAGCGTTTGGAGTGCATATCAGGGAACAGTTGCACTAAGGGGCAACGTTTTATGTCATGGACAGTTCGATCCCAAAAATCACGGCTTCATTTTTGCCCCAACAGTAGACTGGAAACGATTCGACACAACGTAGCAGCTGTTACAATATTCTCCTTTAAAAATAAGATGAACCAGATAATCTACAGATGATTTTATAACATCCTGTTTTGAAGGGTCCAAGAAATAACAGATCTATATACATCTAGATCACCGAAGGTTGAGTGCATCAGCACCAGCCGTAAAATATACATCTCCAAATATTGTTTTCAGTATGAGCTGAGTTGTTATCTGCAAAATTTATTCAACCAATTCGAGGTTAATATTATCATATCTGGGTGTGCCACTGTAAAATAGTAAGGCTGAAGTTACGTGAATTGGAGGTTTATCTCCTAAAAAACTATTTCAACTATCATATACGTGGAGAACATAATAGAAATTGCATAACAAAAACATCCGTTTAGGGCCCCATGATTTTACTTTCAGGACACTCAGAGGAAATGCAGTCGATTCCCAATGAAATATCATTCCTCCCTGCATGATCGGTCATCGTGTCACGTGTGATCATTCACATCTAAACACACGGGCTTTGACCAAATTCCCATCATATTTTTTAACAGAGTTTAGAAAACTCCAAAAGAAGTCATCATAATTCATCACATTTCATGTTGGTTACTCATCCACGTGAATTAGCCACCCGATACACCTCGCTATTACATGAGTAATATTTCGTATTTGAAGCTGTACACAGGGTAGCACTGGTTTCGCAAATTTGATGAGGAACGTTTCACTGAGCTAAGGCAATAGCAAATAGAATATCTTCCAGCAAGAACAAACACATTTCTGTTATATTCCTTCATTTATTCCAATTCATTTTAAATATGGTTCATTATTTTGGGAAGTTGATAGCTGTCAACATGAAGGGACAGTAAAAAGCAAGATGAGTTATCAAGTTGAACATGTTTTTGCCCTTCGCTTGTAAAACTATACACGATTCATTTATTGTTTACTGTGTTCTCACATTTTATTCAAAGACGGCTGCAATTTAACCGTTGGAATAGACCAGTTTACTTTGAATTGAAAATACTGAAAGAAATATCTGTATGGTTCTCATAAGAGAAAAACCACAATACTGTAAGTGGTGAACTAGGCTCACAATAGGGAAATGATTACTCATCACCGTACAGTATGAACACTTTCAAAGAACCACCGATACCTTAAACAGTATGAATCTTCAATTTCAGTGACACGTGAAATGATTAGAATTGATAGATAAATTGAAATAATAGTTTGGGACACCACGTCAAGATTAACAGCATACCTCACGAGCAGTTTCTCATATTCCTTTCCTCAAGATTTCGCTTCAATAATTCGTCATTCCATGCTTGGAGATTCGTCCGCAAATGCCAAACCAACCAACAACACAACTTGAACATTGCCTGCGTCGATGAAGGTAACCAAGATTCAGTAGGATAAACTTCACTCAATATTCTGCTTATTCCTGGAAATATTAAAAAATCTACAGCTGGTTGTTCTCTTGTTTATAGAAAATTTCATTATTTTAGTACTATTAATAAAAAACCCAACAATAATTTGAAATCGCAGGTGGAATAGCTGCCAAACAAAGCACCGAATGACTTCGAATGAAACCACACAGCTTGTCGAATAGGGGTAGATCTATTTTGATGACCATCAATTACTTACTTATTCAAACATCATCTTTCACTCCATTTAGCCTACAGTAATATATATTTCTCACGGATGTCGTTAGTCAATGTAAAATCCAATTATCGGTTCTATCATACCAGGTGTCTATTCTATCATTAGAATGTAAATGACAATCTTCCCTATGGGTTTATAAACCCCGTGCACGAGATCGACTACTCGGTGTGCGTGGCTTGATTGACCTATCACTGTACTCAATTTTGGACAGCGCGATGAGTGGATCATGTACTAATTTTGCATGATCACAGTAGAAATTAATGGGCGATTTCTAGAGTTGTAGTTTTAATGACCAAGTAAGATCATCACTGGTTGTAATATAGATGCAATGTCCCCTTGTTCCTATGGAAGGATAATGTGAGGATCAATACAAACTCAGTGCCTTTGAAAAATTGACCTGCCCACACATCTCTATCACAATAACTATAAGGTTCTAAAAAACAAACCAATGTATGGAGATAGGGAACAAACTATCTTTCCTTTTATCCACCTGCCTATCCATTTACCTTGGTCAACGCAAATCCAATACAAAGTGATTCATGTCTAGAAAGTGAGCATTTGACCGGTATTCAATTTGCCCCAGATGATGTATTTCCGGTCCTACAAAAGGCATCAATATCAACTGGGCTAATCATCTGCTTCCTGAATTCTGAGTCTAACGCATAGATAAAATTTATCCAACGACCCTCACTGCCCTGGTTGCTAGTCAACTATGTTGAGTAGATGCTTATTCATGACATAATTTAAACATCAACCGGTCACCTATGCTTATGTTCACTGGTTACATGATTCTTCCATCTCCCAGTACTCTTATCACTTCAGACTAAATTAGTAAGATATTCTACAGGTTTCCCAACAGTTTTCTATTACATGAATGTGATTGAAATGGCTTGTGGAAGAAAATTAACAGAAGGTACATGCTCACCCACAACTCGTGTTTTTCTACGCTTTTATTAGGGAACATGCAATGAGTTCCAGCTGGATAAACCATACGATCCGTTAGACATTATTCGCATTAAACATGAATTCAACCAGCAAAACTCACGATATGGCTGATTTTGTCCATTTAAGTCCCAAAAGGAAAATTTTGGATGTACACAGTCAGCGATTTCACACAACACAAATGCAAATTGTGTGCGCACTTCCAACTATTAATCGGCGAATGCTTCTCTAACTGTTCATTATCCCGTGGAGTGGAAGAGTTTTACACAGGGTTCAAAAACTTTTTGGAGATGAGTAGAATAGGCTTCTCATATTTTACTGATAATACACAAAATGCTAGCATTTTATGCTTGATCTAACAGAGAACATGAGCAATATTCAGTTTGTATTCTTATCCGACGCCTATGTTTTTCTGCGCACTTTCACTGCACGTCTGCCTGTAAAGTTCCAAAGGGAAAAAACTCCATCAAATCAAAGAAAACGTAGATATATATGACTACGACTAATACTACTACTACAATGAAGGATTACGTGACCATAAAAACACAAAACGGCTCTGGAGTAACTTTGTAACTTTGTGTTAGACAATGTTCATTTGCTCTGAATTTTCAACATCTCAATCGGATACTGTTTAATTTTGCTCACATTTGTGCTGAATCTTCCATTTTATGCAACATTTTGTTTCAACTGCTTAAAACTGAGCCTAATAACAATAAGTGCTTTCGGCATGTATGTTCAACTTGAATCCGTTTCCACCTGACTTTTCAGAACCACACTAGCAAGCTCAGAGTGCTTCAATTATTGATTCTCAAAACACTGATTGGGCAAGTATTACAATGATCCAACTTTCTTAAGTTTATCCTTCTCTTAGTCTCTTCTTCCCGTGTAATCACAGCGCTTTATGGAATGGAAGCATATGGTGTCCCCCTTTCACTTAGGTAACTCAACAAATGTTGACCTGGCCAGAAATATAGCAGTAAGCAGTTGGAACCTGCAGAGACCTACCAACTGAATGTGATAGAGGATATGACTAACCACGACCACACTTTTTCGGTAACATGATTTATTGAACCACGGCGAGTTTTAGTTCGTAGTCTTCAGTTACTGGTTTGAGACTCCTGGTTTGCTTATATTTCCGTAACACGGATCTGATTGGTGATAGCTAGAATCGCCGCACCAAGTTCACCAGTGATAGTTGTGAAGTTATTAATTTTAATTCTGCATCTATTTTTCTAGAAAATGAAATGATCTTTTGAAATCAAAAAAACACTTCTGTTCAATCTACAGGAGTACAAGTGGGATTACTCAATTTATTTCGTAGCGTACTCCAATAGACTTTGTTTTATTTAGGTCAACTAATTTGGGTCATCTTTATAGCTGAATCACAACGTTTGTTCCCACGGTAACCAGTGATTGTTTTACCAGTAGCTGAGGTCGAAAAAGGACGTTCTCCGTTGATCGACAAAAAGAGAAACAGTCCATCGCTCCTATATCCACAAATTAAGCCAATATCACGAGCGTGTTTCCAAATTGTGATGATTTCCAACCACGCGGCCTAGACCACCTTTTCCACAAATATTCCCACCCGTCAGAAAAAATAATGACATTATAGAATGTTTCATCATTGGGTAGTTTTCAGGAAGGACATTGATTGGATTTGACAAATAATTTATCGAAAGAAAAAGGAAGGGTACATTTTTGTTCAACGCGCACAACAAAATAACGAAAGCTATCTCAACCACCCCATTTCGGTCTCTCGTTAAATTCTTTTACACCAGTGTGATGGAGGGTATATACTCCACAGTCCCAAAACTCTATTACACTAAACACCGGTAACGTGACCCGAGACCTGCAGTGAACAAAAACCCCAAGGTCCCAGTAAGTCAGGTCAGGTGACAAGCAAGGCCACGGGGGATTGTTGTCTACTACCAAAGGAACCGGCTGTGGCGGGATTCAAAATTCCGATCTCTGATGTGGTATTCAAATACTCTAAACAAATCAACCCCGATCAGGTTAACGACTAACCTGAAAGAAAACAGGTTCTTATTTAGATAGGGCAAACTATTTCACACAAATTATCTGTCTCAGGCATGACTGATGGACCGCTTGTGCACTGGAAATGACTTATTGATTCGTCTCGGCAAAATTAAAGCTGTCATTTCAACAAATAACTTGCAGTTTGGGCGTTTTTTAAGCTTATGCCAACTAAGCGGTCGCAAAAATCATCTCCTATTTCTCATCTCACTACAGATGATTTTCTCATGTGACTGGCCAAGACGAAAATAACAAACTTCAAATACCGAATAAATATAATGTTTGATTCTACTTCTTACCTATGAATCCCTTCCATACAGGCTAAAATACACCAACTCAAAGAGGAATTTTCAACTCTCACACATATTCCATGTCTTATGACCTTGGGTCTTCTGAATACCAGATAAGTCTCATTTGAGTTGTGGTTAAAGTTATCAGGCACGCCCGTATGCCATTCGTCTCATGAGCCTAACACCATAAGAACTCAAACGTTGTTCCACAGATCAGGGGCATTATACTGTCTCTGTATGCGGTGGTGCAAATAATAAATATATTTATGGTTCTGAGTGGGATTGAGTGATAAAATAATAGAAGGATGTGGAAAATCAAAAGCCATATTTAGTCCCAAGTAATAGGATAATAAGAAATTCATCACAAGGATGATGATAATGTTTTTGGGGAAACCTTATCAAGGATTTCTTGATAAGAACAACATTTCAAACTTAAACCAGAAAATATCATGTAACAGCAGTAAAAGCAATCTTCATTGTGGTTCTGGGCTGTAGAAACGAGAGTCTTGCGAAGTGGACAAACGCAAAACGGTTAGTGGAAATAGGATCACGCGTCAAGATGAGATCGACGCATTGTACGGGAGGTTCTTTGACGTGGTGCTCGTTATCGACGAAAGTGAAATGAGATCAGTAAGAATAGTCAAAGAGCAAACACTGCATATCAAAACCCAGTATGGTACTTATTGAACATATATAAACAGGAGAATGAAATGCGGATAGAACTGTGAAACTCTAACTGAACAACTTTGAGTGGACCACAGTTTTCAACGGATTCTGCACAAGCTCCCACCGGTCATATGGACGAGAAGACAATGGATTGGGTTGATCACTGGTCTAGCTAATAATTGTTTTCGTAGTACAGTAAAATGGGCGCGGCCATGGTATGAACAGGTCTCTACTGTGTGGTTGTGGTGGTCAGAAATAAATTCTTACGGCAGTGCGCGATAATCGTTGGTATGTTTTCAGGAATCAGTCGAATATCCGTAGCTTGCTGTCTTCGCTGGAGTAGATGAAGAGTCAACAAATTTCACCGTGAAGTCACCCTCATGAACTGCCAGGGCACGTAGAGCAATCATCGAAAACCACTGCTCGTTGTCCGGCCTTATATTCCTAATGTGGTCATGGCCGTGATATAGTCCAAATTATCAACTTCAAGAAGAGAATAGACTGTTTTTTCGAAAGAAGTAGGCAGTTTATGATAATAGAAACAGTCAATCAGTGTCATTGGTCCGGTAGTTTCGATGATAAACTCAACATTAGAAATCATGAGAGCATTGTACAGCTTTCTTATCTGACTCTTTAAGTATCATCGAGGTTGTACATCCACCGATCCTCAAACGGTGATGCAAACCCGGATGAACGCCTCTGAGCCCAACACCTTACAACTGGGTCATCCTGGCTGGCTGTCTGCGGTTCCAGCTGTTTACATCAACAATTCACCATACAGCGCTGTTTCATCACAGTGTTTTCCAAGACAATAACCAATTTTCCGAGGGGGCTTTAGTGCATATCATTACCGAACCGTCCATATGAGGTCCGAGTCCAACGAAGTCATTTGCCTTATATGAACGACCTACAGAGCTTATCATTTATGTGATTGCGTGAGTAAGAGAAATCGAAGGGTTATAAATATGTTGATGTGCCTTTCATTCCCTAATTATTTTCAAAATTTTTGCACACAGTGAACTATCGCATCTCCAGTGACACTCGCCAATCTAGACTCCATTACGTGCAATATTTTTGGCTGCTGTCTAATTGGCGAATATGCATTAATTTCTCCATCCAACCCTGGAAAAAAATTCTCTATCTTAATCAAATTGGGTCTGGTCGAAAACTCAACAAAAGAGCTACTCCCGGTAAGTTCAGCATTTACTTATCAGTGACGAAAACCATCTGGGATGAATTCCGTATTCATAGTCTTAAAATGTATTGATGGTTGACCTTATACCAAATTAGAGCTTTCCAACTTCATGCATATTTATCTTGGTAACCAAGGTCACGCACTTTTAAGTACTCGAGGGATAATACAAAACCAGTGTAGGTGATGATACTATATGTAGAATTTCATATCGCAAATCTTTAAAAGAACGATATAAATACATTTTACGTGATGGAAAATTTACTTGCATCGTTCACATCGAAATATCAGACGTCGCATGCCAGAAACGAACCGGCGACGCTCCGATTACTGGGAGAAAGCTTCACCAAATGGGCTATCGGGACATGGCCGGTCGGATGTGAATAAAGTAAGTGAATGCAAGTGAATTTTCCATCGCATTGCATCACGTTCATCCGTGTGATGCTCGTCCCACTTAGAAATGACTAACGAGGCTAGCCCAGTGAATAAATCTAGGACAGTGGCTGTGTAACATGGAAATAGTTGTTCGCGCATCATCAATTATTCACTTGCGTTATTCACTCCCGACTGACGGTACCACGACAGCTCAGTTCGAGAAGCATCTGCCTGGTGACCAGAGAGTCGTCAGTTCGTTTCCGGCTCGCATCGCTCGACTTTTGATGCGAAAATTATAAGTGAACTTTTCGTTACATAAGATTCAGGCTCCTCCTGCCAACAATCCATTTTATGAATACTAGTATGTTCAAAAATGATTCACGCAGTCAGCAGAAAAAAACTTTCTTTCTATTGAATAAATGGAGCAAGTCACTGTAGATCAGGAAATCCGTTCTTTGAAATAGGATTTTGGCCAAATACAAACAATGAATGTCTGCTCCGTTTCAAAATCAACACTACTGATTAAAGAATCGACGAAGACAAAAATATCACAACAAATATGCTGTTCTTGAAAGAATGAAAACGTGTGATTGTTGGAACACGGAAATTCTAGTGTTTCCATCAGTTACCTTCCAGATTGAGAGTTGGTCTTGCTTCTTTTAAGCAACCGTTGACGGTCTATTCGATGGTTTTGTTTCATATTGTTACAGATAGACTGAGACACCAAACCACTTCGTCGGCATCAGCTTAGACATTGAATCTGGACAGACGATAATGTTACACCTCCTGACGGAACTGAGTCGTCTATTGATGCGCTAGCCAACACCTTCACATCATTCTGTCTTTATTGAGGACGGTTGCTTTTCATTGTCTCCAGTTTATACATGCTTTCTTCGTTTTCAGATGCGCTGGCATTTTGGCTGCGTATGTCTTCAGTAACTGCATTAAGCTGTGTGATCCACTCAAACCTCGTACGATCTGTTCCTCAAATATCCCTGTTTTTCTCTCTACTCCGTAGATGAGGCATTCCTAGGACATCCTGAACCCATATTCATCTCCTTCTCAGATACTGAAGGTATTATGCTCGACAGCGACAAGTAAATCTTTCATGGGTTTCCTTTTTTAAACAGGCTGGCATTTCACCTCGGGGTTGTACTTCCCCAAGTAGATCACATTTTTCTGTAGTTCAACCATAAGTCAGCACATCGACTGAGTTTCAAATCATATGCTTCAGGTCATCAAGCGTTCAAACAAAGTGCTGCTTAATATGTCACTGGATAACTTCAATATGGAAGACAATAGAATTCAACGAAAACGACTGAAAGAGATGGCAAAAGAGATGAGCAAGCTCGTTCCTTCATACAGCTCTAGTTGCCAATTATTCGACGGGAAGTGGACCTTTGGAAAAGAAATGTGTCTCATTCGAATCCATCAGAACGCCATCGAATGTAAGCATTCTCTTCTGACAGCGGTGCCAAGTTGTTTTGGTTTCATGGACAGGCAAATGGATTCAGATTTCTTCTCCATAGCTACCGCTAGACCGACCCAAACTGTTGGCTCATAAAATTTAGCAGTTACACCTAGACCCAGAAGAAGATCTAATTCGCAGCTCAAAGACAGAGAACTCCAAAGCTTTGATATTTTGGAGCCGGAAGTACAACCCCGAGGTGAAATGCCAGCCTGTTTAAAAAAGGAAACCCATGAAAGATTTACTTGTCGCTGTCGAGCATAATACCTTCAGTATCTGAGAAGGAGATGAATATGGGTTCAGGATGTCCTAGGAATGCCTCATCTACGGAGTAGAGAGAAAAACAGGGATATTTGAGGAACAGATCGTACGAGGTTTGAGTGGATCACACAGCTTAATGCAGTTACTGAAGACATACGCAGCCAAAATGCCAGCGCATCTGAAAACGAAGAAAGCATGTATAAACTGGAGACAATGAAAAGCAACCGTCCTCAATAAAGACAGAATGATGTGAAGGTGTTGGCTAGCGCATCAATAGACGACTCAGTTCCGTCAGGAGGTGTAACATTATCGTCTGTCCAGATTCAATGTCTAAGCTGATGCCGACGAAGTGGTTTGGTGTCTCAGTCTATCTGTAACAATATGAAACAAAACCATCGAATAGACCGTCAACGGTTGCTTAAAAGAAGCAAGACCAACTCTCAATCTGGAAGGTAACTGATGGAAACACTAGAATTTCCGTGTTCCAACAACCACACGTTTTCATTCTTTCAAGAACAGCATATTTGTTGTGATATTTTTGTCTTCGTCGATTCTTTAATCAGTAGTGTTGATTTTGAAACGGAGCAGACATTCATTGTTTGTATTTGGCCAAAATCCTATTTCAAAGAACGGATTTCCTGATCTACAGTGACTTGCTCCATTTATTCAATAGAAAGAAAGTTTTTTTCTGCTGACTGCGTGAATCATTTTTGAACATACTAGTATTCATAAAATGGATTGTTGGCAGGAGGAGCCTGAATCTTATGTAACGAAAAGTTCACTTATAATTTTCGCATCAAAAGTCGAGCGATGCGAGCCGGAAACGAACTGACGACTCTCTGGTCACCAGGCAGATGCTTCTCGAACTGAGCTGTCGTGGTACCGTCAGTCGGGAGTGAATAACGCAAGTGAATAATTGATGATGCGCGAACAACTATTTCCATGTTACACAGCCACTGTCCTAGATTTATTCACTGGGCTAGCCTCGTTAGTCATTTCTAAGTGGGACGAGCATCACACGGATGAACGTGATGCAATGCAATGGAAAATTCACTTGCATTCACTTACTTTATTCACATCCGACCGGCCATGTCCCGATAGCCCATTTGGTGAAGCTTTCTCCCAGTAATCGGAGCGTCGCCGGTTCGTTTCTGGCATGCGACGTCTGATATTTCGATGTGAACGATGCAAGTAAATTTTCCATCACGTAAAATGTATTTATATCGTTCTTTTAAAGATTTGCGATATGAAATTCTACATATAGTATCATCACCTACACTGGTTTTGTATTATCCCTCGAGTACTTAAAAGTGCGTGACCTTGGTTACCAAGATAAATATGCATGAAGTTGGAAAGCTCTAATTTGGTATAAGGTCAACCATCAATACATTTTAAGACTATGAATACGGAATTCATCCCAGATGGTTTTCGTCACTGATAAGTAAATGCTGAACTTACCGGGAGTAGCTCTTTTGTTGAGTTTTCGACCAGACCCAATTTGATTAAGATAGAGAATTTTTTTCCAGGGTTGGATGGAGAAATTAATGCATATTCGCCAATTAGACAGCAGCCAAAAATATTGCACGTAATGGAGTCTAGATTGGCGAGTGTCACTGGAGATGCGATAGTTCACTGTGTGCAAAAATTTTGAAAATAATTAGGGAATGAAAGGCACATCAACATATTTATAACCCTTCGATTTCTCTTACTCACGCAATCACATAAATGATAAGCTCTGTAGGTCGTTCATATAAGGCAAATGACTTCGTTGGACTCGGACCTCATATGGACGGTTCGGTAATGATATGCACTAAAGCCCCCTCGGAAAATTGGTTATTGTCTTGGAAAACACTGTGATGAAACAGCGCTGTATGGTGAATTGTTGATGTAAACAGCTGGAACCGCAGACAGCCAGCCAGGATGACCCAGTTGTAAGGTGTTGGGCTCAGAGGCGTTCATCCGGGTTTGCATCACCGTTTGAGGATCGGTGGATGTACAACCTCGATGATACTTAAAGAGTCAGATAAGAAAGCTGTACAATGCTCTCATGATTTCTAATGTTGAGTTTATCATCGAAACTACCGGACCAATGACACTGATTGACTGTTTCTATTATCATAAACTGCCTACTTCTTTCGAAAAAACAGTCTATTCTCTTCTTGAAGTTGATAATTTGGACTATATCACGGCCATGACCACATTAGGAATATAAGGCCGGACAACGAGCAGTGGTTTTCGATGATTGCTCTACGTGCCCTGGCAGTTCATGAGGGTGACTTCACGGTGAAATTTGTTGACTCTTCATCTACTCCAGCGAAGACAGCAAGCTACGGATATTCGACTGATTCCTGAAAACATACCAACGATTATCGCGCACTGCCGTAAGAATTTATTTCTGACCACCACAACCACACAGTAGAGACCTGTTCATACCATGGCCGCGCCCATTTTACTGTACTACGAAAACAATTATTAGCTAGACCAGTGATCAACCCAATCCATTGTCTTCTCGTCCATATGACCGGTGGGAGCTCGTGCAGAATCCGTTGAAAACTGTGGTCCACTCAAAGTTGTTCAGTTAGAGTTTCACAGTTCTATCCGCATTTCATTCTCCTGTTTATATATGTTCAATAAGTACCATACTGGGTTTTGATATGCAGTGTTTGCTCTTTGACTATTCTTACTGATCTCATTTCACTTTCGTCGATAACGAGCACCACGTCAAAGAACCTCCCGTACAATGCGTCGATCTCATCTTGACGCGTGATCCTATTTCCACTAACCGTTTTGCGTTTGTCCACTTCGCAAGACTCTCGTTTCTACAGCCCAGAACCACAATGAAGATTGCTTTTACTGCTGTTACATGATATTTTCTGGTTTAAGTTTGAAATGTTGTTCTTATCAAGAAATCCTTGATAAGGTTTCCCCAAAAACATTATCATCATCCTTGTGATGAATTTCTTATTATCCTATTACTTGGGACTAAATATGGCTTTTGATTTTCCACATCCTTCTATTATTTTATCACTCAATCCCACTCAGAACCATAAATATATTTATTATTTGCACCACCGCATACAGAGACAGTATAATGCCCCTGATCTGTGGAACAACGTTTGAGTTCTTATGGTGTTAGGCTCATGAGACGAATGGCATACGGGCGTGCCTGATAACTTTAACCACAACTCAAATGAGACTTATCTGGTATTCAGAAGACCCAAGGTCATAAGACATGGAATATGTGTGAGAGTTGAAAATTCCTCTTTGAGTTGGTGTATTTTAGCCTGTATGGAAGGGATTCATAGGTAAGAAGTAGAATCAAACATTATATTTATTCGGTATTTGAAGTTTGTTATTTTCGTCTTGGCCAGTCACATGAGAAAATCATCTGTAGTGAGATGAGAAATAGGAGATGATTTTTGCGACCGCTTAGTTGGCATAAGCTTAAAAAACGCCCAAACTGCAAGTTATTTGTTGAAATGACAGCTTTAATTTTGCCGAGACGAATCAATAAGTCATTTCCAGTGCACAAGCGGTCCATCAGTCATGCCTGAGACAGATAATTTGTGTGAAATAGTTTGCCCTATCTAAATAAGAACCTGTTTTCTTTCAGGTTAGTCGTTAACCTGATCGGGGTTGATTTGTTTAGAGTATTTGAATACCACATCAGAGATCGGAATTTTGAATCCCGCCACAGCCGGTTCCTTTGGTAGTAGACAACAATCCCCCGTGGCCTTGCTTGTCACCTGACCTGACTTACTGGGACCTTGGGGTTTTTGTTCACTGCAGGTCTCGGGTCACGTTACCGGTGTTTAGTGTAATAGAGTTTTGGGACTGTGGAGTATATACCCTCCATCACACTGGTGTAAAAGAATTTAACGAGAGACCGAAATGGGGTGGTTGAGATAGCTTTCGTTATTTTGTTGTGCGCGTTGAACAAAAATGTACCCTTCCTTTTTCTTTCGATAAATTATTTGTCAAATCCAATCAATGTCCTTCCTGAAAACTACCCAATGATGAAACATTCTATAATGTCATTATTTTTTCTGACGGGTGGGAATATTTGTGGAAAAGGTGGTCTAGGCCGCGTGGTTGGAAATCATCACAATTTGGAAACACGCTCGTGATATTGGCTTAATTTGTGGATATAGGAGCGATGGACTGTTTCTCTTTTTGTCGATCAACGGAGAACGTCCTTTTTCGACCTCAGCTACTGGTAAAACAATCACTGGTTACCGTGGGAACAAACGTTGTGATTCAGCTATAAAGATGACCCAAATTAGTTGACCTAAATAAAACAAAGTCTATTGGAGTACGCTACGAAATAAATTGAGTAATCCCACTTGTACTCCTGTAGATTGAACAGAAGTGTTTTTTTGATTTCAAAAGATCATTTCATTTTCTAGAAAAATAGATGCAGAATTAAAATTAATAACTTCACAACTATCACTGGTGAACTTGGTGCGGCGATTCCAGCTATCACCAATCAGATCCGTGTTACGGAAATATAAGCAAACCAGGAGTCTCAAACCAGTAACTGAAGACTACGAACTAAAACTCGCCGTGGCTCAATAAACCATGTTACCGAAAAAGTGTGGTCGTGGTTAGTCATATCCTCTATCACATTCAGTTGGTAGGTCTCTGCAGGTTCCAACTGCTTACTGCTATATTTCTGGCCAGGTCAACATTTGTTGAGTTACCTAAGTGAAAGGGGGACACCATATGCTTCCATTCCATAAAGCGCTGTGATTACACGGGAAGAAGAGACTAAGAGAAGGATAAACTTAAGAAAGTTGGATCATTGTAATACTTGCCCAATCAGTGTTTTGAGAATCAATAATTGAAGCACTCTGAGCTTGCTAGCGTGGTTCTGAAAAGTCAGGTGGAAACGGATTCAAGTTGAACATACATGCCGAAAGCACTTAGTGTTATTAGGCTCAGTTTTAAGCAGTTGAAACAAAATGTTGCATAAAATGGAAGATTCAGCACAAATGTGAGCAAAATTAAACAGTATCCGATTGAGATGTTGAAAATTCAGAGCAAATGAACATTGTCTAACACAAAGTTACAAAGTTACTCCAGAGCCGTTTTGTGTTTTTATGGTCACGTAATCCTTCATTGTAGTAGTAGTATTAGTCGTAGTCATATATATCTACGTTTTCTTTGATTTGATGGAGTTTTTTCTCTTTGGAACTTTACAGGCAGACGTGCAGTGAAAGTGCGCAGAAAAACATAGGCGTCGGATAAGAATACAAACTGAATATTGCTCATGTTCTCTGTTAGATCAAGCATAAAATACTAGCATTTTGTGTATTATCAGTAAAATATGAAAAGCCTATTCTACTCATCTCCATAAAGTTTTTGAACCCTGTGTAAAACTCTTCCACTCCACGGGATAATGAACAGTTAGAGAAGCATTCGCCGATTAATAGTTGGAAGTGCGCACACAATTTGCATTTGTGTTGTGTGAAATCGCTGACTGTGTACATCCAAAATTTTCCTTTTGGGACGTAAATGGACAAAAGGTTCATTTAAAGTTTCAAGTATGCTCTGCACATTTACATGAATAGAATTCACACTAAGGATGAATTTTTCTTGTGAGCCCTCTCAGTCTTTCCTATCCTAGAACTGGATGGTTTATCATATCGATATTCACAATCAATTCAATATAGCCTTATCAAAATGAACTCACGGAGGATTTGCTTGCATAGAGATGAAACAGAGTGTGTGATTATGGAATTGTTATGATATTTATTACCGTCTTTCCGATTTGATAAAACAGCAGGAAAACACGAAAGCGAGAAGGTAAAATTTCTTTTAGGTTGCGTGAGTTAACCAAGGCTACATTAGTAAAATTGTGATAATTAGTATTTGTGGGAAGAAATATTGGATGCAATTCAATGAATATCGTCTCCGTCATTTACTGAAGACAAGGAGTTATAGCAGTTAGCTTCGGTTTAAAATCCAGAATGGTACCGATTCGATATCTAGTACCAATAACAGACTCCCAATTGGTGATGTTCGTACTCGTAAGAAGAATGAACAAAATGTACCTAAAGTGATCTCTTCAATTTCTAATTTACTTTGTAACATTCATCAACTTGTGACAATAATATTTTAGTAGTGAACCAATATTGGTTTCTCTCCTTTATCCAGGAAACAAGCATATGCTCGTGGTAGTACGGAGCGTAAATCTGACTTGTGGACAGAATAAAACGCACATATTTGTTATACTAGTTACATTTAAAGACTGACCACTACAAAGAAAATCACCGTCGACTGTGGAAGCTGATAATAATCTATGCGTAAGCGATACATTTTGGTGAATTCCGAAAGAAGCCTTCATGCTCTCGGAGCACAAAGAAAAAGTTCGTTTTATACGTGACCAAAAAAGCGTTACCGCTGAGCCGCATTCATATGTCGAATAGCAAAGCTCACAGATAGGGTTCATTAAAATTCATGCAAAAAATTGCTCAATATATGTTTCGAGCTTTGTGACCTAATTGAGGCAGATCAGGCTATCGTACAATGATACTAATTTATTCAAAGTTCCTTGTAATTTACTTTGATTCTTTGCTGCTCTATGGTTAGTTGAGTGTGCCTGGTTTCGGTTGCTAGAGTAAAACACTCTGAGCAAAGTATGCTAACCATGCGCAAGGTGCAGAAATATTAATTTTTTACCTAGTTTATATTTAGGTAGGTTTACTGTTCGAATAATTCGGTAGAAGACGTTTCTTAGACTAGTGTAAGTTTTTTACTTGGCCTATATTATAAGGTTAGAAAATATTATTCCATTATTTGGCGATTTCACGATATGAGTGGTTTAAAAATGCTTTAAAGTGATGACTGTCAAAAATACTGAAAAAGGAAATTCCAGTTCGCATCAGTATGAGCCTTGTCTTCGAATCATTTGAGCGCACCTGGCTAAACGCCTACATTATTGTGACAGCAGTAAAAATCCACTGAATGGGAATATTGTTGGTGCCTCCTTAAAGAGGATCGAAGCTGAGTTGAAGAGGCTTGCTGTTTTGAATTCAGTTTGACGTATCGTGCTCAGTGTTTTAACCCAAATAGAGGAATCGATTATCAGATAATCCGCAGAAAATCCACCCCAAGTACACATTTCAGCAGTAGAAGACCTAACATATCGAGTGAATGAAGCAATCCAATGTGCACTACGATGAAATTTAGTGCCGGAAATCCCTGTCCTCAATCAAGAGTGAGAATGCTCCCAAGCACTTTCACTCCTTGCTGAAGATAGTTTAGTGGCTACCTTCAATGCGGCTGGTATCACGTGATACGAAGGCTGCATTGCAAGCCCAACAAACGAGGGTATGCTTTGGTTTCATCAATGTAAAATAATGTTTCTTTTTTCCTCCGAGGCTCGTATTCCGTCATGATTGCGGTCCGCTTGTAGTAGCGAGAACATGTTTTCCCCTGAATTTTGAGCACAGCTATTCTCCGCATACAAGCAGGCCATAATGTTAATCGTCGTAAAACGTCACCACCAACTGCTAGCTATGGTACATATAACATTATACGGCTGTGCGTGATTGCTGTCGTGCACGAACAAGCAATGCGCTTATCGGACACACGTTGCATTACAACCGACACCACTTGTATATAGACACATTATTGGCCACTTGAAGCTATTTCTTCGTGAACGAAACGTTCTGATATACGATCAGAGGTGATCAATTTTTGAACTTTGATGACGAACAAGATTTTGGATGATCTATCTGCCGCAACTAGATCAGCTTCAATAATTTAGTTTAGAAAACTAGTGATGAAAGCGACGAACAAGGCCATGGAGTTGTTCATAGAATGTTTTCGTCATCAGCTTATTATTACGATATTGTTGCAATATTATCTTGAGAGAGACAGTGAAGAAATCACTGATGCAGTTGAGGAAAATGACTATTGTCTGTTCTACTGACTGTCGATTGATTTATTTCCCGTCGTGTTTGATTCCGTAGAAGTTTTGATTGCATCTTTCCTGAAACTCCGACAGGTTACTGTTTCCGTTTTATTCAGTTCAACTTCCCCCAGTTCTACACAGAGCCTGTTCTTTCTCTTAAAAACTGCCTGAAGTAAACAAGTTTAACTTATGAATGTTGGCCTCTATTAGACATTTTTGTGTTGATTTATGATTTTCATGCTGATTTGAAGTTCATGATTTGCTTCGTTGCTTTGAATTTTTCCTCTTGATCATCTCGTGCATGAAATGTTATTCATCTGTGCAAAAGTGAACCACATTGAGGTCCAACCAACTTTCATTCAGCAAGATCTCCTGAAAACAAACCTCTCCAGGATGATTTATTTTGCTTACGGATATAATTACATTTGGTTTCTCAGTTTCCGTGTACTGACTAGCACAACGTTTGCTTTGCCGTAACCAAGTTTACCTAAATTTACCTAAATTCAATAAAATAGATCTATCTGGAAATATTTCCGTATGGTGATAATTCCTGCTGGTTTTTGCTATGATATTCCCAACTGCCTTCGGAAAACTAATAACGAGAGTTTGCTGTGAGTGTTAAATAGTTTTGTGTAGTGGAGACATTACTGTGTGATTATCGATAAACTACATTCACACGGTAAAGGAACTAGGTCCGTTATGGTCGATAATCAGATGCTCATAGTTCTGATTTCAAACACGGAGTTAGTTGAGTTTGGTTTGTTGTAAAGGTCAGGTTATAGGCCATTATATTTTTGTTTGATTAGGGCAAGAATAAGGACCCGATGCTAAACTTGCTAAGCTCATGAAGTTTTATGTAGTTTTGTATTTTAGATCGAGCAAATACAACGCCCTGTGGAAGATCAGTGACTCTGCAAGTGAGGGCACTGTCTACCATATCCTTAGACGATTCAATTCCTCTAGTAGATAGCACATAATCATCTGTCCATAATAGATGTAAAAGCTGGGGCCATCAAAGCGGATCGATGTCTCCATCAATCTACAACAAAACGGAATGAAATCATCCAATCAGCTGTCAGTAGTCACTTTTGCAGAACAGAAACAACCGTTATATTAATCGACAGCAATAAGAGAAAAACACATCGGTTTTCTAAGCTTTATTTCTGTTCCATCACTTAATCATTCTGCTCGTGACAATTGCACCTAAGTTTGGTCGTATGAACTCATCAGATAAGGATTGCGCGGGCAACAACCTAATTTTGGCTGATGGTTTACGTAAACAACGTGCTTTCGTTTTACAACTAGAGAGTGCTCATTCTGTCTTAAGGTGTAAAACGTTACCGTAGGTGTGTCAGCTGCAGCTAAATTCTACGCGATAACTGAATAGACGTCAGATAACATAAAAATCGGTTATACAAAAAATGTGCACTTGTGGTAAATTATCCTCGACTGTGTGTGACGTTTGCTTGTTATCCCTTTGTTTGTCAGATATCCTTAATCAACTGAAGTTTATCGGATTCCCTTAAACGGCTATGAAACTTAGTATTTGTTCTGATGAGGCTGTCAAGAACCAAAAGCACCTGTATTTTAGAAAAAATTAACCAGAACAGATGAGGCATTTTATCAGGACACCTGAGGTCATTTAGAAGGTTTTTGGTAGCTGATTGGATGAGTCAAGTGGATGTACAACATTTTGGTGCTGTTTCTGAAACTCAATATAAGTAGTGCCCCAATGAAACTGGTCCAATAGGTTGGTGTGCTGAAACCACCAATAGTCGTCCGTGAGGGTATGGAGATCTCGAAAATGATATCCGTTCATGCAAAACGATATGATAAAATAGATCCAAGTGGTCAGTATCCGTGAGCATTGGATAACTCATCAGGATAGACACGTGAGCTCGGCTTGTTTCCTTTAGAAGTTGTCTGAGCACCCGGAGAATTATTAAATTTGTCAAGTTACAGGGATTAGGTCGGAGATGAATTTCTCCAACCCTTATATATGCATACTTTTCGGGAGCAAAATGGGTTAACCAGTAAGCAAAAGTACCGCTATCGCGTAATATTTGCTCGCAAATGCAGTTCGTCAAGGCAACCTGGCTCCCATGGCCAAAAGCCATTAAGGTAACAAGGGTACCACAGAAATAGTGACCATGCTGGTTAAATGGTGCACACATGTGTTCAGGGCCTAGTCCGTGTGCGCGATTAACCTTTTTTCATATATACTGTATTGGTATGATGAGAAGTGCCCTAAGACGGATCATTGTTTGCCACTGTGCATCTTCTTCATAATTTATAAGCCAGCGGCTAGAAATCAGTGCCTTATGATACTGTTCTTCCTCGTTGAAGAAGGTTTCTAGTCAGCAGATGTAGTACAAAGGTGTCTTCTTTTTTACCTATGTGTTACAAGTAATATATCCCAGATAATTTGTTCACATCGTCATGGTGTTTCGTAAACCTTTACAAAGTGGCAGGCGTTATTTGCTAGATAGTTATGAAACACGCAGGTTATTGACACTTTTCTATATGAGTCAAAGTGAGGACCTTTCTGAGTTGAGCACCGAAATAAAGGTTGCTTTCTGAATGATACAAGATGAAGTCTGAACACCGGCAATTCTTCAATGTAAACCCTATTCACATTTTTTTAAATCATCTCAAGGAGCTGTCAAGTGGTTAGCTAATCAAGGAATGACAAAATGTGGGACAAATTTCAAAACTTCCTTTCAAGATAACCCTTTACAAATTATACTGCAAAAAATTACCTCTACTCATGAGGACTTGCCCTGAACGTATTTGGGTAAGAACAGAATACGAACACCTAATTAAGTTTGATAAAATGAGAACCTAAATTAGAAATTAAATATAGCTATTTCCACTACTGTCTCAACAGTTCAAGTCCCACTCCCACCTATCCATCACCAATCATCCCCTTATTAGAAAAGCAACTTTTTCATATTTATGTGCATTATCTGAAGGAAATAAACTTACATTGTTAGATAACACATATACATGAACACTAGTGGTCAATGTTAACTCTATACAGCACTTAATGAGACTAGCTGACGATACAGAATAAGTGTTTGGAACTCGGCAGCACATAAAAGACTAGAGGTATTGCATATATTTCATTTTTCACAGGAAGTCACTAATTGATGCGTCAGTCGTTCCCGGTCAGTGACTGAAAGTATTAGGAGGTGGATGGTAAATCTGTTCGGTTCTTTTACCAGACTCCTATTCGAACTTCCACTTTTTCGGCGCTGGTTGATAGAAGCCTTGAATGGCAGCCCGCTCTTAGACGGATTCCTTCAGCCACGACGTAATGGCTGTCCGCTGGCACCAAAAACCAAACTCATTTATTATACGATTGTGGGCTAAGACCTAGGTTACGCCTTGTTTTTAGGCCAGCTGTGGAAATGGAAGCAGCCCATCAAGGGCCCTTCCAGTTCTGGCTTAAAGTCTTCCACAAGCTATAAACAGATATACGTCCTAACTTCAATCAACATTCTCTACAGTTGAATGAAGTGACTTGTAGTCAGAAGCAAGATACTTCCCCCGGAAGACTTATACCACGCGTGGGTGAATCAGACCCGTCATCCCTCAAAGTACGTAACCGGTCAGTCAAACAATAACCAGTCTGTTTGGTAGGTTAAAAATTTAGGTCAGCAGCAATGCGTTTATTTGAACGGGTATTAGAAGCCTGTTCGTTTAAGTCAACCTGGGGCTATCCTGATTTGGCTCATCGCCATTTCAATTCTAGCGGCCCTGAAAACCTGCCTCACCTTGGATCGTGGGTTTCGGTACTAATGCTCTCGAACACCGGGTATTAATCTCACAAGACGCTACCACTAACCACCGAATCCATCATCGTTTAACGACCTTTCTCATTTCAATTATGCGACGGGATTTGAATCAGCAGAAGACGCACGTGAATCTAAAAATATTTTTGATCCGCACTAGCTAGATATACATTCACAAATAATTTTCACCTTATATGCATTCTCAGCCGATACATGTGAGACTTTTATATAAAAGACCAGATGGATGCAATTTGTTGAATTATCTATTGTTCAATTAGTTGACAACAGCTGTCAATTGACGAATCATCAATAATGAATACAGACTTCATTTAATATGCATTACCGTATCCTGGTTTAGTTAGTCTTAAATCATTTCCGAATTTCTACCTTCTGCTACTGATTACCTGAGAGCCATATATCACCCCAAAATGTCTAACCAGTAAAGCAGCATCGCTGTATTTAACCTACACTTTGTACATCTCTGATCAAGCCTAATTATTGCACTTGTGACTGGTTGAAACGCTCGCCCCTTGCTTCGTCAGATGATAATTCACATATTCAAGTGGGTGTTTTCCATCGTCCTCCATCATATCCACTCAATTATTTTGTCCCCTTTATAAGGAAGAGAATTTAATTGCAGGCGGCGTCCCGAATCCCCATATTCATATGCCCACATCCGTCAACCAGTTCATCTCTCCACGACCCAAACTTTAGTCTAACAGTACACACAATTCATTCATACAGAGTGCCCGGACAAACCTGACGTATTTGGAGGTAGTCAACAAAACAATAATCCCCTTTTACAGACTTTCCATCACAATCATCTTGTTGTAGTTTCCACCTAACCTCTCTGTAAATTACGAGATCACTAAGCCTATTGGTAAAACTAAAGCCAAATTAAATACCTCCATCACCTGATAGCTTATTTTCCGCAACCGTATGACTATTTCTCCACTGTTGAACTCAGTGGGGAAGCAATGGAAGTTTTTCATACATCCCAAGAGACTACATTCATCAGACACCTAGCTACGCCTAATCATCAAAGCTGAAATCCTACGCTCATTCGCAAGTTTCCAAAAGACCAAAAAGCGAATAAGCGACAAGAAATGATGAAGTTCCATTGAAACAATTTATTGGACACATTTTGTGCCGGACTTCTGAGAGCTAGTCAGCAATCTATTTACTCAAAATCATCTTTTCTTGTTCTGTCTGAGCCCACTTAGCTAGCAGCATGAACAAAGATGTTACTTCCACACTAGTTTACTGTACTATCAAGGCTCTGAACAATAAGACAAAATATAGTATCCGTGCTAACTTGAAAATTCCTCACTTCGTTTTTTCTCTATTTCCGGATTCGACGATCGCGCCAGAGCTATTATTACCGACACTGGTTTTTCCACCAGCACATTCCGCATCATGATCCTTATGTCTCGCTCTTCTTTCCTCGAGCGAGTTCATTCTACCGGCCTTTATTTTACTTTAGTGATAACGAAACATACCTCTTTAACCCCAGTTTGTTTTACTACTCACTTTTGGCTGTCACCCACAGGAAATCCAGTTACTTGGTCTGATCAAGACTACATGAATTTTCCTCATGGAAAAACTTGCAGTGACAAGCTGTTTCACTTAGTTTCTGGATTGGAAAACAATTTTATTGTCAGATTTTATGTCATATTCCTTTTTAAACCTTGGTTTGACAGTGACTGGAACTCACTGTTTGAGGTATGACTTAATTGCAAATGTAGATTATTATTTACCGATCTTTTCAATTCTTTGGATCATCGAGTCTAAATGTTGCACATTGGCCGTCGTCCCAACCCGGAACTGATAACAAGTCCACACAGAGACGTCTAACTGTTACGATGTTTGATCTTCCTGAACTACTGTTTGGTTTTCATTTATTTTTCAACCCCGGTTCATTACCTACAAATATCAGATTAGTCTCTTCAAGTTACAACAAGATAATACACTGTTTTTAAAAGACAACTTGGAGTTCTAGGCTAGGTAGCGATATCATCAAACTCTTGTTCAGTAACTCTGGTGTTCCCAGGTGATTTATCTGCCACACCACAGGTTATTTCTAAACGTACAGGTGACCATGTTTTACATCAGGTAGTTTATGAACCTCGAGATCATCAGATATTTTCTGACATCCTTTCCGGAAACCAGTATTTTCACGGGTTTGGCTCAATTTTTCCCCATCCACACATAGATTTTACCCGTGATATAACTAAGCATAAAATATCAACGCTCAACTCACCACTGAATACACAGGAAAAACCGTAATTCACCAACATTCAACTTTAAGGTTCGAACGTCTACTATGACTCCAGACAGGGATGCCAGCAATCAGTTTTGCTTTTCATAAATATATACGGCAAATTCAGTGTAGGAAGGGCTTTATATCATATGATGGGTAAGCTTTTTCAACCAGTGAGGGTCAGCTCGGATAGCCTAATGGTTGGGGTGTTCGATTTGCAATCATTCACCACGGATTCCAGTCCCAGTTAGGATTCATCAGAACTGCACTACTGATTATTCTTAACAAGACCAAAGCAGCTGTACAGTCTTCCAATTAACTCTGATGACGGGCGAATCTGGTTGGATTCCGATTTTCACCGCTAGAACAATGGTCAGTAGCCGAAATGCAGTGAATCACCAGGGCTAAGGGGGGAAATCCGATAAGGCATGTCCGTGAACCGGGGATCAGTGACACCGCTGCTTACATTTTGTCTACCGCGAACGTCATCCAAGGGCATAAACAAGCTCGCCGAGATGTCTATATCGTCTTCGAAGCTTTTAGTGTTATGATTATTTGTACTCTACTTTAAATCAATACCTTATGAACTGCATTGGTCTCGGCAAACATCTGATGAGTAGTGTGCCAACTTAGTACACCATCTTTACTTAGTTTTACGCTACTCTCTCGTGTGAGAACATGAAGCAGATTCATGGATATAACTGAACATTGCTGACCACGAGCGGTCGTCGGAGGCAAGCTCCGTACAGATTTCGATCCCGTCCTTCTTCCATTCCCCGGCTCCATTGACCGACCGAAGGCCTAAAAGCTCCACGTCCACGTTTTGAGCTGCCCACCAAGGCGATCAAGCCCAATGAGGGCAGGGAGTGATTATCTCTGCTTGGTTATCTCTGTCTTAGGTCGCTGAAGTGTGTGGCCGAAATACTGAAGTCGTTCATTTTGTAGGAGGACGGAGAGCGCATCGATGTCAGAGCGTCGTCTTCTTACCACTTCGCTGAACACCCTGTCGCTCCACTTCATTTTGAGGATTTGCAGCTTGCACCACTGGCCGAAAACCTCCAGCCTTCTGGTATCCTCGGCTCGTAGTGGCCATCTTTCGTAGCCATATATGAGTACAGGCCGAATGGCGGCACGGTAAACACGAACTTTGGTTTTTAAGCTGATTTCACTGCGAGACCACAGCGTTCGTCTTAGCTGGAGAAAGGCTCTCCTGGCGCTGTCCATCCGTAATACCACTTCATCTTTTGCCTTGCCCTTTGGAAGCGGAGTTGAGCTTAGGTATTTGAATGAAAGGACGTATTTAACTGATAAGTCATTGATCTACAGTTGTTGAATTGGCGAACCTAGATAGGTTATGAAAGCTTTTGTTCCGGTCGAATTAGCTTCGAGTCCGAATGGCCTCGCGAAGAAAGTGATTTGGTCGAGGATTGGTTGTAGCTCAGCAGGGAAGTCTCCTAGAATGACAATATCATCCCCAAACTCCAGGTCCGAGATGAATATTTCTATGCTAAGCTGAAAGCCAGAGTAGTCGTTTAATGCCTGTCGTATTGTCCAGTCAGTGGCGTAGATGAAAAGCTCCTGGTTGACCGAATCAAAGGCTGCCCGGAATAAGGTAAAACAAGCAACAGAGGGCTGCTCGAACTTACAACGGTGCTCCAGTATTCGGCATATAGTGAAGATTTTATTTACACATATTCTGCCCAAGCGGGATCCCCCTTGGTTCAGGCGACTTTGCTGGCCCCCTACCAGAGGGAAACGGGTTAGTAACAAAAGCACCAAAGATTATTGAGGTTAAATCGATCAAGCTAATATCTCGTTAGTACTCACACGCACATTCATCACCTTTATTCAGAATGGGCAGCGGAATGGACATTCTCCAGTAGGTTGGAAATGCATCCTCTTGCCAACTGGAGTCAAACGTGTGCACAGCCTGCCAATCAATGACGATGAACAACGTCCACAAAATTCTGGAGGTATGCCAAAAGCAATTATTTGATTTTATCATCACCAATGGCTGCACCGAAATCTGCTAACTTCGTCTTCATCAACAAATGCGAAATATTATTCGTTATTTCCAATCCCATTGACTCGCGACAACCTAAGGAAAATCTGATTTTCCAGTCAAACAGAAAACGAGGTGAGAATGAATGATGTGGAGAGTAACAAATTACATCTTGTCTTCTGAATCGCGCCAGAAAAGGAAACCAAAACTGCACCATTTTACAGAAAATAAAATGTTATTGAACAATGTTAACCGTTATTCCAACGGAACTAATATTAATTCTTCTTGATTATGATATTATACCAAATATACCGATGTATCCCTTATGAATATGCAGTGCGTTACTCAACAGTCAACCGCGGAATTTTAACATGGAAGTACCCGAACATCGGTGTTTTCCTCTGAATGAAAAATTACCACACACGTAAATTATAGTGAAGGAATTATTCCTTCCGTAGATATTCTCAGCGTTTTGACAGTAGCTTCATTCCCTCTCTTTCAGCTTTCCTGAATGATGAGCGCACAGAGCTCCATCTTCTAAGTATTTTCGAAGGACACCTAACACAGATCTTCTTATTTCGCTAATTGTGTCTCGAACAGTTTTGTCTTATCTTTAGAATTCGATAGCTCGGACGGATTCCGTTAAATCTACATTGGCATCTTCCTTTGATTCCAAATGTGTTTTGCGAAATGTATTCTATTTCTGCTCCCCAATATATTCTATATTATCAATGCGGAATTGTTGTTCCAGTTCACGGTATTCACGTAATGAATCGTGCATCGTCAAGCCGTTTTCAACTGAGCAAGAAGATAAGTGATTTGCACAATAATTCATGTGAAAATTTGGTGGTTTCATGTGGAGTGACATATGATTTACTTGAGATATCAATGGCTTAACCTCGAGTGAAATGCATCTGGTTACCTGTTTCTTGGCATGATGCTGTGTTTCCATTCCTTTACTCGGAGACGGACAGTAAGCAGTTTTCGAACCTCCAACCAGTTGAGCAATGGTAGATAACTGTGATGACCAAATGGACAGAAATGGAATCAGAAGACACATCAACTGGCACAGAAATGTATTGGTGAATCAGTATATAGAATACGGCATTTATATAGGCATCAAATACATAACGTTATTGGTTAAACTCAACTGTTTACCAGGAACTGAAATAGAGATTGATAAAACTCATTTCTAAATACTCATAAAAATAGGTGTGATGTTTGAAATTTGCAGTTGTAAATGGGGTAATATTCACGGAAATCACTACGCAAGACCGCAAACCATAGAACAATAACCGACGGAACACCGTAGTGCTTCGTCGGTTCTTCTTTATTGTACCGTATTTTAATTTTATCTAAAAACTTTTCGGGAAAGCAGAATGTTTCTTGCATTTCTCGCATGTATCAGAAAAATGCAAACATTTTAGGTGTCTCCCTTCCATTTTCCTCCGTCATAATCAAATAAGCAATGGGTCATCCAATTTGTTCACGTCTCCAGGGCTCCAATTCAGATTGAACTTCCTGCATGCCACGCAATACTGGAATACTATTAGTATCATAGGACAAGTTGGAAATATATAATTTTACCGTTCCACCTAACTGTCTATGACAATTATAAAGTGACTTGTTATGCCGTTGTTATAGTTGTGTTAAATGCACATATAAGAAGAGACAACATCCAATTCACTTTTTCATTATGATTGAAATGGTTGTTCACTTATTGAAGTCGTTCGGACAATACAATACAAAACTAATAGTTAATTTGCCGGTAGATAAATGTTCGTGGTCAATTTGTACGAAGTCCTCAGAATTTCAAAGAAAACCTTCATTGCCCAGTAGTTTTTCCCAATGGTCGTATATCGCCTGATATGGAAAAGATGACAGAACGTCAACTGGTGTTATAGCCGTGCAATTTAAGGATATTGAACGAAGATGAACGAGTTGAACAGGGTCGTGCGTTCACAGAGATTACTCCGTTTGGCGTATTCCATTTAGCATGCATTTAGCTTGCAAGTTATTTTCACTGCTTCTCTTGATACTAATATAGTAGCATATCCAAAAAAAGAGTAAGCTTGTTCTTGAAATGATAGGGGCAGTCACTCTGACAGTCAAAAAGCCATAGAGTAGACAGGTCATGAATTGAAGCTGAGTGACTGTGTGAACGCTTTTCCGTGCGTGCTTGCTTGGGTAGAATCTAGAAACAAAAGTGAAAAAACTGTGGCTGGTTATGGATCCTCAACCGTGCAGAGATGTGTATACCAAGATTGGGCTGCATTCACGTTGATGAACGCACCATTGTCAAATCATCTATGCGTGCCGTGAACATTCAGATGCGAAGTATTCACACTGCTTTCTGGATAGGAATATGCCTCAGAAACTTGGATAGTGGGTGAGTTGTCTCATCGTGGATGCATCTAGCGGACACAGCTGGTCACTCCACCCACTGGTGAACTGAACAAATAAACCCTAAACCGTGAATCACAATGAGGTGGTCCTGAGAAGGTGCCGTTTAATCACTCACAAGTCCTAGAGTGGACTACGTTTGTCGTTCTCCAATCGTCAACTTCCCAACCACTCGCATGTGATGTTCAAAAGCTCCACCAGTTTGCGTCATACATAACTAAACCTTTCGAATCAGATTACGTTGTACCACCTCTAGCATAGATATTGGAATTTACTGGTACTCGGAAACAATCTTGGCCTTTAACCGCTATATGGTCTCTGGGTTCGGGTTGTATACCCCCCAGTCCATAATATCCCAGAAAAAGAAATTCATGGGAGTTGAATTTGGGGACCTTTGTGGCCAATCTATCGGTTCCTTCAGTCAGATCCACTGCAATGAGACGATCTCGCTAAGCCAGATCTTGAGGACATTTGTGCTGCGCGGTAGTACTTTATCCTGATGGAACAGTATCCTTGTCAAAGTTGGAAACTGCATACTGTCCAGGTATGAACCCAGTGTCTCCTGCAACATTTGGAGATACTGAGTAGAATTATTCCTGCCTGGCACGAATACTGAGCTATCTATTCGAGAGTAACGGAGAGTACTCCAAACGTTCATCTTCTTGTGGCCTTATCGACGGTCTTCATTGTGGATAAAGGCATTTTTTTATGCCAACTGGTCCCGTGTTCAAAGGCTTTCAAGTTCTTTAGGTAGAATGTTGGTTCGACGGAGAATGTGATAATCTTGAATAATGTTGGCTATCAGAGAAGCCGATTTTTGAACTGGTTGCAAAGTTCCAAGGACAGCCGAGAATTACAGCGTGGACTAAACATGACGAATAGCTTTTGCAACCCTCTCGTTCTCTGATTATCGCTTCAGAATAGTGAAAAATTCCCAGTTCTCGAAAGGTCTCTCTAAGAAATGTGCAAGGCTTCTCAGAAAATAAATTTCCCAATCTGACCGATTTTATGCTGGTTGTGGCTGACTGTGGACAACCTGGTAGTTTCGCAGTCTCTAGGCTTCCGGTTACCATTATTGTGCGCACAGTATTGTAGCACAAATGGTGGGACATGTTTGGTTGATCCGGGTAATGAAGGTGATACTCGTCACAAGCTTTTCTCAGATTGAGGCTGTAAATCTTCAGCATCGATAGCTCAAAAACCTCCCTAGAATACCAGATCATGGCAACATAAAAATGGGACCATAGGACGATTGCTTTCATTCGTACAGTGCCCCCCTCCCCCTAATTAACGCTCGAAAGATGCACTTTGCAAGCATGCGAGACGTCTATGATGGTGGAAGACTGAAACAAACCACGGACACAGTACTTAGCTCAGTCCGGTATCGTATGCAAAGCACCAGTTGTTGAACCCCTGATGGTCAAAAAGGCCACGGAGCAGACAGGTCTTCATCGAAAGTTGGATAACTGAGTGAGTACGTGTGTCCGCATGGACCCATGCACATAAAAAGAACAGCGGTGAAAGAAAGGGAGGCTATTTATTTGCATAGTTCTCATAGGCTGAGGACTGCAATCCAGAAAGCATCATGAACACCGGTGGCAGAATCAGGTAGCAGAAGCTTTGGTAGATTATTGTTTGGATATTCCGAGCGTAAAATTGGAATCATTATTAGGCTGACCGTCCAATTACTGCACGTTTGCGGAACACTGAATATTAGGTTGAATGTAAGGTTCAGGATGGTTGTCAGCATTTACTGTATCTAATGTACAACTGAAAGGGACAGACAAGAGAAACAATTTCACAATTCTATGCTTCCTCCAAAGTTAGCAAAATATCGGTCCGGAGAACCTTCAAGATATATGCATGCAAAAGGTCATGTAGTAGCTCATGCACTGACTGATCGCTTGCCACAAGGTTTTATGCCTCTGACCAATGATTTGGAAGCCCCAACCAAACTGCCTTCAAATATTCTAAACTGTGAACTAGTGCTCACGAATGAATCTCATGTCACACCCCGAATAACGGCCGAACACTGGAGTGCTACCCGTGGCCGTAGTCAGATAGTGAACTCTAAATACACTATTAATATTGGTATCATAACCGAATAGATGTCAGTAACGCGAATGAACGGAAAATCCAACCCAGGGATATCAACACAATGTCACAGTTCAAGTATGCACCTGACTGATTGGGCAGAGTTATTTTGCAATTTATGGTCACAATAAACTGGATAGGATACATCATACCATTCTGTTTGTGTGATGTTTCCTGGGCTTACGTGTGTGGTAATTTTTCATTCAGAGGAAAACACCGATGTTCGGGTACTTCCACGTTAAAATTCCGCGGTTGACTGTTGAGTAATGCACTGCATATTCATAAGGGATACATCGGTATATTTGGTATAATATCATAATCAAGAAGAATTAATATTAGTTCCGTTGGAATAACGGTTAACATTGTTCAATAACATTTTATTTTCTGTAAAATGGTGCAGTTTTGGTTTCCTTTTCTGGCGCGATTCAGAAGACAAGATGTAATTTGTTACTCTCCACATCATTCATTCTCACCTCGTTTTCTGTTTGACTGGAAAATCAGATTTTCCTTAGGTTGTCGCGAGTCAATGGGATTGGAAATAACGAATAATATTTCGCATTTGTTGATGAAGACGAAGTTAGCAGATTTCGGTGCAGCCATTGGTGATGATGAAATCAAATAATTGCTTTTGGCATACCTCCAGAATTTTGTGGACGTTGTTCATCGCCATTGATTGGTAGGCTGTGCACACGTTTGACTCCAGTTGGCAAAAGGATGCATTTCCAACCTACTGGAGAATGTCCATTCCGCTGCCCATTCTGAATAAAGGTGATAAATCGGCGTGTATGAATTACCGAGGGCTTCGCATTTTTGGGCTCCACTCAAAACGAAAAGATGTTATTTGTCTCTCCCCGCATAATTTGTTCTCACTGGTTGTTTATTTGATTGAAAGGTCATACTCTATTCGATTATTGCTGGGCGTGACTCCGACTTACGCACTACAAATCGGGCTACTCGCATGCATTCAGACACGTACGAGGAGCACGTAGTCCTGGCTGCAATATCAGACTGGGACCACATATCAGAGTTATCTTTCAATGGTCTTCTAACAAGTCAGGTGATACCCTTTATTTCTCATTTCTCGTATACTGGATTGCCACAAAAGCCTCATGCGACAATGAACCCTTGTTTATTATGGAGGTCAAAGACACTCCAGTTTCTGAGAACGGTTTCGGAACGCAAACAAAGCATGGTCATTCTGGACCGTCTGAGCGAGTAGGTTTCAGGAATTAGTTTAGTTCAGTCATGTGAACGAGAATGCTTTACCATATAGAATTTTGGGAGATACTGGAAGCATTGTTTCCGGGTAGCTTGGGAAACACACTTGTGACGGAGTTCAAGGGACCTTCGTCGTTTCGACAACATTTCTTAGTACAAGCAACATTAGGAACAAGACGCTGGAGAGCGAACAATTGTTTTCAATGAATCCTATACGTGCTCTTACAATTCATATGGGTGAAATAACATTGGAATGCGTTAGCCATTGGCCGGAGTAAAGGTCATTGTCGTGGCGTTATGGAAAACGGGGTTGGTGGGGACCGTGTCTCTATCGTGTGTGTGTTGTGGTGAGAGTTTCACTCCCACCGTCACGAGTGGTAATCGATAGTGGACTTTTGGGGTTCGGTCGGCGATCCGTGGTTTCCGGTTTCGGCCAGGGCAGCTGGAGAGCCTGAACTAGTCGCTTTTGTGCACATAGATTAGGGCTGAGTAAGCGAATGGCGACTGTCTCTGCCGTGGCCAGGGATCGAATTCGGACTGGCATCGATCGATTGGGTGGAACTCGGTATATGACTTTGAAAGCCTTTTCAGGGTCGATCGTGTGGCCACTGTTCACCAAATGATCTAGAATCGAACTGGTAATCACACCGGTTTTCCCGTGACTCAACCATCTTGGATGATGTTCCTTAATGCGCTGAGACAAACGCCTAGCCGTGCGACCTATGTAGGGTGCGCCACATTCGCATCTGAACGAGTAAATGATCATGGAGGAGGTCAGCTCAGGCAGTTTGTCTTCTATCTGCATGCGGATCAACGGAGAGGTGGAGAATGTGCATTTCAGTCTAGCGGCTGGGAAAGTTGAGTTTACAGCCGCCCTGAGTGTTTTTGTAATGGTAATGGCAGTAGTAGAGGTAGCAGTATTATTTACCTACATTTCCCTCAATTTTTGTAGTTTTTTCTCCACAGAACTTTGTCAGTATATATGCAATAGAAATGTACAAAGGAAGACATGAGTTAGATAAGAAGTCAAATGAATAAAACTGATGCCCTCTGGTACATCTAGCATAAACTACCAGCATTTTGTAAATTGTTAGTGAAATACAAGAGCCTTTTTGTACTTGACTCCAATAATTTCCCCGGACCTTGTGTGATATTGTTGCCTTTCACAGGATAATCAATACCAATTGAGAGCAAACATCAGAAGAACAAGTCGTCATTCAACATTTGGAATCGGGCACACATTTTTCATTTGTGTAGCGTGAAATCACTAATTGTGCACAGCCACATATCTCCTTTTTGGGAATTCAATGGACAAAATTAGCAGTATTGGGAGCATTTTGGGATTGTAAATTCTTCAATAACACTGAGTCTATATTGAACCTTACATTATCTTTCCATAGGAACAAGACTACGTTGCGTCTATGTTACAGCCAGTGAGGATCTCACCTGCTCATTAAATATAGCCACTTTAGGAATTGTGCGGTAATTCCGACTGTAATTATATACAAATGGTGCATGATAAACCTATTGCGACATACAAAAGACAATACAATTTTACGTTAACCTGACATCACAAATCGAGTACCTGATCACGTGAAAGGGGTTTCTAAACCCAGAGGGAAGATTAACATTTACTCTGTAACGATAGAAGAGATACTTTGTATGATGGAACCAATAATTGGATTAACATTGATCAACGACATCTGTGAGAAGCAGTAGATAGTACTTTAGGCCAAATGGAGTGAAAAATGAAGTTTGAATAAGTAAGCAATTTGTGGTCATCAAAATAGAACTACCGCTATTCGACAAGTTGTGTGGTTTCGTTCGAAATTAGACAGTGCTCAAGTTAAAAGCCTTTCATTTACAATTCCACACGAATATCAGGACATTAATACGAATTCTGGGGTAACAAAGTGCCCTGTGAAGAAAAGAACAACCAACAGTGAAATGTCCTTTGGGTTTCTAGGAATATTCCGAATATCAAGTGAGGGCTGTTCTACTTAATTTTGATTACACTCATCGATACAGGCAATGTTCAAGTTGTGTTGCTGGTTGGTTTGGCATTTGTGGGCCAATTTTCAAGTATGGGATGACGAACTTTTGAAGGGTAATGTTGAGGAAGGGAATATGAATAACTGTTTGTGAGGTATGCTGTTAATCTTGACGTGGTGTCCCACACTGTCATTTCATTGAATCTATCAATTTTAACCACTGCACATTTTAATAGAATTAAAATTTTATTGTTTTTCAGATATCACTGAGTCTTTGGAAGCGTTCATATTGTACTGTGATAATTAATCGTTCAACATTGTGAGCCTATTTTATGGCTTCCGGTAGTGTGGCGTCTGACTTATGAGAGCTATGCATATACTGCTTTCGGTATTCACTCTTCAAAATAATCTGGTCGTCTCTGGCGATTCAAGTGCAACCGGGTTTGATTAAAAGCAGAGAGCAAAAAATACATGTTCAACTTGAAAACTCGTCGTGCATTTTACTGTCCCCTCTTGTCCACAGTGAACAGTTTCCTAAAATATTGGGCTTTATTATAAAATAAAAGAGGCAGTAAATAAAGGAATATAAGAGAAATGTGTTTATTCTTGCTAGGATATTTGTTAGTTGATATTGTCTTAGCTTAGTGAAACGTTCCTCATCAAATGTGCAAAACCAGTGCTATGCTGTGTACGGCTTCAAATACGGAATATTTTTCATGTGATATCGAGGTGTATCGGGTGGCCAATTCACGTGGATGGGCAATCAACATGATATGTGATGAGATACGATGACTGCGTTTGGAGCTTTCTAAACTCTGTTCAAAAATATGATTGGAATTTGGTCAGAGCTCGTGTGTTTAGATGTGAATGATCACCCGTGACACTAGATGATAGATCATGTAGAAAGGAATGATATTTCGTTGGAAATCGGTTGCATTTCCACTGAGTGCCCTAAAAGTAAGATCACAGGTGACTTGAAAGGAAGATTTTGTTATGAAATTCTTTTTATGTTCCTCAAGCATCTGAAAGTTGAAGTAGGTTGTAGGAGATAAACTTCCAATCCACAGAACAAATGAAGTCGGGGTTTTAGAGATCGAATCATTCACGGCATGAATCGTTGCTCTCCAGTGCAACTGTTTACTGATATACACACCAGACACTTGATGAACAGGGAATTGAAAACAATTTGGGTTTTCTCTCTCTTTTTAGTGTTGAACAGCGCGATAGGTTCATCAAATTCGACGTCTGGCGTATGTGATTACCACGAAAAATGAGATAATGTGAAACAAGAAAATTTATATAGTTTTTGTAAACATGGAAACAGGGCCTCCATCACATTGAAATCAGGGCCGTTATAAGGGAGATAAGAACGACAAGCTATTGAATTATCCGTGGCTATCGTCCCACGCTAAATTCTTTTGGCAAATGACTGGAAGCGTTCTCGATTACAAAATATGTAAATCATATGGGGAGCGAAGTAGAGCATAAAACCCCGAAATATTTTGCTTCCTAGAAAAACTGTTGGTTTGGTAGTCAAGATGCGTCTATTTCGAATTCAAATTACTACCATTCCTTTGACAAGGTTGGTTACTAGCATCAACCAGTTTAACGAGCTCTGCGACTTCTCAATTATTTCAATGATTTATTTTGAAATGTTTTTCTAACTATATGGTGCTGAATTATGTCAGATAATAGAAGAGTGTAAATCGATTGCAACGCGTGACCCGTTTCATTGGACGCGCGATTCCGTCTATAGATCGATCAAAATCTGAGGCAGCTTCAACATTCATCTTCGTGGCTTACAGGAATCCACTGGAAACTCGTTCACTGAATTGTGATTATTGTTTCGTTTGTTTTTTTATTGTAATGACGATTACATAAATACTCAATGTGAATGTGTTGGTTTTTGCCCGTCATGTATTTTATGTGACCCAATATTTGTGTGAATAACAGAAGAAAACGCGTTCTTGCGGTAACATTTACGGAGCTATCCCAAATGAGGTCTCAGAATTATTGGCCCTATAAACTGCTGAAAATCTATCTGCCTCCTATTTACTAAATCAGTGAGATTTTCTGACTTCCGATGAACTGTTCAATATTGCCGCCATTGCCATACCGAACTACGCTAACATGACATTAATGTATATGTTGAGCATCAAAAATACACGAAAAATGGTTTGTTGTAGAGGTTTCATAAATCAAAATTTGTTATTGTGACACCAGATACTGGAGAATTTTCCTAGTGTGCTTGCATTCATTCTGATTGTTTCTCAGAGATACAAATGCAGTCCAGACTTAGTTTGAATGATCTACTAATGGCATCATCTGTAGTTGTTGCGCATCAATGGAAAACAAACTTGGGTCAACTCCATTTCTAATGTTTTTCTCTAGATCAGACCCTTGTTCGAGGTTTTATCAGCTGAAGGCTTCTAGGCTTCAGGCAGATTTGCTATGACAACCAAACTCGTACAATCGGCACTCACTTTCCCACCTGGCTGTCTTTTATTGGCCGTGGATCCCTTCCTGAATTGTTGTAAATTGTTGAGTAGTAAATAATAAGCAGAAGGAATACTTTTGTTAGTATGGGTCTATTACTGCAACTTTGATGACAAATTGAGCAAGTGTAATCAGGACAATGGGGAACATAGATGATTATTTCTTCCCCCACGGTAACCTGGGCTTCATGAAATGGCTCCAGAAAATGGAGGTTCAGACAACGAGGTATCTATTATCCCCACATAATGTACTTGTTTTCAATGAATCCTATACGTGCTCTTACAATTCATATGGGTGAAGTAACATTGGAATGCGTTAGCCATTGGCCGGAGTAAAGGTCATTGTCGCGACGTTAGGAAAACGGGGTCGGTGGGGAGGGTTGTCTCTATCGTGTGTGTGTTGTGGTGAGAGTTTCACTCCCACCGTCACGAGTGGTAATCGATAGTGGACTTTTGGGGTTCGGTCGGCGATCCGTGGTTTCCGGTTTCGGCCAGGGCAGCTGGAGAGCCTGAACTAGTCGCTTTTGTGCACATAGATTAGGGCTGAGTAAGCGAATGGCGATTGCCTCTGCCGTGGCCAGGGATCGAAGTCGGACTGGCTTTGATCGATTGGGTGGAACTCGGTATATGACTTTGAAAGCTTTTTCAGGGTCGATCGTGTGGCCACTGTCCACCAAATGATCTAGAATCGAACTGGTAATCACACCGGTTTTCCCGTGACTCAACCATCTTGGGTGATGTTCCTTAATGCGCTGAGACAAACGCCTAGCCGTGCGACCTATGTAGGATGCGCCACATTAGAACTAAAGTTATCTGCAGAGCGGTCTCCCGGCGTACCAAAGAAGGAACTATTCCTTAAAGTATCGTTCAAGGGGGACACACATGCCGAACGGTTGACAGAAACACGCAGGGCGGCTGTTAATCCAAGGTTCCCAGCCGCTAGACTGAAATGCACATTCTCCACCTCTCCGGTGATCCGCATGCAGGTAAAAGACAAACTGCCTGAGCTGACCTCCTCCATGATCATTTACTCGTTCAGGTGCGAATGTGGCGCACCCTACATAGGTCGCACGGCTAGGCGTTTGTCTCAGCGCATTAAGGAACATCATCCAAGATGGTTGAGTCACGGGAAAACCGGTGTGATTACCAGTTCGATTCTAGATCATTTGGTGAACAGTGGCCACACGATCGACCCTGAAAAGGCTTTCAAAGTCATATACCGAGTTCCACCCAATCGATCGATGCCAGTCCGAATTCGATCCCTGGCCACGGCAGAGACAGTCGCCATTCGCTTACTCAGCCCTAATCTATGTGCACAAAAGCGACTAGTTCAGGCTCTCCAGCTGCCCTGGCCAAAACCGGAAACCACGGATCGCCGACCGAACCCCAAAAGTCCACTATCGATTACCACTCGTGACGGTGGGAGTGAAACTCTCACCACAACACACACACGATAGAGACAACCCTCCCCACCGACCCCGTTTTCCTAACGTCGCGACAATGACCTTTACTCCGGCCAATGGCTAACGCATTCCAATGTTACTTCACCCATATGAATTGTAAGAGCACGTATAGGATTCATTGAAAACAATTGTTCGCTCTCCAGCGTCTTGTTCTTAATGTGATAATGTACTTGCTTTTGTGAGGAGTTCGACCACTGACAACAAACAACTTGCTTCCAATTTTTGGTTGGTTTACTCGCCGTTCATCAATTCTCACGGTTGATCAGCTGTGCTCCGAGTTGGTTATTCAAACGATCAAGGTCACCGCTGCTTGCACTACACTTGTCAGTTGTCTCTTGAATTATTAAACCTTGGCTCGTTCGTGTTCTAGAGCCAGTGGCTGATGTAGCTTTGATTATTGCACTCTCGATAGCAACCACACCATTCCAGTACAGTTGGTGTGTGACTACTAGTCATGGTATTTCCCAGTGTGTCTGATTTCTGTCCACGACATCATCGAGAGACTGCCATTTGCTTTGTTGTTTTGAGGTCAGAACTAGATCAAGAGTTATATGTAGAAAACACGAATAACGAACAAGCTCGTTACCGGTAACATCACCCAATTGACTAATACGGTTGAATTTAAAGGGTTAGGAACGCATCACTTAGGAACAATATCTTTGTCAATAGATGATTGGTTTGTGATCAAAATTGGTGTTGCTCAATTTGGGAAAAAGAGAGAGAGAGGGGAAATGTTGATATTCAGTGGTTGGTAAAGGGACCAGAAATATGGATTTCGGGGATTATCGACTTCCGGTTTCAGCGAAAGGGTTAGCGATTGGAAGGTGTTGAATTCGAGTGTTGATCGTGGATTCCTGTCAGGAAAGTTTTAGTGTTTCAAAGCAGTGATCATGACCGCAAAGAGATTGAATTAGTAATCCGATGGCTACAGACATTTTTCGTAATTTGTGCATTTTCAACCTGTAAATATGAATGCATCATAAAGGAGGACAATGTCACCGAGCCCCAGCTTGTTTGCTTTTCGTATTCTCTGTATGTTATGGAATGGGATCAATCTGCGAGATATAAGTAATCGGAATTTGTAGAACCTGACAACAAAGTGAACATGACCGCAGGTAACAGTTATGGATACTAGCCTGAACAGAGTTTGCATTGTCGACAGAAAAATACGCCGGCCCGTTTTCTATAGATTGACTGCATATTCATTTTCATTTTTCCACACAATAACTCATGCAAGCAGTATGTCTACATTATTTGTACTAAACCATATTGGAAAATGATTTCAAATGTGATGAAAATGTTAATCTCTAAAGAAAGCCCGGTTTAGTTAACAAAAGATAAGGTCGTCATGGTATTTCTTCTCTGATCGATTTCATTTGGTTTGTTCACTGAGAATCACAATACACACTTGAATAACTGAGAAAATATATTACACGTTCTGGCTCTTCTACACTACAAGATATTTCCCGATGAAATATTGACAACATGAAGACATGCAATTTATGTCCATTCCCCGTGGAATTGACTCCATGTAGTCAGTGATGTCAAAATGATAGCTCTTGCGTCATGCTGGCAACACTGGATGAGGTTGTAATTTGTGTACCCTAATATTCTCAGCTTTTTCTGGAAAATATATACTCCATTTGTTTTCCCATTTTAAGATCGATATTCTGTTGGCGTTTTGTATTATTCTGAGCTTTCTATTAAGGTTCCAACGATTTGGAATGATAACAGAGAAGGTTGTGAAGTTACATTTGCCTTTGATCAGATTTTTACTTAAACAGACTTTCACATTTCGGTCAAATCAAATTTACATTCAGCACCGAATCAAGGTGTGGGAATCAGAAAGGAAACGATTACATATTGAAAATTGGTAAGAGATTCAGCTAATACTGGCCCCCAATTTGTGGAAATTCGAGCCAGATAAGTGGAAATAGAGTTTCTGAAAATGATATTGCCATAGCTTATGACTCGGAAAGCGCAACGTGTTGAAGTGGGGTAATCATAGTTGGATAGATTGTTGTATAGAGGGTGGGTGGATTCTGAAGTGATTCTGTGAGTGAACTTTTCCCATGCGGTCAGGTGTCGTTCTCACAGTTTAGAAGAACTTTCACATTATATTACGAAATGTTCAGCAGACCAATAAATTTAATGGGGGGGGCAGTGGGAGGTAGAATGTGTGAAATATAATGGCAAACAAATAAGCAGTAAGTGCTTCGTGTAACGTTAACTTTTATAAACTTCCGTATTTGTTAAGACGGCATGCGGCCTTTGTTTACCTACTACTTTCTATCAGCTTAGCAACATTCACCTGGTAAAACGTTTGCTCTCCAATGCCAGGATAAACGTAAAATTACTCTGATGGACGGACTGGTCAAGGTGTTCGTTGTTGTGTCATGTAAACATATCCAAAATGCTACTAGTTCATTTTTAAATTATGGATACACTTAGAATGAGGAGAGGTGACAACTATAACAAAATGAGCCACGAACTAGACCACGTCAAATGACAGGATGGTTTTAACAGAGTTCGTTCTAACTGAATCTGAGTCGTATTGGAAATCAGTGTACGGTAGCCAAGATGGATTCGAGAGCATATGATGAGGGTATGAATCACGAATATTGTGGGTCCTTGATCAATGTGGTAACAATGGTAGAAATACAAGAGTAACACTACTTTGCTGTTTACTGAAAATCACTAACCACATGCACCATAATGCTTCCACCACGAAATGTCTGGCTTCCTTGCACAAGAGTACAACATTGTGGGTGATAGTGGGCCACTTTGTCGGATTCGGGATTGCAGATTAGGTAGTTCATCTATTTACCTAATCTAGATAAGGACACTCAGTAAGCATACAGGCTGATAAGCTTCGTCAATCGTTTTGTTCTCCGAGACAAATAGGAGTTAAAGGATAGGCCAAGATGATGATGATGATGATGATGATGATGATGATGATGATGATGATGATGATGATGATGATGATGATGATGATGATGATGATGATGATGATGATGATGATGATGATGATGATGATGATGATGATGATGATGATGATGATGATGATGATGATGATGATGATGATGATGATGATGATGATGATGATGATGATATAGTACAACGTATGAAAACCGTGTCTAGTGGGTCTGGTTGTGTTAGGCTTCTGTGACGAATTCACAAGATGGTTGGAGTTAAAACGTTATACGGCCCTGATTCGTGGGCAGATGCGGAGCTGCATTTGAGCTGGTTTTTCATCTTCAAAAGTTCTGAGCTCTGCTTCCGCTTTTCCACTCTCGGGCGCCCAATGCTTCGAGATATTCACCCGAACAAGTTCACAATATTAGACAATTCACTTCTGCAAGCATAGATGAGAACAGAGTGGTTCTTTGTCCGAATACCTCTCCTCTGGTTTTCTCATTAGTACAATAAATTCTTTAGAACCCCTTTCATTCATCACTAATAAGAGCTTTTCATTGTTGTCGGAAATTAGTCAAAATTTGTAAAGCCTCAGTGGTGAATCGTTTATTCTGATAATGACAATGTGCTTTATCATAGCAATCTCTTTTGCTTGTGAAGCAAACTGTCTTATTTTTCAGTGTCTGAAATACTTGAATGACCTCTTCAAGTTTGGAAAACATTTTCGTTCAAATATAGTAGTATTTTTGATATATACTTTGGAATTTGTCACCTTGGCAAAAGGACCCCAAAAACAGTCTTTGAATTATCGGTTAAACAGTCTCTGACCTTTACCAGTTATTATTTTGGACTCTGTTACCAACAAATGAAGTAAAATTTATCCGGTTTTGTGGAAAGTATGTTTTCTACCTCATTTCGGGAATCATCAATAAACAACAGCTTGTTTTGAATTCCACTCCAAGTTGTCTCTTTCGATCTGTAGAATTTCAAAAGACCAAGCACTGATGATAGGGAATCGGATTCCCATTCCAATCGTATCGATCAGCTAACTGTACACGTCTAGTCATTAGCCTTCGAAAATACTTGAGAGTTGTGTTCATGAGCAATCCGCAATCCGAGGAGAGCCACAAACAGTTTGTGGAGATTGGGTTGTGTCGGCTTGTGGCCTGTTCTGTCTTGCATATGATATCCTGATGCTGCTTAATCGCACGGAAACTTACCGCATGCATCGCACAGTGTTTCTTCAGAGCCCGAGAGATTGACAAAATGGAAAAATGCTTTTGTTGAAAAATGTGTGCTGATTCACGCAACTAGATATTACCAGCATAGCTTGTTCACCCAAGATAACGCGATTTTTTGTTGTGTTGCTGTTTAGAATTTTAATAATATCTAACGTGTTCTTACAATGGGTGTAAAATATGCAGTCTAATGCATTAAAACCATTTGTTTCCTATGCATCTTTCTTTTTATAAGTATTTATGTACAAACAAAGTGAGATTTTTGTGTATTCGATCCATAATTATATTCTGTGACGTAAATTGAAAATGTACAAAGTTCGTTTTCTACCACAAGGGGAATACCAAATATGTTTAACATAGCCCACGATGGATGTGTTCGACAAGGGTTAATAACATATCATCTATTCTGTGAACTTCACCTACCTTTGTCTTCGAAATATATGTACAATAGATAAGGTGAATATTGAACAGATGTACCTCAGCTGTCAATGTCCAATTTGAAAATGGGGTATGAAGTCCATTATTCAGTGGGATCAAAAGTTGTTTGTTTACTTACAAGGGATTAGTTATGAAGTAATAATTGTCTTACCATATGTTGGATCAAACGATGCACAGGTCTGAAAGTTTAAACAAGTACAATCGGAAACTACATATGGAAAACCTAACAAGGTTAATTATTGGTGAATATGTTACCATCGATTGAACAGTATCAGAAATGAAGATTTATCTTTACATTACCAGAATGCTGAAGATTACTAAACGTTATGCCATTTCTCATTCATACTCCCCTGTACAAATGATATGAGATGAATCATCTTTCTGTGCATGATTCCCATTCAATTACTCAGAAAAAGGTTAACCATTCAACTACTCTGAGGATCTCATTTTAGGTGAAACACAAAATAAAAAACAATTGAATCGGAAGACGAGACGCGCAAGGCACACGCGCCTTTGACTAGTCAGACAATAATCCACTAATGAAATATGTACTTCCCTTCGAAACTTCAAGAATGTCGATCATCCGGCTGAGTAAATCTTACGGTTTCGTTCTAACTGTGCGATTACGACTACTGAGATGGTTCTACTGCGTACCCTTTTCGTTTCATAGGTTAGATAGCTCCCATCAATATCTTGATCGATAGCTCCCCACACGAGCAATCTCAGTGACTGTCTGAGATCCCTCTAGTTTCCATTTGCAAGTCCTTAGGGCTATTTTTATCTTTTCAGTGATGCTTTCGACAGAATCGCTGTATCTCCGTTGGTCTGTAACCAAAGATCTGCTGAGGAAGTATTCCCACCGTAAATTGGTTCTAAAATGTCGCGTGGGTATATATATATATATATATATATATATATATATATATATATATATATAATCTCCACAAATCCTGAAATCCCATTTCAGAACTTGCTTCAGTCGTTTTGGACCACAAATCATTTAACTTCCTTGATACGGAGACCTTTGATAACGCTCGTCTAGTTTGGAAAGTTTTGCCTGCCGGATTTCTTTGGATGGTTGATATAATTGATTTTCCACCACGAAGTTTAGCATTTCGGATCCCGCGACCGTCGGTCACTTGGGGAAAAGACCTCAATTCAATTTAACCCGACTCGTTACTGGCCCACCTACTGGGAAATAATGTGGCTCAGAGAAATTTACAGTAGCTGCCGAAAACCTTACGGAAATATATTCCTGTGGTCTAGGTCATCGCTAATTTCGTGCATTCCGCGTGTCAGTCAATGTGCAAGCATTCATGAAATGTGCTACACCAGGGCGTATTCTACTTTCGCTGCAAGCACAGTCAGTTTGTAGTATTTGTGTGTCTTCAGTTGATTTTCAATCACTATGGTTCCTATAATAGCGGTCAGCGTAGAAAATACCTGCTTGGTTTGCTCCAAGCCTGTGAACAGTCGCGATACAGCCCTACAATATGACCACTGTTTAGGTTAGTTGCTCCTAAAGTGCACCACCGTGAGTTCGAAATTATATACTGCTTCAGTGAAAAGTCTTTCATCATTCCTACAAGTATCTTACACCAATGGGGCCTCGCCAAAGGCCACTGTTTACGTGTTGCCCCAGGAAACTTTGAGTGTCACGTCTCTGGATGCAATATTCGCTAAACCTCTGGAAAAACTCGTTGCTACATCCATGGACACAATTTGTGTCACGTCCTAGGATTTGTCTTCATCTAATGAGGCTTCCATGCCCCCGGACCAGTGCTATTCTAAGGCCATAAAGTATGCACGAGCTGCGTCTTCCCTGCTGCCAGAGAAACTGGCAAACCTCTAAAACCCCGTCAGAAGGAGGAGACGTCTACTATAGTTGTATTTCCGTCAACAGCGACAAATGTGACTGGTCAGCCTGCCGTGGCGAGCCATGTAGCTGCTCCCGCAAGTGATAACGCGCCACTCAGTACCATCCAGCTATTCTCGCCTAACTCACGAAAGAACGTGACACCTCGTTGACAGTGAAGTGCCCCTCCACCGAGGACACAATGCCGCTTGGCTGTAAGTCTACCAGAGGCTGAGGTAATGGCCCCACATGAAAGCCTCTATCATGACTTGGAACTTCTGCATGGAGTGCTCAAAAAACAATTCATTCAGGACGAGGAAGAAATGGCGAAAAGTTTGAGAGTCAGAGCCGCATTTAGGCTGGGAAAAATAAGGGAACACGGCCAACCTATGTCACGGAAGGTAGCCTTCGGCTCGGTCGGGGTTGGTATTCCAGCGGTCATACCAAATAAAAGGTGGAAAGATTCGACTGATACGTGACTTAGATCCTGAGGCGAGGAAGAAAATGAATATCTCACGTAGTGAACACTTGGCGCGCCGTGCAAACAGTGAAACAAACTTGTACATTCAAGACATTTGGGTTCAGTAGAGGTGACTACAGATTAAGTGGCAGCCGCTATCTTCCATTTGCCAACTACATCCACCAATAAACCCTCAGTGGTGGCTCACTTGCCGCCCGTGGAGAGGACTGGGAGTGCTGAGATCATGCTACCGAATGTCAGGGGTCTCCCGAGGAAACAAGGCGAGTAAGAGTATAAGTTGTGACACAGTATGCCAGCGATGATTGCCTCGACAGAAAAGTGGCTCACTGCAAATGTCTTAGATTCGGAAGTGGCCATTGAGTTCCATGCACTATACCGTGCAGACAGGAGCCAAACCAGAGGCTGGGGTGGTGTCATCTTTTTCCTCAGGTTGGGTATACCATCACTGAAACGGGATTCTTATTCAAACTCCGAAGGCTATGGTGAATCCTTATGGTATCGTGTGAAGCTGGCTACTGGCGTGTACGAATCCGTTGGTGTCATCTACCGAACTCTAGCGGTGGGCTCACCAGACCTACTGTGAGGTATAAGCAGATGGGCGGCGGATGGCCGGTGTCTTGTTCTTGGCGACTTCAATTGCCCAAATGTTGACTGGGTGAATCAGCGGTGCCTCTCCAGTGCCGACATATTCACTCGATTACTCGTCCTGGCTCTCCAAGACCAAACTGTGGGCCAGCATATGACTCAACCGACGGTTATTCAAAGGATCCACAACTCCATTTTGGACTTGACCATATCTCGCAGAAGCTCTGATGTCGAAGAGATCTTGTTCAGACCAATTCTAGGAGGCAGTGACCATTGGGTTCTGGTTATACACGAGCGACGGGGAGTAAAAGCTTTTTCCAGAGTAGAGAGTGCACTTAATATTTGGCACTTACCGTTTGATAAAGTACTCAGATTTGCGGCATCCATTCTTTGGCACCCTCATGGCCCGCATGACATTCAACAGGCCTGCGAATCTATCCGACATTGAGGACTTCATTTGTGTCCAACACGTGTAGCTCTATCCCGGCATCTTCCACATTCCAAAGGGCCTCCGTGATTTGATATGGAACTCAGAAACCTACTTTGGTGCAGAAATGATGCATGGGAATTCCTCGGTGAGACCGCGGTAAGATATCAGCACTATCGTGAGATTCACAGCCAAAGCTCTAAACTGAAGCTTTTAAAGCTGTGTGCATTTGAAAAAAAACTTGCAGCTAACTCCATATGTGTTCCAGAAGGTTTTGTTTGCGTATCTAGAACGTAGAACATGGACTACGTTTGACACTCTAGCTTTGATGGAGGACAGTTCACTGGTTGAGGCCGAGGATAGCAAAACGGATATTTTGGAGAGAGACTATGAATCTGTGTATGTATCAGAAAGTATGTCGCTTCCGACGATGTAAAGCAGTGCTTTTATCATGCATTTTTCAGAGTTCTTAGCGAATACGGTAGTCGAAGAGGTATGTTCAGTTAAAACTCACCAGTCTCCAGGACCAGAAGGTGTTCATCCTCTGATGATAAAAGAACTGGCTGAAATATTGCTCCACCCCTCAATCACAGGATCCGTTGACTCGTAAACTTTGTCTGATCGACTAACTAGAGGGTGGAAACAGGCCATCGTTATCCCCTTGTTTAGATCCGGTTCAAAGGCGGCTGTCATTAGGTATCGTCCTGTTTGCTTGGCATCCGTGGTTGGCAAAATTTTGGAACGTCTAGATGCTTTCCGTCTCAGTGAACGCATTGGGAGTCACTAGCTTTTCTGCTCGCAACAGCATGGATTTTGGAGGAAGCCTTCGTGTTTATCCAACCTGCTGCTTGCCCGCGGAGACTGGTCGGAAGGCAAGACCACAGAGCACGCCACGGGTGCGATCTTTGTCGACTTTGGCAAAGCATTCGATAAGGTACCTCATGGACGCCTTTTTGCTAAAACTCGAGGCCTTTGGTGTTTAGATACCATTAATTTACTGGATCAGAGATTTTCTAAGAGACTGAGTGCTTGTAGTGGGAGTCGCGCAGCCGTTTTCGCGTCCCTTCAGTGCCCTCAGTGGAGCCCCACAGGGTTCAGTTCTGAGGCCTTTACTTTTATTGGTGTATATAAACGATCTGCCATGCGTTTTCTAATCACCTTAACTCATTTACGCGGATGACCTGAAAATCTAGAGAACGATCCGGTCAGACTTTGATCGTTAGATTCTACAGGATGACTTGGTCCCATGGGAGCACTGGTCCGACACTTGGCAACTGCCTGCCCATGTTGGAAGTGCGCATACGTGAGCGTGGGGAGGGTGTAGAGCGGCACTTCCTCCAACTTACACGGAACATTCATCCACACATCGGATTATGAGAAAGATCTTGAGGTAGCGGTTGCATCAAATCTGAAGACCAAAGTCAACAGGGATAAGGCATGTGCTTCTGGCTGGAGTATGTATGGAGCGATACGTCGGTCTTTTGGACAGCTCTTATGCCATCGTTCAAAGAGCCGTATGCTTCCCGTGTACGTCCGCGACTGGAATATGGTGAAACTACCACATTCACCTGCCAGGCCAAGAAAGTTGCGAGGCTAGAACGAGTACAGCGGGCTTCAACTCGCCTCGTCTTTGGATTACGTGGGATCAGCTATTTAGGTCGTCTTCAAGCCACCGGACTGTTCGCAGAGGCATACTGAAGAACTCGTGGTGATCTCATTTACACTAGACGCATTCTGCTTGGAGATTGAGAGCCAGAGTTGATCATATACATGTCCTTGTGAGCGCACAACCCTACTCGAAGTCCTTGGCGGATGCTTATAAAACAGCAATCAATGGGCCTGACGCTTGTGTACCGCGTATCAAGGAGGGCGAAAAGTCCATGGAATGCATTGCTAGCAGAAGTGGTGGAACAGGAAAAATACCAGTACTCAAACAAGCCTGGACCTCTTTCTGAAGAGTTAGTATCATGACAGGTACACCTTAGTTCATGTCCCATCGGTAAGGTGATGAAACCCATACGGAAGATTGCCCAACTGCCTCTAATTTTGAAGATTGATTGTCTCATAATCTCAATGACCTTTTTACAAGGAAAAAGCAGTGTTTTGGCAAACTGAATTGGTCGGCATAATCTGATCACCACCATCATTTTGGTTAGGATTCGTTGTCTGATCTCTCTGGAGTAGCTTTGAGACACTAGAGGTACAAATCTGAGGGCTCCTTCTCATGATCGTCTGTACACCACATCCATCACTTGGGTCAAGATTGCACTGGTCACGGTCTTCCTGATTCATTTTCGCTAACCAAATAAGACAGAGCTCCTGGATTCACTCAGCAAATGCTTGCTTTTCTTCTAATTTGAGCTCCAGAGGATATGGAATTATTATACGTAAAAACGTGAGAAGGAATCATTGGTTAATCTGCTTTTCAGTCCCAATCAGAAGTACGGACCTGGTTTGAAAAGAGGTACTGAGTCTCGCCGCGTTGACCGCTTGCAATAGTCTACGGCTTAGCGTTTCAGGCACCGCAACTCAAAGTGCGTCACACTTAATTTCTATGGCTCCCAGGAGCTTGTTTTCAGTGCATATGTAAAGCGATCTGTAGGCAAATCATACTAAATCTCGTTTTTGCTAAGTGAATACTGAACTTTGAATTGGATTTTACTGCACCTTCGAGGTACGTTTGTGGTGGATATTCAGCTCGACCGATCAGCCTGAGCATTTTTTACCGGAATATCTTCGAAGGATGTTGATCAATTTTCTTCTAGTTTCTTTGTAATTTTTACAATGAGGCGCAACTTATGGAACGCATAAATAGTGAGCACAAATACCTCAGTATTAGAAATGCTCATCCCCGAAGTTTGTGCGAGTTGACATGTGAACTACCACAGACAAATTAGTTCATGTATTTATGAATATAATATCACTGGGCATTTATCTATGTCGTAAGCTTTTGTGTGCACCGTATTTTCAGAGACAGTGCGAGCACAAAATAAAGTCGGGCTTGTGAAAATATACCATATGTAACCGAAATAGTGATTAACTACCGCCCTTTCAAACAACATTGTGAAAGTGGACATGAAAGGTCGGCATATAACCTAACAACAGGCACATTAGTTTTGAAACACTCCGAATTGAACTGGGTTGAGGTACATTCGATTTTCGCTGATTTAAGAGGAAACCTTAAAGTTGTCCAAGTAAGTCGTGTAACCTGTCACGTGCTCAAACACAAATCAAAATACGTGGCATTATCAATCGCTTATTCATCGTGGCATTTGATCGCAATATCTTCTGACTTCTCGATGCTATTTTGGTGTCAAAATCAAAGCGTAACACGACACTGATATCTGCTTGGTCTGTGAATACCGGTTGCATTTTAATTACTTCTCCATCACTCGTGATTTTTCACGGAATCCTTTGTTCCCGATCTCGAACTTGAACTAATTTTCAAGGCCACATTTTATCTTACAAAGACTCCTTTTCGAATTTCCTAAGGGTCCTTGTACTGGGCAATGAGTTATGAGCATTTTTGAAAGCAGTCAGAAATCGGATAAAATGTCTGTTACGAAGGGTGCGTGGACACACAATAAAACATTGTACTAATTGGATAACTGCTGTGAGACAACATACTGTTTCCCAAGGCTGAAACCGTCCACGTTATATTCAAACGTTCGTTACCTTTGGGCAAATCTAATGAAGTAGTAACATCATCCTTCAAGACGAATCAAAACACTTCGGTGAAAACTCCTCAAGGAAAATGTTGGTTGTACAAAGAATTTCGTAAAGACTCTGTCCATATTGATGGGTTTGAAATTTTCGGGATCGACTTGTCTTCGAACCCAAGAAACTGAGGAGGTGGGGTAGTCATTTATTCCGTCGCTGGTGGCGCAAACCACCCCAAATTTCATTCTAATTCAATACGATGAAGACTTCTTGCGTTGCAGTTCGTTTTAGAACACGTTTTCTAAGTTCATGTTTCCACCTAATCCTCGTTAATTCTTACGTCACACCAGATAGTCCAGCTGAAAATATCAGCCAGATTTTAATCTTATGCACTTTCCAATGCGCTTCGATGCCCTTTTAGTTTCAGTATTAGTCAATCATTGAAATATTTTCCCAGTTTTTAGACGTGTTCTTATTATCACTTCTGATCATTATACTTTACTTCGTCACCACAAAAATTATTGCAAAAGCAAATCATTGACCAACTCCATGCACTCATCGCGCGCTGTCAGCCAACGAGCTTGCACTCCTGAGAATCTCCATGAGCTCTGAGCTATTGCTGGCACCAGTGATTTTTCTATTTTCCTTTACGCAATGAATCCTCACACTGTGAACACCTGAACGACTACTTTCTTTTTTGTTGTGACCTGTGTTGCCCCATGGAAACCTAGTATTTTCGGCCCGGTAGGTTCTCCTCCCTTCACCTGAAGAGACTCCTTAGAGTTGAGGAAAGTGCATACACGTCAGGTCGACATCGTGCTATAACAGTCTACTTACACCTATGAAAATTGAGCTACGAAGTTTGAATGATCTGTATATAGGCGCAGTATTGAATAACAAGAATTACCGTGAGACTTGGAGAACCTTGAAGCAATTGTGCTATGTCATTTCCAAGATGAAGCTAAGCACAAAGATTCAAATCATCAGTTCACCGTGCATTTCGTTCCCTTCATGGCAAAACTCTCCTGAATATTCTACATGATAAAAGGGTTGGCGGTCGGATTCGGAACACCCTCCGGAATTAGTTTTCTAATCGCACACATTTTACTTCTTGTGAAAACCGATACTCGTCTTATCTTGAAGTTTACTCTGGCGTTTTTCAAGCTGCCCATCTATCCTCATTGCTTTTCTCTATCTATACTAGTAAACTTCCCATTTCACAAAATCTCATTAGCTGTGGGCATGTCGATGATATTTTATTTGGATATCTCTACAAAGATATGAAAAACAATCTGTATGAACCTGGCAACTGGTCCAATTCCCATTCTTTCTACTTCGTTGTCCTATAATGCTTCGACTTACTCTTCAATCTTGAAAGTGGATCACGCCACTTCATTGTTTTAAAAAAACAGCACAGATTTCCATTGAATACCAACACCCATCCAAAGCTTCTTCCGTTTGTTACCCAGGAGTTACTCTATTTCGTAACCTTTGTTAGACTAGCTCCGTTGAAGCAAACTACACAAAACCGGAAAGCTTTTTTCTGTCATTCAAACTAAGAAAACCTAAAGTATCTCACATTGTTTTATTTCGATCTGTAATCCCTGTTATTCTCTCGTTTTGACTCGACGGCTCTCCAGTTACTTTTGACGGTTAAAAACGATTTTGGTCTTATCACTGAATCGTCAGATTTGCTCTCCCGTCGAAGTGACATTATTAGCGACAATCTCATGGACTCTATCACAAGCTAACCTTTTGAGGCTTGTGACAAATTCACAAATGGGTTAATATTCAACACAAATCCTCGTCTTTACTCCAAACTCTCTAAATATGTCTCATAATCTTCTCTACACTCGAAACTCAAAGTACTTCATGCAGCCTCATCGTTTACCTTGCCCGCTTACGTGTATGCCACAACCAAGTAATCACCTATCTCGTTATTCACGTTCGTCATTATTCAAATTGCAATACTACTGCATTTTTTATTACAGGATTTCCCTCTGCACATTCCTTTGAGCCCATACGTTCTTTTATTTTGGATTCCCTCGTAAATCACGTATATGCTAAAAATTCACTCTACATCGGTTGTGTAAAAGCTTTCACTGACTTGAATTGACTTGATTTACTTCACCATGGGGCATCGGAATTGTTGCGCTTTTAGATTCAAGATATTTGATGTTGCACGATTTAATTTCGGAATCGTTTTGCTTCATATCGACTGATGCCTACTGTGGAGAGAAACCCATTGTCAATGCTTTACATATAGTCTTATATTATCCCGACTCAATCATCATGGTGCAGTCATAACTGACACATAGGAAATTGCTGAAAGGGGTAACAGTCGGAGAAGAGTTCCTCAGTGCCACCTGATAGAGACAGAAATGTTTGATCTATTGCTTTGAGTAGTTGGTGCCTGATATTCCTATTATGTCGATAACGTCATTGCTGTAAACTTTTTTCATTTTCTTCGAAAAATCTCTCTCCTAAACACTAGCCTTCCATCTAATGCTGCCTTGATGTGTCTATTGCAAGCTCAGATAACCGACTAGGTAATTGTTGATACCCTGTAAGAGTTAGATTAGCGGGACGTTTGATCTTCAAATTAGTTATGCAGAGAAAACACAAATAAGTGAGGTTATTTATGGAGATGTTCATAACCACTTTATCGCTAGGACACTCAAGAGGGTGAAGCAATGGGGAGAGCATCCGAGTTATTTCCGATCTGTAACTTACTGTTATATCCTTCCCACTGATTCCAACCTGCAAAAAACTACTTCCCATTGTGTACTGCACTAAGTTCATTTATTATTGTGCTTAGTTGAAATACCGCAGATTGTTGAACGTAAACGGTCTGCTTATTTCTAAAGATTGAACTGTGGTATCTCTGGGTTGGAGTTTCCGTTTATTCGCACTATTGACTTTTATTCATTATTGATACCAACTTGGGGGTGTAATTAGAGTTCGTTATCGGGCTGTCGCTACAGGTAGCACTCCAGTATTCGGCCGTGAGTTAACGTGTGACATGCAACTCGGTTTGCGCTTCCAAATCATTGGTCAGAGGCAGAAAACCTTGTGCAAAGCCTTTATTCAGTGAATGAGCTACTACGTAATCTCTTCCATGCAAATATTTTGAAGTTCCTGTAGACCCATTTTTCACAAACTTTGGAGGAGACATAGAATTGTGAAATTAAGCCTCTTGCTTGTCCCATGCAGTTGTACATCAGATAAGATAAATACTGACCACCGTCCCGAATTATACATTCAATGTATAATCAAGTGTTCATCAAGCTTGCATTAAGTAGACGGTCAGCCCTAAAATGACTCCAACTTTAAGCTAGACAAATTCAAACAATAATCTACTAAATCCTCTACTACCTGATTCTGCCACCGGGGTATATGATGATCACCTCGGTGGTAAAATAGACATACAACGCCCGTCTCTCAACCGGTAACTTCATCTCGGAAAACTCTTTCTTTTACTGACGGGTGCCAAACATTATTTTGCCATTTCCGTCCCATTCCTCACCCCGAAAATCTTTTGTTGCTTATCCCACTCCAACTGTTGCTCAATCGTACTTCCCTTTATTCCAGATAGCACAAATTGAGCTCTCTCATAGAACTACTTGATATACTACAGCCTGGGTAAGAATTAACAATAATCTACTGACAAAAGGCTTGGTTCAATTGCAAATCATTTTCCTTTCACTCAGTCCGCTTCGCTTATTTGCTTCATTAGTTTATTGTGCAGGAGTTGTAAAGGCCACTAAGTAGTATATGGTTTAGTCTATAGAAGCTCTAAGTGACGCGTAAAGAATAATTTCTAAGCAATTCAGAACAAAGTCGATTTCAAATAGCTACCGTACTGTATACAACAAACGAGAAACGTTTAAATTAACCAAATCTCAGTAGTGATCCTTCTGGGCTCTTGAGCTCCAAAATTGAACACTGATTCTAACATTTAGAGCTAGATGAGAATAGGTTAGAAACAGAACTTAAGATGGCCAAATACATCATAGCGAATTTCAAACCAAGAAACCAACACTGGAAGCAAATGCGAGGATCTGTTTTGTGACCAAGGTGTAGATAAATTATTACAATAAAACAACGAACAACACTTCAGAAAATGTATTCCAGGTACATGAAATAATGTTTCTTGAATCAAGAAATGTTGTCGAATGGAACAAGGTTTCTTGAACTCCGTTACAAGTGTGTTATCCAAGCATCCCAGGAAAAATGCTCCAAGTATCTTCTCAAGTTTCATCTGGTAAAACATTCTCGTCCACATGATTGTACGAAACTAATTACTATACCTTGTAGCTCAAGCGGTCCAGAATGATCAGGCTTTGTTTCCGATCCGAAACCCTTCTCAGAAAGTGGAGTGTTATTGACCTCTTTATTAAGAGGTTTACTGTCGTCTGAAGCTTTTGTGGCAATTCAGTATACGAGGAATGAGGAGTAAGGGGTATGACCTGAGGTATTCGAAAATTCTTGAAAGTTGAGTCTGACTTCTGGTCCCAATCTAAATTTGGCGCACGGACAACATGCTCCTCGCATATCACTGACTATATCCGAATTGCCAAACTCGACGTAGGTAAGGCGGAGTCATGCCGATAGGCTAAGTTACGACCGGGTTACAGTGAATGCTAGATAAACTCGACTTTGCTGTTTGAGAAACAAATACTGAACTTCTAACTATCAGCACAAGGACTTAGAACATGCCAGAGAGGCGGTGAAGGCCGGACTGTGAAGTGAAATGAGTGACCATGTGCAGTCATCCTGGTCAGATGGAGTCCCTGAGACAGACAGTACTACGAAATAAGAGGAAAGATTCTTGAGATTCGGTTCTATTTTGATGACTTTCATGGATTAGACACCACGGTTCCTAGGCTTGGAAGAAGGAGAAACATTATGAATGCATATGTTATAGCATCGTTTCGGCCTCAAAACTACCAATGTCACTACATAAAACCCTTTTGAGTTATCGTGGTTGGTGCTTGTCAACACTAAAATGTCAGTACCAGAAAGAAGTGCTGCACCCAGGTACGTTTTCGAATCATGGTACAATTGAGAAATGTAATGTCGTAATTTATTTCTGGTGACAGTCCACATCCGTCTAATTCCAGTTTTTAGTACTGGAACGATTGCCAGTAGGCAAAAATTAAGTACCCGCCTTGGGTTAGTGGGCAAATTGAGTGGAGTGCACTCGCTATCGGATAGACAACGATACCTTTGTGTATCACACCTTTTTGCCACGAACATCTAACCTGCGAATGAAGAAAGGCTCCCAGATGCCAATCTCGTCGTGAAGCTTGTGGTTTGGTGAATTAAATTATTGTTTTTATTCAATGTATTGAAAACGGGAAAGAACTGACTCATCAAATGACAACCTAATAACTCATCTACAATAAACTGAGTTTCACTTTCACTGAATGCTGAACCAGACACTGCTATTTTCGTTCTCGTTTTCTAACCTCTAACTACACGTTTTCGATTGTGACATTAGGCCAAATATTCCGGGGTATTCCTTATCAATAAGCCAAATACTACTGAAATGAAGACCGAGGTATTTTAACATGGAAATGTTCGCGCTTCGATGTTTTCCTCAAGAGGAAAAATCAGCACATACGCACGCCGCAGAAGCAGCACACAATTAGAATGATATGCTGTGTCCAATCCAGTTTATTGTGACCATAATTGGATAAGTATCTCTGCCGAATAAGTCAGGTGCATAGTTCATAATTATTAATCAACCTTCAACTTCGTTCCAAGACCATTGGTACTACACAAGCCTTGTTCCTTCCATTGCTCACACACTTTACTGGAATGATATGTGAACAAGTTTTCGGGACATACCCTATTTACTAGATTTTCTGGTAAGTCGTTCAGATTTCTGATTATTAAATTTCGTGCAATTCAAGCTGCTGTGCTTTTGCCCTTTTCATCAAGCTTACATTATCAACCTGTCGTACGGCTCTTTCGGAACCGTAATCTATTATGATAACATCGCAATTATATGTCATACTGTATCAAACAAAGAGAATAAAACCTGCGTGAACAGTTATTACATTGTGTCTTATTGCCCAGATCCTTGGCGACTACCTCTCTCTAATCGTGAAAGCTCGAAAGCGCAGGCAATTTTGCGCCCAATCCAGATGGCATTTTCTCCTGTTTCTCAATGCATTTTAATAAACTTATTCTGTTTGTCCTTCGCGAGGTTTTCCATGTGATGAATGCGGAATTCTTGTTTCAGCCCAAGGAATTCCTGGTATCAGTCGTACATCTTCCAAGCCGTTTTTAACCGAACAAGAAGATATGTGATTTGCTGGTAATGAATGTGAGAACCTTTGTGGCTTCACGTGGAGTAACATATGATTCAACTGAATTATCAATGGCTTAACCTCATGTGAAATGTATATAGTAACGTTTATCTTGGCATGATGCTGTGTTTTCATTCCCCTACTCAAGGACAAACAGTAAGCTGTTCTGGAACCGCCACCCAGTTAGGACGCTTTTGATAGGAGTGAATCCCACCTCAGTTTTCGCATTATTCCTGTCATCACGGTGCTCCGTTCACCCGACAATCCTGCTTACCTTAGCGATGCAGTGAAGACAATCGATACTGAACGGTTATTTCATTGTGTCGTATTGCCCAGAGCCTTGGTAGTACAGTAAACGAGGGCTGAAACATCATTTTAATCGCAAGTAGCACGATTGTACACTATTAAATAGATTGCATATAGAACTGTGGTTAAATAGGGCTGACGGAAGACAGTGAACTCCGTCACTTTAGGACCGAACGGTGGTATTGCTGCTTGCTAAATGTGTACAGACAGCATAAGGAAAAAAGAGGGTTTCGAGTATGGTGAATGGTGGCTAGTCCTCAGAAACCCTGCACAGAAAATGTGTCCAATACAATGTTTGAAAGGAACTTTATCATTTCTTGCCACATTGTTGTTTCTTTGTCTTGCGGAAGCTTGTGAACGAGCGTAGGATTTTAGCTTTGATGATGTTGCATAGCTAGATGTCTTAAGATGTATGAAAAACTCCCCTTGCTTCCCTACTGAATTCAACTGTGGAAAACTATTTATACGATTGCGGAAAATAAATCTTCAAATGATAAAATGTACCCAAATTACCAACAATAATAAAAATAAACTGAGTGACCTCATGACGTACAGAGTGGTTAAGTGGAAACTACAACGAGATGACTGGGATGGAAAGTCTGTAAAGGGGGATTGTTGTTTGTTGACTACCTCCAAGTACGTCAGGCTTGTCCGGGCACTCTGTATGAATGAACTGTGTGCACTGTTACAGTAAAGTTTGGGTCGTGGAGAGATGAACTGGTTGACGGATGTGGGCATATGAATATGGGGATTCGGGACGTCGCCTGCAATTGAATTCTCTTCCTTATAAAGGGGACAAAATAATTGAGTGGATATGATGGAGGACGATGGAAAACACCCACTTGAATATGTGAATTATCATCTGACGAAGCAAGGGGCGAGCGTTTCAACCAGTCACGAGTGCAATAATTAGGCTTGATCAGAGATGTACAAAATGTAGGTTAAATACAGCGATGCTGCTTTACTGGTTAGACATTTTGGGGTGATATATGGCTCTCGGGTAATCAGTAGCAGAAGGTAGAAATTCGGAAATGATTTAAGACTAACTAAACCAGGATAAGTTATTGCATATTAAATGAAGTCTGTATTCATTATTGATGATTCGTCAATTGACAGCTGTAGTCAACTATTTGAACAATGGATTATTATTCAACAAATTGCATCAACCAGGACTTTGTATAAAAGACTCACATGTATCGGCTGAGAATGCAAATACACTTGAAATTATTTGAGGACATGGATCTGGTCTGAGGGGTGCAAACATAGTTTTAGATTTAAGTACGTATTCTGTTGATACAATTTCTGTCTCAGAATTGGAATGCGGAAGAACGTTAGACGATGATGGATTCAATGGTTATGTTGATGGCATTGTTAGATTGATAGGTGATAGGCGGTCAGGAGCACCAGTACCGAAACACACGAGCCAAGGTGCGCCAGGTTCCCATGACCACTGGGTAAGAAATGGTGATGAGACAAATCAGGGTGGCACCAGGTTGACTGAAAAGAACAGGCTGCCAACACCCGTTCAAATAAAAGCATTGAATCCAACCTACGAAAGGGAATGGCTATTGTTTGATTGGCTAGTTACTCACTTTGAGGGATGGCGGATGAGGTTCCCCACTTCGTCATATATGTCTTCTGAAACGGACGGATCTGTCCTGGATGTGGGTAAGTGTCTTGAAGTACAGTTACGCCTGAATGAAAGCCATTTCATTTAACTATGAAGAAATGTGATTTGAGTTGAGATATAAACCTGCTTAATTCTTGTGCAAGACCTGATGTCGGTATTGGTTGGGCTCGGGAAGAGCTTCTATCATTCCGTTAGGAATCTAAATGCAAATACACATATTAAAACAAAGCACACCCAAGGTCTAAGCTCACACTGGTATTTTAAACGAGTTTGGTATTTTGTTGTCAGGTAAGAGCCGCTACATCGTGACTGAATGAATCCGTCTAAGAGCGGGCTACCTTTCATGGCTTTTATCAATCAGTGCGGAATAAGTGTAAGTCTCGTTAAAGGAACTCAGCAGATTTGCCATCCACTATCTGTTTGAGCCGACTAAATACTCCCAGCCACTGGCCAGAAAGGACTGATGTATCAAACTAATGCCTTCTTTCGAAGAATGATATACGTGCAACACTTTCAATCTTGTAGTGTTACAGAATTCCAAACGCTTATTCTGTATCGTCAGCTTGTCTCACAAAATGTTGAGTGGAGTTTATAATGACCAGTGGTGTTCTTATATCTGGAACCTAGCAACGTGAGATTATCTCCATCAGATAATGCATATAGATATTGAATAATTCGCTTTTCTTAAAATAGGATGAGTTCTGATGTATTGTTGGGAATGGGACTTGAGCTGTAAGGGCAGTGGTGAAGATGCCTACATTTGTTGCTAAATTTTGATTACTAATTCATGAAATTCATTCACGTGGCTGTATGATTTAGCCTTACCAAAATACTTTCAAACTGAGTCTTTATAGATGGAGGTACTTTTCCTGCAGTATAATTTGTAAAAGGCTCTCTTGATGGAACGAAGTTTTGAAGTTCGACTCACCTTATATCACTCCATTCGTCCATCAGCTAACCAGATGACAACCTCGCGGGATGATTTAAAAGCAATGTGAATAGGATTTGCATTGAATAAATGCACCTGTAACATTACAGAAAATCACATTGATCTCCATTCACATTGCCCAAACGTTTTGTTCTCCTCAAAACGGAAGTGGTTACTTGTTGAGTATCAGAAAAATGATCAGGGATATAACCATGGATCTAGTTCGATTACGGAGGAAAATAAACGACATTCATTTCTCTCAATACTTTTCGTAAGTTGAACAAACACACATCCCATCAATACAGTGAACTGTCTGTCCGTTGAAGGCACTAATAAAAAATTGACGTCTGTCCTTTGCTACTAACTTCCTTTCCATCCATTCACTAATCAATCTACTGACTGATAACTTACTGTTCTATATGGATTTTTTATTCATCACTAAAGCTAGTCAGACATTGCTGCCAACTCGCATCAGCTTTGTGAAGGTTTAATACATTTTGCTGATTCGTGTGGATCCCAAGCGATGGTTTCCAGAAGTGGGGGAAAAGAGATCAGTTTACTCAAATCGTGGAATTTCCAAAATCAGTCAGTGGAATGGTCTAACATGCCCTTGGCTCGTTTGTACTGTCAGTGTTCTATTTTTCTATCGAATTATTTCACGCCCAAAAGAAAGAGAGCAGATCATTAGGGATATTTGATTGGTAGACAGCATTGTATCATACTAAGGAGGTGATTGTAGAATTTAAATATGACAATAACAGATTTGAAGTAGAAAATGATGTTGAGACCAAACTTCATGGGATGTTGGTTGGAAATAACTCAGTAGGACAATTAGGCATTGTGTTGACCACTGAAAACTGTCTACAGCAGAATAAATAAGTAGTGGCTTTGTCATGACATTTTTGGGTTTCATTTGTCATGCCGCTCCACGGTATGTGGGGAGGGGGTGAGTTGGGAAAAATCGCCTTCTCTATAGATATTAAACGTCTAATTGGTACTTTTCCAGTAGTTCCGTCATTAGTCTTGTACTTCCTGAAACGATTTGTACAACACATCATGGGACAGGTGATTCAATGCGTCCTCCGGCGGAAAAGTCCCAAATTCCAGCTCCTCAAATTAGACGCCACAGCACCTGAGCAATCTAATTACAGTAAATTGACAACCACTGGTCAAGTCGAAACGACCGAGACCAACATTGATGGCGTTGCTTCTTGTATCGCAAGAACCGAATACTTACCCCGACACTATCTGTAAGTTAACTGGAGATCACACAGATATCAGTTTCGTTGACGGAATCCTATCTAGAATGGATCAAATCTGGTTTGGATTGTGTGTACCTCAGAGGTAATATAGGTCCGGTCATCATATTGAGTCCCCTTTTTGACAGACAAGGTTCCAGTGAAGACGTGGTTTTGTTTTGCAGTTCATGTCAAGCCACATGAGTAACAATATAGTACTGAAGAATGTGATCAGTCGACTCCACATCACCACAGTCCTCTCGGCACTTTACCTCTCCGTTGCAACCACCGGTCAAACCCTGGTTGAATGAGGACTCCTGATTAGCCATGTGGATTGCAATTAGAGTCGTTATTGAACCATGTCATACCCAGATAATCATGGGATAAATGCGTTGTTCATTGAGAAATCACGTAGAACACGACCATTGCAGGAACCGAGCATTTCGTTCCTCCAAATAGCACCGATCTCATTTATTGTAACAACGATAGTAGAGAACACTCTGATTAGAAGTTTACCTTTCTGTACCATCGGGATAAAAATAGAACCAGCAATAGTTATTCGTGCTAAATTCGAGTGCCACTATACCAGGCTTTCCTATCGTGCACGGTAAGCCGATGATGCAGCCGTTAAAAGGTTGGAAAATCCCTCACCTCCATCTACTCTATTGGCACAGAACAAACCAAACGACTTGCTTTTTTGGAAATAGGAACCAAATACGTGCTTACCCCATAACAACCATTCAATTGAGTGTTCGTTGATGAACCATTCCAAGTGTGTTGTCGGGGCTCATATCAAGAAGTTAAAATTGAGCCGAAAGATCAGAACACATATGATACTTCGGAGAAGCCTGGGTGTTGTTTTACTAAGTTCTATCCAGCTTGCCCGTGGATTGTGGTTATAACTTTGCTTTCCATTTTACTATCAAGCCATGAAGCTTTACCACTTGACAAACTCCAGATGATAGTAGGCAGTTCCTGTTGTCGTTATAAGTCAGTGGTCCATGGGATCGCACTCTTGACTTCACTTCGTGGTGAGAATCTTATTGATTCTTCCGCATTGATGTTCATGTCAGCAGCTGCTAAGAATTTCGATGGAATGACGAAGCGATTATCAAGCCGATCGACATTCTAAAAGAACAGGAACAGATCATCTGGAAACACCAAGTGGTTGGCACTCGTTCCGCAAATGGAAAGACCGATATTGGAAAACGAGCCAGCAATCACGTGAGCCATGGTAGCAATGGACACCAAAGCGGACAACGAATCCCTCTGCCGTTTGTTTGGTAACAAATCGCGAAGTCTACCTAAAATGGACTACAACACCTACATACAGATGTCAGAGATAATCTATCAGCGGGCCCGGAAGACCAACTAGTTGTTCATTCATACGAAATCGAGTCAAGCGTCTTCTAAGCTTCCACTAACATGGAGGCATTTTGTGAAAACGTTTTCTGGGTCGACCGAAAAGTAGCAAAGGTTTTACAAACAGCAAAGCTCTCCACCACCGTACCAAACATTGTGAAGTATTTATACAACGATAGAAGTTTTGGTAATGTGTCAACTGTCCTCAGGCAAACGTAGTGCTTCGAGTGGTTTTGTCATGCACAACTGGCTCATATATGGAGTATGCCAATCGTTGTTCATTGATGAGTACACGGAATCGTTGTTCACATTTACTCGAAGAAACGGGACTGACGATTCCGAATGTACCTCGTTAAAATCGCGTGCCAAGATTGAATCCAGAAGTGAGCAGTGATGTTGAGAAGGTCACAACAAAGGCCTGGGTTACTGACGAGTCTGTTGACTGAACACACCATTTCATTAGGCCAGAAGATCTAAAGACAGAATAACATTCCTTCAAACTAATCACAAGACAGAACCGCTGCTGCAAAGTCCCTCGTTGGGTATCTCAGAGTTTCTGAATTCAAGTATAATAGGTCCAACGATGTCAAGTTTCCAACTTGTATTACACCATGATCTTAAGGCCTCGTTGGATGTGAAGTATACTAGAAGGTTTGCTCTAAGAGACCTTTTGAAGTCATACGTGAAGTCGATGTCCTACAGATTAGTAGATCAAATTAGAAGTCACTAACCATCGAGCCATTCACAAGCCCTAGACTGATAAAATTCAACCTACGTCCAGTTCATTCTGAATATGTCGATCACGTTTGATTCCATAGAACCGTCAAGACACATGGGCACTTCGTGTTCAGCCAAGTCCTTGTGGTTAGTACCATTCCACTGTAGCTACTCAAGCCATTTCCAATTTGACTCGGATAACTTTCCCACAAATAATTCGGATGAACTAGCGTGCACTTCCATCCAGACCACATCAGATATCACCAAGTATCAACCATCCGAAAAAAGTGGTATAATCATGAGTGGACCAATTTTCATGTCAAGTTCAATAGTTAGTCACAAAAGACGCGTTCTTTTGGGCAGAATGATTATACTACCGACGTTGTCCGAGACCAATTTGCGAGCCAAACAAATGTCTGAACTCACAGGGAAATTCAACTGTTCACCAACTGTGCCATCATTTAAGCCATGAGGCAGTTATGAGTCGCCTCACGAGGAACTTTGAGGTGGTGACGAGACTCTCAGTCGTACGATAGATTGTATGGGTTTCAGTAATCACCGCCTTTTCGTTACCAGATTGGGCACTGTGATGTGTAACCTGCATCAAAATATCGGTTTTCAAACGTGACCGAATCGGCACTCTTTTGACTGGAATTGGGTCAATTAAAATTTATTCGTGACGGGATATCTATCAGAATCGTGTTGGAAATAAAACGTTATCGATGAAATCAACGTATTTGCCTTTTAATGATCTACTCCATGGAGTAGCTTTGTTAGACTCTGTTCGGGGTATTAGGAAACAAATCACTTATAGGAGGCCGGGTTCGGTTGGCAGACAACACGTCTCCACCTTTACAGTACAGAGATCACGTCTGAACTCAGTAAAGCAGATATATGGTTTGACAAGCAGAGAGCACGCAATGGCTCGTCCAGAATTGAAGACACGATTGAGCTGGTGAGGCGGGGCGACTGACCAATCAGTGGTCAACAGCTGTCGGAATCAACTAGAGACAAATCAACCAATCGAGTTACAGTCAGACTACCCAACCGGAAGAGCCCTTCATGAGTAACAAGTGAACCAACAAATATCCGTGAAACTGTTCGGTTCCAATGACCAGCCACCTTATACAAACTGTTTTGTGTGTGGTAATAAAAGAGGTAGTACGAAGGCAGAATACTATTAGTGTGACTGATCAAAACAGAGAGTGTTTCCGTTGCTGTGACTGTTACAGATGCGGATAAATGTGCGTTGTTCGCAGAAATGGTTTTCTTAGTGGGGTTGTATTCGGTCAGACCACGTTGTGTGGATAGGAGTGATAAGGAAATGCTTTGATTCGCATATCATATCATCTCACACTGACTGTTGGCCTCAGTTTATTTGTTGCCATACACTGTTTTACCATCAGCTCTGAGGAAGTATTGCTGGCTATTGTAGAAATAATTTGGTCCGTTCACCAGGCTTGGTGATTCTGAACAAGACTCCTCACAGCTACGTTTATCATTCATCTAAACGCTCTCAAGTGTTGCCATGCATACAGATCTTAGAATACGCACCCCGATGTGTCTTTAAACCATGAGAATTCCACCAATCTCTAATAGGGGTTTCCCATTGAATCAGTTTCCTTCGTTTACTGATAGGGGAATATTTTGTGCCAAATCTTATCGACTGATTTGCTTTTGTATTTTGTTCGTCTCTGATTGATGAATGATGATTGTAAGTCCACTGTATCCCAGTCGTTTGTCCAACCATCATTGTTGGTGGGAGCTTTAAATCAGTATTTTATCGTGCGTAAGGGTATTACTAGGAACGTTCATCAACCACAATTGGATTCCCATTCAGAGTCCTTGATTGAGGCATTCAGGGGTTGTGCAGGATAATACTAACTTGCTTACGATAATTTGATAATTTGGTATTACTTTGTACTAGGTTTCTTAGAAAAATAATTTAATTTATAAATCTGCCTGATGGGATGTCAGACGGCGTCCGTAATCTGACGGAGTTTTTGCTTGAGTCGTCTTCGGATTACTCGACTGTCTGTTGATGGATAAGTTATTGTGGAGTGACCAAGTTTGTGGCGCGCACAACAGGTCGCGTTTTTTTCGTGGCAATTGGGAGGATATTTCCGTGGGACTCGATAGTGTTTGTGTGTGACAGTCATTTACCCATTCATTCATTCATTCATTCATTCATTCATTCATTCATTCATTCATTCATTCATTCATTCATTCCGTTAGTCAGTCAGTCAGTTTGTCTATCCATCTGTCTGCTTGTCTGTCTGTCTGCGTGTCTGCCAGTCCTTGAACGCTTATCTTAACAGACTAAAATTACATTACTCATGACCAGTGATGTTTTGAATGTGCCTGGTATTAATTATCTTGAGATCACGTGAAATAACACAAACGAGATGCAATACGATGTAAGTAGTCGGTGAACTCGAAAACTAGTTTGAGGTTTCAAACAGCTCACAGGCCATGCGGAAGGAACCATCGGCAGTACTGATAATACCGAATTGAAATAGGACACTGACCTCAGTGTTAACTTCATTGGTACCCCACCCGAAACGGTCTTCTGTTTTTGTATGGCTAATGGTCCAGTAAGAAATGATGCGAACATGGCATTCCACAATGCTAGTTTCCGATAACCTCATCTTCCGTCTAGAACTGGTACACAAATTGTTGTATCTTCACAATGAATGGATTGTCGAGGACGAGGAGTTTGTGGCGATAGTGTTTACCGAGTGGTTTGGAAGTGGAACTAATCGTATTGTTGTTCTTCTCAGCTGAGGTACCTGGAATACTGCCATGTGAAAACAGAACGATCCATTATGGAAGGCTGAATAGCTGTTACCAACTGGACGAATCCCGAGGGACCCCGTAGATTATTTTAAAAACATATCCTTTGCTAACTTGATGGTCAGATGCAACAAAATTCCCGATAAGTAATGGACTGAGAAGGCTTTCTGAGGCACCGTACCCAACAGGCTTGTTTGCTATTCTCTGGTTCTCAATGCCACCATGCCGTACCTTCGGTGAACTATACAGTTATTCAAGCATTGGTTGTTCTGACTTTGGGAAAGATTGAGATACCAGGCATGACCTCGTCTGGGGTGTCCGATCGGTTATTCTGTTACTGGTTTGCATTATGATTATTTACCAAACGATAAGAATGGACCTGAAACGCACACTATGTTATAGGGCGAAACTATTCTGTTCTACACGTTTTCATTTAGAACATCACTACCCTAAACTTGCTTTACACAGCTCTTTTTCTTTAACCAAAATCAGTGTTTGAATTGTGTGACTAGCAGATGGTGTGACTGATTTTGGGAAACAGCGAATTTGAATATATCACACCTATTTTATACCCGGGTCTCCCTTTTGACCAGCTTTAAATGAATGTTTTATTGTACATAATATATTTCACAGTTTCTCTTGCCCATCGGCTATATACAGCAAAGTAAGCCATCATTGTTAGTAAAATGAGGTCAGGTGCAAATTCGAAGTATGGTAAATATCACGTGGATCATTAGGAATCATGGCATGCGACTAATTCGTTCGTCTATCGATGGCTCGAACCTCAGGTGATGAAGACTCAAAGGTAAGAAGCAGTGTCCACTGATTCTGAGAACTCAGTTCTTAGACAGCAAATAACCAGAAACATTTCTTTACCAGCACAAGTGCTCAGAGAGTAATGATTCGATAACCATATAAGGCTGAGTTCCGAAATCTGATTGGCTGGTGCAAATCGTCCGCAGTATAGGCGAAGTCAATTTGCTGTGTTTAGGTGCGTACCTGCCTGGGTGTTTGGCAGTGGTTTGTAGCGCTTACTCAATCAATTATCGAGATGCGCATGCTGAAACTAGCGATTCGATCGATGGCGGTAGAATCATTGACTGAAAATCAAGTCAAGCATCCAGGTTTTAGTTAGCAGGCTAAAAAACAATCAAAATGGACGTATCACATCAGTTCAATGCAACATTTTCCTGGGCCAGACTGTTGAGATAAATGATCCATTTTGAGTACTTGAGGAAACTCCGACTCTGTGGCCTAGGATCTCTCGAAGCATGGAATAAGAAACACTCGGGATAATTTCCAATTACAACACATACAAATACATTAACACAGTGCAATGCGACAGAACAGCGCTCTCCACTTCGTCATTCTTATTTCACCAAATAACTTGCCACATCTTACTTTTCTGAACGTTCTGCTTGTGTATCATCAGTTTGACGGATATGTTCTCGCGTAACGATGCAATTCGAGCAGGAACACAAAAGACTGGAAGTGACTGTAATAACCGAATTGCTCGAAATGAAATCAAAGTCACATCAACTGGCACTGAAATGAATTATTGTTTAGTATACACAATGCGGCAGTTATATAGGCATGAAATAAGGAAGGGAACGCATTCACACCCAAGTACTGATCCACACACTTGCCAGACCCTATCACGTGATATGGACGTAGATCGTGTGCGCGAGATACGCGTACTGCGATAATCAATACACATGGTTGGACTGAGATGAGTCATACACACATGGCGAATTTGTCTGTGTGCAGACATGCATGGATGCTGGTTTGAATGTATATCGAACGAATGAACACCCACTAGACCAAATTGGTTTTCTTGAATTGATTGTGACTAGGACAGAATCACCACAGTGACGCTATAGACAACATAATACGAAGAGGATTCACATTGGACTGGATGGGAATAATGTCTCTATTGCCAGGTTATTAGTCTTGTACAAGACGTGTGGGAATGTAAAATCCGATTATTCAGCTGACAGGCACACATTCAAGCTAACAGTGTTTCACTGAGTCAGGTCACGGACCAGTGAACACTGTAAACCATTAAGTTAACAAATGTCTGGTCACTAAGGCTGACTTAGTGGGGCCTCTCATGAGATTCCACACTTCGAGTCTCTTTGCACATTCTCCGAGGTCCTTGAAGTCATCCGTATGCATGACCATGCATGAGTGATTTAAATTTACATTACTTCAGAGCTTAATAATAAGTCGTACGAATAAAAGTTTGGATAGGATGGGAACTATAGATTGATTAATTTGTCCCTTCAATTTCCTGGAAAAAATTAGCCATTTCGGCATTATATTAAACCTCCAGTCTAGAAGGATTTGGATACGGTGTGATGAATGTCCAGTGAAAAAGCTATAGTTCGAGGGGGATGATGAACTGAAAGTTGTTTCACAGTAGATCAGTGAAATGAAGCGTTAGGATAGATCTATGATATGATGCGTTTTTACTTCGAACAAAGAAGAAGCAATTCAAACAGAAAATCGCTTATTCACATCGTCGGATTCGTAAGTGAGAAAGCAGGAGAATCGTTTCCCTCAATTTCCTAATTGATGGTGCACATCAGGAACACGATGAAAAAAATGCCAGTGTACTTACTTAATCTTATATCATTAGGAAAGCAACTGTCTCTCGCTGCTCAACTCCCAGAGCTTTACACTTTCAATCTTATAGAAAAGTGTCAATAATCTGATTGTTTGACAACTATCTGGCAAATTACATCCATCGGAAGCCAAAGATTTATCGAATACCATGACAGAGTGAAAGTGTGGTTCGTAATATCATACATACAATGTGCAGATAGAAGAATAGGACAACTTTGGGCCACATCCGTAGACTTCGGCAGCTCTTAACAAGATTAGTACAAGAAACTATCGTCCATGAGAAAGAAGAGTGTGTAACAAGACACTTTGATTTCAAGCTGCAGGCTTACAAGTTATGATTAAGACGCACAGCGGGAAACAAGGATCTGTCTTACGGCACTTCTCATCATATCAATACAATATACATGCAAAATGCTAACGGTGCCCATAAACTGGGTCCAAGATACAAGCGTGTCCCATCTAACCAGCACTTTCACTACTTCTGTATTACCCATATCATCTCGTTGAATTTGGTCATGGGATTCAACTTGCCTTGACGAACTGCCTTTGCGAGCAAAGACTACACAATAGCAGTGCGTTTGCTTCCTGGTTTACCCATTTTGCTCCCGAAAAATTATCATAAATGAGAGGTAAATTTCAACTCTGACCTAAGCCCTATAACTTGACCATTTCGTTGAGTATTCTCCGGGTGCACAAACAACTAGCAAAGGAAACAAGCCGAGTTCATGTGTCTATCTTGATGCATTATCCAATGCTTTTAGATACTGAGCAAGTGGATCTCTTTGATCATATCTTTCTGCATGAACAGATATCATTTTCAAGATCTTCATATCCTCACTGACGACTGTCGATGGTTTCAGCACACAACCCTCAGTTTCCTCCAGACACGAACGATATTGATCTTCAGAAGAATCCTAAAAATGTTGTGTATTCACGTAAATCACCCATTTGAAAAACCTAAAACTATCCAATTGCCTCAGGATTCCTAATCCAATGACCTCATATGTTTGCGACAGTGTTTCAAACGCAATGTTGCATTAGTACTTGAAAGTCTCATTCTTACAAATACCAAGTTTCAAAGCCGTTAGAGAGAATCGGATAAACTCCAGTTAAGCACAAAATATCTAACAAGCAAAGAGATAACCAGCAAACGTCACATACACCCGATGGTAGTTAACTACAAGTGCACATTTCTGTATGAGCGATTTTATGTTATCTGAAGTCTATTCAATTATCGCGTAGAATTTAGCTGCAGCTGACACATCTGCAGTTATAGATTCCACTGTAAGAAAGAATGCGCACCTATCACTTTAGTTGTGCAATGAGGCATGTTGCTTACGCAAACAATCCGCCAAAGACAATTTGCTGCCCACGCAATCCTTATCTGTTGAGCTCATACGACCAAAATTAGGTACAAATGTCACGAGCAGACTGATTGAGTGACAAAACAGAAATAAAGCTTCGAAAATTGAGGTGTACTACTCTTATTGCTATGGATTCATACAAAAGGGTCATTTGAAGTTCCAAGTAGGCTCTGCTTAGTTACCTGAATGACCAATTTATCTTGCGATCCCTCCCAGTCCACCCAATCCTAGAACTGGATGGTTCATCATATCGATATTCACAATCAATTCCGCATAGCCGTATCAGAACGATTTTACGGAGGATTTGTTTCCCTTATTGTGAAATGGAGGGTACGATTGTGTAATAACTGTGATATTTTTGCAATTTTTTTACAGTTCCTTTTAGGTGCATAAACTAAACAAGGCTAAATTAATAAAATTGTGATAATTTGTATTTGTGGAAAGAAATATTGGATGCAATTCAATGAATATCGTCTCCGTCATTTACTAAAGACAAGGAAATATAGCAGTTGGCTTTGGTTTAAAATCCAGAATGGTACCGACTCGATATCTAGTACCATTAACAGACTCCCAATTGGTGATGTTCGTACTCGTAAGAGGAATGAACAAAATGTACCTAAAGTGATCTCTTCAATTTCTAATTTACTTTGCAACATTCACCAACTTGTGACAGTAATATTTTAGTAGTGAACCAATATTGGTTTCTCTCCTTTATCCAGGAAACAAGCACATGTTCGTGGTATTATGGAGCGAAAATCTGACTTGTGGACAGAATGAAACGCACATATTCGTTATGCTAGTTACATTTAAAGACTGACCACTACCAAGAAAATCACCATCGACTGTGGAAGCTGATAATTATCTATGCATAACCGATACGTTTTGGTGAATTCCGAAAGAAGCTTTCATATTCTCGGAGCATACAGATGAAACGCTTACAGATGGGGTTCATTAGGATTGATGCAAAAAATTGCTCAGTATATGTTTCGAGTTTCTTGACTTAAGTAAGGCAGATCAGGCTATCGGATAATGATACCAATTTATTCAGAGTTTCCTCTAATTTACACTGGTCCTTTTCTGCACTATGGGTAGTTGAATGTGCGTGATTTCGGTTGCCCGAGTAAAACACTCAGGGCAAAGTATGCCAGCAATGAGCAAGTTACGGAATTATAATTAAACTACCTAGGTTATATTTAGGTAGGTTTACTGTTCGAACAACTCGGTAGAGGACATTTCCTGGGAATATATATATATATATATATATATATATATATATATATTTATATATATATATAGATATACAGTATTTGGGGATTTCAAGACACGTGGTTTGAAAATGCTTCTTTACGATGACTGCCAAACATACTAACAGGAGATATTCAAGTTCGCATCAGTATGAGCTTTGTGTTGACTAAATGCTTTCGTCATTGCTTTGGCAGTGGAAAATCCAGTTAAACTGAATTTTCTGAGTGATACCCCAAAGAGAATCAAAGTTGAGTTGCAGAGGGGTGTACTTTTGAATCCATTCTGCCGTATCATGCTCAGTGTTTTAACCCAAATAGGGGAATCAATTATCGGACAATCCACATAAAATGCACACAGATTACACATTTCAGAAGTAGATGACCTAACATATCGAATGGATGAAACGGTCCAATGTGCACTACGATGAAATTTAGTGTCGGGAATCTCTTTCCTCAATCCAGAGTGTGAATGCTTTCGAGCGCTTTCACTCCTTGTTGAAGATAGTTTAGTGGCTACTTTCAATGCGGCTAGTGTCTCGTGATACGAAGGCTGCATTGCAAGCTCAACAAGCGAGGGCATGCATTGATTCAATCAAGAGATTCTAATCACAAGGCCCGGGTTTGATTATCTTGTAAGTGTGTGGTATATAGTGAGCCGTAGGAGGCTCAGAAACATATCATTTGGTTTGGAATATCTCCCGAGACGTTATGACACCCAAAAGTCGACACACGATATTAACGACCATTATTGATTTGGATGGGAATGGAACAGGTTTAGCTTTGTTGATAGACTTCTTTTAGCAACGTTTTGATTGTTGGGTCAATCTTCAATTTTTTGAATGGATAGCCCCGGAATTCAACAGACAGAAGTAATTTGGGTGGGTAAACGTTTTTCAGGATAACACTCCATATGTTGTTTCACTGGAGGTTTGTATATAAAGTCATGCTCAACGATTTGTCTGTTCATTAATATTCATTGTGGGTCTTGTAAATGTATACACAACTGCAAGGCCCATTTCACACAACTGACCTCTTATGGCGCAGACTTAAACGTATTTGTAAACATTTATGTGTTCTGACGAGAGTAGTGAAAGGACAATCTACAACAGGGCCATTGGAGTCAAAAGTGCAACATGTGATGGTGCACAAGATGAAGAACTATTTCATCATCTACATGGCGGACTCTATGCCGATAAGAGTGTTGAAAATCCTGAAGAATAAGGGCAGACCACGTATTTAATACCATACATGAACATTGCATTCTGATTAACATTTTCGGTAATTCGGTGTAAAATAATATTGTTGCATTTTTCCCCAGAGGATCCCATTCCGTTTTGGTTGTGTTCCACTGGTGGTAGCGAGAATATGGTTTTGTCTGAATTTTGGGCATAACCATTCAACACGTACAAGCAGACCCCAAGAGTGATTGTCATACAACTTCACTAATACTTGCTAGCTATCTCGCATATAAAACTAAATGATGTTAATCATGAATGCTTTCGTGTACGAGCACGAAATGCGCCTATCGAACGCCGGTCGTATCACAATTGAAATTATCTGTATGTAGATAAATTATTGGCCATTTCAAGCTACATTTCCGTGAACAAAACGCCTTGGTATACGATCAGCAAACCATGACAGACGACGAATTGGATCAAGTAATACCAATCCTCACTGCCTATAGCCATACAAATATTTTCTCTCTCTCAGAAACGTTCCTGCTAAAGAGACAAACGAGGTCACTTGAATAGAGGATTGCTTATATCACTCAAAAATAAAACAAATAAAAAACAGTCACAAAATTTGAGTTTATTGAGTAGGAGCAACAGCTCCATATTGCATGGCATGACTACCTAATCGTCAATCCCTCTGAATTGCGACTTTGTGATGATCTCGCTCGGGCAATGGACTAGTCTTTGCTGCACATCATTTTCGTTCAATTGAGGTGACTGCGTGCTGCTTGCATTCTGTTTTATACTGGACACCGCACCGATTGGTCAGCAATTTTCCAGTAATCCATCTTCATTCGTTTAACGGGCATACAACTAACACCAAAGTGCTATTGTTTGAGTTTACCATTGTCAGATCTTCATGAGCCTTTTTGCCAACCAAAACGGACATTTTGTTATTGTGTATTTAGTTTATAACTTTGATGATGACCAAGATTTTGGATGAGCTAAATGCTACAAATAACTCATCTTTGATAATTGAGTTTCGAAAACACATGATGAAAGCGGTGAACCTGGTCACGGACTTGTTCATTGAATGTTCTTGTCATCAGTGTATTAATATAATATTGTTACAATATTGTCTTGGAAGAGCCTGTGGATAAATCGCCAATGCACTTAGGAAAGGTGACATTTTGTCTGTCCATTTGGCGGTCGAACGGCTAATTTCACGTTGTGTTTCATTCTGCCGAAGCCTTAATTTCTCAACAGGCGTATGTCCATGCATAAGAAGGATATTGGCAAACTGTCAGCGTATTAGGCGTGATTGTTCATTTCAGATACAGCAGACAATAAAATCAGAACTATGTATGCACGGCTTTCGTTGTTGGGACGAGGTTCAAGGGCTATTCATGAACATCATAGTTGACCGGAAAAGCTAGCTTTTTCAGCCGGATTCCGAGTCTCTGTTTATCCTACTTTGACGGAGCTACTACCAAAGTGAGTTCCACCAGTTTGCTAATGGAACAGACATAGATATCCAAGGCGAAGTAATGTTAGACGTGAAGAACCCAAATAATTATACTACACACAAAACCACGTTGTGGTCAACGAAATGAAGTTGCAACCATTTTTCTGTCTTGGTGCTATCCAGAAACTGAATTTCATCACAGTGACAGAGAAAGAGTTTGTAACCAGCTGAGGAAAAATCGGTTTTTTTGTTCGGTGCGCATTAGGTTTTGACTCTCAATCAAGATATTACTGTGGTGGAGTACATTTGTCAGTGATTGACATTTTCGTGTCCCCTTTGCATTAGCAGCCCGTGGTGTCTCCGTAGATCGATGAGAAACTGCACCGTGAATTGGATCGTCTACTGAATCTAAGTGTAATTGTTGAATTTGGTGAGCCAACAGTTTAGTTTAATCAAGTAGAAACTATCGAGAAGAACTCTGGATCCATTTGCCTGTCCATAGATCCAAAATATCTGAACGCTGCTGTCAGAAGAAACTGCTTACATTCGATGGTATTCTAATGTATTTGAGTTAGGCAAATTTCCTTTCCAAGGGTCGACTTTTCGTCGAATAATTGGCAACTGAATCTGAATGAGGAATCGAGTTTTCTCACCTCTTTTGCTACCTCTATCAGTCGCTTTCGTTGACTACTATTGTCTGACGTATTGAAGATATCCAGTGACATTCTTAAGCAGCACTTGTTTGAACGATTGATGACATGAAGCTTATGATTTGCAACGCAGTCGATGTGCTGATTTATGGTTAAACTACAGAAAAATGTGATCTACATAAGGACTATTTCCTAAAACATCGTGTGCAACAGATTATACGCCCGAGAAAAGAATTATTCGAAAACAATGTGTCATCGTTTGGTTTGCATGTATAGATGTTGGCCAAAAAGTGAATCAGATCCGATCGAAAGAAAATCAAGCCGATTGTAAGCATACTCGTACCCGAAAATTTCAATGGTCTGGCTGATTATTTTGGCAGATTTGGGCCACGCGTGGAAGATTTGGTGCAGACAATTTCACAACTAACTTACAAGGAAACAATTTGGCGCTGTAGTACAGAGCATGACGATGCGTTCGAAAGGATTAAGATGGCGGTCGGTGCCACAAAGATATCAACTTACTGAAGGCCCTATCTTCCTTCAATTTTCCAGTACGACAGCAGTCAGTCGGACGCCAATTTGGTCGCTGAATTACGATTTTGAACTAGTGTATGTCCCAGTGAGACTAATGCTGATCGTAGACAAATTTTCTCATAGGTGTGTCAAGAATAACGAATACAAGTTTTCAGAGTTCGAACAAATTTCAGTTATTGTTTGGATTTCAACATACAACGAAGAAAGCCACTTCCGTAGACGCAGTCCTGTAACAATTGGTGGATTTCATTCTAATGGATGGCTTCAGCTAGAAATAATCTGGCAATGTGGCTCATCTTATTATTATTATTTTCCAAGAATGAACGCCGATTCACACTGCGGCAATTATGTCACGAATGGAAATTCTAACGTCGAACCTGTAGTTCACACTGCAGTCAATTCAGTGCTAAGGCCGAATCGTCGGTGGAGATATCAAAAAATGATACTGACTTTTGATAAGTGATCCGTAGACGACTCCTGTGTGATGCTGTTGGAACGAGGAAATCCCATTAGTGCAATTGTGACATACAATTTAGGACAGCGAACTCAGTAGCTTTGTTCATTTGGAGCTGATAAAAGTGCAACCCGGAGATAAAATACCAACCCGGCTACGAAAAATAAGCCCACAAAATATTCACATATGGCCTGTGAGTATAAAACTACCCAGCTTGAAGGAACAGGATAAATATGGGTTTAGGATGTTCTAGGAAGACCTTATCCATGGAGAAAAGGGATGTTAAAGAGACAATTTGGAAAACAGATCAATCGAGATTTCGGTGGATCACACAATAAAACGCAGTTACTGAGGACACGAAAGCGAAATACCAGTGCTCCTGAGAATGAGAATTGCACACATGAACCGTGGACAATTAGAACCGACCTTCTTTATCAAAGAGAGGATGATGTGAAGGTGTTGACTAGCATGGCCCAGCCCCTTCAGAAGGTGTAACTTTATGGTCTGTCCAAATTTGATGTCAAAGCTAAGGCCAGCGAAGCTGCTTCGTGGCCTAATCAGTCTGTAACAAAACGAAAAAAATCATGCAATCTGCCGTCGACATTTGTTGTGACAAAACAAGACACCGCAGTTTGTAATAAAAAGACCAACTCTAAATCTTGAGGTTACCCGATGGAAACACCAAAATTTCCGTGTTCCATCTATGCTACATTTTCCTCTTTATCATAAATGCATATTTGCTGGGACAAGTTATTCTCTGAACTGATTCTTCACTCAGTGATGTTAGTTTTGAAGCTGAGCAGCAAACCATTGTTTTCAGTTGGTCAAAATTCCTCTTTCAAAGGACATATTTCCTGATCTGCAGTGACTTGCTTCGTTTGTTTCATGAGAAAAACTATTTTACGTTGACTGCGTAAGATATTCCTAAAATATATTTATGTTCATAAGTTGGACAGTTTTTAAGAGGATCCTGAATCTCATGTAGTAGGAAATCCAGTTGCATTTTTTCGTGTAGAAAAGTCGAACGGAGCAAGCCGGAAACGAACAAGCGACACTCCGCTTACCGGGCAGATGATTCACCAACTGAGTTATCGTGGTTCGGCCAGTTGGGTGTGAATACCGCAAGTGAATAATTGATGATGCGCGGACCACTATTGTAATGATACACAAAAACTGTTCTGGTTTCAGTCACTGGGCAAGCACCGTCGGTCAGTTTCTAATGGGAGGAACAGCACAAGGATGAATGTGATTCAATTGACATTGAAATTATATTCATAGAATACGATGTCAGCACGAAAAACCTGAACCTTGTGTAATGGAAAATTCACTAGTATTCACTGGTTTTAATCAATCTCGACTGGCCATTTCGCGATAGGTCAATAGGTAGAGCGTCTGCTCGGTAAGCGGAATGCTACACGTTCGTTTTTAGCTCGCGACTTTCGACTTTTCCACGTGAATAATGCAAGTAAATTCTCCATTACACGAAATATATTCATTTCGTTCTCTTTAACTTTTGAAATATGAGATTCCACGTAAGTATTATCGCCTACTTTAGTTTTGTATTATTTGTCGAGTATTTTAAACTGCACGACTTTGGTTACCAATGCAAATATGCATGAAGTTAGAAAGCTTAAATTTATTTTAAGGTCAACTGTGAATACATTTTAAGACTATGAAGATGGAATTCGTTCCAGATAGTTTTCGTCACTGATAAGTAGATACTGAACTTACTAGGAGCTAAACTGTCGGTCGGAGCTGACTTGATCAGGATAGAGAAATTGTTTTCACGGTTGGATGAAGATATTAGTGCACTTTCTCATATCAAAGTTAGTAGCAGAAAATGTTGTACGTAATGGAGTCGAGAATAACGAGTGTAATTGTACCTGCAATGGTTCACTGTGTGCAAAAGGGCTTCAACGAGTGAGGGAAAATAAAGGCACTTCAACAGATTTATAACCCTTTGACTGTTCTATAGGTCGTTCTTAATAGGCGAATGCATTCGTTGAACTCCGACCTAATACGAAAACGTCGTTATTGATAATCATTGAATACCCGGCGGGACGTGGGTTCTTGCATCTCAAAACACGGTAATGAAACGAGGTTGTATTGTACAGTGGTGTTGTGGGCAGCCAGAACCACTGACAGCCAACTAGGATGACCCGATTGTAAGGTGCTCGACTCACAGTCGTTTTACAGGTTCGAGTTCCAGTTGGGAATCGGTGGGTGTACCAATTCGATATTGCTTAGCAAGTTCCACGAGAAAACTGTAAATACTTCCACAGTTTCCAGTGGCGAGTTAGGCATTGAAACTATTGGATGAATTGCACTGACTGACTACTTCTATTATCGTAAACTACGAAAGTCTTTCGAATAAACGGACTATTCGTTTCTCAAAGTTAATAATTTGGACTATGTCATGGCTATGACCACATTGGGAATATAAGGCCAGGCAGTGAACAGTTGTTTTCGATGATTGATCTACGTACCTTAGCAGTTCAAGTGGGTGGGTTGACGGTGAAATGTATTGACTCTTCATTCAATCCAGCGAAAACAGCAAGCTACGGATCTCCGACTGAATCCTGAAGACCCAGCTACGATTATCAAGAATGACGATGGGAATATAGTTCTCACCATGACAACCACACAATAGAGACCAGTTTATACCACGGCCCGCTACCATTTTACTGTGCTTCGAAAATAACTGTTAGCTAGACCAATGGTCATCTGTTCCACATGACTTGTGGGAGCGCGTGCAGAATCCATTGAGAAAAGTTGTTCACACACCAGGGTCTTGTTAGTCGACTTAACTTTGAAGCTTTACAGTCCCACGCATATTTTATTCCTCCGTTTATATATGTTTAAAAAGTATCATACTAGGTCTTGGTATGCAGTGTTTGCTCTCAGATTGTTCGTATTGATCTTATTTTACTTTCATCTGTATTCAGCACCACGTCAAAGAACCTCCTGTACAGTGCGTCGATCTCATCTTGACGCGTAACCCTATTTCCACTAACCGTTTTGCGTTTGTCCACTTCCGCCCAGAACCACGATGGAGATTGTTTTACTGCTGTGACATAATTTTTTCTGGTTTAAATTTGAAATGCTATTCTCATCAAGAGGTCCTCGAAAAGGTTTCCTCCCGCAAACATTACCATTAGCCTTGTGAGGAATTTCTTGTTATCTTATTACCTGGGACTAAATATGGCCTTCAATTTTCCACATCCTTCTATTATTTTTTCACTCAACCCCACTCAGAATCAGAAATATACTTATTATTTTCACCACCGAATACAGAGACAGTATAATGCCTCTTATCTGTGGAACAACTTTTGAGCTGTTTATGATGTTAGGCTCATGAGACGAATGGCATACGGATGTGCCTGATAACTTTAATCACAAGTCAAATGATACTTAATGTGTCAGAACAGAGATCGGTTCGGAGTGTATCGCAAAGTCGATGCGCCATGTGAAATGTTATGGTAGAATTTTGTTGCTTCCAGTTCCATTCGGTCGTAAAACCCAGTCTTGGAAAAAAGGTTACCCGTGGTGACCGAAAATTCGACAACCTACCCACGATTTCGACTACGCTGTGTTATTGAGCAATAAAATTCTATCAAATGATACTTCGATGGTAATCGAAAGACCAAGATTATAAGCCGTGGAATGTTTGTGTGAGTTGAAAATTCATCTTTGACTTGGTGTATTTTGCTTGTATTGAAGAGAATCAGTTGTTCGAAGTAGAGTCAAACAATTTATTTATTCGGTATCTGAAGGATGTTATTCCTGTCTTGGCCAGTCACATGAGAGAATCATTTGTAGTGAGATGGGGAATAGGACATGAGCTTTGTGACCGCTTAGTTGACAAGTTTGAGAAAAGCACAAACTGCAAGTTATTTGTTGAAACGGCAGCTTTAATTTCACTGAGACTAATCAATAAGTAAACTCCAGTGTACAAGTGGTCAATCAGTCATGCCTAAGACAGAGAATTTGTGTGAAATAGTTCGCCAAATCAAAATAAACACATGTTTCCTTCAAATTAGTCGACAAACCGGTCGTGGTTGATTCGTTTAGAGTATTTGAATACCACATCAGAGATGGAATTTTGAATCCCGCCACAGTCGGTTCCTGTGATATTAGACAATAATCCACCGTGGCCTTGCTTGTCACCTGACCTGACTTACTGGGACCTTGGGGTTTTTGTTCACTGCAGGTCTCGGGTCACGTTACCGGTGCTTAGTGAAATAGAGCTTTGGGACTGCGCAGTATATACCCTCCATCACACTGGTGTTATATAATGTAACGAGACAAAACTGGGGTGGTTGGTTAGCTTTCGTTATTTCCTTGTGCACTTTGAACAAAAAAAGTATCCTTTATCTTTCTCTTGGTATATTATTTGTTAAATCCGAACAATGTCCTTCCTGAAAACTACCCAATGATGAAACATTCTATAATGTCATTATTTTTTCTGACGAGTGAGAGTATTTGTGGAAACGGTGGTCTAGGCATGTTGGTAGGAAATCATCACAAGTTGCAAGCATGAATACGATACCAGCCTGATTGGTGGGAGTACGAGCGCTGGACTGCTTCTCTTTTTGTTGATCAACGGAGAACGTCCCTTTTCGACCTCGGCTACTGGTAAAACAATCACTGGTTACCGTAAGAACAAACTTTGTGATTCAACTCTGAAGATGACTCGGTTTATTTAGACTTAATAAAAAAAAGTCTACTGGAATACTCTAAGAAATAAATTAACTAACCTCAGCCGTACTTCTCCAGATTGAACAGAAGTGTTTTTCTACTTCGAAAAATCAATCTTTCTTCTGGAAAAATATGGGGAATTGAAAATAATGACTTCACAACGTTCACTGACACACTGAGTGCGACGATTCTAGTTATCATCAATCAGATTCGTGGTACGGAAAAATAAGGAAACCAAGAGTCTCAGACCAGCAATGGAAGACTGCGAAGCAAAACTCGCCGTGGTTCAATAAACCATGTTAGTGAGAAATCGTGGTAGTGGTTATTCATAGCATCTGTCAACTTCAAGTGGTAGTGCTTAGCAGGTTTTAAATGCGCACTTGCATAGTTCTGGAAAAGTCAACAGTTGTTGAGTTACCTAAGTGAAAGGGGGACATCATATGCGTCCATTCGCGTTGCATGCATTTCTCAAATTGATTTGCAATATGCACTTTTGATATTATGTGAGGATAATCTGAATGAGTTACAAATACAAAAGCAATGAACAAGATGTGTCCAGGGAAGAGGAAATCCACTGTCATGAAGGGGACTGATTACATAGGATAAAGAGACCGAGAGAAGTACAAACGGTAAAAAGTGGGATCATTTTAGTGCCTGTTCAATTTGTGTGTTGCAGAATCAGTGACTGAAGCTCACTGAGCATGTGTGTGCGTTTATAAGAAATCAAATGAAGGGTTGGAGCTGAACATGCATACTCAGTGCACTTATTGTTGTGGAGTTCAGTTGTATTCAATTGAAACAAGATCTTGCAGAAGATGGAAGATTCAGCACATATTTGAGCAGAACTAAACCATGGCCGTTTGGAATGTTGAAAATCGAGGACCAAATGAATATTGTCCATCTGACATGAAATCAAAATGCCACTACAATGCCGTATTTGATTTCGTGGTCTGTTGATTCTTTTTTATATTAGTAGTAGTAGTAGTAGTAGTAGTAGTAGTAGTAGTAGTAGTGTTAGTAGTAGTGGAAGTAGAATTCAAGAGGTGGATGATTAGCCCAGTTGATCTTGACGCGTTTTGTGGGACCGGATAGGCAACTTCTGAGGCAGATTGAATACCGGTCAAATGCTCACTTTCTAGACATGAATCACTTTGTATTGGATTTGTATTGGCCAAGGTAAGTGGATAGACAGTTGGATAAACGGAAAGATAAAAAGATAGTTTGTTCCCTATCTCCATACATTGGTTTGTTTTTTAGAACCTTATAGTTATTGTGATAGAGATGTGTGGGAAGGTCAATTTCTCAACGGCACTGAGTTTGTATGGATCCTCACATTATCCTTCCATAGGAACAAGAGGACATTGCATCTATGTTACAACCAGAAAGGATCTTACTTGCTCATCAAATATAACCACTCTAGAAATTGTGCGGTAATTCCGACTGTAGTTATACTCAATCAGTTCATGATAAACTTATTGGGACATCCAAAAGTCAGTACAGTGATAGGTCAATTAAGCCGCGCACATCTACTACTTTGTCACGTGCACGGGGTTTATAAACCCATAGGGAAGATTGTCATTTACACTCTAATGATAGAATAGACACCTGGTTTGATAGAACCGATAATTGGATGTACAGTGACTAACGACATCCGTGAGAAATATATATTACTGTAGGCTAAATGGAGTGAAAGATGATGTTTGAATAAGTAAGCAATCGATGGTCATCAAAATAGATCAACCCCTTTCGACAAGTTTGCGTAATTTCATTCAAAATTAGTCAGTGCTCAAGTTAAACGCCTTCTATTAACAAGTCAATACTAATATTAGGATACTAATACGAATTCTGAGGTAAAAAAATGCCCTGTGAAGAAAAGAACGAACAACTGTAAAATGTTCTTCAGAATATGAATTGACGGCTGTTCTACTGAATTTTGATGACGGTCATCGATACAGGCAATGTTCAAGTTGTGTTGCTGGTTGGTTTGGCATTCGTGGGCCAATTTTCAAGTATAGGATGACGAACTATTGAAGAGTAATCTTAAGGAAGGGAATATGAACAACTGCTCGTGAGGTATGTTGTTAATCTTGACGTGATGTCCTACACCATCTGTTCGACGAACCTATCGGTTCTAATCACTTCACATGTTAGTGGAATTAAAGATTCTTTCTGTTTGAGGTATCGGTGGTTCTTTGCAAGTGTTCACTTTGTACTGTGATAATTGTTAATTCCCGTGTATTGAGCCCAGTTTATGACTTGCAGTAGTGTGGTGTCTGACTTATGAGAGCTATGCATATACTGCTTTCAGTATTCACGCTTCAAAATAATCTGGTCGTCTTTGGCGATTCAAGTGCAACCGGATTTGATTGAAACTTGAGAACACTTCAGTATTCAATCAAAGAATCACGTGGCATTTTACCAAGTAGAGAGCAAAAAGTACATGTTCAACTTGATAACTCGTCGTACAATTTTACTGTCCCTTCTTGTTGACAGTGAACAATTTCCTAAAATATCGGGCCATATTATAAAATAAAAAGGCAGTAGATAAAAGAATATAAGAGAAATGGGTTTATTCTTGCTGGGATATTTGTTAGTTGATATTTTCTTGGCTTAGTGAAACGTTCCTCATCAAATGTGCAAAACCAGTGCTATGCTGTGTACGGCTTCAAATACGGAATATTTTTCATGTGATATCGAGGTGTATCGGGTGGCTAATTCACGTGGATGAGTAATCAACATGATATGTGATGAGGTACGACGACTGCGTTTGGAGCTTTCTAAACTCTGTTCAAAAATATGATTGGAATTTGGTCAGAGCTCGTGTGTTTAGATGTGAATGATCACCCGTGACACTAGATGATAGATCATGCAGAAAGGAATGATATTTCGTTGGAAATCGATTGCATTCCTTCTGAGAGCCCTGAAAAGTAAAATCACAAGGCCCTTTAAAGGATGTTTTTGGTAAGAAATTCTTTTTATGTTCCCCAAGCGCCTGAAAGTTGAAGTAGGTTGTAGGAGATAAACCTCCAATCCAGAGAACAAATGAAACTGTGGTTTTGGAGACCGAACTATTGCCGACAAAAAAACGTTGCTCTCCACTGCAACTGCTTGCTGATGTACACACCAAACACATGGGTTTTCCCTTTCTTTCAGTGTAGGAAAGCATGGTAAATTCATTCATTTCGGTGCCTGTTGTATGCAGTTACCCCCAAAACTGAGATTATGTGAAACAAGGAAATACAAATAATTAGTGTTTTTTGACACGCCGTCTTATGTCGTAATGCTCATGGTATATACAATTTGATGATCGGTATGTTGACTCACTCTGGTCCCAGTGATTTACTAGGCCATTTATGGAGCAGAGTGTATCAACTTAGTCAGGGACCACCAGTTACCCAGTGCTATACTGCACAGATATTTTTTGTCTTTAGAATCCAATGCAGAGAGATAGTAATGGAATAATTCTCAATTATGGAAACAAAGCCCCCATCACAATCAAATCGGAGCTGTTACAGGGGACGTGAGAATGACAAGCCATGGAATTATTCGTGACTAACATCCCAGGCTTAGATACTTTAGGCAAATAACTGAACGCGTCATCTTCTGTGAAATATGCAAACTCATGTGGGAAGCAAACTGGAGCATAAAACCTCGGAAAATCATCCTCTCTGATAAAACGTTTGGTTTGGTAGTCAGTAGCATTTGTTATTGCTCCAGAATAATAATTCCACGTTGTCCAGGGCATAGTGAGGAACACCGTGTTCACAAGGTTGACTACTCACGTCGACCAGTGTGGGTGGTTTTACGAATTCTTAGTTTTTACGATGACTTTTCTTCGAAAGGTTTTGTAACAATTGATATGTTAGTGAGTCATGTCAGACTAATGAATGAGTGTAAATCGATTGCAACACGTGACCCGTTTCATTGGACGCGTAATTCCATCTATGGATCGATCAAAATCTGAGGCAGCTTCAATTTTGACTGTCACGTCTTTTATCTAACACAATATTTGTGTGAGTAACGCAAGAAAAACGTGTTCTTGCGGCAACATTTACGGAACTATCCCAAATGAGGTCTCAGAAATATTGGCCCTGTAGTCTATTGAAAATCTGTCTACCTCCTATTTACTAAATCAGTGAGCTTTTCTGACTTCCAATGAACTGTTCTCCATTGCCGCCATTGCCATACCTAACTACGCTAACATGACATTGATGTATATGTTGAGCATCACAAATACATGAAAAATGGTTTGTTGATGAGGTTTCATAAATCAAAGTTTGTTATTGTGTCACCAGACACTAGAGAAATTTCCAAGTGTTTCTTGCATTCATTCTGGTTCTTTCTTAGAGATACAAATGCAGTCCAGACTCAGGTTAAATGACCTAATACTGGCGTGATCTGCATTTGTTCTGCATCGCCGAAAAATAAACTCACGCAGAATCCCTCTTCAATGTCTTCCTTTATTTTAGTCATCTAATTGCGATTTTATCAGCTGAAGGCCTCTAGGCTTCAGGCAGATTTGCTCAGACAACCAACCTCATACTATCGGCAGTCACTGTTCCACTGGCTGCCTTTTATTGGCCGTGGATCCCTTCCTGAATTGTTGTAAGTTGTTTAGTAGTAAATAATAGCTAGAAGGAGTACTTTTGTTACTAAATTTTATAACTGTACCTTTAGTAATAAATTAAACATGTGTAGTCAGGATTATGGGGGAACATAGATAATTAGTTCTTCCCCCACGGTAACCTGGGCTTTATGAAATGGCTCCAGAAAATTGAGGTTCAGACTACAAGGTATTGATTATCCCCACATACTGTACTTGCTTTTGTGAGGAGTTCGACCACTGACAACAAACAACTTGCTTCCAATTATTGGTTGGTTTACTCGCCGTTCATCAATTCTCACGGTTGACCCGCTGTGCTCCGAGTTGGTTATTCAAACGATCAAGGTCACTGCTGCTTGCACTACTGTTGTCAGTTGTCTCTTGAAGTATTAAACCTTGGCTCGTTCGCGTTCTAGAGCCAGTGGCTGATGCAGCTTTGATTATTGCACTCTCGATAGCAACCACACTATTCCAGTACAGCTGGTGTGTGACTACTAGTCATGGTATTTCCCAGTGTGTCTGATTTCTGTCCACGACATCATCGAGAGACTGCCATTTGCTTTGTTGTTTTGAGGTCAGAACTAGATCAAGAGTTATATGTAGAAAACACGAATAACGAACAAGCTCGTTACCGGTAACATCACCCAATTTACTAATACAGCTGAATTTAAAGGGTTAGGAACGCATCATTTATGAACAATATCTGTGGGTTAAAAGGTGATTGGTTAGTCATCAAAATTGGTGTTGCTTAATTAGAGAAAATGAGAGGGATGGGGGGAAATGTTGTTATTCAGTGGTTGGCAAAGGGACCAGAAATATAGATTTCGGGGATTATCGATTTCCAGTTTCAGCGAAAGGGTTAGCGATTGGATGGCGCTGGATTCGAGTGTTGATCTTGGATTCCGGCCAGGGGAGTTTTATTGAATTACCAAAACGATCTTTATAGCAAGAAAATCGGTTGGTTAATCTGGTAGTTACGGACAATTTTCGTAATTTGTGCAATTCCAACTTATAAATATGTGCACAATAGAAGGAAAATCCCCATGAGCCGAGGCCCAGTAGGTGTATCAAAAGGCACCAACACGAACAACAAGATAGCGGCTTCAAATCTCTCCGTTACACCAGGTCACAAGTAATACTACTCTGATGGACGTACTCGTCAAGGTGTTCATTGTTGTGCCGTGAAAATATTTCCGAAATGCTTCTCGGTTATTTTTAGACTATGGACGAAATGAGCCACGAAATAGACCATATCAAATGAAATGTTGGTTTCAGAAGAATGAGTGATTTGCAAATGTTTTCTACTCAGGTCTACATCAAACAAAATCAATCATTCGTTTTATCTGAATCTAAAAGTTTTCAATTATTAATTCATCAGTAAAGCTTTAGCTGTCCTGTGATAGTTAAAAAGCGGGATAAACTCGTAACATTTTTGCATTGTAACTTGCATTATTTGCAGAATTAATGTTGACCGGAAATTGATAGTTCACAAGAGATAACTGTGATGTTTACTGCAGCCGATCTTTCTAATGTAGAGATCAGAAGCCGTTGTACAACTCAACCAGTGTTTTAAGTTTTACAGGAAAATTTGCTTTTCTCCAACCCGGTGACAGAGCTTGTCTTTGATCAAGATATGAATCACTAAAATCGTGGGTCCTTGACCGATGTGGTCCCCATGGAAGCAATACCAGAGTATCACTACTTTATTGTGTGCTGAAAATCGCTAACCACATGCACCATAATGCTTCCACCACGAAATGTCTGGCTTTCACGCACAAGCATACGATATTATGGGTGGAGGTGAGCCACTTTATCGGACCTGTGATTGCACAGCAAGTAGTTTATTTATTTACCTAATCTGGATACGGGCATGTAAATTACTTTTTGTAATTTGTATTTTTGACGACATCTTCGCTTGTCTTACTCGTGAGTAGCGTGTATATCCCTCATGAACCTCGAATACTTGTGATCCAATTCCCTGTTTTTACTGTACTGACACAGTTCAGATTTACCCCTTTCCGACGTATGGTGCGTGAACATTTTACGTTATGTTCCCGACTCGATTGTTCTATGATTGTACATTCCCCTTGTAAGAAAAATTTGCAGAACGTTACACTTACGCTTCTTGACCCACTGTCTGTACCGCAACCGTGCTGCGCTACAGTTTCGCATGACTCCTTGCTGAGTGGACCGTTTATGACCGCGCTGTCCCGATTCTTCGGATAACTTTCTGTACTGTTGCCCTTGGTTGCTCACCTGGCTGTAAGTCATTGCATTTATGTATTGTTATGTATTGCATTGTTTAGAAACACGAAATTACGATAAACACGGTTATACATTTGGAATTTGTTCTGCTGCCTGTAGCCGTGTACAGCCCATATCGTGCGTAAAGCTAGTGAGACCACGTTTTCTGTTATATTGAGGGTTCAAGTAATCGGGATAGTTTCTACAGTTAGCCAGTAACCAATATTGTCTGGAATGAAGTCATTTACGTCCAGTATACAGTCATTTAATGATGAATTGCCTGGTTTGCGGAAAAACTATTGGGAGGCTCAGTCAGCAAATCGCAGGGAGGCTCATCCAGCAGACCGCATGGAGGCTCATTCAGCAAATCGCATGGAGGCTCATTCAGCAAACCGCAAGGAGGCTCATTCAGCAAATCGCTGGGAGGCTCATTCAGTAAACCGCTGGGAGGCTCATTCAGCAAACCGCAATAAGGCTCATTCAGCAAACCGCATGGAGGCTCATCCAGCAAACCGCATGGAGACTCATTCAGTAAACCGCATCGAGGCTCATTCAGTAAACCGCAATGAGGCTCATTCAGCAAACCGCATGGAGGCTCATTCAGCAAACCGCAGAGAGGCTCAGTCAGCAAATGGCTCAACCTCCAGACCAGAGCTACAACGTGAACTGCGACTGGCCAGGTTGAAGATTAAGCAGTTAGAGCTGGAGGCCGAGGCTGCCAAACGCATAAATGAAGTCAAGGATGAAATCGTCAAAGAATTGTCCGACGATAACTGCAGTTTTGGATCGGAGCCTATACTGCCACCTACGCCACCTTGCAGTGAAAGACTGAAAATTGTTCACGATTATGTCATGTCCTTACCAGGGTCAAAAACAAGGCAGGAAGACCAAATTACACTGAACGGACCGGGAATACGTGTTCTGCCCGCTAAATCCAGGGAATTCGACCACGTCAGCGAGACCGCCAGGCTGTTGCAAGCTTGTATGAGCCTGCCTGCTCGCCGATCAATCAAATTCGATGGAAATCCCATGGATTTCATTGGTTTCATGAGAAATTTCCAGTCCACAGTCGCTAGGTACAATAACGACCCCGCCTACCTCCTCGATTACTTGATTTCGGCCTGTGAGGGGGAGCCAGCTGAAGCCATTCGGTGGTGCACGGTCCTTGAGCCGCAGGAAGGCTACGACGAAGCCATACGCATACTAGAACGCCGGTTCGGCAGGCCTCACGTGATTGCCAGAAAATGTATCGATGAGCTAAGTGACGGCTCTGTGCTGAAGCAAACTGATACCAAGGCGCTGGTAAAATTGGCGGATCAGATGAAGGTGTGTTCGGCCACGATGAAGAGCCTCGGCTACCAGGCTGATCTGAATGCCTGCCGGACGCTGAGCGCTATTGTGCAACGACTGCCCACCAGTGTTCAGTCTAGATGGTTCGACCGGGCATCCTTCATTCTCAGATCGGGACGGGAGCCCACTTTCGATGAACTAACGAGTTTTGTCAGCGATCAGGGTGATGCTGCCTTGGTTAGCCTTGTTTACGTATCGCGACCGGCCATTTCTGCGTCTAGACAACCAGATTCTCGAAAGCCCGCTAGCAGTCTATACTCCACCGAGCGAGTAGCCACAATCATGTCAACCGAGACTAAGCCATCTAGCACCAGTCCTAAGCCGACCCCCAACAAAGTTTGCCCTATATGTGAAAATCCCCACTACGTGGACCAGTGTAGCGAATTTCGAGACTTAAAGGTAATAGACAGGTATAATGCCGTGAAGAAGCTGAAATTATGTTTTTCATGCTTAAAGCCTAATCATGTAACTAAAGACTGCCGTTCGCGAAAGACGTGTGGCCTGAAGGGCTGTGTAGGCCAACACCACCCGATGCTACATCGACCAAAAACCCCAGAATCTAATCGTGACCAAAACCTGCCAACAGACAACACTGCTTCGGTTGGTCACGTATTAGCAGACGAAAGTACCGCCGGCCGTCGAATTTCCCTTGCTATATTGCCAGTCCGCCTCCGAGGTCCTTTAGGGGAGGTCACAGTGAATGGATTGCTGGACAATGGATCGGACACAACTTTCGTAGACCAGTCGCTCCTGACAAAATTGGGTCTCAATGGGAAGCCCGAGCTTCTGACGGTTAAGACCATCGATAGTAATTGTGTAACCAAAGCGCGCACTGTATCCTTTACATTAACTTCGCTAGACGGTCAGGAAGTCATCCAAGTCCGCCGAGCGTGGGCAGTAGAAAACTTGCCTAAACTGAGACCACTCAACCTAAAGCAAGATTTAGAAGTTTGGAGTCATCTGCAAGAAGTCCTGATGCCAGCCATTGATGACTCCGACATCCGTATTCTCATTGGTGCCGACGTTCCAAAGGCACATTGGGTGCTAGAACAACGAACGGGCAGTCCAGATGATCCTTATGGCGTGAGAGGACCTCTAGGATGGGTGATATTAGGACCGACTTCGTGCCAACGTCCTTGTAAGGCGACGGCCAATGTTAGTCATGTCACGGCCACTGAATTGGATATGAGCTCGGAGCGTATGTTCAACTCTGAGTTCGTGGAAGAGTCTTTCATCAAACGGAGTATGCCAGAAGATGATAAAACAGCTTTACGTCATATGATCGCCTCAATGATTTGGGTCAACGGCCACTATGAAATAGCCCTGCCATGGAAGCCCGGTGGACCATGCTTGCCGGATAATAAGGATGTTGCACCGAAGAGACTGCTGTTTCTGAAGAAGCGATTCGAAAGGGATCATGACCTTAAAGAAAAATGCGCAGCCATGGTCAACGAGTACATTACGAAAGGCTACGCTGAGATTGTATCCGGCTCAGAACAGAACTTGACTGGCCCGCATGTATTGTATCTGGCACACCATGGAGTGTACAAGCACGGAGATCAAACGAAGGTTAGAGCTGTATTCGATTGTGCTGCAGAATGCAACAAAACGTCCCTGAATAAGCAACTGCTGACGGGTCCAGACCCCGTCAACAGTCTATATGGAGTTCTTCCGAGGTTCCGGGAGTATCGGTACACCCTGGTTGCAGATACTGAAGCCATGTTTCACCAAGTAAGGGTATCGTGGAAAGCGCCACCATTGGAAGCGACGGCCGAACAAGAGAAGTCATTGTACGCACTGCTAACGGCATTCACCGACGAGATCTACGACAACTGTGCTTGCTGGAAGGTGACGCTTCAATTACGAATATGGCTGGTGAGGTTCCCTGACCCCGGGGGCAGTGTAAATTACTTTTTGTAATTTGTATTTTTGACGACATCTTCGCTTGTCTTACTCGTGAGTAGCGTGTATATCCCTCATGAACCTCGAATACTTGTGATCCAATTCCCTGTTTTTACTGTACTGACACAGTTCAGATTTACCCCTTTCCGACGTATGGTGCGTGAACATTTTACGTTATGTTCCCGACTCGATTGTTCTATGATTGTACATTCCCCTTGTAAGAAAAATTTGCAGAACGTTACACTTACGCTTCTTGACCCACTGTCTGTACCGCAACCGTGCTGCGCTACAGTTTCGCATGACTCCTTGCTGAGTGGACCGTTTATGACCGCGCTGTCCCGATTCTTCGGATAACTTTCTGTACTGTTGCCCTTGGTTGCTCACCTGGCTGTAAGTCATTGCATTTATGTATTGTTATGTATTGCATTGTTTAGAAACACGAAATTACGATAAACACGGTTATACATTTGGAATTTGTTCTGCTGCCTGTAGCCGTGTACAGCCCATATCGTGCGTAAAGCTAGTGAGACCACGTTTTCTGTTATATTGAGGGTTCAAGTAATCGGGATAGTTTCTACAGGGCATTTAGTACGTATTCAGGCAGATAAACTTCGTCACAAATTTTCTTCCCCTAGGCAAATAGGGTTTTGAATGGTAGGCAAAACTGATGATGATGATGATGATGATGATGATGATGATGATGATGATGATGATGATGATGATGATGATGATGATGATGATGATGATGATGATGATGATGATGATGATGATGATGATGATGATGATGATGATGATGATAATGATCATGATGATGATGATGATGATGATGATGATGATGATGATGATGATGATGATGATGATGATGATGATGATGATGAAGATGATGATGATGATGATGATGATGATGATGATGATGATGATGATGATGATGATGATGATGATGATGATGATGATGATGATGAAGATGATGATGATCATGATGATCATGATGATCATGATGATGATGATGATGATGATGATGATGATGATGATGATGATGATGATGATGATGATGATGATGATGATGATGATGATGATGAAGATGATGATGATGATGATGATGATGATGATGATGATGATGATGATGATGATGATGATGATGATGATGATGATAATGATATAGTACAACTTATGAAAACCGTGTCCAGTGGGTCTGGTTGTGTTAGGCTTCTGTGACGAATTCACAAGATGGTTGGAGTTAAAACGTTATGCGGCCCTGATTCGTAGTCAGATGCGTGGCTGCATTTGAGCTGGTTTTTCATCATCGAAATTTCTGCGCTCTGCTTCCGCTTTTCCACTCTCGGGCGCCCAATGCTTCGAGATATTCACCCGAACAAGTTCACAATATTAGACAATTCACTTCTGCAAGCATAGATGAGAACAGAGTGGCTCTTTGTCCGAATACCTCTCCTCTGGTTTTCTCATTAGTACAATAATTTCTTTAGAACCCCTTTCATTTATCACTAATAAGAGCTTTTCATTGTTGTAGGAAATTAGTCAAAAATTGTAAAGCCTCAGTGGTGAATCGTTTATTCTGATAATGACAATGTGCTTTATCATAGCAATCTCTTTTGCTTGTGAAGCAAACTGTCTTATTTTTCAGTGTCTGAAATACTTGAACGACCTCTTCAAGTTTGGAAAACATTTTCGTTCAAATAAAGTAATATTTTTGATATATACTTTGGAATTTGTCACCTTGGCAAAAGGACCCCAAAAACAGTCTTTGGATTATCGGTTAAACAGTCTCTGACCTTTACCAGTTATTATTTTGGACTCTGTTACCAACTAATGAAGTAAAATTTATCCGGTTTTGTGGAAAGTATGTTTTCTACCTCATTTCGGGAATCATCAATAAACAACAGCTTGTTTTGAATTCCACCCCAAGTTGTCTCTTTCGATGTGTAGAATTTCAAAAGACCAAGCACTGATGATGGGGAATCGGATTCCCATTCCAATCGTATCGATCAGCTAACTGTACACGTCTAGTCATTAGCCTTCGAAAATACTTGAGAGTTGTGTTCATGAGCAATCCGCAATACGAAAAGAGCCACAAATAGTTTGTGGAGATGGGGTGGAGTCGGCTTGTGGCCTTCTATGTCCTGTGTGGGATATCCGGATGCTGCTTAATCACACGGAAACTAACTGCATGCACCGCACAGCGATTCTTCAGAGCCCGAATGAATGGTAAAATAGAAAACTGCTTTCCAAATCTTAAAGAGATATTCGCTGAAAAATGTTTGTTGATTCACACAACTTAACAAGGTTAATTATTGGTGAATATGGTAACATCGATTGAACAGTATAAGAAATGAAGATTCTCTCTAAGGTCATCAGTCTGCAAGTGCCTACTGGGCATTATGCCATTTCTCCTTCATACTCGTGTGTGAGTAGGATCGCTGGCCTAATTGTAACACAATTTTACAAACAAGACAACTGTCGTAACCTCAGATTAAACACGAATAGTTTCCCGTACAAAAGATTTCAGATGAATCATCTTTCTGCGTGTGATTCCTTTTCACTTACTCAGAAAGGGGTTAACTACTCTACTATTCTGAGGACTTCAGATTGAATGAAACACAAATTAAAAGGCAATGATTCCCAGTGCGCTATGGTCCTACTGAACCGGAAGACGAGACGTACGAGGAGTACTTGCATTTGACTAGTAAGGCAACGGTCCAATACTGATGTATGTGCTACGTAATATATAGTTCTTTTTGAAGTCAAAACATCAGAAATGTTGATCCTTCGGCTGACTAAAATTTCGGCGTCGTTTTAACTGTGATTGCAACTAGTCAATTGGTTCTCTTGCAAACGCTTTTCGTTTCATAGGTTAGATTGCTCCCATCAATATCTTGGTCGGCAGCTCCCTACATGCGCGATCTCAGTGACTGTCTAAGATCACGCTCGAATCATAAGGCTATTTTTGTCTCCAAGGGAATGCTCCCGACAGATCCACTGTCTCTCTGTTGGTCTGCAGTCATTGATCTTCTGTTGTAGCATTCCCGCCATTATTTGGTTTCAGGAATTTACACGCACACTATACATATATATATACATATATATATATATGTATATGCATGTACATATCTTCATTTATACATATATACATGTGTATATGTTTATATATTTTCGCATTTGAGAACTTGCTTCAGTCGTTTAGGGCAACAAACCACCTAAATTTTCTTTCTGAATACTAACCGCTTCAATACCTCATGTCTTGTTTGGACATTTTGCTTGCCGGAGCACGTTACCCGGTTTGTAGAGTTTGATTTCTACCACGTAGGTTGGGATTTCGGATCCTATCACTTCCGGTCATTCTGGGAGAAGACAGTAGTTCATTACATTCCCACTCACTACCACCACACCTACTGGGAAATATTGCCGCTTAGGGAAATTCGCAGTAACCATCGCCAAACCTATGGAAGTATATTTACGTGGACCAAGCGATTGCTGATTCTACTGATTCCGTGCATCTATCTCCTAATCTCGACAACATTTAGCCAAGGAAAACGAATATTTTGGCAAACTGGATTGGTTGGTAAAACCTGATCTCCATTGCCATCATGGTCAGGACTCGTTGTCTGATCTCTCTGGAATGGCTTTGAGACATTCGAAATACGAACTTGAACGCTCGATTTCACGTTCGCCTGTACTCCGCATCAAGCACACTGGCCAAGATTGCACGGTTTTCTTGATTCCTTTCGTTAGCTAACTTGAATAATGCTACTGGACTCACTCCTCGAATGCCCAACTGTCCTTTTCACTTATTGCTTTCAGAGGAAATGGAACAATCGTTAATAAAATATGGAACGGAACCACTGAGTAATTTGGTTTTCAGTCCCAATCAGAATTACGGACCTGATTTGAAAAGAGGTGTCAAGTAATTCCGAGTTGACGGCGTGCAATAGTTTTTGGCTCCACGTTTCAGGGACACCGTCGTCTTGTAGCGCTTCGCACTTCATTTCTGTGGCTCCCGGGAGCCTGATTCCAGTTCATATCCGAATCTCTCTGTAAATAAACTGTACTAAATCTCGTTTTTTTACATGAATAGTGAACTTTAAAAGGGATTATACTGCACCTTCGAGGTGCGTTTTTGGTGGATATTCAGCTCGATCCATCAGCCTGAGCATCTTTTTACCGGAACATCTTCAAAGGATGTTGATCAATTTTCTTCTAATTTCTTTGTGAATTTTACAATAAGGTTCAACTCACTGAATACATACAATGAGCACAAAAGACCTCAGTATTAGAAATGCTCATCCCCGAAGTTTGTACGAGTTGACATGTGAAATACCACAGACAAACTAACTCAGATGAAATGGAAAAGTATTAACTGATACCTAAGACAGGTAGTCATTTATATCCCAGTCCCCGAATTAACGTAACCTATTTTTCAGCTCTCTGGGTCTCTTTGTAGATGTATTTTTTATGCGTATAGTTAATGATGGGTGATTATAAGCTTTCGTAAATAGTTCTTTCCGTCTTAACACGATTTTTCACATGTCTCGGAACGATTCTCTGTCCCTTTATTTGGTTGAACTAGTCTTGAAATCACCAAACTGCACGGATGAAGCGGAAGAAAATACCAGTACGGTAATTTGTACCGAAGTATTGGTAATGAAGACAACAGATGATCCGAACCAGACCACGTTCAAATTGGTTTGGTCTGTTCAAATTGGCGGCATCTTTACAGAAGCCAAAAAGGCAAAAGCCCGTCAAAAAGCCGCAGAAATGCTAAGTAGGAATAATTGTGAGCATCATATTACTTTCGTTTATCAAAGCACCCAGGAAAATCTCACGGAGTGAACCAGTTGGTGCAGAATAAAAAGAATGTTCAGTGATGAAAAATTGCAAGCAAAAACGCACTCCGTGATTCTGTTGAAACCCCTATGTACGATGTGTTTCACTTTATGTAAGTATTTTTTCACAGCTGGAGCCTAGTGCTAATTACACTTTCTGTAGACGTTTTCCGATTCTCGTATGATCATGAAATTAAAACCAAGTTTCAGTGGGGCATGGATGTTGCACATACATCAACACGATTTCAGAGGTCATGGGCAATAATTTCAGTAAATAAAAGGCCCTATTTCTCCACTGTTTAGGTGAATGATCCAATGCGACCAATGCGGTGCGTATTTCTAAGTAACCATAATATTACGGTTACCTGAATTATTTTCCTCAAGGATTTCGCAGCCAATGGGACGTACATCGAATAAATTTTCCCAACAAACAACTCATCGGAAATCAGTTAATACTTTGGCATTTGTACTTTTTAATAAAATAATATACTTGCTATGACTTATTTAAAAGCGGTTTTTCCAATTATTTTTTCATGTAATGAAGAATATAATATCTCTGGACATCTATCTTTGTCGTAGGTTGTTGTGTGCACCGTGTTTTCAGAGACAGTGCATGTACAGAACAAAGTGAGTCTTGTAGAAGTAACCGAAATGTAGACTGGCTACTTTCATTTTCCACAACTTTGTGAAAGTAAACGTGTAAGGTTTACATGGAATCCAACACCAAGCATGTCAGTTTTGCAACACTCCGGATTGAACTGGGTTACGGTACATTAGATTACTGAGGGTTGGGAGGAAACTCTAGAGTCATTCGTTGTAGTTATGTAATCTCTCACGTGTTCAATTGCAAATCAAAAAAGTGGCACTATCAACCTATTATTTACCGCGATATTTGATCGTAATATATCTTGATTTCTTGATTTCACTTTTGGTGTCAATATCGAAACGTAACAGGACACTTACATCAGCGAGGTCTGTGAATACCGGTAATGAATCAAAAACTTCTCCATCACTAGTGAATTTTCACGGGATTCTTTTTCTCCGACCCCAAACTTGAACTAACTTTCAAGGCCACATTTTATCTTACAAAGACTTTTTTTGAATTTCCCAAGGGTTCTTGTACTTGGCAACGAGTTTAGAGCCTTTTTTGATTGCAGTCAGAAATCGTCCGTTACTGAATGTAGATGGAAACTCAATAAAACATCGTACTGGTTAGAGAGCTGCTGTAAAACATCATACTGTTTCCAAAAGCTGAGACCGTCCATGTTATCTTCAAACGTTCGTTACCTTTTGGGAGAAATTTGATGGGGAGTCCCGCATCACCTTGTAAAATGAACCGGAGAAGGTCAGCGTAACACTTCTCAAGGAAAATGTTGTTTGTACAAAAAATCGATGATAAGTTGGTCTATATTGATGGGTTTGAAATTTTTGGGATCGATCTACCTTCGAAACTGAAGAGGTGCGGTAATGATATTGGTCCGTAGCTTGTAGAGCAAGTTCATTCACTTTCCATTTTAGTTCATTATGATGAATACTGAATAATTTGCAGCTCGTTTTGAGCCACCTTTTCTATGCTCCTGTCATCATATTGTCCTCGTTATTTCTTATGTCGCACCAGATAGTCCACCTGATCATATCGGTTAGTTTTGAATCTTGTGCATTTTCCAATGCGCTTCGATGCCCTTTTAGTTTCAGTACTAGTCAATCATTGAAATATTTTCCCAGTTTTTAGACGTGTTCTTATTATCACTTCTGATCATTATACTTTACTTCGTCACCACAAAAATTATTGCAAAAGCAAATCATTGACCAACTCCATGCACTCATCGCGCGCTGTCAGCCAACGAGCTTGCACTCCTGAGAATCTCCATGAGCTCTGAGCTATTGCTGGCACCAGTGATTTTTCTATTTTCCTTTACGCGATGAATCCTCACACTGTGAACACCTAGACGACTACTTTCTTTTTTGTTGTGACTTGTGTTGCCCCATGGAAACCTAGTATTTTCGGCCCGGTAGGTTCTCCTCCCTTCACCTGAAGAGACTCCTTAGAGTTGAGGAAAGTGCATACACGTCAGGCCCGTATCATGCTGCAGAAAGCTATCCACAATAAAGAAGATGGAGCTACGAAATTTGAATAATCCGTATATATATACACAATGCTAGATAACAAGAATTGCCGTGAGACATGGAAAACCCTGAATCATTTGTGCCCAAGATGAAGCTAAGCACAAAGATTCAAATCATCAGTTCACCGTGAACTCGGACGCATTCTCACCTCCACCTCCATATATTGGATCCCATGAACTCAGCCCAATTACTTCTAACTCTTTCCTTAGAGTTCTACAATAAGTCAACTGTCATTAGTCTGGTGGACCGAATTCCCGTTACTAGTATAACTAATGGCCCGTTCTTTCGAACTCACATCCCCATAGACTGACCTATTTTTAGTTGAATTCATTCGGGAGTGGTTCACGATTTGTAGAGATCTGTACGTGTTACATGTGGGCCCAAGAAAGGATCAAACAAAATCCTTCCTATAGCCTGTATATTTGTTTTTCTGAAAGTCTTTGAGTATGTACTCCTCCATTGCATAATTCCTCAAGTTCACTCCCTCGATCTGAAATAATTTGTCTAATAACCCTCTCCATTTCAGCAGCTGATGCCAATGTCTAAATTGTTAATTTTATTGTTTCCACTGTTGACCACGGTGGCCGTACTGTCAGGCCAATTTTTCCCGACAATGCGAATGCATTTCGTTCCCTTCATGGCAAAACTCTCCTGAATATTCTACATGATAATAGGGTTGGCGGTCGGATTCGGAACACCCTCCGGAATTATTTTTCTAATCGCACACATTTTACCTCTTGTGAAAACCGATACTCGTCTTATCTTGAAGTTTACTCTGGCGTTTTTCAAGCTGCCCATCTATCCTCATTGCTTTTCTCTATCTATACTAGTAAACTTCTCATTTCATAAAATCCCATTAGCTGTTGGCATGCCGATGATATTTTATTTGGATATCTCTACAAAGATATGAAAAACAGTCTATATGAACCTGGCTACTGGTCCGATTCCCATTCTTTCTACTTCGTTGTCCTATAATGCTTTGACGTACTCTTCAATCTTGAAGGTGGATCATGCCACTTAATTGTTTTCATTGACACAGCACAGATTTCCATTGATTACCAACACCCATCCAAAGCTTCTTCCGTTTGTTACCCAGGAGTTACTCTTTTTCGTATTATTTGTCTGACTAGTCTTTTTGAAGCAGTGCAAATAAAACCAGAAATTTCTCCCCCATCATTCAGCCTACGACATCTTATGTTATCTTATAATATTGTTTTTCAGTTTATGACCCACTGCTTTCTCCTTCTCTAACTTAGCGGTCATCTCATTTGTTTTGCTGGTTGAAAATAGATTTTGGTCTCAACATTAAATCTGTGAAAGTGTTCTCCCGTCTTAGCACCATCAACAGATATATTCTCATTGACTCTATCATTAGTTAACCTTTTGAGGCTTGTGAGAAAGTCATAAATAGGTTAATAACCGACATAAATCATTTCCTTGACCCCATACTCTCTAGAGCCGTCTCGTTCTCTTCTACCAACCGGAAATTCGAAATACTTTGTTCACACATGCCTATGTATAAAAAAGCTTCATCGCTCATTTTACCTGCCCACTTGTGGAGATCAACCAAGTAATCAGCGATCTCGCTTTTCAGGTTCGTCATCAATGAAATTGCAGTACTGCTTTATTTCATTACAGACTTTCCTTTGCACCTTCCAGTAAGCCCTTACAATCTTCCTTTTGGGATTCTTCTGTAAATCGCATATATACTGAATATTCACCCTATATCAGGTGTACAAACTCTTTCACGGACTCGACTTAACTCGTTTGCTTCATCATGAGTCATCGGAAGCATTAGAATTTCGAACTTAAGCTACTTATCTTGAGATGAGCACGGTGTGCTGTTACACAAATACTCTCCAGAACTTAACAAAGATGTGGGACACTGCATTTCTTTACCAGCAATTTTCGTTAGCAACCAGATTCTCAATCACAAATATCAAACCAGCTATGTTCAGTGCAACACGTCTCTCTCTCTGTCTACGTTTGTTCCTTTTTTTCTACACACAGAAGGGATTTGAAAACAAAACTTGCCAACTTGACTTTGCCTGATTTGCTTTCGGAATCGTTTTGATTCATCTTGACTGGTGCGCACTGTGGAGAGAAACCCACTGTCGGTGCTTACCGCATAGTCTTTTATTATCCCACATCCATCATCATGGTACAGTCATAACAGGTAGGTAGAAAATTGCGTGAAGGGGCCTCAGTCTGAGAAGAGTTCCTCAGTGCTACGTGATAAACTAGGAAACATTTGATCCGTTGCTTTGAGTAGTAGATGCCTGATAATCTCAATAGGTCGATAAAATCACTGCCACGAAAGGCGTTCATTTTCCCTGAGAATTCTTTCACTTTGTACGTCTCGGGTTATACCTAAATCGTTGGCGTCACATCTGACGCTGCTTGGATGTCTATTGCAAGCGAACAATAACGAACATTTAATTACTGATACCGTGTAAATTGTTATTATACTGTGTTGCCAATAAACCTACATGAGGTAAACCAGTGGTACTTTCGACCTTTAAATTAGTTGTGCAGATGAATACAAATAAGCGAGTTTTTTGTGGAAATATTTATAAGTAGCTCTAGACTCCTTTGAATTGAACGGAGGGTGTATGAACGAGGAGTCTATTTTGTAAGCATCACAGTGATTCTTCCAAAGTTATTCACAACCACTTTATCGCTAAGACACCATAGAGAGCAAGACAACAGAGAGAGCCGTCGGGTTATTTCCCATTCTTATTTATTGATTATATCCCTCACACTGACTTTAGCCTTCGAACGACCACTTACGACGTTGCACTGCCCAAAATTGATTTATTATTGTGCTTAATCGAGATGTAAACGTGCTGCTTATTGCTGGAGCTTGAACTGTGACATTGTGTTGATATCCCTGGGTTGGATTTTCCGTACATTCGCGTTATTGACATCTATTCGGTTATGATACCAATATTAATAGTGTATTTAGAGTTCACTATCTGACTACGGCCACGGGTAGCACTCCAGTGTTCGGCCGTTATTCGGGGTGTGACATGAGATTTATTCGTGAGCACTAGTTCACAGTTTAGAATATTTGAAGGCAGTTTGGTTGGGGCTTCCAAATCATTGGTCAGAGGCATAAAACCTTGTGGCAAGCGATCAGTCAGTGCGTGAGCTACTACATGATCGTTTGCATGCATATATTTTGGAGGTTCTCCGGACCGATATTTTGCTAACTTTGGAGGAAGCATAGAATTGTGAAATTGTTTCTCTTGTCTGTCCCTTTCAGTTGTACATCAGATACAGTAAATGCTGACAACCATCCTGAACCTTACATTCAACCTAATATTCAGTGTTCCGCAAACGTGAAGTAATTGGACGGTCAGCCTAATAATGATTCCAATTTTACGCTCAGAATATCCAAACAATAATCTATTATAGATTCTGCCACCAGAAACCGCTATATATGATGATCACCTAGATAAAAAGATAGATGTTCAACTCCGGTCACTTAATCTCTAATCTCATCTCAGTCGACTGTTTTCTTCCTTAACAAATGCCAAACAAAACTTCGCCATTTCCGTTCCATTCCTCACCCCGAAAAGCCTTTGTTGCTTATCCAACTCCGATTGTAGCGCAATTGTGCTTCCTTTCATTCCAGATGACAACAAGTCAGCTCTATCTCCAAAGCAAGCTGAACTACCAATAGAACTACTTGATATACTACAGCCTGGATAAGAAACAACAGACATCTTTTGACAAGAGCTTCGTAAGATTACTGTCCAGTGGTTGCCAAGGCAATTGATTAGTGTAAGGTCTAGTCTATAGTATATTCGAATGACGGGTAGCGACTAATATCAACGAGCTTCAGAACAAAGTCATTTCCTACTAGCTGCTGTACTATATACGACAAACTAGGAACGTTTAACATAACCAAATCTCGAAAGTGTTCCTTTGGGCTATTGAGCCTAAAAGATGAACGTTGATTCAACAACTGCAGCTGGATAAGAGTAAATTAGAATTAGTACTTAAGATTGCCAAATACACCACAGCCAAGTTCAACCGAGAAATCAACACAGGAGGCAAATGCGAGGGTCTGATTTTTGACCAAAATTTAGATAAATTAGTACAACAGAGCAACCCACAACACTCTGGCGAATATATTCCAGGTACGTGTAATAATGTTGCTTGTAATCTGAAAAGTCCCACAGTCATGGTCACATTAAGAACAAGACGCTGGAGAGCGAACAACTGTTTTCAATGAATCCTATACGTGCTCTTACAATTCATATGGGTGAGGTGACATTGGAATGCGTTAAAAATTGGCCGGAGTAAAGGTCATTGTCGTGGCGTTAGGAAAAATGGGGTTGGTGGGGACGGGTGTCTCTATCATGTGCGTGTTGTGGTGAAAGTTTCACTCTCACCGTCACGAGTGGTAATCGATAGTGGACTTTTGGGGTTCGGTCGGCGATCCGTGGTTTCCGGTTTCGGCCAGGGCAGCTGGAGAGCCTGGACTAGTCGTTTTTGTGCACATAGATTGGGGTTTAATAAGCGAATGGCGACTGCCTCTACCGTCGCCAGGGATCGAAGTCGGACTGGCTTTGATCGATTGGATGGAACTCGGTATATGACTTTGAAAGCCTTTTCAGGGTCGATCGTGTGGCCACTGTCCACAAAATGACCTAGAATCGAACTGGTAATCACACCGGTTTTCCCGTGACTCAACCATCTTGGATGATGTTCCTTAATGCGCTGAGACAAACGCCTAGCCTTGCGACCTATGTAGGATGCACCACATTCGCATCTGAACGAGTAAATGATCATGGAGGAAGTCAGCTCAGTCAGTTTGTCTTCTACCTGCATGCGGATCACAGGAGAGGTGGATAATGTGGAGAGGTGGAGTTTACAGCCGCTCTGAGTGTTTTTGACAACCGCTCGGTATGTGTATCCCCCTTGAACGCATTCGGAACACAACTATGCTTTCCACCAATGTGGCGAACATGAGATCGAGCGTTCAAGTTCGTATTTCGAATGTATCAAAGCCATTCCAGAGAGATCAGACAACGAGTCCTGACCATGATGGCAATGGAGATCAGGTTTTACCAACCAATCCAGTTTGCCAAAATATTCGTTTTCCTTGGCTAAATGTTGTCGAGATTAGGAGATAGATGCACGGAATCAGTAGAATCAGCAATCGCTTGGTCCACGTAAATATACTTCCATAGGTTTGGCGATGGTTACTGCGAATTTCCCTAAGCGGCAATATTTCCCAGTAGGTGTGGTGGTAGTGAGTGGGAATGTAATGAACTACTGTCTTCTCCCAGAATGACCGGAAGTGATAGGATCCGAAATCCCAACCTACGTGGTAGAAATCAAACTCTACAAACCGGGTAACGTGCTCCGGCAAGCAAAATGTCCAAACAAGACATGAGGTATTGAAGCGGTTAGTATTCAGAAAGAAAATTTAGGTGGTTTGTTGCCCTAAACGACTGAAGCAAGTTCTCAAATGCGAAAATATATAAACATATACACATGTATATATGTATAAATGAAGATATGTACATGCATATACATATATATATATATATATATGTATATATATATGTATATAGTGTGCGTGTAAATTCCTGAAACCAAATAATGGCGGGAATGCTACAACAGAAGATCAATGACTGCAGACCAACAGAGAGACAGTGGATCTGTCGGGAGCATTCCCTTGGAGACAAAAATAGCCTTATGATTCGAGCGTGATCTTAGACAGTCACTGAGATCGCGCATGTAGGGAGCTGCCGACCAAGATATTGATGGGAGCAATCTAACCTATGAAACGAAAAGCGTTTGCAAGAGAACCAATTGACTAGTTGCAATCACAGTTAAAACGACGCCGAAATTTTAGTCAGCCGAAGGATCAACATTTCTGATGTTTTGACTTCAAAAAGAACTATATATTACGTAGCACATACATCAGTATTGGACCGTTGCCTTACTAGTCAAATGCAAGTACTCCTCGTACGTCTCGTCTTCCGGTTCAGTAGGACCATAGCGCACTGGGAATCATTGCCTTTTAATTTGTGTTTCATTCAATCTGAAGTCCTCAGAATAGTAGAGTAGTTAACCCCTTTCTGAGTAAGTGAAAAGGAATCACACGCAGAAAGATGATTCATCTGAAATCTTTTGTACGGGAAACTATTCGTGTTTAATCTGAGGTTACGACAGTTGTCTTGTTTGTAAAATTGTGTTACAATTAGGCCAGCGATCCTACTCACACACGAGTATGAAGGAGAAATGGCATAATGCCCAGTAGGCACTTGCAGACTGTTCAATCGATGTTACCATATTCACCAATAATTAACCTTGTTAGGTTGTGTGAATCAACAAACATTTTTCAGCGAATATCTCTCTAAGATTTGGAAAGCAGTTTTCTATTTTACCATTCATTCGGGCTCTGAAGAATCGCTGTGCGGTGCATGCAGTTAGTTTCCGTGTGATTTAGCAGCATCCGGATATCCCACACAGGACATAGAAGGCCACAAGCCGACTCCACCCCATCTCCACAAACTATTTGTGGCTCTTTTCGTATTGCGGATTGCTCATGAACATAACTCTCAAGAATTTTCGAAGGCTAATGACTAGACGTGTACAGTTAGCTGATCGATACGATTGGAATGGGAATCCGATTCCCTATCATCAGTGCTTGGTCTTTTGAAATTCTACACATCGAAAGAGACAACTTGGGGTGGAATTCAAAACAAGCTGTTGTTTATTGATGATTCCCGTAATGAGGTAGAAAACATACTTTCCACAAAACCGGATAAATTTTACTTCATTTGTTGGTAACAGAGTCCAAAATAATAACTGGTAAAGGTCAGAGACTGTTTAACCGATAATCCAAAGACTGTTTTTGGGGTCCTTTTGCCAAGGTGACAAATTCCAAAGTATATATCAAAAATATTACTTTATTTGAACGAAAATGTTTTCCAAACTTGAAGAGGTCGTTCAAGTATTTCAGACACTGAAAAATAAGACAGTTTGCTTCACAAGCAAAAGAGATTGCTATGATAAAGCACATTGTCATTATCAGAATAAACGATTCACCACTGAGGCTTTACAATTTTTGACTAATTTCCTACAACAATGAAAAGCTCTTATTAGTGATAAATGAAAGGGGTTCTAAAGAAATTATTGTACTAATGAGAAAACCAGAGGAGAGGTATTCGGACAAAGAGCCACTCTGTTCTCATCTATTCTTGCAGAAGTGAATTGTCTGAATCTGTGAACTTGTTCGGGTGAATATCTCGAAGCATTGGGCGCCCGAGAGTGGAAAAGCGGAAGCAGAGCGCAGAAATTTCGATGATGAAAAACCAGCTCAAATGCAGCCACGCATCTGACTACGAATCAGGGCCGCATAACGTTTTAACTCCAACCATCTTGTGAATTCGTCACAGAAGCCTAACACAACCAGACCCACTGGACACGGTTTTCATAAGTTGTACTATATCATCATCATCATCATCATCATCATCATCATCATCATCATCATCATCATCATCATCATCATCATCATCATCATCATCATCATCATCATCATCATCATCATCATCATCATCATCATCATCATCATCATCATCATCATCATCATCATCATCAGCATCATCATCAACATCATCATCATCATCATCAGCATCATCATCAACATCATCATCATCATCATCATCATCTTCATCATCATGATCATTATCATCATCATCATCATTATCATCGTCATCATCAATATCATCATCATCATCATCACCATCATCATCATCATCATCATCATCATCATCATCATCATCATCATCATCATCATCATCATCATCATCATCATCATCATCATCATCATCATCATCATCATCATCATCATCATCAGTTTTGCCTACCATTCAAAACCCTATTTGCCTAGGGGAAGAAAATTTGTGACGAAGTTTATCTGCCTGAATACGTACTAAATGCCCGCATTTAGATTAGGTAAATAAATAAACTACTTGCTGTGCAATCACAGGTCCGATAAAGTGGCCCACCTTCACCCATAATATCGTATGCTTGTGCGTGAAAGCCAGACATTTCGTGGTGGAAGCATTATGGTGCATGTGGTTAGCGATTTTCAGCACACAATAAAGTAGTGATACTCTGGTATTGCTTCCATGGGGACTACATCGGTCAAGGACCCACGATTTTAGTGATTCATATCTTGATCAAAGACAAGCTCTGTCACCGGGTTGGAGAAAAGCAAATTTTCCTGTAAAACTTAAAACACTGGTTGAGTTGTACAACGGCTTCTGATCTCTACATTAGAAAGATCGGCTGCAGTAAACATCACAGTTATCTCTTGTGAACTATCAATGTCTTTGAGGCCAGAATAATTTAAGTGTGGCAACAACGCTAAATGGATTAATTGTACTAATATTTCTCAGTCAGAAATGTCATTACGGTAGAGTATGGTCGGTTGCTTGTTGATTTCATCGTCATGCCTGCTCGTTAACGACACAGATCACTCGATTTTCTAATCATTCAGAATACCATTTTGCCTGTTACCACCATCCTTAAATGAGTCGCCAAAAGTACTACTTTCAGTTTTAGACACAAATTTCCCAAATGACGTAATAATTTACAGTTTTCAACCTGCACCATCTTTCTGCCTTCCAGGGGTCAGACTGACATCCGGTTATTCGTTGACACGAATACATTTTTCACGGAACATAACATAAATGGTAAACGCTTATTCAACCTCATCGTTCTGCTATTGCACCAACAGTCGTCAAGAGCTATCACCTTGAACATCTTACACATTCCTAGTCTCTATTCCACTCTTGAACTTTGTGAAAATATACTTTCTTCGAGTTGGGGCTCGTAAGTACTCGTGCAAATTCACATTCGTAAAATTGAAATAAAAGTAAATCTTGAGCAAAAGAACAATGGCATCCCACTGGGTCGCGTAGTAATCCATTTCATTTGCACTACACAGGCAGTTAGGTGATGTCGACTGACTACCATCTTTTCGGAAAATGCTCTGTCACCGAAAAATAAACACGTACATATATCATATTACATGATCTTTGATTTTAAATTTATTCGAATCTATCTCAGCTATGATACAACAATTTGCAAATGCAACTCAGAATGTCCATTCCGAGAGTGAATGTACAATTGATTACATTTCTATCAACGAAGAAATGCGAATTTGCGTAGCATTTCTTACCACAATGTATGCATATTGTTTTCTATCGTTAATTCACTGTTCCCTTCAATCTTGCGAATATTGTAGAAGTTTGTACTAAGTGGGCCAAGAAACAAATGTCAAACCAAATTCCTCTTTTATGTTTATTCTTATTCAGTCATCGAAATGTAGACTCGCAAATTGTAGTATCTAGCCTCTGAGATCTATAGAAAAAATATTCTAGCCCTCTTGCATACGATTGTGCTCAAATTTGCTCAAACTTGCACACCAGATTTTCTGATCTAGTAAGGAGGTTTTACCCCAAATTATCCATTTCTGTGTAAGCGTGAAAACAAACGATACCTTTTGATTTACTGTCAAAGAGTAGGTTCGACTTCGCGTGTGACTCAGAAATGATCCCATTGTTTATGATGTCAACCTTTCTCCTCACTCGAATTTCCGGTCAACAATAATTCTGCAAATAATGCAAGTTACAATGCAAAAATGTTACGAGTTTATCCCGCTTTTTAACTATCACAGGACAGCTAAAGCTTTACTGATGAATTAATAATTGAAAACTTTTAGATTCAGATAAAACGAATGATTGATTTTGTTTGATGTAGACCTGAGTAGAAAACATTTGCAAATCACTCATTCTTCTGAAACCAACATTTCATTTGATATGGTCTATTTCGTGGCTCATTTCGTCCATAGTCTAAAAATAACCGAGAAGCATTTCGGAAATATTTTCACGGCACAACAATGAACACCTTGACGAGTACGTCCATCAGAGTAGTATTACTTGTGACCTGGTGTAACGGAGAGATTTGAAGCCGCTATCTTGTTGTTCGTGTTGGTGCCTTTTGATACACCTACTGGGCCTCGGCTCATGGGGATTTTCCTTCTATTGTGCACATATTTATAAGTTGGAATTGCACAAATTACGAAAATTGTCCGTAACTACCAGATTAACCAACCGATTTTCTTGCTATAAAGATCGTTTTGGTAATTCAATAAAACTCCCCTGGCCGGAATCCAAGATCAACACTCGAATCCAGCGCCATCCAATCGCTAACCCTTTCGCTGAAACTGGAAATCGATAATCCCCGAAATCTATATTTCTGGTCCCTTTGCCAACCACTGAATAACAACATTTCCCCCCATCCCTCTCATTTTCTCTAATTAAGCAACACCAATTTTGATGACTAACCAATCACCTTTTAACCCACAGATATTGTTCATAAATGATGCGTTCCTAACCCTTTAAATTCAACCGTATTAGTAAATTGGGTGATGTTACCGGTAACGAGCTTGTTCGTTATTCGTGTTTTCTACATATAACTCTTGATCTAGTTCTGACCTCAAAACAACAAAGCAAATGGCAGTCTCTCGATGATGTCGTGGACAGAAATCAGACACACTGGGAAATACCATGACTAGTAGTCACACACCAGCTGTACTGGAATAGTGTGGTTGCTATCGAGAGTGCAATAATCAAAGCTGCATCAGCCACTGGCTCTAGAACGCGAACGAGCCAAGGTTTAATACTTCAAGAGACAACTGACAACAGTAGTGCAAGCAGCAGTGACCTTGATCGTTTGAATAACCAACTCGGAGCACAGCGGGTCAACCGTGAGAATTGATGAACGGCGAGTAAACCAACCAATAATTGGAAGCAAGTTGTTTGTTGTCAATGGTCGAACTCCTCACAAAAGCAAGTACAGTATGTGGGGATAATCAATACCTTGTAGTCTGAACCTCAATTTTCTGGAGCCATTTCATAAAGCCCAGGTTACCGTGGGGGAAGAACTAATTATCTATGTTCCCCCATAATCCTGACTACACATGTTTAATTTATTACTAAAGGTACAGTTATAAAATTTAGTAACAAAAGTACTCCTTCTAGCTATTATTTACTACTAAACAACTTACAACAATTCAGGAAGGGATCCACGGCCAATAAAAGGCAGCCAGTGGAACAGTGACTGCCGATAGTATGAGGTTGGTTGTCTGAGCAAATCTGCCTGAAGCCTAGAGGCCTTCAGCTGATAAAATCGCAATTAGATGACTAAAATAAAGGAAGACATTGAAGAGGGATTCTGCGTGAGTTTATTTTTCGGCGATGCAGAACAAATGCAGATCACGCCAGTATTAGGTCATTTAACCTGAGTCTGGACTGCATTTGTATCTCTAAGAAAGAACCAGAATGAATGCAAGAAACACTAGGAAATTTCCCTAGTGTCTGGTGTCACAATAACAAATTTTGATTTATGAAACCTCTACAACAAACCATTTTTCATGTATTTGTGATGCTCAACATATACATCAATGTCATGTTAGCGTAGTTAGGTATGGCAATGGCGGCAATGGAGAACAGTTCATTGGAAGTCAGAAAAGCTCACTGATTTAGTAAATAGGAGGTAGACAGATTTTCAATAGACTACAGGGCCAATATTTCTGAGACCTCATTTGGGATAGTTCCGTAAATGTTGCCGCAAGAACACGTTTTTCTTGCGTTACTCACACAAATATTGTGTTAGATAAAAGACGTGACAGTCAAAATTGAAGCTGCCTCAGATTTTGATCGATCCATAGATGGAATTACGCGTCCAATGAAACGGGTCACGTGTTGCAATCGATTTACACTCATTCATTAGTCTGACATGACTCACTAACATATCAATTGTTACAAAACCTTTCGAAGAAAAGTCATCGTAAAAACTAAGAATTCGTAAAACCACCCACACTGGTCGACGTGAGTAGTCAACCTTGTGAACACGGTGTTCCTCACTATGCCCCGGACAACGTGGAATTATTATTCTGGAGCAACAACAAATGCTACTGACTACCAAACCAAACGTTTTATCAGAGAGGATGATTTTCCGAGGTTTTATGCTCCAGTTTGCTTCCCACATGAGTTTGCATATTTCACAGAAGATGACGCGTTCAGTTATTTGCCTAAAGTATCTAAGCCTGGGATGTTAGTCACGAATAATTCCATGGCTTGTCATTCTCACGTCCCCTGTAACAGCTCCGATTTGATTGTGATGGGGGCTTTGTTTCCATAATTGAGAATTATTCCATTACTATCTCTCTGCATTGGATTCTAAAGACAAAAAATATCTGTGCAGTATAGCACTGGGTAACTGGTGGTCCCTGACTAAGTTGATACACTCTGCTCCATAAATGGCCTAGTAAATCACTGGGACCAGAGTGAGTCAACATACCGATCATCAAATTGTATATACCATGAGCATTACGACATAAGACGGCGTGTCAAAAAACACTAATTATTTGTATTTCCTTGTTTCACATAATCTCAGTTTTGGGGGTAACTGCATACAACAGGCACCGAAATGAATGAATTTACCATGCTTTCCTACACTGAAAGAAAGGGAAAACCCATGTGTTTGGTGTGTACATCAGCAAGCAGTTGCAGTGGAGAGCAACGTTTTTTTGTCGGCAATAGTTCGGTCTCCAAAACCACAGTTTCATTTGTTCTCTGGATTGGAGGTTTATCTCCTACAACCTACTTCAACTTTCAGGCGCTTGGGGAACATAAAAAGAATTTCTTACCAAAAACATCCTTTAAAGGGCCTTGTGATTTTACTTTTCAGGGCTCTCAGAAGGAATGCAATCGATTTCCAACGAAATATCATTCCTTTCTGCATGATCTATCATCTAGTGTCACGGGTGATCATTCACATCTAAACACACGAGCTCTGACCAAATTCCAATCATATTTTTGAACAGAGTTTAGAAAGCTCCAAACGCAGTCGTCGTACCTCATCACATATCATGTTGATTACTCATCCACGTGAATTAGCCACCCGATACACCTCGATATCACATGAAAAATATTCCGTATTTGAAGCCGTACACAGCATAGCACTGGTTTTGCACATTTGATGAGGAACGTTTCACTAAGCCAAGAAAATATCAACTAACAAATATCCCAGCAAGAATAAACCCATTTCTCTTATATTCTTTTATCTACTGCCTTTTTATTTTATAATATGGCCCGATATTTTAGGAAATTGTTCACTGTCAACAAGAAGGGACAGTAAAATTGTACGACGAGTTATCAAGTTGAACATGTACTTTTTGCTCTCTACTTGGTAAAATGCCACGTGATTCTTTGATTGAATACTGAAGTGTTCTCAAGTTTCAATCAAATCCGGTTGCACTTGAATCGCCAAAGACGACCAGATTATTTTGAAGCGTGAATACTGAAAGCAGTATATGCATAGCTCTCATAAGTCAGACACCACACTACTGCAAGTCATAAACTGGGCTCAATACACGGGAATTAACAATTATCACAGTACAAAGTGAACACTTGCAAAGAACCACCGATACCTCAAACAGAAAGAATCTTTAATTCCACTAACATGTGAAGTGATTAGAACCGATAGGTTCGTCGAACAGATGGTGTAGGACATCACGTCAAGATTAACAACATACCTCACGAGCAGTTGTTCATATTCCCTTCCTTAAGATTACTCTTCAATAGTTCGTCATCCTATACTTGAAAATTGGCCCACGAATGCCAAACCAACCAGCAACACAACTTGAACATTGCCTGTATCGATGACCGTCATCAAAATTCAGTAGAACAGCCGTCAATTCATATTCTGAAGAACATTTTACAGTTGTTCGTTCTTTTCTTCACAGGGCATTTTTTTACCTCAGAATTCGTATTAGTATCCTAATATTAGTATTGACTTGTTAATAGAAGGCGTTTAACTTGAGCACTGACTAATTTTGAATGAAATTACGCAAACTTGTCGAAAGGGGTTGATCTATTTTGATGACCATCGATTGCTTACTTATTCAAACATCATCTTTCACTCCATTTAGCCTACAGTAATATATATTTCTCACGGATGTCGTTAGTCACTGTACATCCAATTATCGGTTCTATCAAACCAGGTGTCTATTCTATCATTAGAGTGTAAATGACAATCTTCCCTATGGGTTTATAAACCCCGTGCACGTGACAAAGTAGTAGATGTGCGCGGCTTAATTGACCTATCACTGTACTGACTTTTGGATGTCCCAATAAGTTTATCATGAACTGATTGAGTATAACTACAGTCGGAATTACCGCACAATTTCTAGAGTGGTTATATTTGATGAGCAAGTAAGATCCTTTCTGGTTGTAACATAGATGCAATGTCCTCTTGTTCCTATGGAAGGATAATGTGAGGATCCATACAAACTCAGTGCCGTTGAGAAATTGACCTTCCCACACATCTCTTTCACGATAACTATAAGGTTTTAAAGAACAAACCAATGTATGGAGATAGGGAACAAACTATCTTTTTATCTTTCCGTTTATCCAACTGTCTATCCACTTACCTTGGTCAACGCAAATCCAATACAAAGTGATTCATGTCTAGAAAGTGAGCATTTGACCGGTATTCAATCTGCCTCAGAAGTTGCCTATCCGACCCCACAAAACGCGTCAAGATCAACTGGGCTAATCATCCGCCTCTTGAATTCTACTTCTACTACTACTACTACTACTACTACTACTACTACTACTACTACTACTACTACTACTACTACTACTACTAATATAAAAAAGAATCAACAGACCATGAAATCAAATACGGCATTGTAGTGGCATTCTGATTTCATGTCAGATGGACAATATTCATTTGGTCCTCGATTTTCAACATTCTAACCGGCCATGGTTCAGTTCTGCTCAAACTTTGCGCTGAATCTTCCATCTTCTGCAAGATCTTGTTTCAATTGAATACAACTGAACTCCACAACAATCAGTGCACTGGGCATGCATGTTCAGCTCCAACCCTTCATCTGATTTCTTATAAACACACACGCAAGCTCAGAGAACTTCAGTCACTGATTCTGCAACATACAAATTGAACTAGTACTAAAGCGATCCCACTTTTTACCGTTTGTACTTCTCTTGGTCTCTTTATCCTATGTAATCAGTCCCCTTCATGACAGTGGATTTCCTCTTCCCTGGACACATCTTGTTCATTGCTTTTGTATTTGTAACTCATTCAGATTATCCTCACATAATATCAAAAGTGCATATTGCAAATCAATTTGAGAAATGCATGCAACGCGAATGGACGCATATGATGTCCCCCTTTCACTTAGGTAACTCAACAACTGTTGACTTTTCCAGAACTATGCAAGTGCGCATTTAAAACCTGCTAAGCACTACCACTTGAAGTTGACAGATGCTATGAATAACCACTACCACGATTTCTCACTAACATGGTTTATTGAACCACGGCGAGTTTTGCTTCGCAGTCTTCTAATGCTGGTCTGAGACTCTTGGTTTCCTTGTTTTTCCGTACCACGAATCTGATTGATGATAACTAGAATCGCCGCACTCAGTGTGTCAGTGATCGTTGTGAAGTCATTATTTTCAATTCCCCATATTTTTCCAGAAGAAAGATTGATTTTGCGAAGTAGAAAAACACTTCTGTTCAATCTGGAGAAGTACGCGTATTCCAGTAGACTTTGTTTTATTTAGTTCAAATAAACCGAGCCATCTTCACAGTTGAATCACAATATTTGTTCCCACGGTAACCATTGACTGTTTTACCAGTAGCCGAGGTCGAAAAGGGACGTTCTTCTTTGATCGACAAAAAGAGAAGCAGTCCAGCGCTCGTACTCCCACCAATCAGGCTGGTATCGTATTCATGCTTGCAACTTGTGATGATTTCCTACCAACGCGGCCTAGACCACCTTTTCCACAAATATTCCCACCCGTCAGAAAAAATAATGACATTATAGAATTTTTCATCATTGGGTAGTTTTCCGGAAGGACATTGTTCGGATTTGACAAATAATATATCAAAATAAAGATAAAGGATACTTTTTTGTTCAAAGCCGCACAACAAAATAACGAAAGCTATCTCAACCACCCCATTTCGGTCTCTCGTTACATTATTCAACACCAGTGTGATGGAGGGCATATACTGCGCAGTCCCAAAGCTCTATTTCACTAAGCACCGGTAACGTGACCCGAGACCTGTAGTGGACAAAAACATAATGTCCCAGTAGATCAGGTCAGGTGACAAGCAAGGCCACGGTGGATTATTGTCTACTATCACAAGAACCGACTGTGGCGGGATTCAAAATTCCATCTCTGATGTGGTATTCAAATACTCTAAATGAATCGACCACGACCAGTTGGTCGACTTATTTGAAGGAAACATGTGTTTATTTTGATTTGGCGAACTATTTCACACAAATTCTCTGTCTTAGGCATGACTGATTGACCACTTGTACACTGGAGTTTACTTATTGATTAGTCTCAGTGAAATTAAAGCTGCCGTTTCAACAAATAATATGCAGTTTGTGCTTTTCTCAAACTTATGTCAACTAAGCGGTCACAAAGCTCATGTCCTATTCCCCATTTCATATGTGACTGGCCAAGACGAAAATAACAAACTTCAAATACCGAATAAATAAAATGTTTCATTCTACTTCTTACCCATGAATCCCTTCAATACAGTCTAAAATACACCAAATCAAAGATGAATTTTCAACTCACACATATTCCATGTCTTGTGACCTTGGGTCTTCTGAATACCAGATAAGTCTCATTTGATTTGTGATTATAGTTATCAGGCACATCCGTATGCCATTCGTCTCATGAGCATAACACCATAAAGAGCTCAAAATTTGTTCCACAGATAAGGGGCATTATACTGTCTCTGTATTCGGTGGTGAAAATAATAAGTATATTTCTGATTCTGAGTGGGGTTGAGTGAGAAAATAATAGAAGTATGTGGAAAATTGAAGGCCATATTTAGTCCCAGGTAATAAGATAACAAGAAATTCCTCACAAGGCTAATGGTAATGTTTGCGGGAGGAAACCTTTTCGAGGACCTCTTGATGAGAATAGCATTTCAAATTTAAACCAGAAAAAATTATGTAACAGCAGTAAAACAATCTCCATCGTGGTTCTGGGCGGTAGAAACGAGAGCCTTGCGAAGTGGAAAACGCAAAACGGTTAGTGGAAATAGGGTTACGCGTCAAGATGAGATCGACGCACTGTACAGGAGGTTCTTTGACGTGGTGCTGAATACAGATGAAAGTAAAATAAGATCAATACGAACAATCTGAGAGCAAACACTGCATACCAAGACCTAGTATGATACTTTAAACATATATAAATGGAGGATTAAAATATGCGTGGGACTGTAAAGCTTCAAAGTTAAGTCGACTAACAAGACCCTGGTGTGTGAACAACTTTTCTCAATGGATTCTGCACACGCTCCCACAAGTCATGTGGAACAGATGACCATTGGTCTAGCTAATAGTTATTTTCGAAGCACAGTAAAATGGTAGCGGGCCGTGGTATAACCTGGTCTCTATTGTGTGGTTGTCATGGTGAGAACTATATTCCCATCGTCATTCTTGATAATCGTAGCTGGGTCTTCAGGATTCAGTCGGAGATCCGTAGCTTGCTGTTTTTGCTGGATTGAATGAAGAGTCAATACATTTCACCGTCAACCCACCCACTTGAACTGCTAAGGTACGTAGATCAATCATCGAAAACAACTGTTCACTGTCTGGCCTTATATTCCCAATGTGGTCATAGCCATGACATAGTCCAAATTATTAACTTTGAGAAACGAATAGTCCGTTTATTCGAAAGACTTTCGTAGTTTACGATAATAGAAGTAGTCAGTCAGTGCAATTCATCCAATAGTTTCAATGCCTAACTTGCCACTGGAAACTATGGATGTATTTACAGTTTTCTCGTGGGACTTGCTAAGCAATATCGAATTTGTACATCCACCGATTCCCAACTGGAACTGGAACCGGGGTTAACGATGTGCCTTTATTTTCCCTCACTCGTTGAAGCCCTTTTGCACACAGTGAACCATTGCAGGTACAATTACACTCGTTATTCTCGACTCCATTACGTACAACATTTTCTGCTACTAACTTTGATATGAAAAAGTGCACTAATATCTTCATCCAACCCTGAAAACAATTTCTCTATCCTGATCAAGTCAGCTCAAACCGACAGTTTAGCAAAAGAGCTGCTCCTAATAAGTTCAGTATCTACTTATCAGTGACGAAAACTATCTGGAACGAATTCCATCTTCATAGTCTTAAAATGTATTCACAGTTGACCTTAAAATAAATTTAAGCTTTCTAACTTCATGCATATTTGCATTGGTAACCAAAGTCGTGCAGTTTAAAATACTCGACAAATAATGCAAAACTAAAGTAGGCGATAATACTTACGTGGAATCTCATATTTCAAAAGTTAAAGAGAACGAAATGAATATATTTCGTGTAATGGAGAATTTACTTGCATTATTCACGTGGAAAAGTCGAAAGTCGCGAGCTAAAAACGAACGTGTAGCATTCCGCTTACCGAGCAGACGCTCTACCTATTGACCTATCGCGAAATGGCCAGTCGAGATTGATTAAAACCAGTGAATACTAGTGAATTTTCCATTACACAAGGTTCAGGTTTTTCGTGCTGACATCGTATTCTATGAATATAATTTCAATGTCAATTGAATCACATTCATCCTTGTGCTGTTCCTCCCATTAGAAACTGACCGACGGTGCTTGCCCAGTGACTGAAACCAGAACAGTTTTTGTGTATCATTGTAATAGTGGTCCGCGCATCATCAATTATTCACTTACGGTATTCACACCCGACTGGCCGAACCACGATAACTCAGTTGGTGAATCATCTGCCCGGTAAGCGGAGTGTCGCTTGTTCGTTTCCGGCTTGCTCCGTTCGACTTTTCTACACGAAAAATGCAACTGGATTTCCTACTACATGAGATTCAGGATCCTCTTAAAAACTGTCCAACTTATGAACATAAATATATTTTAGGAATATCTTACGCAGTCAACGTAAAATAGTTTTTCTCATGAAACAAACGAAGCAAGTCACTGCAGATCAGGAAATATGTCCTTTGAAAGAGGAATTTTGACCAACTGAAAACAATGGTTTGCTGCTCAGCTTCAAAACTAACATCACTGAGTGAAGAATCAGTTCAGAGAATAACTTGTCCCAGCAAATATGCATTTATGATAAAGAGGAAAATGTAGCATAGATGGAACACGGAAATTTTGGTGTTTCCATCGGGTAACCTCAAGATTTAGAGTTGGTCTTTTTATTACAAACTGCGGTGTCTTGTTTTGTCACAACAAATGTCGACGGCAGATTGCATGATTTTTTTCGTTTTGTTACAGACTGATTAGGCCACGAAGCAGCTTCGCTGGCCTTAGCTTTGACATCAAATTTGGACAGACCATAAAGTTACACCTTCTGAAGGGGCTGGGCCATGCTAGTCAACACCTTCACATCATCCTCTCTTTGATAAAGAAGGTCGGTTCTAATTGTCCACGGTTCATGTGTGCAATTCTCATTCTCAGGAGCACTGGTATTTCGCTTTCGTGTCCTCAGTAACTGCGTTTTATTGTGTGATCCACCGAAATCTCGATTGATCTGTTTTCCAAATTGTCTCTTTAACATCCCTTTTCTCCATGGATAAGGTCTTCCTAGAACATCCTAAACCCATATTTATCCTGTTCCTTCAAGCTGGGTAGTTTTATACTCACAGGCCATATGTGAATATTTTGTGGGCTTATTTTTCGTAGCCGGGTTGGTATTTTATCTCCGGGTTGCACTTTTATCAGCTCCAAATGAACAAAGCTACTGAGTTCGCTGTCCTAAATTGTATGTCACAATTGCACTAATGGGATTTCCTCGTTCCAACAGCATCACACAGGAGTCGTCTACGGATCACTTATCAAAAGTCAGTATCATTTTTTGATATCTCCACCGACGATTCGGCCTTAGCACTGAATTGACTGCAGTGTGAACTACAGGTTCGACGTTAGAATTTCCATTCGTGACATAATTGCCGCAGTGTGAATCGGCGTCCATTCTTGGAAAATAATAATAATAAGATGAGCCACATTGCCAGATTATTTCTAGCTGAAGCCATCCATTAGAATGAAATCCACCAATTGTTACAGGACTGCGTCTACGGAAGTGGCTTTCTTCGTTGTATGTTGAAATCCAAACAATAACTGAAATTTGTTCGAACTCTGAAAACTTGTATTCGTTATTCTTGACACACCTATGAGAAAATTTGTCTACGATCAGCATTAGTCTCACTGGGACATACACTAGTTCAAAATCGTAATTCAGCGACCAAATTGGCGTCCGACTGACTGCTGTCGTACTGGAAAATTGAAGGAAGATAGGGCCTTCAGTAAGTTGATATCTTTGTGGCACCGACCGCCATCTTAATCCTTTCGAACGCATCGTCATGCTCTGTACTACAGCGCCAAATTGTTTCCTTGTAAGTTAGTTGTGAAATTGTCTGCACCAAATCTTCCACGCGTGGCCCAAATCTGCCAAAATAATCAGCCAGACCATTGAAATTTTCGGGTACGAGTATGCTTACAATCGGCTTGATTTTCTTTCGATCGGATCTGATTCACTTTTTGGCCAACATCTATACATGCAAACCAAACGATGACACATTGTTTTCGAATAATTCTTTTCTCGGGCGTATAATCTGTTGCACACGATGTTTTAGGAAATAGTCCTTATGTAGATCACATTTTTCTGTAGTTTAACCATAAATCAGCACATCGACTGCGTTGCAAATCATAAGCTTCATGTCATCAATCGTTCAAACAAGTGCTGCTTAAGAATGTCACTGGATATCTTCAATACGTCAGACAATAGTAGTCAACGAAAGCGACTGATAGAGGTAGCAAAAGAGGTGAGAAAACTCGATTCCTCATTCAGATTCAGTTGCCAATTATTCGACGAAAAGTCGACCCTTGGAAAGGAAATTTGCCTAACTCAAATACATTAGAATACCATCGAATGTAAGCAGTTTCTTCTGACAGCAGCGTTCAGATATTTTGGATCTATGGACAGGCAAATGGATCCAGAGTTCTTCTCGATAGTTTCTACTTGATTAAACTAAACTGTTGGCTCACCAAATTCAACAATTACACTTAGATTCAGTAGACGATCCAATTCACGGTGCAGTTTCTCATCGATCTACGGAGACACCACGGGCTGCTAATGCAAAGGGGACACGAAAATGTCAATCACTGACAAATGTACTCCACCACAGTAATATCTTGATTGAGAGTCAAAACCTAATGCGCACCGAACAAAAAAACCGATTTTTCCTCAGCTGGTTACAAACTCTTTCTCTGTCACTGTGATGAAATTCAGTTTCTGGATAGCACCAAGACAGAAAAATGGTTGCAACTTCATTTCGTTGACCACAACGTGGTTTTGTGTGTAGTATAATTATTTGGGTTCTTCACGTCTAACATTACTTCGCCTTGGATATCTATGTCTGTTCCATTAGCAAACTGGTGGAACTCACTTTGGTAGTAGCTCCGTCAAAGTAGGATAAACAGAGACTCGGAATCCGGCTGAAAAAGCTAGCTTTTCCGGTCAACTATGATGTTCATGAATAGCCCTTGAACCTCGTCCCAACAACGAAAGCCGTGCATACATAGTTCTGATTTTATTGTCTGCTGTATCTGAAATGAACAATCACGCCTAATACGCTGACAGTTTGCCAATATCCTTCTTATGCATGGACATACGCCTGTTGAGAAATTAAGGCTTCGGCAGAATGAAACACAACGTGAAATTAGCCGTTCGACCGCCAAATGGACAGACAAAATGTCACCTTTCCCAAGTGCATTGGCGATTTATCCACAGGCTCTTCCAAGACAATATTGTAACAATATTATATTAATACACTGATGACAAGAACGTTCAATGAACAAGTCCGTGACCAGGTTCACCGCTTTCATCATGTGTTTTCGAAACTCAATTATCAAAGATGAGTTATTTGTAGCATTCAGCTCATCCAAAATCTTGGTCATCATCAAAGTTATAAACTAAATACACAATAACAAAATGTCCGTTTTGGTTGGCAAAAAGGCTCATGAAGATCTGACAATGGTAAACTCAAACAATAGCACTTTGGTGTTAGTTGTATGCCCGTTAAACGAATGAAGATGGATTACTGGAAAATTGCTGACCAATCGGTGCGGTGTCCAGTATAAAACAGAATGCAAGCAGCACGCAGTCACCTCAATTGAACGAAAATGATGTGCAGCAAAGACTAGTCCATTGCCCGAGCGAGATCATCACAAAGTCGCAATTCAGAGGGATTGACGATTAGGTAGTCATGCCATGCAATATGGAGCTGTTGCTCCTACTCAATAAACTCAAATTTTGTGACTATTTTTTATTTGTTTTATTTTTGAGTGATATAAGCAATCCTCTATTCAAGTGACCTCGTTTGTCTCTTTAGCAGGAACGTTTCTGAGAGAGAGAAAATATTTGTATGGCTATAGGCAGTGAGGATTGGTATTACTTGATCCAATTCGTCGTCTGTCATGGTTTGCTGATCGTATACCAAGGCGTTTTGTTCACGGAAATGTAGCTTGAAATGGCCAATAATTTATCTACATACAGATAATTTCAATTGTGATACGACCGGCGTTCGATAGGCGCATTTCGTGCTCGTACACGAAAGCATTCATGATTAACATCATTTAGTTTTATATGCGAGATAGCTAGCAAGTATTAGTGAAGTTGTATGACAATCACTCTTGGGGTCTGCTTGTACGTGTTGAATGGTTATGCCCAAAATTCAGACAAAACCATATTCTCGCTACCACCAGTGGAACACAACCAAAACGGAATGGGATCCTCTGGGGAAAAATGCAACAATATTATTTTACACCGAATTACCGAAAATGTTAATCAGAATGCAATGTTCATGTATGGTATTAAATACGTGGTCTGCCCTTATTCTTCAGGATTTTCAACACTCTTATCGGCATAGAGTCCGCCATGTAGATGATGAAATAGTTCTTCATCTTGTGCACCATCACATGTTGCACTTTTGACTCCAATGGCCCTGTTGTAGATTGTCCTTTCACTACTCTCGTCAGAACACATAAATGTTTACAAATACGTTTAAGTCTGCGCCATAAGAGGTCAGTTGTGTGAAATGGGCCTTGCAGTTGTGTATACATTTACAAGACCCACAATGAATATTAATGAACAGACAAATCGTTGAGCATGACTTTATATACAAACCTCCAGTGAAACAACATATGGAGTGTTATCCTGAAAAACGTTTACCCACCCAAATTACTTCTGTCTGTTGGATTCCGGGGCTATCCATTCAAAAAATTGAAGGTTGACCCAACAATCAAAACGTTGCTAAAAGAAGTCTATCAACAAAGCTAAACCTGTTCCATTCCCATCCAAATCAATAATGGTCGTTAATATCGTGTGTCGACTTTTGGGTGTCATAACGTCTTGGGAGATATTCCAAACCAAATGATATGTTTCTGAGCCTCCTACGGCTCACTATATACCACACACTTACAAGATAATCAAACCCGGGCCTTGTGATTAGAATCTCTTGATTGAATCAATGCATGCCCTCGCTTGTTGAGCTTGCAATGCAGCCTTCGTATCACGAGACACTAGCCGCATTGAAAGTAGCCACTAAACTATCTTCAACAAGGAGTGAAAGCGCTCGAAAGCATTCACACTCTGGATTGAGGAAAGAGATTCCCGACACTAAATTTCATCGTAGTGCACATTGGACCGTTTCATCCATTCGATATGTTAGGTCATCTACTTCTGAAATGTGTAATCTGTGTGCATTTTATGTGGATTGTCCGATAATTGATTCCCCTATTTGGGTTAAAACACTGAGCATGATACGGCAGAATGGATTCAAAACTACACCCCTCTGCAACTCAACTTTGATTCTCTTTGGGGTATCACTCAGAAAATTCAGTTTAACTGGATTTTCCACTGCCAAAGCAATGACGAAAGCATTTAGTCAACACAAAGCTCATACTGATGCGAACTTGAATATCTCCTGTTAGTATGTTTGGCAGTCATCGTTAAGAAGCATTTTCAAACCACATGTGTCTTGAAATCCCCAAATACAATATATATATATATATATATATATATATATATATATATATATATATATATTCCCAGGAAATGTCTTCTACCGAGTTGTTCGAACAGTAAACCTACCTAAATATAACCTAGGTAGTTTAATTATAATTCCGTAACTTGCTCATTGCTGGCATACTTTGCCCTGAGTGTTTTACTCTGGCAACCGAAATCACGCGCATTCAACTACCCATAGTGCAGAAAAGGACCAGTGTGAATTAGAAGAAACTCTGAATAAATTGGTATCATTATCCGATAGCCTGATCTGTCTTAATTAAGTCAAGAAACTCGAAACATATACTGAGCAATTTTTTGCATCAATCTTAATGAACCCCATCTGTAAGCGTTTCATCTGTATGCTCCGAGAATATGAAAGCTTCTTTCGGAATTCACCAAAACATATCGGTTATGCATAGATAATTATCAGCTTCCACAGTCGACGGTGATTTTCTTGGTAGTGGTCAGTCTTTAAATGTAACTAGCATAACGAATATGTGCGTTTTATTCTGTCCACGAGTCAGATTTTCGCTCCATACTACCACGAACATGTGCTTGTTTCCTGGATAAAGGAGAGAAACCAATATTGGTTCACTACTAAAATATTACTGTCACAAGTTGATGAATGTTGCAAAGTAAATTAGAAATTGAAGAGATCACTTTAGGTACATTTTGTTCATTCCTCTTACGAGTGCGAACATCACCAATTGGGAGTCTGTTAATGGTACTAGATATCGAGTCGGTACCATTCTAGATTTTAAACCAAAGCCAACTGCTATATTTCCTTGTCTTCAGTAAATGACGGAGACGATATTCATTGAATTGCATCTAATATTTCTTTCCACAAATACATATTATCACAATTTTATTAATTTAGCCTTGTTTAGTTTATGCACCTTAAAGGAACTGTAAAAAAATTGCAAAAATATCACAGTTATTTCACAATCGTACCCTCCATTTCACAATAAGGGAAACAAAACCTCTGTAAAATCGTTCTAATAAGGCTATACGGAATTGATTGTGAATATCGATATGATGAACCATCCAGTTCTAGGATTGGGTGGACTGGGAGGGATCGCAAGATAAATTGGTCATTCAGGTAACTAAGCAGAGCCTACTTGGAACTTCAAATGACCCTTTTGTATGAATCCATAGCAATAAGAGTAGTACACCTCAATTTTCGAAGCTTTATTTCTGTTTTGTCACTCAGTCATTCTGCTCGTGACATTTGTACCTAATTTTGGTCGTATGAACTCAACAGATAAGGATTGCGTGGGCAGCAAATTGTCTTTGGCGGATGGTTTGCGTAAGCAACATGCTTCATTGCACAACTAAAGTGATAGGTGCGCATTCTATCTTACAGTGGAATCTATAACTGCAGATGTGTCAGCTGCAGCTAAATTCTACGCGATAATTGAATAGACTTCAGATAACACAAAATCGTTCATACAGAAATGTGCACTTGTAGTTAACTATCATCGGGTGTATGTGACGTTTGCTGGTTATCTCTTTGCTTGTTAGATATTTTGTGCTTAACTGGATTTTATCCGATTCTCTCTAACGGCTTTGAAACTTGGTATTTGTAAGAATAAGACTTTCAAGTACTAATGCAACATTGCGTTTGAAACACTGTCGCAAACATATAAGGTCATTGGATTGGGAATCCTGAGGCCATTGGATAGTTTTAGGTTTTTCAAATGGGTGATTTACGTGAATACACAACATTTTTAGGATTCTTCTGAAGATCAATATCGTTCGTGTCTGGAGGAAACTGAGGGTTGTGTGCTGAAACCATCGACAGTCGTCAGTGAGGATATGAAGATCTTGAAAATGATATCTGTTCATGCAGAAAGATGTGATCAAAGAGATCCACTTGCTCAGTATCCAAAAGCATTGGATAATGCATCAAGATAGACACATGAACTCGGCTTGTTTCCTTTGCTAGTTGTTTGTGCACCCGGAGAATACTCAACGAAATGGTCAAGTTATAGGGCTTAGGTCAGAGTTGAAATTTACCTCTCATTTATGATAATTTTTCGGGAGCAAAATGGGTAAACCAGGAAGCAAACGCACTGCTCGCAAAAGCAGCTCGTCGAGGCAACTTGGATCCCACGGCGAAATTCAACGAGGTGATAGGGGTAATACAGAAGTAGTGAAAGTGCTGGTTAGATGGGACTCACTTGTGTCTTGGACCCAGTTTATGTGCACCGTTAGCATTCTGCATGTATATTGTATTGATATGATTAGAAGTGCCGTAAGACAGATCCCTGTTTCCCGCTGTGCGTCTTCTTCATAACTTGTAAGCCTGCAGCTTGAAATCAAAGTGTCTTGTTACACACTCTTCTTTCTCATGGACGATAGTTTCTTGTACTAATCTTGTTAAGAGCTGCCGAAGTCTACGGATGTGGCCCAAAGTTGTCCTATTCCTCTATTTGCACATTGTATGTATGATATTCCGAACCACACGTTCACTCTGTCATGGTATTCGATAAATCTTTGGCTTCCGATGGATGTAATTTGCCAGATAGTTATCAAACAATCAGATTATTGACACTTTTCTATAAGATTGAAAGTGAAAAGCTCTGGGAGTTGAGCAGCGAGAGACAGTTGCTTTCCTAATGATATAAGATTAAGTAAGTACACTGGCATTTTTGTCATCGTGTTCCTGATGTGCACCATCAATTTGGAAATTGAGGGAAACGATTCTCCTGCTTTCTCACTTACGAATCCGACGATGTGAATAAGCGATTTTCTGTTTGAATTGCTTCTTCTTTGTTCGAAGTAAAAACGCATCATATCATAGATCTATCCTAACGCTTCATTTCACTGATCTACTGTGAAACAACTTTCAGTTCATCATCCCCCTCGAGCTATAACTTTTTCACTGGACATTCATCACACCGTATCCAAATCCTTCTAGACTGGAGGTTTAATATAATGCCGAAATGGCTAATTTTTCCAGGAAATTGAAAGGACAAATTAATCAATCTATAGTTTCCATCCTATCCAAACTTTTATTCGTACGACTTATTATTAAGCTCTGAAGTAATGTAAATTTAAATCACTCATGCATGGTCATGCATACGGATGACTTCAAGGACCTCGGAGAATGTGCAAAGAGACTCGAAGTGTGGAATCTCATGAGAGGCCCCACTAAGTCAGCCTTAGTGACCAGACATTTGTTAACTTAATGGTTTACAGTGTTCACTGGTCCGTGACCTGACTCAGTGAAACACTGTTAGCTTGAATGTGTGCCTGTCAGCTGAATAATCGGATTTTACATTCCCACACGTCTTGTACAAGACTAATAACCTGGCAATAGAGACATTATTCCCATCCAGTCCAATGTGAATCCTCTTCGTATTATGTTGTCTATAGCGTCACTGTGGTGATTCTGTCCTAGTCACAATCAATTCAAGAAGACCAATTTGGTCTAGTGGGTGTTCATTCGTTCGATATACATTCAAACCAGCATCCATGCATGTCTGCACACAGACAAATTCGCCATGTGTGTATGACTCATCTCAGTCCAACCATGTGTATTGATTATCGCAGTACGCGTATCTCGCGCACACGATCTACGTCCATATCACGTGATAGGGCCTGGCAAGTGTGTGCCCACCAATCACTTTACGGAAGGATCAGTGCATGTGCGTGAATGCGTTCCCTTCCTTATTTCATGCCTATATAACTGCCGCATTGTGTATACTAAACAATAATACATTTCAGTGCCAGTTGATGTGACTTCTGATTTCATTTCGAGCAATTCGGTTATTACAGTCACTTCCAGTCTTTTGTGTTCCTGCTCGAATTGCATCGTTACGCGAGAACATATCCGTCAAACTGATGATACACAAGCAGAACGTTCAGAAAAGTAAGATGTGGCAAGTTATTTGGTGAAATAAGAATGACGAAGTGGAGAGCGCTGTTCTGTCGCATTGCACTGTGTTCATATATTTGTATGTGTTGTAATTGGAAATTATCCCGAGTGTTTCTTATTCCATGCTTCGAGAGATCCTAGGCCACAGAGTCGGAGTTTCCTCAAGTACTCAAAATGGATCATTTATCTCAACAGTCTGGCCCAGGAAAATGTTGCATTGAACTGATGTGATACGTCCATTTTGATTGTTTTTTTAGCCTGCTAACTAAAACCTGGATGCTTGACTTGATTTTCAGTCAATGATTCTACCGCCATCGATCGAATCGCTAGTTTCAGCATGCGCATCTCGATAATTGATTGAGTAAGCGCTACAAACCACTGCCAAACACCCAGGCAGGTACGCACCTAAACACAGCAAATTGACTTCGCCTATACTGCGGACGATTTGCACCAGCCAATCAGATTTCGGAACTCAGCCTTATATGGTTATCGAATCATTACTCTCTGAGCACTTGTGCTGGTAAAGAAATGTTTCTGGTTATTTGCTGTCTAAGAACTGAGTTCTCAGAATCAGTGGACACTGCTTCTTACCTTTGAGTCTTCATCACCTGAGGTTCGAGCCACCGATAGACGAACGAATTAGTCGCATGCCATGATTCCTAATGATCCACGTGATATTTACCATACTTCGAATTTGCACCCAACCTCATTTTACTAATAATGATGGCTTACTTTGCTGTATATAGCCGATGGGCAAGAGGAACTGTGAAATATATTAGGTAAAATAAAATATTCATTTAAAGGTGGTCAGAAGGCAGACCCGAGTATAAATAGGTGTGATATATTCAAATTCGCTGTTTCCCAACATCAGTCACACCATCTGCTAGTCACACAATTCAAACACGGATTTTGGTTAAAGAAAAAGAGCTGTGTAAAGCAAGTTTAGGGTAGTGATGTTCTAAATGAAAACGTGTAGAACAGAATAGTTTCGCCCTATAACATAGTGTGCGTTTCAGGTCCATTCTTATCGTTTGGTAAATAATCATAATGCAAACCAGTAACAGAATAACCGATCGGACACCCCAGACGAGGTCATGCCTGGTATCTCAATCTTTCCCAAAGTCAGAACAACCAATGCTTGAATAACTGTATAGTTCACCGAAGGTACGGCATGGTGGCATTGAGAACCAGCGAATATCAAACAAGCCTGTTGGGAACGGTGTCTCAGAAAGCCTTCTCAGTCCATTACTTATCGGGAATTTTGTTGCATCTGACCATCAAGTTAGCAAAGGATATGTTTTTAAAATAATCTACGGGGTCCCTCGGGATTCGTCCAGTTGGTAACAGCTATTCAGCCTTCCATAATGGATCGTTCTGTTTTCACATGGCAGTATTCCAGGTACCTCAGCTGAGAAGAACAACAATACGATTAGTTCCACTTCCAAACCACTCGGTAAACACTATCGCCACAAACTCCTCGTCCTCGACAATCCATTCATTGTGAAGATACAACAATTTGTGTACCAGTTCTAGACGGAAGATGAGGTTATCGGAAACTAGCATTGTGGAATGCCATGTTCGCATCATTTCTTACTGGACCATTAGCCATACAAAAACAGAAGACCGTTTCGGGTGGGGTACCAATGAAGCTAACACTGAGGTCAGTGTCATATTTCAATTCGGTATTATCAGTACTGCCGATGGTTCCTTCCGCATGGCCTGTGAGCTGTTTGAAACCTCAAACTAGTTTCCGAGTTCACCGACTACTTACATCGTATTGCATCTGGTTTGTGTTATTTCACTTAATCTCAAGATAATTATTACTAGTAACATTCAAAACATCACTGGTCATGAGTAATGTAATTTTAGTCTGTTAAGATAAGCGTTCAAGGACTGGCAGACACGCAGACAGACAGACAAGCAGACAGATGGATAGACAAACTGACTGACTGACTAACGGAATGAATGAATGAATGAATGAATGAATGAATGAATGAATGAATGAATGAATGAATGAATGAATGGGTAAATGACTGTCACACACAAACACTATCGAGTCCCACGGAAATATCCTCCCAATTGCCACGAAAAAAACGCGACCTGTTGTGCGCGCCACAAACTTGGTCACTCCACAATAACTTATCCATCAACAGACAGTCGAGTAATCCGAAGACGACTCAAGCAAAAACTCCGTCAGATTACGGACGCCGTCTGACATCCCATTAGGCAGATTTATAAATTAAATTATTTTTCTAAGAAACCTAGTACAAAGTAATACCAAATTATCAAATTATCGTAAGCAAGTTAGTATTATCCTGCACAACCCCTGAATGTCTCAATCAAGGACTCTGAATGGGAATCCAAGTGTATTTGATGGTCGTTCCTAGTAATACCCTTACGCACGATAAAATACTGATTTAAAGCTCCCACCAACAATGATGGTTGGACAAACGACTGGGATACAGTGGACTTACAATCATCATTCATCAATCAGAGACGAACAAAACACAAAAGCAAATCAGTCGATAAGATTTGGCACAAAATATTCCCCTATCAGTAAACGAAGGAAACTGATTCAATGGGAAACCCCTATTAGAGATTGGTGGAATTCTCATGGTTTAAAGACACATCGGGGTGCGTATTCTAAGATCTGTATGCATGGCAACACTTGAGAGCGTTTAGATGAATGATAAACGTAGCTGTGAGGAGTCTTGTTCAGAATCACCAAGCCTGGTGAACGGACCAAATTATTTCTACAATAGCCAGCAATACTTCCTCAGAGCTGATGGTAAAACAGTGTATGGCAACAAATAAACTGAGGCCAACAGTCAGTGTGAGATGATATGATATGCGAATCAAAGCATTTCCTTATCACTCCTATCCACACAACGTGGTCTGACCGAATACAACCCCACTAAGAAAACCATTTCTGCGAACAACGCACATTTATCCGCATCTGTAACAGTCACAGCAACGGAAACACTCTCTGTTTTGATCAGTCACACTAATAGTATTCTGCCTTCGTACTATCTCTTTTTATTACCACACACAAAACAGTTTGTATAAGGTGGCTGGTCATTGGAACCAAACATTTTCACGGATATTTGTTGGTTCACTTGTTCCTCATGAAGGGCTCTTCCGGTTGGTTAATCTGACTGTAACTCGATTGGTTGATTTGTCTCTAGTTGATTCCGACAGCTGTTGACCACTGATTGGTCAGTCGCCCCGCCTCACCAGCTCAATCGTGTCTTCAATTCTGGACGAGCCATTGCGTGCTCTCTGTCAAACCATAGATCTGCTTTACTGGGTTCAGCCGTGATCTCTGTTCTGGAAAGGTGAAGGCGTGTGGTCCGGCAACCGAACCCGGCCTCCTATAAGTGATTTGTTTCCTAATACCCCGAACAGAGTCTAACAAAGCTACTGCATGAAGTAAATCACTAAAAGGCAAATACGTTGGTTTCATCGATAACGTTTTATTTCCAACACGATTCTGATAGATATCCCGTTACGAATAAATTTTAATTATCCCAATTCCAGTCAAAAGAGTGCCGATTCGGTCACGTTTGAAAACCGATATTTTGATGCAGGTTACACATCACGGTGCCCAATCTGGTAACGAAAAGGCGGTGATTACTGAAACCCATACAATCTATCGTACGACTGAGAGTCTCGTCACCACCTCAAAGTTCCTCGTGAGGCGACTCATAACTGCCTCATGGCTTAAATGATGGCACAGTTGGTGAACAGTTGAATTTCCCTGTGAGTTCAGACATTTGTTTGGCTCGCAAATTGGTCTCGGACAACGTCGGTAGTATAATCATTCTGCCCAAAAGAACGCGTCTTTTGTGACTAACTATCGAACTTGACATGAAAATTGGTCCACTCATGATTATACCACTTTTTTCGGATGGTTGATACTTGGTGATATCTGATGTGGTCTGGATGGAAGTGCACGCTAGTTCATCCGAATTATTTGTGGGAAAGTTATCCGAGTCAAATTGGAAATGGCTTGAGTAGCTACAGTGGAATGGTACTACCCACAAGGACTTGGCTGAACACGAAATGCCCATGTGTCTTGACGGTTCTATGGCATCAAATGTGATCGAAATATTCAGAATGAACTGGACGTAGGTTGAATTTTATCAACTGAGGGCTTGTGAATGGCTCGATGGTTAGTGGCTTCTAATTTGATCTACTAATCTGTAGGACATCGACTTCACGTATGACTTCAAAAGGTCTCTTAGAGCAAACCTTCTAGTATACTTCACATCCAACGAGGCCTTAAGATCATGGTATAATACAAGTTGGAAACTTGACATCGTTGGACCTATTATACTTGAATTCAGAAACTCTGAGATACCCAACGAGGGACTATGCAGCAGCGGTTCTGTCTTGTGATTAGTTTGAAGGAATGTTATTCTGTCTTTAGATCTTCTGGCCTAATGAAATGGTGTGTTCAGTCAACAGACTCGTCAGTAACCCAGGCCTTCGTTGTGACCTTCTCAACATCACTGCTCACTTCTGGATTCAATCTTGGCACGCGATTTTAACGAGGTACATTCGGAATCGTCAGTCCCGTTTCTTCGAGTAAATGTGAACAACGATTCCGTGTACTCATCAATGAACAACGATTGGCATACTCCATATATGAGCCAGTTGTGCATGACAAAACCACTCGAAGCACTACGTTTGCCTGAGGACAGTTGACACATTACCAAAACTTCTATCGTTGTATAAATACTTCACAATGTTTGGTACGGTGGTGGAGAGCTTTGCTGTTTGTAAAACCTTTGCTACTTTTCGGTCGACCCAGAAAACGTTTTCACAAAATGCCTCCATGTTAGTGGAAGCTTAGAAGACGCTTGACTCGATTTCGTATGAATGAACAACTAGTTGGTCTTCCGGGCCCGCTGATAGATTATCTCTGACATCTGTATGTAGGTGTTGTAGTCCATTTTAGGTAGACTTCGCGATTTGTTACCAAACAAACGGCAGAGGGATTCGTTGTCCCCTTTGGTGTCCATTGCTACCATGGCTCACGTGATTGCTGGCTCGTTTTCCAATATCGGTCTTTCCATTTTCGGAACGAGTGCCAACCACTTGGTGTTTCCAGATGACCTGTTCCTGTTCTTTTAGAATGTCGATCGGCTTGATAATCGCTTGGTCATTCCATCAAAATTCTTAGCAGCTGCTGACATGAACATCAATGCGGAAGAATCAGTAAGATTCTCACCACGAAGTGAAGTCAAGAGTGCGATCCCATGGACCACTGACTTATAACGACAACAGGAACTGCCTACTATCATCTGGAGTTTGTCAAGTGGTAAAGCTCCATGGCTTGATAGTAAAATGGAAAGCAAAGTTATAACCACAATCCACGGGCAAGCTGGATAGAACTTAGTAAAACAACACCCAGGCTTCTCCGAAGTATCATGTGTTCTGATCTTTCGGCTCAATTTTAACTTCTTGATATGAGCCCCGACAACACACTTGGAATGGTTCATCAACGAACACTCAATTGAATGGTTGTTATGGGGTAAGCACGTAATTGGTTCCCATTTCCAAAAAAGTAAGCCGTTTGGTTTGTTCTGTGCCAGTAGAGTAGATGGAGGTGAGGGATTTTCCAACCTTTTAACGGCTGCATCATCGGCTTACCGTGCACGATAGGAAAGCCTGGTATAGTGGCACTCGAATTTAGCACGAATAACTATTGCTGGTTCTATTTTTATCCCGATGGTACAGAAAGGTAAACTTCTAATCAGAGTGTTCTCTACTATCGTTGTTACAATAAATGAGATCGGTGCTATTTGGAGGAACGAAATGCTCGGTTCCTGCAATGGTCGTGTTCTACGTGATTTCTCAATGAACAACGCATTTATCCCATGATTATCTGGGTATGACATGGTTCAATAACGACTCTAATTGCAATCCACATGGCTAATCAGGAGTCCTCATTCAACCAGGGTTTGACCGGTGGTTGCAACGGAGAGGTAAAGTGCCGAGAGGACTGTGGTGATGTGGAGTCGACTGATCACATTCTTCAGTACTATATTGTTACTCATGTGGCTTGACATGAACTGCAAAACAAAACCACGTCTTCACTGGAACCTTGTCTGTCAAAAAGGGGACTCAATATGATGACCGGACCTATTTACCTCTGAGGTACACACAATCCAAACCAGATTTGATCCATTCTAGATAGGATTCCGTCAACGAAACTGATATCTGTGTGATCTCCAATTAACTTACAGATAGTGTCGGGGTAAGTATTCGGTTCTTGCGATACAAGAGGCAACGCCATCAATGTTGGTCTTGGTCGCTTCGACTTGACCAGTGGTTGTCAATTTACTGTAATTAGATTGCTCAGGTGCTGTGGCGTCTAATTTGAGGAAATGGAATTTGGGACTTTTCCTCAAGGAGGTGCATGGAATCACCTGTCCCATGATGTGTTGTACAAATCGTTTCAGGAATTACAAGACTAATGACGGAACTACTGGAAAAGTACCAATTAGACGTTTAATATCTATAGAGAAGGCGAGTTTTCCCAACTCACCCCCTCCCCACATACCGTTCGTCTCCATACCGCTTTCCGTTCTTCTCATTAGTTAAAATTCTGATTGGAAAATGAATGGTACGTATCAGAAGCTTTACCAAAAAACTTGATTGAGTAGGATGATTTTCGATTCTGTGTCCGGTTTCACGATGTTTGTCCGCTGAAGATGCAGTGAGTGGATTGCTCGAAATGAAATCAAAAGATAAGCAAACTGGCACTGGAGTGTATTCGTTCATTGGTAGAGGAAATGTGACACTTTTATAGACATGGAACATGTAAGGGGAAAAAAGTACACGGGTATTGATCCACGAGCGATGTTTTTGGTAGGTACAAAATTGTCAAACTCTGCCACGTGACATGGAGGCGGACCATGCACACAGAAAGTGCCCACTGATGTAAGCAATGTCCACGCTTTCATTATGATGAGTCAAATTTACGAAAAATCACACGACGATTGGACGGTACACTGTACAAATGAATACTGATTGATTCAATAGAGGTTCTCAAATTGCCTGCAAGTAGGACATAAAATCGTTTGGCTCTGGTCTGGATGGAGCTGCGAGGCAACAATTAAAAGTAAGACATGAGCACTGAAATGGCAACTGCACATGTACGTAGAAATGAACAGAACTGAATACAGAACAGCGTTCTGTATCAAACGTACGCAAAGCAGGGCTTAACCCTCATCGTTGTGTTCATGCACCACATCAAAATAGCCATTCCCATTCAATGTCCTAGGTTGGAAAGCCGACTGCGGCAGCTGTGTGGAGCGGCATGACAAACGACACCCAAAAATGTCATGGTAATGCAACTACTTGTTTATTTTGCTGTAGACAATTTTCAGTGGTCAACAGAATGCTTAATTGTCTTACTGAGTTATTCCCAACCAACATCCCATGAAGTTTAATCTCAACATCATTTTCTACCTCAAATTTGTTATTGTCATATTTAAATTCTATAATCACCTCCTTAGTATGATACAATGTGGTCTACCAATCAAATATTCCTAATGATCAGCTCTTTTTCTTTTGGCGTGAAATGATTCGATAGAAAAATAGAACACTGACAGTACAAACGAGCCAAGGGCATGTTAGACCATTCCACTGACTGATTTTGGAAATTCCACGATTTGAGTAAACTGATCTCTTTTCCCCCACTTCTGGAGACCATCGCTTGGGATCCACACGAATCAGCAAAATGTAATAAACCTTCACAAAGCTGATGTGAGCTGGCAGCAATGTCTGACTAGCTTTAGTGATGAATGAAAAATCCATATAGAACAGTAAGTTATCAGTCAGTAGATTGATTAGTGAATGGATGGAAAAGAAGTTAGTAGCAAAGGACAGACGTCAATTTTTTTAGTAGTGCCTTGAACGGACAGACAGTTCACTGTATTGATGGGATGTGTGTTTGTTCAACTTACGGAAAGTATTGAGAGAAATGAATGTCGTTTACTTTCCCCCGTAATCAAACTAGATCCATGGTTATATCCCTGATCATTTTTCTGATACTCAACAAGTAACCACTTCCGTTTTGAGGTGGACAAAACGTTTGGGCAATGTGAATGGAGATCAATGTGATTTTCTGTAATGTTACAGGTGCATTTATTCAATGCAAATCCTATTCACATTGCTTTTAAATCATCCCACGAGGTTGTCATCTGGTTAGCTGATCGACGAATGGAGTGATAAAATGTGAGTCGAACTTCAAAACTTCGTTCCATCAAGAGAGCCTTTTACAAATTATACTGCAGGAAAAGTACCTCCATCTATAAAGACTCAGTTTGAAAGTATTTTGGTAAGGCTAAAACATACAGCCACGTGAATGAATTTCATGAATTAGTAATCAAAATTTAGCAACAAATGTAGGTATCTTCACCACTGCCCTTACAGCTCAAGTCCCATTCCCAACAATACATCAGAACTCATCCTATTTTAAGAAAAGCGAGTTATTCAATATCTATATGCATTATCTGATGGAGATAATCTCACGTTTCTAGGTTCCAGATATAAGAACACCACTGGTCATTATAAACTCCACTCAACATTTTGTGAGACAAGCTGACGATACAGAATAAGCGTTTGGAATTCTGTAACACTACAAGATTGAAAGTGTTGCACGTATATCATTCTTCGAAAGAAGGCATTAGTTTGATACATCAGTCCTTTCTGGCCAGTGGCTGGGAGTATTTAGTCGGCTCAAACAGATAGTGGATGGTAAATCTAATGAGTTCCTTTAACGAGACTTACACTTATTCCGCACTGATTGATAAAAGCCATGAAAGGTAGCCCGCTCTTAGACGGATTCATTCAGTCGCGATGTAGCGGCTCTTACCTGACAACAAAATACCAAACTCGTTTAAAATACCAGTGTGAGCTTAGACCTTGGGTGTGCTTTGTTTTAATATGTGTATTTGCATTTAGATTCCTAACGGAATGATAGAAGCTCTTCCCGAGCCCAACCAATACCGACATCAGGTCTTGCACAAGAATTAAGCAGGTTTATATCTCAACTCAAATCACATTTCTTCATAGTTAAATGAAATGGCTTTCATTCAGGCGTAACTGTACTTCAAGACACTTACCCACATCCAGGACAGATCCGTCCGTTTCAGAAGACATATATGACGAAGTGGGGAACCTTATCCGCCATCCCTCAAAGTAAGTAACTAGCCAATCAAACAATAGCCATTCCCTTTCGTAGGTTGGATTCAATGCTTTTATTTGAACGGGTGTTGGCAGCCTGTTCTTTTCAGTCAACCTGGTGCCACCCTGATTTGTCTCATCACCATTTCTTACCCAGTGGTCATGGGAACCTGGCGCACCTTGGCTCGTGTGTTTCGGTACTAGTGCTCCTGGCCGCCTATCACCTATCAATCTAACAATGCCATCAACATAACCATTGAATCCATCATCGTCTAACGTTCTTCCGCATTCCAATTCTGAGACAGAAATTGTATCAACAAAATACGTACTTAAATCTAAAACTATGTTTGCACCCCTCAGACCAGATCCATGTCCTCAAATAATTTCAAGTGTATTTGCATTCTCAGCCGATACATGTGAGTCTTTTATACAAAGTCCTGGTTGATGCAATTTGTTGAATAATAATCCATTGTTCAAATAGTTGACTACAGCTGTCAATTGACGAATCATCAATAATGAATAAAGATTTCATTTAATATGCAATAACTTATCCTGGTTTAGTTAGTCTCAAATAATTTCTGAATTTCTACCCACTGCTACTGATTACCTGAGAGCCATATATCACCCAAAAATGTCTAACCAGTAAAACAGCATCGCTGTATTGAACCTACACTTTGTACATCTCTGATCAAGCCTAATTATTGCATTTGTGACTGGTTGACACGGTCACCACTTTCTTTGTCACATGATAACCTAAGTATCACAGTGGAAGTTTCTGATCGTCTTTCATCATATTCTCTTGATTATTTTGTCTCCTTTATGACGAAGAGAATTCAATTGTAGGTGGCGTCCTAAATCCCAATGTTCATATGTCCACATCCGTCAACCACTTCATCTCTCCATGATCCAAACTTTACTGTAACAGTGCACACAGTTCATTCACACAGAGTACCCGGACAAATCTGACGTATTTGGAGGTAGTCATCAAACAACAATCCCCCTTTACAGACTTTCCATCCCAGTCATCTCGTTGTAGTTTCCACTTAACCACTCTGTACGTCATGAGGTCACTCAGTTTATTTTTATTATTGTTGGTAATTTGGGTACATTTTATCATTTGAAGATTTATTTTCCGCAATCGTATAAATATTTTTCCACTGTTGAATTCAGTAGGGAAGCAAGGGGAGTTTTGCATACATCGTAAGACATCTAGCTATGCAACATCATCAAAGCTAAAATCCTACGCTCGTTCACAAGCTTCCGCAAGACAAAGAAACAACAATGTGGCAAGAAATGATAAAGTTCCTTTCAAACATTGTATTGGACACATTTTCTGTGCAGGGTTTCTGAGGACTAGCCACCATTCACCATACTCGAAACCCTCTTTTTCCTTATGCTGTCTGTACACATTTAGCAAGCAGCAAAACCACCGTTCGGTCCTAAAGTGACGGAGTTCACTGTCTTTTGTCAGCCCTATTTAACTACAGTTCTATATGCAATCTATTTAATAGTGTACAATCGTGCTACTTGCGATTAAAATGATGTTTCAGCCCTCGTTTACTGTACTACCAAGGCTCTGGGCAATACGACACAATGAAATAACCGTTCAGTATCGATTGTCTCCACTGTCCCGCTAAGGTAAGCAGGATTGTCGGGTGAACGGAGCACCGTGAAGACAGGAATTATGCGAAGAGATCACAAAGTAGCTCGTTCACTGATTAAAAGCTGGCCACAAGTTTTTTGCCTCTGACCAATGATTTGGAAGCGCAAACCGAGTTGCATGTCACACGTTAACTCACGGCCGAATACTGGGGTGCTACCTGTAGCGACAGCCAGATAACGAACTCTAATTACACCCCCAAGTTAGTATCAATAATGATTAAAATTCAATAGTGCAAATGAATGGAAACTCAAACCCAGAGATGCCAACGCGAGATTACACTTCAATCTCTAGAAATAAGCAGACCGTTTACGTTCATCAATCTGCGGCATCTCGATTGAGCACAATAATAAATGAACTTAGTACAGTACACAATGGGAAGTAGTTTTTTGCAGATTGGAATCAGTGGGAAGGATATAACAGTAAGTTACAGATCGGAAATAACTCGAATGCTCGCCCTATTGTTTTGCTTCTTGAGTGTCCTAGCGATAAAGTGGTTATAAACATCTCCATAAATAACCTCACTTATTCGTGTTTTCTCTGCATTACTAATTTGAAGATCAAAAGTCCCACTAATCTAACTCTTACAGGGTATCAACAATTAACTGGTCGGGTATCTGAGCTTGCAATAGACACATCAAGGCAGCATTAGATGGAAGGCTAGTGTTTAGGAGAGAGATTTTTCGAAGAAAATGAAAAGTTTTTGCAGCAGTGACGTTATCGACATATTAGGAATATCAGGCACCAACTATTCATAGCAACAGATCAAACATTTCTGTCTCTATCAGGTGGCACTGAGGAACTCTTCTCCGACTGTTACCCCTTTCAGCAATTTCCTGTGTTAGTTATGACTGCGCCATGATGATTGAGTCGGGATCATATAAGACTATATGTAAAGCATTGGCAATGGGTTTCTCTCCACAGTAGGCATCAGTCGATATGAAGCAAAACGATTCCGAAATTAAATCGTGCAACATCAAATATCTTGAATCTAAAAGCGCAACAATTCCGATGCCCCATGGTGAAGTAAATCAAGTCAATTCAAGTCAGTGAAAGCTTTTACACAACCGATGTAGAGTGAATTTTTAGCATATACGTGATTTACGAGGGAATCCAAAATAAAAGAACGTATGAACTCAAAGGAATGTGGAGAAGGAAATCAAATGAGATGACCGCCAAGCTAGAGAAGGAGAAAGCAGTGGGTCATAAACTGAAAAACAATATTATAAGATAACATAAGATGTCGTAGTCTAAATGATGGGGGAAAAATTTCTGGTTTTATTTGCACTGATTCAAAAAGACTAGTCAGACAAATGTTACGAAATAGAGTAACTCCTGGGTAACAAACGGAAGAAGCTTTGGATGGGTGTTGGTATTCAATGGAAATCTGTGCTGTGTCAATAAAAACACTTAATTGGCATGATCCACCTTCAAGATTGAAGAGTACGTCAAAGCATTATAGGACAACGAAGTAGAAAGAATGGGAATCGGACCAGTAGCCAGGTTCATATAGACTGTTTTTCATATCTTTGTAGAGATATCCAAATAAAATATCATCGGCATGCCAACAGCTAATGGGATTTTATGAAATGAGAAGTTTACTAGTATAGATAGAGAAAAGCAATGAGGATAGATGGGCAGCTTGAAAAACGCCAGAGTAAACTTCAAGATAAGACGAGTATCGGTTTTCACAAGAGGTAAAATGTGTGCGATTAGAAAAATAATTCCGGAGGGTGTTCCGAATCCGACCGCCAACCCTATTACAATGTAGAATATTCAGGAGAGTTTTGCCATGTAGGGAAAGAAATGCATTCGCATTGTCGGGAAAAATTGGCCTGACAGTACGGCCACCGTGGTCAACAGTGGAAACAATAAAATTAACAATTTAGACATTGGTATCAACTGCTGAAATGGAGAGGGTTATTAGACAAATTATTTCAGATCGAGGGAGTGAACTTGAGGAATTATGCAATGGAGGAGTACATACTCAAAGACTTTCAGAAAAACAAATATAAAGGCTATGGGAAGGATTTTGTTCGATCCTCTGTTGGGCACACGTGTGTCACTTATAAATCTTTAAGAATCGGAAATCACCCCAGAATGAATACAACTAATAAAATAGTCAGTGGATAGGGACGTGGGTTCAAAAGAACGGGCCATTAGTAATATGGGTGACGAGAATTCGGTCCACCAGACTAATGACAATTGACTTATTCTAGAACTCTAAGGACAAAGTTAGGAGTAATAGGGTTGAGTTCATGGGATCCAATATATGGAGGTGGAGGTGAGAATGCGTCCGAGTTCACAGTGAACTGATGATTTGAATCTTTGTGCTTAGCTTCATCTTGGAAATGACATAGCACAATTGCTTCAAGGTTTTCCATGACTCACGGTAATTCTTGTTATTCAATACTGCGCCTATATACAGATCATTCAAACTTCGTAGCTCAATTTTCATAGGTGTAAGTAGACTGTTATAGCACGATGTCGACCTGACGTGTATGCACTTTCCTCAACTCTAAGGAGCCTCTTAAAGTAAAGGGAGGAGAACCAATCGGGCCGAAAATACTAGGTTTCCATGGGGCAACACAAGTCATAACAAAAAAGAAAGTAGTCGTCTAGGTGTTCACAGTGTGAGGATTCATCGCGTAAAGGAAAATAGAAAAATCACTGGTGCCAGCAATAGCTCAGAGCTCATGGAGATTCTCAGGAGTGCAAGCTCGTTGGCTGACAGCGCGCGATGAGTGCATGGAGTTGGTCAATGATTTGCTTTTGCAATAATTTTTGTGGTGACGAAGTAAAGTATAATGATCAGAAGTGATAATAAGAACACGTCTAAAAACTGGGAAAATATTTCAATGATTGACTAATACTGAAACTAAAAGGGCATCGAAGCGCATTGGAAAGTGCATAAGATTAAAATCTGGCTGATATTTTCAGCTGGACTATCTGGTGTGACGTAAGAATTAACGAGGATTAGGTGGAAACATGAACTTACAAAACGTGTTCTAAAACAAACTGCAACGCAAGAAGTCTTCATCGTATTGAATTAGAATGAAATTTGGGGTGGTTTGCACCACCAGCGACGGAATAAATGACTACCCCACCTCCTCAGTTTCTTGGGTTCGAAGACAAATCGATCCCGAAAATTTCAAACCCATCAATATGGACAGAGTCTTTACGAAATTCTTTGTACAACCAACATTTTCTTTGAGGAATTTTCACCGAAGTGTTTTGATTCGTCTTGAAGGATGATGTTATTACTTCATTAGATTTTCCCAAAGGTAACGAACGTTTGAATATAACATGGACGGTTTCAGCCTTGGGAAACAGTATGTTGTCTCACAGCAGTTATTCAACCAGTACGATGTTTTATCGGGTGCCCACGCATCCTCCGTAACAGACTTTTTATCTGATTTCTGACTGCTTTCAAAAATGCTCGAAACTAACTGCCAAGTACAAGGACCCTTAGGAAATTCGAAAAGGAGTTTTTGTAAGATAAAATGTGGCCTTGAAAATTAGTTCAAGTTCGAGATCGGGAACAAAGGATTCCGTGAAAAATCACGAGTGATGGAGAAGTAATTAAAATGCAACCGGTATTCACAGACCAAGCAGATATCAGTGTCGTGTTACACTTTGATTTTGACACCAAAATAGCATCGAGAAGTCAGAAGATATTGCGATCAAATGCCACGATGAATAAGCGATTGATAATGCCACGTATTTTGATTTGTGTTTGAGCACGTGACAGGTTACACGACTTACTTGGACAACTTTAAGGTTTCCTCTTAAATCAGCGAAAATCGAATGTACCTCAACCCAGTTCAATTCGGAGTGTTTCAAAACTGATGTGCCTGTTGTTAGGTTATATGCCGACCTTTCATGTCCACTTTCTCAAAGTTGTTTGAAAGGGCGGTAGTTAGTCACTATTTCGGTTACATATGGTATATTTTCACAAGCCTGACTTTATTTTGTGATCGCACTGTCTCTGAAAATACGGTGTACAGAAAAGCTTACGACATAGATAAATGTCCAGTGATATTATATTCATAAATACATGAACTAATTTGTCTGTGGTAGTTCACATGTCAACTCGCACAAACTTCGGGGATGAGCATTTCTAATCCTGAGGCCTTTTGTGCTCACTATTTATGCGTTCCATAAGTTGCGCCTCATTGTAAAATTTACAAAGAAACTAGAAGAAAATTGATCAACATCCTTCGAAGATATTCCGGTAAAATGATGCTCAGGCTGATCGGTCGAGCTGAATATCCACCACAAACGTACCTCGAAGGTGCAGTAAAATCCAATTCAAAGTTCAGTATTCACTTAGCAAAAACGAGATTTAGTATGATTTGCCTACAGATCGCTTTACATATGCATTGAAAACAAGCTCCTGGGAGCCATAGAAATTAAGTGCGACGCACTTTGAGTTGCGGTGCCTGAAACGCTAAGCCGTAGACTATTGCAAGCGGTCAACGCGGCGAGACTCAGTACCTCTTTTCAAACCAGGTCCGTACTTCTGATTGGGACTGAAAAGCAGATTAACCAATGATTCCTTCTCACGTTTTTACGTATAATAATTCCATATCCTCTGGAGCTCAAATTAGAAGAAAAGCAAGCATTTGCTGAGTGAATCCAGGAGCTCTGTCTTATTTGGTTAGCGAAAATGTATCAAGAAGACCGTGACCAGTGCAATCTTGACCCAAGTGATGGATGTGGTGTACAGACGATCATGAGAAGGAGCCCTCAGATTTGTACCTCTAGCGTCTCAAAGCTACTCCAGAGAGATCAGACAACGAATCCTAACCAAAATGATGGTGGTGATCAGATTATGCCGACCAATTCAGTTTGCCAAAACACTGCTTTTTCCTTGTAAAAAGGTCATTGAGATTATGAGACAATCAATCTTCAAAATTAGAGGCAGTTGGGCAATCTTCCGTATGGGTTTCGTCACCTTACCGATGGGACATGAACTAAGGTGTACCTGTCATGATACTAACTCTTCAGAAAGAGGTCCAGGCTTGTTTGAGTACTGGTATTTTTCCTGTTCCACCACTTCTGCTAGCAATGCATTCCATGGACTTTTCGCCCTCCTTGATACACGGTATACAAGCGTCAAGCCCATTAATTGCTGTTTTATAAGCATCCGCCAAGGACCTCGAGTACGGTTGTGCGCTCACAAGGGCATGTATATGATCAACTCTGGCTCTCAATCTCCAAGCAGAATGCGTCTAGTGTAAATGAGATCACGAATTCTTCAGTATGCCTCTGCGAACAGTCCGGTGGCTTGGAGACGACCTAAATAGCTGATCCCACGTAATCCAAAGACGAAGCGAGTTGAAGCCCGCTGTACTCGTTCTAGCCTCGCAACTTTCTTGGCCTGTCAGGAGAATGTGGTAGTTCCACCATATTCCAGTCGCGGACGTACACGGGAAGCATACGGCTCTTTGAACGATGGCATAAGAGCTGTTCAAAAGACCGACGTATCGCTCCATTCATACTCCAGCCAGAAGCACATGCCTTATCCCTGTTGACTTTGGTCTTCAGATTTGATGCAACCGCTACCCCAAGATCTTGCTCATAATCCGATGTGTGGATGGGTGTTCCGTGTAAGTTGGAGGAAGGGCAGGCAGTTGCCAAGTGTCGGACCAGTGCTCCCATGGGACCAAGTCATCCTGTAGAATCTAACGATCAAAGTCTGACCAGATCGTTCTCTAGATTTCTAGGTCATCCGCGTTAATGAGTTAAGGTGATTGGAAAACGCATGGCAGATCGTTTATATACACAAATAAAAGTAAAGACCTCAGAACTTATCCCTGTGGGGCTCCGCTGAGGGCATTGAAGGGACGCGAAAACGGCTGCGCGACTCCCACTACAAACACTCAGTCTCTTAGAAAATACTTGATCCAGTGGATTAATGGTATATAAACACCAAAGGCCCCAAGTTTTAGCAACAGGCATCCATGAGTCACCTTATCGAATGTTTTGCTGAAGTCGACAAAGATCACGTCCGTGGGGTGCCCTGTGGATTTGCCTTCCGACCAGTCTCCGCGGGCAAGCAGCAGGTTGGATATACACAATAGCTTCCTCGAAAATCTATGCTGTTGCGAGCAGAAAAGATGGTGACTCCCAATGTGTTCACTGAGACGGAAAGCATCTAGACTTTCCAATGTTTTGCCAACCACGGATGTCAAGCAAACAGGACGATACCTAATGACAGCCGCCTTTGAACCGGCTCTAAACGAGGAGATAATGATGGCCTGTTTCCACCCTCTAGTTAGTCGACCAGACAAAATTTACGAGTCAACGGATCCTGTGATTGAGGGGTGGAGCAATATTTCAGCCAGTTCTTTTATCATCAGAGGATTAACACCTTCTGGTCCTGGAGATTGATGAGTTTCAACAGAGCATACCTCTTCGGCTACCTTATTCGCTAAGAACTCTGAAAAAGGCATGATAAAAGCACTGCTTTACATCGTCGGAAGCGACATACTTTCTGATACATACACAGATTCATAGTCTCTCTCTAAAATATCCGTCTTGCCATCCTCGACCTCTACCAGTGAACTGTCCTCCATCAAAACTAGAGTGTCAAACGTAGTCCATGTTCTACGTTCTAGATACGCGAACAAAACCTTCTGGAACACATATGGAGTTAGCTGCAAGTTTCCTTTCAAATGCACACAGCTTTAAAAGCTTCAGTTTAGAGCTTTGGCTGTGAATCTCACGATAGTGCTGATATCCTACCGCGGTCTCACCGAGGAATTCTCATGCATCATTTCTGCACCAAAGTAAGTTTCTGAGTTCCATATCAAATCACGGAGGCCCCTTGGAATGTAGAAGAAGCCGGGATAGAGATACACGTGTTGGACACAAATGAAGTCCTCAATCTCGGATAGATTCGCAGGCCTGTTCAATGTCATGCGGGCCATACGGGTACCAAAGAATGGATGCCGCAGATCTGAGTACTTCATCAAACGGTAAGTGCCAAATATTTGGTGCACCCTCTACTCTGGAAAAAGCTTTTACTCCTCGTCGCTCGTGTATAACCAAAACCGAATGGTCACTGCCTCCTAGAAGTGTTCTGAACAAGATGTCTTCGACATCAGAGCTTCTGCTAGATATAGTCAAGTCCAAAATGGAGTTGTGGATCCTTTGAATAACCGTCGGTTGAGTCATATGCTGGCCCACAGTTTGGTCTTGGAGAGCCAGAACGAGTACTCGAGTGAATACGTCGGCACTGGAGAGGCACCGCTGATTCACCCAGTCAACATTTGGGCAATTGAAGTCGCCAAGAACAAGACACCGGCCATCCGCCGCCCATCTGCTTATACCTCACAGTAGGTCTGGTGAGCCCACCGCTAGAGTTTGGTAGATGACACCAACGGATTCGTACACGCCAGTAGCCAGCTTCACACGATACCATAAGGATTCACCATAGCCTTCGGAGTTTGAATAAGAATCCCGTTTCAGTGATGGTATACCCAACCTGAGGAAAAAGATGACACCACCACCGCCTCTGGTTTGGCTCCTGTCTGCACGGTATAGTGTATAGAACTCAATGGCCACTTCCGAATCCGCCTTGTTTCCCCGGGAGACCCCGGACATTCGATAGCATGATCTCAGCACTCCCAGTCCTCTCCACGGGCGGCAAGTGAGCCACCACTGAGGGTTTATTGGTGGATGTAGTTGGCAAATGGAAGATAGCGGCTGCCACTAGGGGTGGAGTTCAGAACAAGCTGTAGTTTATTGGCAATTTTAAAAAATGTAGAAAACATACTTTCCACGAAACCTAAATTGTCTACCGGATAGATTTCACCTCATTTGTTTTTAACAGAGTCCAAAATAATAACTGATAAAGGTCAGAGACTATAAAACCGATAATCCAAAGACTGCTTTTGGGATCTTTTTGCCAAGGTGTGAAATTTCAAAGTATGTGTCAAAAAGATTCTACTAGTCGAATGAAAATGTTTTCCAAACTTGAAGAGGTCATTCAAGTATTTCAGATACTGAAAAAATAGGAAAGTTTGCTTCATAAACAAAGAAGATTGCTATAGTGAAACACATTGTGATTATCAGAATAAACGATTCACCACTGAGGCTATACAATTTTGACTGATTTTCCACAACAATATAAAGCACTTACCAATGATAAATGATAGGTCTTTTAAAGAAACTAGTACAAAGATCTACTCTATCCTCATCTAGTCTTGCAGAAATGAATCTTCTAAATCTGCGAACGTGTTTGGGTGAATATATCGAAGCTTCGCACGCACGAGAGTGAAAAGACGGAAGCAGAACGCGAAAATTCTGAAGATGAAAACACAGCTCAAATGCAGCCACGCATCTGACCACGAATCAGGGCCGTATAACGTTTTAACTCCAACCATCTTGTGAATTTTACATAGAAATCCAACACAACCAGTCCATTTAGTCAAAGTTTCATAAAGTTTACTATGTCATCGTCATCATCATCTTGGCCTATCCTCTAACTCCTATTTGTCTCGGAGAACAAAACGATTGACGAAGCTTATCAGCCTGTATGCTTACTAAATGCCCCTATCTAGATTAGGTAAATAGATGAACCACCTAATCCACAATCCCGAATCCGACAGAGTGGCCCACTATCACCCACAATGTTGTACTCTTGTGCAAGGAAGCCAGACATTTCGTGGTGGAAGCATTATGGTGCATGTGGTTAGTGATTTTCAGTAAACAGCAAAGTAGTGTTACTCTTGTATTTCTACCATTGTTACCACATTGATCAAGGACCCACAATATTCGTGATTCATACCCTCATCATATGCTCTCGAATCCATCTTGGCTACCGTACACTGATTTCCAATACGACTCAGATTCAGTTAGAACGAACTCTGTTAAAACCATCCTGTCATTTGACGTGGTCTAGTTCGTGGCTCATTTTGTTATAGTTGTCACCTCTCCTCATTCTAAGTGTATCCATAATTTAAAAATGAACTAGTAGCATTTTGGATATGTTTACATGACACAACAACGAACACCTTGACCAGTCCGTCCATCAGAGTAATTTTACGTTTATCCTGGCATTGGAGAGCAAACGTTTTACCAGGTGAATGTTGCTAAGCTGATAGAAAGTAGTAGGTAAACAAAGGCCGCATGCCGTCTTAACAAATACGGAAGTTTATAAAAGTTAACGTTACACGGAGCACTTACTGCTTATTTGTTTGCCATTTTATTTCACACATTCTACCTCCCACTGCCCCCCCCCCCATTAAATTTATTGGTCTGCTGTACATTTCGTAATATGATGTGAAAGTTCTTCTAAACTGTGAGAACGACACCTGACCGCATGGGAAAAGTTCACTCACAGAATCACTTCAGAATCCACCCACCCTCTATACAACAATCTATCCAACTATGATTACCCCACTTCAACACGTTGCGCTTTCCGAGTCATAAGCTATGGCAATATCATTTTCAGAAACTCTATTTCCACTTATCTGGCTCGAATTTCCACAAATTGGGGGCCAGTATTAGCTGAATCTCTTACCAATTTTCAATATGTAATCGTTTCCTTTCTGATTCCCACACCTTGATTCGGTGCTGAATGTAAATTTGATTTGATCGAAATGTGAAAGTCTGTTTAAGTAAAAGCCTGACCAAAGGCAAATGTAACTTTACAACCTTCTCTATTATCATTCCAAATGGTTGGAACCTTAATAGAAAACTCATAATAATACAAAACGCCAACAGAATTTCGATCTTAAAATGGGGAAACAAATAGAGTATATATTTCCCAGAAAACGCTGAGAACATTAGGGCACGCAAATTACAACCTCATCCAGTGTTGCCAGCATGACGCAAAAGCTATCATTTTATTCAAAAAATAATATGCTCTTGAGTAGGCTGACAAGGTTTTGACATCACTGACTACATGGAGTCAATTCCACGGGGAATGGACATAAATTGCATGTCTTCATGTTGTCAATATTTCATCAGGAAATATCTTGTAGTGTAGAAGAGCCAGAACGTGTAGTTATTTTTTCATTTACTCACGTTTGTATTGTGATTCTCACTGAACAAACCAAATGAAATCGATCAGAGAAGAAATACCGTGACGACCTTATCTTTTGTTAACTAAACCAGGCTTTCTTTGGAGATTAACATTTTCAAGACATTTGAAATCATTTTCCAATATGGTTTAGTACAAATAATGTAGACATACTGCTTGCATGAGTTATTGTGTGGAAAAATGAAAATGAATATGCAGTCAATCTATAGAAAACGGGCCGGCGTATTTTTCTGTCGAAAATGCAAACTCTGTTCAGGCTAGTATTCATAACTGTTACCTGCGGTCATGTTCACTTTGTTGTCAGGTTCTACAAATTCCGATTACTGATGTCTCGCAGAGTAATCCCGTTCCATTACATACAGAAAATACGAAAAGCAAACAAGCTGGGGCTCGGTGACATTGTCCTCGTTTTTGATGCATTCATATTTACAGGTTAAAAATGCACAAATTACGAAAAATGTCTGCAGCCATCAGATTACTAATTCAATCTCTTTGCGGTCATGATCACTGCTTTGAAACACTAAAGCTTCCCTGACAGGAATCCACGATCAACACTCGAATTCAACACCTTCCAATCGCTAACCCTTTCGCTGAAACTGGAAATCGATAATCCCCGAAATCTATACTTCTGGTCCTTTTACCAACCACTGAATATCAACATTTCCCCCCTCTCTCTCTTTTTCCCAAATTGAGCAACACCAATTTTGATCACAAACCAATCACCTATTGACAAAGATATTGTTCCTAAGTGATGCGTTCCTAACCCTTTAAATTCAACCGTATTAGTAAATTGGGTGATGTTACCGGTAACGAGCTTGTTCGTTATTCGTGTTTTCTACATATAACTCTTGATCTAGTTCTGACCTCAAAACAACAAAGCAAATGGCAGTCTCTCGATGATGTCGTGGACAGAAATCAGACACACTGGGAAATACCATGACTAGTAGTCACACACCAGCTGTACTGGAATAGTGTGGTTGCTATCGAGAGTGCAATAATCAAAGCTGCATCAGCCACTGGCTCTAGAACGCGAACGAGCCAAGGTTTAATACTTCAAGAGACAACTGACAACAGTAGTGCAAGCAGCGGTGACCTTGATCGTTTGAATAACCAACTCGGAGCACAGCGGGTCAACCGTGAGAATTGATGAGCGACGGTCAAACCACCCAATTAATGGAAGCAAGTTGTTTGTTGTCAGTGGTCGAACTCATCACAAAAGCAAGTACATTTTGTGGGGATAATAAATATATTTTAGTCTGCACCTTCGCATTGTGGAGCCATTTCATGAAGCCCAGGTTGCCGCGGGGGGAAGAAATAATTATTTATCTTCCCCATAACCATGATTAAACTTGCTCTATTTGTCACCAAAGTTACAGTAATAGACCCATACTAACAAAAGTACTCCTCCTACTTAATATTTACTACCCAACAATTAACAACAATTCAGGAATGATCCACGGCCAATAAAAGGCAGCCAGGTGGAACAGTGACTGCCGATTGTATGAGCTTGGTTGTCTGAGCAAATCTGCCTGAAGCCTAGAGGCCTTCAGCTGATAAAATCGCAATTAGATGACCAAAATAAAGGAAAACATTGAAGAAGGATTCTGCGTAAGTTTGTTTTTTACCGGTGCAGAACAAATGCAGACGATGCCAGTAGTAGATCATTTAACCTAAGTCTGGACTGCATTTGTAGTTCTAAGAAAGAATCGGAATCGACGCAGGTGCAGTCGGAGAGTTCCACATATCCCATGACACAGTAACAAATTTTGATTTATGAAACCTCAACAACAAACCATTTTTCGTGTAGTTTTGATGCTCAACATATACATCAATGTCATGTTAGCGTGGTTCATTATTTGGCAATGGCGGAAACGAAGAACAGTTCGTTGGAAGTCAGAAAATTACATTGATTTTCAACAGACTACAGGGCCAATATTTTTGAGACCTCATTTGGGATAGTTCCGTGAATGTTACAGCAAGAACACGTTTTCTTGCGTTACTCACACAAATATTGGGTCATATAAAATACATGATGGGCAAAAACCAACACATTCAGATTGGTTATTTATGTTATCGGCATTACGATAAAAGAACAACCAAAACGATAAACAACAATTCAGTGAACGAGTTTCCAGTGAATTTCTGTAAGCCACGAAGGTGAAAGTTGAAGCTGCCTCAGATTTTGATCGATCTATAGATGGAACTACGCGTCCAATGAAACGGGTCACGCGTTGAAATCGATTTACTCTCTTTTATATATCTGACATGATTCAGCGCCATATAAATTGTTGGAAAAACATTTCAAAGGAAATCATCGCAATAACTGAGAAGTCGCAGAGCTCGTTAAACTGGTTGATGATAGTAGCCAACTTTGTCAAAAGTATGGTGATGATTTGAATTCGAAATAGACGCATCTTGACTACCAAACCAACAGTTTTTCTAGGAAGCAAAATATTTCGGGGTTTTATGCTCTACTTTGCTTCCCATATGAGTTTGCATATTTTATAATCGAGGACGCTTCCAGTCATTTGCCAAAAGAATTTAGCCTGGGAAGATAGCCACGGATAATTCAATAGCTTGTCGTCCTTATCTCCCCTATAAAAGCCCTAACTGCATTGCGATGGAGCCCCTGCTTCCATGTTTGAAAAAACTACGTATTTTCTTGTTTCACATTATCTCATTTTTCGGGTAATCACATACGCCAGACGTCGAATTTGATGAATTTATCGTGCTGTTCTACACTAAAAAGAAAGAGAAAACCCAAATTGTTTTCAATTCTCTGTTCATCAAGTGTCTGGTGTGTATATCAGTAAACAGTTGCACTGGAGAGCAACGATTCATGCCGTGAATGATTCGATCTCTAAAACCCCGACTTCATTTGTTCTGTGGATTGGAAGTTTATCTCCTACAACCTACTTCAACTTTCAGATGCTTGAGGAACATAAAAAGAATTTCATAACAAAATCTTCCTTTCAAGTCACCTGTGATCTTACTTTTAGGGCACTCAGTGGAAATGCAACCGATTTCCAACGAAATATCATTCCTTTCTACATGATCTATCATCTAGTGTCACGGGTGATCATTCACATCTAAACACACGAGCTCTGACCAAATTCCAATGATATTTTTGAACAGAATTTAGAAAACTCCAAACGCAGTCATCATATCTCATCACATATCATGTTGATTGCCCATCCACGTGAATTAGTCAACCGTTACACCTCGATATCACATGAAAAATATTCCGTATTTGAAGCCGTACACAGCATAGCACTGGTTTTGCACATTTGATGAGGAACGTTTCACTAAGCCAAGAAAATATCAACTAACAAATATCCCAGCAAGAATAAACCCATTTCTCTTATATTCTTTTATCTACTGCCTTTTTATTTTATAATATGGCCCGATATTTTAGGAAACTGTTCACTGTCGACAAGAGGGGACAGTAAAAAAGCAAGATAAGTTATCAAGTGGCTCTCTACTTGGTAAAACGCCACATGATTCTTTGAATGAGTACCGAAGTGTTCTCACATTTTAATCAAACCCGACTGCAGTTAAACCGCCAAAGATGACCAGAATATTTTGAAGCGTGAACACTGAAAGCAGTATATGCATAGCTCTCATAAGTCACACAACACAATACCGCAAGTCGTAAAATAGGCTCACAATGGGGGAACTATTAATTATCACAGTAAAATAAGAACACTTTCAAATACCCATTGATATCTGGAAAATAATAAATTTTTAATCCCAGTAACATGTGCAGTGTTTAAAACTGATAGATTCAATAAAATGACAGTGTGGGACACCGCGTCAAGATTAACAGCATACCTCACAAACAGTTGTTCATATTCCCTTCCTCAAGATTTCGCTTCAATAATTCGTCACTCCATACTTAAAGATTAACACACAAATGCCAAACCAACCAGCAATACAAACTGAACATTGCCTGTATCGATGAATGTAATCAAAATTAGGTAGAACAGCCCTCACTTGATATTCGGAATATTCGTAGAAATCTAAAAAAAGCATTTTACAGCTGGTTGTTCTTTTCTTCACAGGATATTCTGTTACCCCAGTACTCGTAGTATTATCCTAATATTAGTTTTGAATTATAAATAAAAGGCTTTTAATTTGAGCACTGACCAATTTCGAATTAAACCACGCAATTTGTCGAATAGGTGTAGATGTATTTTGATGACCACCGATTACTTACCTAATCAAACATCATCTTTCACTCCATTTGGCCTAGAGTATTATCTATTTCTTCTCACAGACCTTGTTGAGCGCTGTGGATCTAATTATCTGTTCCGTCATACCAGGTGTCTCTTGTATCGTTACAGAGTAAATGACAATCTTCCTCTCGGTTTATAAACCCCATGCACGAGATCGAGTACTCGATGTGAGCGGCTTGAATAATTTAACCATTTACTGAATTCTGGATACCGCGATTAGTGGATCATGTACTAACTGTGTATAAATACAGTCGGTTCTCAAAGTAAATCGAAGTATGGGCTTTGGAGCGAACAGACTATTTATCTTTCTTTTTGTCTATCTATCCATCTACTTATCTAGGTCACCACAAATCCAGTACAAAATCGTTTATGTCCAGAAATCGGGTATTCGACCCGTATTTAATCCACCTCGGAATTTGTCGATCCCGTCCTACAACACGCGTTTAGACCAACCAGGCTCCAGACACTAGCATTTGCGAGGTAATCATCCGTCTCCGGAATTCTGAGTCTTGAGCATGGCTGAAACTATTCCGAGCACCCTCAGTCTACCATGTTGCGTGGATGCCTAATCATTACATAACTTAAACGTCAACCGGTCGCCTACGCTTATGTTCACTACGTAAATAACTCTCGCATATTCCCATCAATTCAGACTAAGGTGGTCGGATATTTTTCAGCTCCGCCAATAATTCGCTATTACGTAAGCAGAAGGCACACTCTCACCTACAACTCGTGTTCTTCTATTATTTTTGTTTGGGAATAAGCAATCAGTCCCAACCCTCCTTTTAGAAAAATCAGTTGAAATTCAGTCGAAACAACCATGTGTTTTACCTGCACAACTCACAACTCTGCTGATCTTGTCCATTTGTGTCCCAAAAATCAATTTGTCGATGGGCACAGCTAGTGATTTCACGCAACTCGAATTAAAAATGTGTGCACGATTTCAAATTTTGAATGACAAATTGTTCCCTTGGTGTTTGTTCTCTATTGGTATTAATTATCCTGTGAAAGGCAACAATATCACACAAGGTCCGGGGAAATTATTGGAGTCAAGTACAAAGAGCCTTTTGTATTTCACTAACAATTTACAAAATGCTAGTAGTTTATGCTAGATGTACCAGAGGACATCAGTATTATTCATTTGTATTTTTATCTAACACATGTCTCCCTTCGTACATTTCCATTGTATGTGTAAATTGACAAAGTTCTGGAGAGAAAAAACTACAAAAATTGAAGGAAATGTAGGTAAGTAGTACTGCTACCTCTACTACTGCCACTACCAATAGTACTACTTCTACCACTAATATTACTACTAAAAAGAAGACTTACGGGACCATGAAATCAAATACCAGCATTGTAGTGGCATTTTGATTTCATGTCAGATGGACGATATTCATTTGGTCCTCAATCTTCAACATTTTAACCGGGCACGGTTTAGTTCTGCTCAAACTATGCGCTGAATCTTCCATCTTCTGCAAGATCTTGTTTCAATTGAATACAACTGAACTCCACAACAATAAGTGCACTGGGTATGCATGTTCAGCTCCAACCCTTCATTTGATTTCTTATAAACGCACACACATGCTCAGTGAGCTTCAGTCACTGATTCTGCAACACACAAATTGAACAGGCACTAAAATGATCCCACTTTTTACCGTTTGTACTTCTCTCGGTCTCTTTATCCTATGTAATCAGTCCCCTTCATTACAGTGGATTTCCTCTTCCCTGGACACATCTTGTTCATTGCTTTTGTATTTGTAGCTCATTTAGATTATCCTCATGAAGTATCCAAAGAGCATTGTGAAGTTGATATTTTTATTTCCGTATAACATTTCCTAGAGAAGAAATTGATTCTTCGAAGTAGTAAAACATTTCTGTTCAATCTGGAGAAGTACGGGTGGGGTTAGTTAATTTATTTCATAGCGTACTCCAATAGACTTTGTTTTATTTAGGTCGACTAATTTGGGTCATCTTCATAGCTGAATCACAATGTTTGTTCCCATGGCAACCCAGTGGTGGTTTTACCAGTGGTCGAGGGACGTTCCTCGTTGATCGAATTGATTTATTGATTCGTCTCAGTGAAATTAAAGTTGTCATTTCAACAAATAACTTGCAGTTTGGGCGTTTTTCAAACTTATGTCAACGAAGCGGTCACAGAAATCATGTCCTATTTCTCATCTCACTACAGATGATTTTCTCATGTGACTGGCCAAGACGAAATTGAAAGCTTCAAATACCGAATAAATAAAATGTTTGATTCAACTTCTTACCCATGAATCCCTTCAATACAGTCTAAAATACACCAATTCAAAGATGAATTTTCAACTCACACACATTCCATGTCTTGTGACCTTGGGTCTTCTGAATACCAGATAAGTCTCATTTGATTTGTGATTATAGTTATCAGGCACATCCGTATGCCATTCGTCTCATGAGCCTAACACCATAAAGAGCTCAAAAGTTATTCTACAGATCAGAGGGATTATACTGTCTCTGTAGGTGGTGGTGAAAATAATAAATATATTTATGATTCTGAGTGAGACTGAGTGACAAAATAATAGAAGGATGTGGAAAATTGAAGGCCATATTTAGTCCCAGGTTTTAAGATACCATAAATTCCTCACAAGGGTAATGATAATGTTTGCGGGAGGAAACCTTTTCAAGGACTTCTCGATGAAAATAACATTTCGAACTTGAACCAGAAAACATCATGTACCAGCAGTAAAACCAATCTCCATTGTGGTTCTGGGCGGTAGAGAGGAGAGTCCTGCAAAGTTGACTGTATCGGTAATTCAGTACATTTTGTGAAATCCCCTCGCAGTTTCCTTTTCTCACTCACCTGATTCTAATCAGCTTGTCACCCGGTCCTTCACAACCAATTCAACCTACACGTGTTCCCTTCCTGTTGCATTTTGAATCCGGTTGCCTTGCCTCCGTTCACCCATCGTCTTCCTATGAGTGTGCTTTTACAGCAGAACAATTTTCCACTGCGGTTATTCCAGGGGCCTACCAGCTTCAAGTTTTGTGCGTCATATATGCCCGACTTTGTGTATCATACTTGCATCAGTTCGTTGTTCGCTTTCTCACTCGCGCCACACGAGTGGCCTTAGTACTTTCCTTCCAGGATGGAGATCACGCCACGCCTGCGTGAGGGTCTAAGTCAAGCGTGAATGCGATTCTCTTCGTCCTTGTCTGAACTAATTTCCTGGTCATATCTTCCCCTCAGTCTCATGTACGCTTCCCATTCATTCTCTGATTGGTCGATTGTTCTTGCTATAAAAGACGTATTCCATCCTATTCCGAGGACTCGGCATATTCCCCCAGACAGGCCTTTCAGACTATTTGGAGTATATTCCCGGACCCTTGTGATTGGATTGTCCCACAAATTGATGTATGTTGCTTGTAATTGCAATGATTGTTCTCTGAAGTACACGTAGTTCACCGGCTCGCCTTATTCAATTTTGGGTTTCGGGTTCGTGTTCTACGAGTCACTCATTCACTGGACAGCTGTTCAGTTACATAGACAAATGCAATACCGTTAATGGAAATAGGATTACGTGTCAAGATGAGATCGACCGGAGGTTCTTAGACGTAGTGCGGGTTATCGACGAAAGTAAAATAAGATAATAAGGAACAATCTGAGAGCAAACATTGCATACCAAGACCCAGTATGATACTTTTTAAACATATATAAACGGAGGAATAAAATATGCGTGGGGCTGTAAAGCTTCAAATTTAACTCAAATAACAAGACACTGGTGAGTGAGTAACAGTTTTCAATAGATTTTGCACGTGCTCCCACAGGTCATATGGACGGGATGACAATGGAGTGAGTTGATCATTGGTCTAGCTAAGAGTTATTTTTGCAGAAAAGTGAAATGGGGGTTGGCCGTGATTCAGACTGGTCTCTATTGTGTGGTTATGGTGGTCAGAGTTAAATTCTCACGGTCATGCGTGATAATCATTGGTGTTCTCAGGATCCAGTCGGAGATCCTTAGCTTGCTGCCTTCGCCGGAGTGGATAAAGAGTCAACAGATTCCACTGTCAACCCACCCACATGAACTGCAAGGTCACGCAGAACAATCATCGAGAACAACTGTCCACTGTCCGGCCTTATGTTCCTAATGTGGTCATAGCCATGACACAGTCCAAATTCTCAACTTCAAGAGACGAATGGTCTGTTTTTCGGAACAAGTTAGCAGTTTGATATTAAAAGCAATCAATCAGTGTGACTTATCCAATAGTTTCAATGCCTAACTCACTTCTGGAAACCATGGAAGTATTGTGCAATCCTCCCAAGGGAATTGCTAAGCATTATCGAAGTTGTACATCCACCGATTCCCAACTGGAACTGGAACCCGGGTAAACAACCGTGAGTCAAACACCTTACAATCGGGTCATCACAGCTGGCTGTCAGTGGCTTCGGCTGCTTACATCACCACTACACAATACAGCCTCGTTTCGTTACTGTATTTTGCGAGACAGCAAACCACTTGCCACCGGGCCTTCAAGGTTTATCAGTAAAGACATGTCCGCATGAGGTCCGAGTCCAACGAAGGCATTCGCCTAATATGAACGATCTACAGAGCCTATCATTCATGGGCCTCGGTAAGACGTAGAGGTAACCAAAAGGGTTATGAATATTTTGACGTGCTTTTGTTTTCCTTTACTCGTTTTAACATCTTTGTACACAAGGAAAAGTCGCAGCTACAGCTACGCTCGTTATTCTCGAGTCCTTTATGTACACTGTTTTCGGCTACTAAGTCCGATATGGAAAAGAGCACTAATATATTCATCCAATGCTGAAAACAAATTTTCTATCCTAATCGAGTCGAGTCTGATCGACAATTCAGCAAGAGAGCTACTCCTGGTAAGTTCAGCATTTACTTATCAGAGACAAGAAACCATCTGGGACGAATTCCATCTTCATAGTTACAAAACGAATTCACCGTTGACCTTATACCAAATTAGAGCCTTCTAACACCGTGCATATTTGTCTTGGTAACCAAGGTCGCGCACTTTTTGGCACCCAAGGAATAATACAAAATTAATGTAGGCTATAATACCTAATGCAGAATTCGTTATTTCTAATTGTAAAGGGAATGATATAAGTATATTTTATGTGATGAAAAATTCATTTGCATTGTCCACATCGAAAAGTCGAACGCCGCTAGCCGGAAACGAACAGGCGACACTCAGACTTCCGGGTAGATGCTCCACCAACTGAGTTATCGTGGTACTGCCAGTCGGGTGCGAATAGCGCAAGTGAGTAATTGATGATGCTCGAACCAATATTCCAATGACACACAGCCATTGTCCTGGAAAATTCACTTGCATTTTTTCCATTAGATAAGATTCAGGCTCTTTGTGCCGACATAGTAATCTATCAATATAATCACAATGTCCATTGGATCACATTCATTCGTGTGCTGTTCCTCCCATAAGAAAGCGACCGACGATACTAGACCAGCGAATGAAACCAAGATAGGTACTGTGCATCACTGGAATAGTGGTTCGCGCATCATCAATTATTCACTTACGGTATTCACACCCGACTGTCCGAACCACGATAACTCAGTTGGTGAATCATCTGCCCGGTAAGCGAAGTGTCGCCTGTTCGTTTCCGGCTTACTCCGTTCGACTTTTCTACACGAAAAATGCAACTAGATTTTCTACTACATGAGATTCAGTCTCCTCTTAACAACCGTCCAACTTACGAACATAAATATATTTTAGGAATAATTTACGCAGTCAACGTAAAATAACGTTTTCTCATGAAACAAACGAAGCAAGTCACTGCAGATCAGGAAACCAGTTCTTTGGAGGAGGATTTTGACCAACTGGAAACAATGGTTGGCTGCTCAGCTTCAAAACTAACATCACTGAGTGAAGAATCAGTTCAGAGAATAACTTGTCCCAGCAAATATGCATTTATGATAAAGAGGAAAATGTAGCATAGATGGAACACGGAAATTTCGGTGTTTCCATCGGGTAACCTCAAGATTTAGAGTTGGTCTTTTTGTTACAAACTGCAATGTCTCGTTTCGTTAAAACAACCGTAAACGGCAGACTGAATGATTTTCTTCGTTTTGTTACAGACTGATTAGGCCACGAAGCAGCTTCGCTGGCCTTAGCTTTGACATCAAATTTGGACAGACCATAAAGTCACACCTTCTGAAGGGGCTTGGCCGTCTATTGATGTGCTAGCCAACACCTTCACATCATCCTCTCTTTGATAAAGAAGGTCGGTTCTAATTGTCCCCGGTTCATGTGTGCATTTTTCATTCTCAGGATCACTGGCATTTTGCTTTCGTGTCTTCAGTAACTGCGTTTTATTGTGTAATTCACCGAAACCTCGTTGGGTCTGTTTCCCAATTGTCACTTTATTATCCCTTTTCTCCATGGATAAGGTCCTCCTAGAACATCCTGAACCCATATTTATCCTGTTCTTTCAGCTCTGATAGTTTTATACTCACAGGCCATATGTAAATCTTTCGTGGGTTCTTTTAGCAGATAGGAAGTTCCCATAGTAACAGTGTTTCTTACATCTGTCGGTTTTTATGGGTATGATCTGACCAGCTTTGTTAATTTAGTCTTTATTTGGCTCGTTAAACAATTGTGCCACTCGGTGAATGGTGCTAATCACTCCTTGATGAGACAAATATCGTTTTTTCATCGGTTTACCTCGAAATTGATCGGGAACGACCCATCGATCTTCTTTGTACAGCTATCCGTTATCGACAGAGAGAAATTCATGACTATGAAGAATAAGGTGAGCCACATTGACAGATTACTTCTGGTTGTAGGCCATCCATTAGAATGAAATCCACCATTTGTTACACGACGGCGTCTACGGGAGCAGCTTTCATCATTGTATGTTGAAATCCAAACAATAGCTGAAATTTGTTCGAGTTCCGAAAACTTGTATTCATTGTTCTTGGCACACCTATGAGAAAATTTGTCTACGATCAGCATTAGTCTCACTGGGACATACACAAGTTCAAAATCGTACTTCTGCAACCAAATTGGCATCCTTGTAAACCTCTCTGGACACCGCTAAGAGGCTTGTAGCGTCAATCGAAAGTGACCTGTGATCTATTTTGGGCAATCGTCTATCTGCTATATGAATGTGCATTAAAATGCCCAAAACCGAATTGCACAGCAAGCATTTCCTTTTTAATCTGAGCGTATTTCTTCTCGGTCGAAAAGCGGCTGCGACTGTGATAATCACTAAGCCGTCCGCCTTGTAGAAGCACTGCTCCAAGGCCCGACTAACTGCTGTCGTACTGGAAAGCTAAATGGAGATCGGGTAGGTATTAGGCTAATATCGTCGTGGCACAGACCACCATCTTAATCCTTTCGAATGCATCTTGTTGCTGCATAACTCAGTGCCACAGTGTTTCCCTGTCAGTGAGTTGTCAAATTGTCAGCACCAAACCTTCCAGGCGTGACCCAAATCTGCCAAAAGGATCATCCACACCACTGAGATTTTCGAGTGCGCGAATGTTTTTAATCAGCTTAATTTTCTTTGGATCGGACCTCAATCAGTTTTCCTTCAAGAGGTGTGCCTCAAAAGCAAACGATGATTCACGGCTTCAAATCTTTCATTCCTTAGTCGCGTAGTCTGTTGCATACAACGTAGATCCAATTTTTCTGTAGTTTTACCAAAAAGCAGCACATCGTCTGCGTAGCAAATCATACGCTTCAGGTCATCAAGAGTTCCAAAAAGTACTTCTTCAAAATGTCACTGGATGCCTCTAATACGAAAGACAATAGCAGCCAACGAAAACGACTGAAAGAGGTGGCAAAGTAGTGAAAAACTCAATTTTTCATACAAATCTAGTTGCCAGTGAGTCGACGAAAAACTGATCTTTGGAAAAGAAATGCGCCTTATTTAAATCCATAAGAATGCCATCATACGTTGGTCTGTATTGCTCCCTCCTGACAGCAGCGTTTAGATGTTTTAGTTCTATGGACATAGAAATGGTTTCGCACTTCCTCTCGGTAGTTACAAGTTGACTAAACCAAACTGTTGGCTCACCATATTCAGCTATTACACTTAGACCCAGAGGACGATCCAATTCACGGAGCAGTTTTCCGTAGAGCTACGGAGAAACCACGGGCCGTTAATGCGAAGAGGACACGGAAATGTCAATCACTGACAAATGTACTCCATCAGGGAAACATCTTGACCGAAAACCGAAAACTAATACGCTCTGATTAAAGATGCCGGTTTTTTCTAAGCTGTTTTCAAAATTCTCCTCAATTGCTGCGATAAAATTCGATTTCCGGATAGCACCAAGTCAGAGAATTGGTTTCAAGTTCATTTCGTTGACCACAACGTGGTTTCGTGTGTAGTATAATTATTTAGGTTCTTCAAGTCTAACATTACTTCGTCTTGGATATCTCCTTCTGTTTCAGTAGCAAACTGGTAGTGCTCACTTTGGTAGTAGCTCCATCAACGTAGGATACAAGAATGATATTCGCAGAGACTCCGGAATCCAGCTAAAAAAGGTAGCCTTTCCCGGAAGCATCAGGACTCTCGTTGACCAAAAGCTTGTCCTATGGTTCGACTTGACCTGGAATGAGCCACTTTTCCGTTTGCACCAATTATCAGAAATGACATCCAGGGTGCAAGCAAATGACCGACTTCTTGAAATGATAATTAAATTATGAAAGTATGTTTATACGTATGTATACTAAATTATCACAATGTGTTACCACGCTTTGTCTCTGCAATTCATTCCCACTGGCACTTTCCTTATTATGATGGAAAAAGTGAAGGTCATTTCTGAAAATTGCGAAGGTTGTGAATTGAAATTCAAATGTTTAACACTTCCAGATTGCCTTGTTTAACAATTTGTAATAGCATAGGTCTGCCTAAATTTTCACTTACTAATAAACCGTTATTGTTGTGGCAACGATTGCAAACGTCGATTCGTTACTGATTGCCGCAACGTTACGTATTCCGTTAAAAAATTACGTGGTAGCTCTAGGACACTTACGTATTTTGATGGTATCTGTCTGTAGAAAAAAAAAGTGACGTATAATTATTGATAATTAGTGACCATGATTGTGCAACTATTTGTATCAAAAAAACCTTTGCCTTCCCGAGACTTCTTGCCATCGGTGTTTTATCCAGAAGCTATATCCGGAAGATATTAAGAATACTCTTACTAGAAAACAGTGAAGCACACGCGGTTTGTAAAATCACCTACATTACACATAAATTGATCAAACTGGTTATTTAGATACATTTTAAAATGCTAAGTTCTTCAGGGAAAAAGGATTAAACAAACCGCATATCTACAAAACAAGTGTTAAATTCAATCAAAAACGGTCGAATGCTCAACAAAGAACTCTAGGTGGCGACATCGAACGAGTAACATCTGAAATTGGAAGCCGTCAGAGGAATTATTTCAAACAAGTGGAAAGATCAGAACCACTTTGCGCAGTAACCGAGTCATGGAAACTGATTGATTCCGAATATTATGACCAGTATTTACGGAATATCATTTTTGAAGTCCTTATGCTTTCACCACGAGATAGATTTCCATATCTGAAGCCAGTCGCAATCGAATCGACAAATATTCCAAAATATCGGTTGTTTTATACATTTACTCCAAAAACCTGCATTCAAGAGAATTATCCAGGTTGTCTTTCAGATTTCATGTGTTTCCGGGAGCATTGGTGTACCCTTCTCCAACCACTTCGTAGTGGACACCCAGGTAACGGTGGAGTGTTCCTTTGTGCTGCTCGGGTGCTTACCCGTTATTCTCAGGTTGTATATGCACTCAGTCACTAGAAGCTTCACTGACTTGAAAGGCATCGAGCTCCGTCAGGAACATCAACAACACGGAGTCGATTAGTTTGCACCTATAGGACTCATTTTCGTTCTCATATTCGGCGAATTCTGGTGGCGCAAGCCAAGTTGTTGTCTCGTAACTGTAGTCAATGATCCCGTTCTTTTCACGTTTTTTCTTCCCTCCGAGACATTTTCAAAGGCATATTCGGACATTCTACAAGACCCATGGCTATTTGAGTAGCTTAGTATAGCCGAATATGGCTTTTCTTCTAGTTTATTGGAGCGGTAAGAATAACCCTGTCTTTGGTAGGTGTGACAAACCTTAACCCAAATACATATCATTCTTTCATTTGGAGCCAATGAAGATCCCTGGTCCATTCGAGTGGATCTCAAAGCCTTCGTGACCATTTTAGAAGCACTTTTTCAGGAGGCCCGCTTATAGATCTGAGGACCAAAATAAAATAAGTTGTTGTTAGATAAGGGAACAGTTATGAATCCCCCGTAGAGTAACCCGTAAGATATTCTACGAGTGGTGCTTGTCAGGCTCATCACCGCCTCAGAAGAGAACCATATACAATATGCGCTCTTTGAGATTTATCTTGTCGAAACAACGCCGTCTCCGTTAGAATACTGTGAATGACGATTCTGCGACAACTGTGGATGCAGCAGCTGTTGCCATAAGCGCCAAGCATTGTGTACATTTTTATCCAGGGTCAGAGCTTGACAATGTACACGAAGGGCGCCGACGAAGCCCTCGAACAGGCACGCACGTTAGCTCCCTAAACTAGCCTGTGCATTCACAAGTTCATGACTTCATAGCGGGATATTGTATCCTCTTCAGACTTTAACCAATAACCACCCTGGACTGTGATTTTGACCTACAGACTTTCTTTTAGGAGGTTTGGCTTTCAGTGCAAGTGGTGGAACATGAAATCACGACAAAGCCTTGCCAACAGAAGCTCGAATCCCAAGATTTCTACACAGTGATCTCTTCGACTAGTTGGTCTCACGGAACAGAGCTACTATGATGGCCTTTCTGGTTCACACTGGCGTAATTGGTTAGAGCCCCGAACTTTCCACAGACAGAGGAAAACGACTAAACCGGAAGGAAATCACGGTGACCTCCACGGCTACTCATTTTCATAGTCGCTTGACGTATACTTGAGACAGATTTGACAGCATGATTTTTTTGGAGACTTGAGCATACGTCACCGTACTATCCACCGAGAAAAACATCTTATCACCCAGACGATAAAGCTGACCCTACAGGCTGCAAATGGCACTTCTGTCCCAACACAGGGCAATACATTCCTGACCCTAGATTCTGGCCTACATCGCGCCTTTTCGTTGGTTTTCTTCGTCATTCACGTTCCTCAGGCCATCGTGGGTTAAGATTTCCCGGAACATCATGGATTGGCGGCCGGCTTCAGCAACAGCCTTGTCTGGGACCCAGCTACCTAAATCAGTTTTCGATTTACTGGCATGCTCCCATTACCAAGCCAAGATCCCCTCAATCCTCACGCCAGATCTAAAATCCAGTAAACATTCCAGCTAATTCCCGAACTCTGTTCCCCCAAATAACAGTCTAGCCCCCATATTAACCAAAGCAGCACATTACATACTGATGGTAGGTCCCATGCTTGCACTCGATCTCGTAGGTTGGCCCCAGACAAGCCGAAAAATGCCGAAGCAGCACTTCAGCGCATGATGATTTTGGGAAAATTTCGACCTTCCAGCAGCCTACGAGCATCATAGTTTCCCGTGGTCCCAAAAACACGTTTGCTAACTGAAGACCTTGTGGGGGTCATTGCACGTCGACCTAAGGGATCATTTACGACCGTTATCTAACACCGCACATTGGAGGCCATACAGCAGGTCCAGTCGTCAAGCCCGTTTTCAGCCGACTCGATTCGGTGCGCGCGTACAACGCCGTGCCAGCAGAAGTTGACATCCCCAAAATGACTGTCGAAACAAGTTTACGGTCGTCTGAGCTTAAGAAAACTCTTTTGGGTATGGACAATACTGCCAAAAGCTTCAAAGTTTTATTTATAATGTTTCTAGGGGGTTAGATTTCGCCCAATTAGATAGCCTCGTTTTAGTTAGTTTCATTTAAGTAGAACATGTGACGAATCTGTCATTGTGTGGTCCATCACAGGGTCACAGTTCACACTCAAAAGTACGTGTAGTAAGTTTTCAGCAATCTGAAGGGGCAGCAGTTTCCAGGCCAAGTGCCCAGAGCGGTTGGCCCGACCCAATTGCGTCTGTTGCGGGTTACGAATACCCTTCATATTCTTGGTCTGTTGTAAATATACCACCGTCTCTTCCAGTTATTAAATATTTTTCGTTGTGATCGCTTTTATTATCACCACTGTAAATTTCCCGTCTTTGCTCCCGGTAAAACTCGCTAATTCGTCCATTTACTACCCAGTCGACCCATTCTTTTCTTCTAAATGCATAATTACCAAGTTTTCAAAACCCATCGACGTTGTTAGCGTATCCTCCGTTGCCGGCTTTCCCCGAGTTTTCACGCCAAACTACCTACCAATCCCATCGGTAAACATGTCTACTTCTCATGATGAAAGTCATCATTTTCATCGTTTCGTCGATATATTGAAATATGGACACTTTTATTCTGCGTTCATATCCGCATAACGATCTATAAACGATATCTGGCTGTGAAATGTCTTTATCCAAAGCACCCCAGCTGCCAACGATTCGTTGAATCCCTGCTACCTGTTCCGGTTACACCTCTTGCCCACGTAGTGCCACTGTACTGCAACACTCTGATCTTGCGAATCATCATTTCCTCCTCGTACCTGCACATATCAGACGCATTTGTCAAGCAAAGTTTTGCTTTGTCGTCATCATATGATCGAATTTTAGAAAGAACACTAGAAGACGGACGTTGGCCAGCCAAGTATCCTGTCACCTCTGTCACAATCTATTTGTCCCTGCCGTTATCGCAACTACGCATCCCACAATGATCCATAGCCCAGGTCTCATTTTCCTGCTGATGTATCATTATCCACCTATCATAAAGTAATCCGTTTGCTTCACGTTTTTTGTTTTTCTCCGGCCTCTTCTTTCATCAGCATTCTGTCAATCTCTCTCCAACTGTATTGTCCTTTTAGTGTGCAAGTGATTCCGCCGATATTCAGCTACAAAATTTTATGGCGGTATTCGTCAACCGATTTTCCTTATTCTATATCTACTATGGCATTTCTGCTCGTTGCCTGATTTGCAGTCCGAATCCCCTCATACATCATAAATCCCCTCTCTTTTGGAAAATTTTCTTTTTCCAAAGACAGTCATTTCTGTTTTCTTTTGGTAAGATTCGTGAACAGAATTACCCTCTGCAGCCAGCATCGTCTGGAGTCACTCAGCCTGAAAACGTGATCTTGAGTTTAAATTCGTTGGGCTCTGTCATAATGTGCCTAGTTAAACTCGTTCTGATGCATTCTGTCACGTGCATATATTTGTATTTTGGTCCCTAGAAATCAGATTCCGCCATTTAATAGGGCACGGAATTATGGAAAGGAGCGTAAATATTGCAAAGACACGGCGTTTTGAAATAATTTTTGCGATAAACATTAGCGGGACTAGAGACAGACCCTCTCAAACCAATTTTCTTGAGAGAAGTGGACACGTCAGTACTTCAACAGTTGACTTATCGACACACTGAGATAGCAACAGATAACCTAGCGCCTATTGTATCACCGCCACAACCTCATTGGGTGACCAAATCTTGCCCTCGTGAGTTTCCAACCTTGTTTCAGCAGATGAGGTTTATTCTATTTTTTTAGTTCATATGTTCCTGCACGTGATACAGTTAGTTTCAGAAAAATAGAACAAGACTCGCGTCTCTATATTTTTCATCATGCAAAAATGCATCAACATCTCCAGTTAAGTCTCTCCTTTTCGTGATCTGCTGCACTTGGTGCAGATACTCCGGCGGGAACGCGGAAGGCCAAGGTCCACCAAAATAGTCATCTACTAACGCCGTTTATATCAGTGCGTTCAGTGCGCCAAGTGCAGAGTAACGTTTCATGACCTGTTGTGATCCTATATTGTTCACTGCTCCCAGACTCAGGGTCTGGTGGGGTTATAATATCAATAATATCAGTATATTTCTCGAAAGGTGTGAAAAGCTTGCACAGGAGCACGATCAATTGGCATACCTTTCTTCGCAAAAAAACATTTTCTACATTCAGTGAGGACATTAAGTAGTGGTAGCCACCTGCCAGAAGAGTCAACTAGTGTTAGAACAAGCTAGGACGACTAAGTTCTGAGCAGACAATACAACTGGTATCAACCGCAATGTTGGAGACCATATCAAAAATTCAAAAACAAAACTGTGGGGTGAACTGATATAAATGCTCAAGGAAGCCAAATATGGCAGGCCTCAAGGATCAAATTCGGCTGGAATGTTTGTAGGAGGCCAGAGTGCGTGAATTACGTGCAGCAACATGAAGAACGATGCTACTTGAACGATGCTCAAAACAGATGAATAAAGCTGACGCACCGGCTAATGTTAGCCATGTTGATAAGAAAATCGGCATGGTAGAATTTCAGTTGTGAAGTGTGAGAAAATGCAGAACAAAATTTCTGAGATACATGGCGAGCTATTGTGGAACGCAACAGAGACTTTAACCAAGTCATCGTCAGCGGAACATATGACGAATACGAGGTAGTACGTGATGTACAAATCTATTACCTGGCAAGCCAGTGTTTGCTCCCGGAGGATTGTTTGTAACTTGTCTCGATTGGAGGGGTTAGTAACCATTGAAGAAATCACCCAGGATTACGATAGTCGGCTCTGAAGAAAACATTGGAAGGCACGGTCAGAGGTGGACTGTTGAGTCAGCAGTTGACCACGAAGATGTTGGCGTGTGATGGATGCTGTATCATCGATAAACTGCTGGATGCCCAGCTATACCTCCAAATCCCCAGTATGGTCAACGGTGGGTGACCCGGGCTTCGAGATGGCTACTCGTCCTGAACATCCCTCGAAATGCCCCCAATGGACCGAGTGTCTAACGTAGCCTCTGCTGAGGAAGTCCTAATCACTGCCTTCTCGTAGCGGTGAATTCCCGCTAATGTGAAGGGACGAAAGCGAATGTCTGTCGCTCTCCACCAGGTTGCCAGACTACTGATCAGCCTGGGGGAGATGGCTAAACCCTGATTCCAAACCAACCATGGGAGGCGTATGAGGCGTATAATGGTGTGCTCACCGACATCCGTGGCGGAGAAGTGCACTGGGCATCCAGGATGTTTGGCCTCATCCAAAGGGAGTATGAACTGAGCATTCAGTCGCCGGCCCCCAGTGGGTTACGGACCCTATGTTTCGTCCGGCTTCTCCATGGATTAGGCTTTGCACAGCTTAATGATTAATTGGTTGGTCCCTAAGAAAACCACGTGCTTAGGCCTGGGCAACTTAACAGTATCGCGCCAACTAACAAACCGTGGATTCGGATCATCTACCCTTTACTCCTCAATTACACCACGTCTTGTCTGGCTCGCAATCGGAAACCAGGCAGGTGTAAATAAAACAGTTTAGTAATATGGCTGGTAGTGAAGCCAGAACTGGTGGTCATGGTAGATGAGAGCAAGTCAAACATGAACTGTGTTGATAGGGACAATTAAATAAGGGTGAATAGTTACGGTGGTCGACATCATTTAGAGTGGCCTCAGCATCAGAACCGTCCTGATGTAAAGAGTCCTCAGCAGTCCTCAGTGAAACAGGTGTAACGACAGCGGAATTGCTCGTGGGTGAAACTCGATAACCAGATCGTACTCGCGGTAACTAGCAACAAGCAACGCTACTAAAGTGTGGGGAAGAGACCAACCAGATAAGCATCCCACGGCAGCCGTGGAGTTGAGAGAAAGAGAAGGTAGCTTCAGGAGGTCGTTCCAGCTGAGTATGGGAGTGAGTAGAATAGGAAAAAGAAAAAGGGAACTCCAAGGCAAGAGGGCTCAATTTGCACAGCAAAATGACAGACAGAATGTAAGAGGGGGTTTCAAAATCCTTCTTTACGCGCGGTGCTTTCATCTTCACACAACAAGAACGCGCACACCGTGGAACGCGGAGCTTGCAATACGCAGGTGCTTGATCACATGACCAACCCCACATGTTTGAACTTGGTTTCGATTGGTTTGATACAGCCTACTTGCACTGATCGCATTAGATTTCGGCTCTCGATGTAAGTGGTTGGAGATCACACTTGAGATTTTTGTATGATGCTCATTTGCTACTCTTACAATTTGATACAGTGGAGTTTGCGAATAAACGTTTTTCTGAATTCGGAATTCTTCTGGTCGTGCTTTGTTTTGCTCGAATTACGATTCTTGTGACTTGTAGGAATTAGTGATGGTGATCTCCGTGAGAGTGAGCTGATGAGGATGCCACGGGATCTATACCACCCTACGGCTTTAGGGATCAACGACAGGGATTGGAGCAAGTTTTAGCGGTTTGCCCCATGTCTAATTCTAGATATTGTGATTCAGCTCTGGTGCAGACTAAATGCGTTTTCACTAATAATTAGGTCAAGGATCGCTGGTTTAGCAGGTTGGAGAGTAGTAAGGCAGTGAGTGTACCTGGAGATATAAAAAGCCAACTCACAGACGAGGAAGTAACTGAGATTAACTGAAAGCCACCGCGATAAGTTTATATAGAGGTTATACAGAATATATCACACACGTAGCAGTGGGACATTTTAATATCAAACACTGCATAATGGTGCCCACTTTTGGTTTGCGGGTATGCTGCTCATAAAGTTGGTCTTAAACAAGAAGTTGAGCTCAGTGCTAGGACAGAGAAAGAAACAACTTCGAAAAAGGAGACGGATAGATGAATATGAATGGGGAGCACTGTGCCTAAAAAGGTACAGTGTGTTCTTTGAGAATTGTTAGAGCCCTTGAGCTTTGAATTTCTAATACTAATACTGTAAATAGTGGGGGTAGGTAGATTTTAACGTCTTCTTAATTCTCGTGAGAAAAACTGCTCGGCACTGCCAGCTTAAGAAATCGGTGAGAGACACCGGAATTTGCAGGTTATACTTTCGAAGGTGCTTTCTTTAACCCCTAAGTGGTCGGATATAACTGTCTACGAAAATCGAATGAACCGTCAGTGGTAATTAAACGGACATGAAATCGTTCACTGTGAACAAATGGGCCATGATGGTCAATTTAGTATGACCTTGCATGGAAAATCCGAGTCAAATAGCAATTTGTGTAGTATTAGGCCAGCCGTATCTCATTCATTAAGGCAGTGTTTATCGCTAACCCGTTCGTGGTTTATTCTCGTTTATTCACTTTGTTCTCCTGAATGTGGAAGACTTCAACGAATCTAGTTGAGTTGGAATGACCAATAACAGTTTTTGGATTGTGGCTGTTCTGGTTGCTACTTCTCAGCAGCAGCCCAACTAAGAAATGAAAGTTATCAATAGTGCGGCAAAGTAGGAAGAGAACTGAAATGAGTGGTGGCAATATGATGATCAGGTTATGTGGATACAAATGCCTCACTTGTCATGATATGTAGTCGTATCCTTCTACCTGCCTATCACCACTGATTGCATGGATATCGTGGAAGTCTGACGCAAGAAAAATAATCAAATGCAATAGTCCGTCTAAATGTATTACATCCATCTTATGGACTGTTCATTTAATGGCACCTACTCTAACAGGGTTTATGAAGCTTTTGATGAGTGAAAAATATGACGAAAGTATTATTTGCATCTAATAAGCCATTGTTAGCTTTCCGGCACTAATTTCAATGAAGACGGTGAATAGGTATGATAACCACGTAAGATAGTTCTGGAAGAATTCACTGTAAATTTTATTGTCGTCGCACAGCTGTAAGGTTGGTTAGACCTTACTTTGCGGTTTCCTTAGTAAACGCGTGCTTCGGTCCTTTGTGCTGCGTGGACCACCTGCACGTTACTCTAATGCTCGGCACTGTACGAATATGTTAACCAGAACAGTATTCTCCGCGCCCCGTGAGAACGAGAAGGCGATTGGGAGAGATAGTGGTTAGAGTATATTTCAGGAGTGTGCGTGAGAGCGTGCGCAAGAGCAACGGTCAAATGGCCACCGCGCTTGGCAGTCAGCGTTCAGTTAAACAATAAACGTGGTAAAAGTATGAACGAAGATGGCAACCGCTACAGGGGCCTCCTCCTAGAAGTCCGACGGAGTTGGGCTTCGATCGTGATGGTAAGCCGGAATTATTGGTTGTCCAGGAACTCCTCATAGCTTCTCTGTTATATTGTTGTTGACGTCGAACGACTGCTGATGAGTTTACCGGTGCCTGCACTCTCGAGGTCCGATGTGCGTGGGTCCAACTGTGTTTTGGCGCCCGCGGGTCTCATACAAATGCAAGCCGGAAAATGCCTCGTCAGGTCCATCCAAAAAGGCGTCCAGTTGCCGTCTCCAGTGCCAGGCTGACCAATCGTCCCGTTGTCCAGTGAGCGGTTGGCTCCTTGAACGTGCACGGGAGTCAGCCAGGCTACGGATGAAGCCAATGTGACTTGTTAGATCCGTCTGAGAGAGGGCAAGGTAAACTGGAACAAAATAGCGCCTGAGGGCGCCGGCGGATGTTGGACCGTAATAACAACACACAAACGATGTTCGGTGTTGTTGTAGTCGCTAGGAGACCAGAAGAAAATGAAATCATAACTACCGATTGTAATTTCCCGGGTCTGTTGTTTGGTAAATCCATGGCGAACTTCCCAACTTATTGCTAACAGTCGGTTGTAAAAATCGTCACGAAATCGGCGAAGCGGACGGGATTTCGTAGTTGGCGACCGCGACGGCTACTTCGCGTTGCGGGTACGGTTGGAGAATCTGATGGACTAGCTGCCGAGTCCTCACTAGGCGCAATTGGGGGTGGTTCGAGTGGTAACTCGCTCGATGCAGGTGACTGAGCGACTTGAGTGGGTGTAAATTGGCCGAGCGGCTTGCACTCAATGACGGCAATCTTGAGACGGTCGATAGATACGGTGTCGTGTCGTCCGTTGATATCTATGACAAATGTTTTAGCCCTACGTTTTATCACCCGAAACGGGCCAGTGTATGGCGCTTGTAGTGGTGATCGAACGCCATCGACGCGAAGGAATACATGAGTAGCGGTTCCTAACGCAGTTGGGACATAACTTGTAGACTGTTGTTCACGCGGCGGACTGGCCTTGAGCACTCGCATGTGCTGCGTAAGGCGCTGAGCATAGTCACCGTAGTCGAAAGTCACGGTTGATGAGGGGGCTACCAACTCCCCAGGCAGACGAAGTGTACAGCCATATACTAGTACGGCCGGTGTTGTGTGTAACTCCTCCTTAACGGTACTACGCAGGCTTAAGAGTGCTAATGGTAGTGTTTCACTCCAAAGGGGGTTACCGTTTGCTCGAAGGGCGGCTTTTAATTGCCGGTGGAAACGCTCAACCATACCATTGGCCTGAGGGTGGTAAGCTGTCGTCTTAACGTGTTGGCAACCGAGCGTGGCGAGTAGGCTGCCGAAAGCGCCGTCAAAATGTGGACCGCGATTGGTGGTCACTATTGCCGGGCAACCGAAATGACTAACCCAACCGGTCAGAAAAGCTTTCGCGACCTCTTCCGAGGTGGGACGAGGGATAGGGATGGCCTGCGGCCAGCGAGTAAAACGATCCACGCATGTGAGTATGTAAACGTACCCAAGCGAAGGTGGGAGTGGTCCTACGAGGTCGACGTGCACATGATGAAAACGTGTTTCAGGTTCTGGGAACCTCGCTAACGCCGCCTTAGTGTGCCTATGGGTCTTAACACGTTGACACTGCAGACAAGCACGAGCCCATTGACGGACATCCCGTTTGACATTGTGCCAAACAAAACGCTCAGTTATCAGTTTCACCGAGGCAGTCACACCCGGATGAGCCAGATTATGGAGTGTCAGGAACGTAGGATAACGGTGGGCAGCAGGAACTACTGGCCTGGGGCGACCTTGCGACACATCGCACACGATGGTATTCTGGGAAGCTGGGATAGGCACTGTGGTTAAACTCAAAGAACCGTTTTGTCGAAGTTGTTCGATGTCAGGGTCCATAGTTTGAGCCTGTGCCATTGCGTCCAAGTTGATGTTAGGCGTTTGTGCCAGACTTAGTTGATATACGCGCGATAAGGCGTCTGCGACGGGATTAAGTACCCCAGAGACGTGTCGTATGTCCACAGTAAACTGTGAGACAAGGTCTAAGTGGTAAATCTCGCGTGGTGAGTATCGATCCGAAGCTGACTTTAGTGCGTAAACCAAAGGCTTGTGGTCTGTAAACACCGTGAACGAACGGCCTTCGAGTGCGTGTCGAAAATGACGAATTCCCAAGTAGATGGCTAATAACTCTCTACCGAACGTGCTGTACCTAGATTCGGCAGGTTGTAGGCGCTTGGAGAAGAATGCTAAAGGTTGCCAAGAGTCATCTACGAACTGTTGCAGTACTGCTCCAACCGCTGTGTCCGATGCATCCGTCACTACCGAAATAGGAGCCAAAGGGTCGGGGTGTGTAAGGAGTGCTGTGTTGGCGACAGCATCTTTGACCAAGGCAAATGCGGCTTGTGCCGTGTCGGGAAACATGAACTTCCGTTTACCTCCGCGCAACAGGTCGGTGAGGGGTTGCATCATTTCCGCACAGTGAGGAATAAATCGGCGGTAAAAATTCACCAGACCGGCAAACTGACGCAACTGGCGAAAAGATTGGGGTTCAGGGTAGTCGCGAATAGCGGAAACTTTATCTGACAGAGGGCGGATACCCGAGGATGAATCAGCATGTCCTATGAAGGTGATATCAGCCCGGCCTAATTCGCATTTCGCGATATTGATCGTAACGCCGCGCTGGCTAAGGCGTTCGAAAAGTGCTCGTAAGTGTGTAGCGTGCTCTTGCTCTGAAGAACTCGCCACCAAAATGTCATCCAGGTATACGTGGACATTTTCCAAACCACGAGTTGCCTCGTGCATGAACCGTTGAAAGGTCTGGGCTGCATTGCTGAGTCCAAACGGCATTCTCAGAAACTCGAACAGCCCGAAAGGCGTAGTGACGGCAGTTTAAGGATATCGGCCTCTGCTACCGGGATCTGGTTGTACGCACGAACCAAATCGATACGGCTGAAGACGGAGCAACCTGATAAAGACGAAGTAAGGTCCTGTATATGGGGAATCGGGTATCGGTCAGGGACGGTGACTTTGTTAAGCGCTCTGTAATCACCACAGGGTCGCCAGTCGCCACTAGACTTAGGGACCATATGAAGAGGGGAAGCCCAAGGGCTACTAGAAGGGCGTATTATACCCAGTTTTAGCATATGTTCGAATTCAGCCTGTGCAATACGAAGCTTGTCTGGTGCTAACCGACGCGGCCTACTGAACACTGGGGGTCCCTTAGTATCGATATGGTGAGTGACACTGGTCGTCACTGCTGGGAGAGGCCCGGCCTGCCGAAACATGGCTGGGTAGGCGTCGATGAGTTTGCTATAAGGTTCGTGTGCCGGTGGTTGGACGTAAAAAGGCGTGACGTGGTTCACTCGCGAATTACAACCCGCAACAGCGAGAGTGGTCTGACGATCCACCACTCTGCGGCGCCGTGCATCAACTAGCAAGTCAAAATGCTGCAGGAAGTCAATGCCCAGAATTGGGTACGGGACATCGGCGATGATGAATACCCAACGAAAATTACGCTTCAAACCTAAGTTTAAGGTGAGCGACCGCTTGCCAAACGTTGGGATGGCCGTGCCATTGGCAGCGCGTAGTGTTTGGGCCTGCGGCGTGCTATTGTCGTCTTTCGCTCGGGGAAGGACGCTCACTTCGGCACCGGTATCTACAAGAAATAGATTATTTGAAATGATGTCTCTTACGTTCAAAAGACGACTGTTGGTCTGATACCCGGCTTCGTGGGTCACCACCACGGGCCGGGGGTTGTTTCCCTGATGAGCACCGGGAAACGTACACCCTCGTTTGCATCGTTTGGCTCCCTCACCAAAACGACTTTGGTATTTACAATACCCCTCTTTTGAAGAGCCGAAAGGTCGTCGCAATGACGGACTATGGCGCCTAGGTGAGCGTGCGCGGTGCCGCTCCTGTGACCCACTTCTAACTGCTAGGCTTTGCAGGCTCGCGTCAATTCTAGACAAAACTGACGCGAGGTCGTTAGATGTTGGCAGGGCAGGCACCGTTGTGACGGAGGACCTGGTTACTCCAGCTACAGCGGGGTTGTATCGTGACATAATGTCATCAGCTATCGCTGCAGTTTCCTCCAGTGAACACTTGCGCGTGGCACTTAGTAAAACTGGAATGTTATGCGGCAAACGCTGCAGCCAAAGTTCCCTTAAGAGCGGGTCCTCGCCTACCGTCGGTCCTCTCAAGCGCTGCATCTCACGCAGCAGTTCGGAGGGCTTCCTACTTCCAAGCTCAACGTTTTGAAGTTGTTGCATACGTTGGTCCTGTGTTGGGGTCGTGCGGGCAATGACGGCCTCCTTTAAGGCCTCATAACTTCGGGAAGAGACTATTACGTCCCTTACTTGCATTGTGACCTCCGGCGGGAGGCGGCCTGCTACCCACCTGAAACGGCTGGCGTCACTGGTTATACGGCAGTTTTCGAATTCTAACTCAACCAGCGTGAACCAGAGTTCTAGATCAGCAGGGGTGAATGCCGGTATGTGCACAGTGACCGCCCCAACTGTGGGGTCTGAGCAGGATTTCCGTTCGGCAGACATAGCGATTACTTTATGGAATACAGACGGGAAAAGAAATCAACGACCAACGGGGCACTATAGTCTTCGCGAAAAAAAAATCGCGACGAATTAGACACACAAAATATGTATGGACGAAAAAAAATTATTTGGTAAACCAACCAAAAAAATCAAGATAGGGAAACAATAAAACACACAAAAACGTACGCAGACGGGACCTTGAACGGTAGAAAACAAGGAAACTCACGTGACCTGAGGATCACGTCGGGCTCACAAATTTGTAAGGTTGGTTAGACCTTACTTTGCGGTTTCCTTAGTAAACGCGTGCTTCGGTCCTTTGTGCTGCGTGGACCACCTGCACGTTACTCTAATGCTCGGCACTGTACGAATATGTTAACCAGAACAGTATTCTCCGCGCCCCGTGAGAACGAGAAGGCGATTGGGAGAGATAGTGGTTAGAGTATATTTCAGGAGTGTGCGTGAGAGCGTGCGCAAGAGCAACGGTCAAATGGCCACCGCGCTTGGCAGTCAGCGTTCAGTTAAACAATAAACGTGGTAAAAGTATGAACAAAGATGGCAACCGCTACACAGCCATCTATGCTTATTTCAGACTTGAACTTATTTCTTGCCGCTCGGTAGTTGATCGGGTCTCCGTGAGTTTTGGTTAGATATTAGTTCAAGGGACACGTCGGCAAAGTCTATTGTACTGCATAGCCAAGTATTCTGAGCGAGAACACCACGGGACATCAAAGATTATCTGATCGAACAGATGTGGACGGATCTTGGCCACCATCGGACCTGTGAATGCGCATGCAGCCCCCATTGTTGTTGTTTTCCCCATTTATTCATACGGCTGCACTTTTGTTTATCTTCGTCCGGTTCACCCAAAAATAACCCTTACTTGCATCGAATTCGTCTTCATTCTTTACTGGATTACCACTAGCACGGCGCGAGACTCATTTAGCTAGGCACTCACTTGGTGACTTCAGTGAAATAATAACAGGATGTTGTTCATCATTATCAAAGTGCCACTGTTATTTTCACCACAGTATGCCAGTTATTATGCAGAGAGCATCTGTGGGTGAATGCCTGTGCGTAGCACCTGCGCGCACTGCAATAAAGGCGGGTCGGTGATATAATCTCCGTATCCATTGCCGGGAAGTTCAGAGGTATTCCGTGCGACAGGTGACGAATTACTGATACCGACACATTTGCATTGGGGGTGTGTGGGTGTTTGCCGGCGCTTAGGGGTTAAAGAAAGCACCTTCGAAAGTATAACCTGCAAATTCCGGTGTCTCTCACCGATTTCTTAAGCTGGCAGTGCCGAGCAGTTTTTCTCACGAGAATTAAGAAGACGTTAAAATCTACCTACCCCCACTATTTACAGTATTAGTATTAGAAATTCAAAGCTCAAGGGCTCTAACAATTCTCAAAGAACACACTGTACCTTTTTAGGCACAGTGCTCCCCATTCATATTCATCTATCCGTCTCCTTTTTCGAAGTTGTTTCTTTCTCTGTCCTAGCACTGAGCTCAACTTCTTGTTTAAGACCAACTTTATGAGCAGCATACCCGCAAACCAAAAGTGGGCACCATTATGCAGTGTTTGATATTAAAATGTCCCACTGCTACGTGTGTGATATATTCTGTATAACCTCTATATAAACTTATCGCGGTGGCTTTCAGTTAATCTCAGTTACTTCCTCGTCTGTGAGTTGGCTTTTTATATCTCCAGGTACACTCACTGCCTTACTACTCTCCAACCTGCTAAACCAGCGATCCTTGACCTAATTATTAGTGAAAACGCATTTAGTCTGCACCAGAGCTGAATCACAATATCTAGAATTAGACATGGGGCAAACCGCTAAAACTTGCTCCAATCCCTGTCGTTGATCCCTAAAGCCGTAGGGTGGTATAGATCCCGTGGCATCCTCATCAGCTCACTCTCACGGAGATCACCATCACTAATTCCTACAAGTCACAAGAATCGTAATTCGAGCAAAACAAAGCACGACCAGAAGAATTCCGAATTCAGAAAAACGTTTATTCGCAAACTCCACTGTATCAAATTGTAAGAGTAGCAAATGAGCATCATACAAAAATCTCAAGTGTGATCTCCAACCACTTACATCGAGAGCCGAAATCTAATGCGATCAGTGCAAGTAGGCTGTATCAAACTAATCGAAACCAAGTTCAAACATGTGGGGTTGGTCATGTGATCAAGCACCTGCGTATTGCAAGCTCCGCGTTCCACGGTGTGCGCGTTCTTGTTGTGTGAAGATGAAAGCACCGCGCGTAAAGAAGGATTTTGAAACCCCCTCTTACATTCTGTCTGTCATTTTGCTGTGCAAATTGAGCCCTCTTGCCTTGGAGTTCCCTTTTTCTTTTTCCTATTCTACTCACTCCCATACTCAGCTGGAACGACCTCCTGAAGCTACCTTCTCTTTCTCTCAACTCCACGGCTGCCGTGGGATGCTTATCTGGTTGGTCTCTTCCCCACACTTTAGTAGCGTTGCTTGTTGCTAGTTACCGCGAGTACGATCTGGTTATCGAGTTTCACCCACGAGCAATTCCGCTGTCGTTACACCTGTTTCACTGAGGACTGCTGAGGACTCTTTACATCAGGACGGTTCTGATGCTGAGGCCACTCTAAATGATGTCGACCACCGTAACTATTCACCCTTATTTAATTGTCTCTATCAACACAGTTCATGTTTGACTTGCTCTCATCTACCATGACCACCAGTTCTGGCTTCACTACCAGTGTAATGTCCATGTTGATCGAAAATTCCTCTTCTGCTCACATTCCTGTACTCTTTGACCGATTTTTGACCGCCTTCTCTAACCCACTTCATGCTGACACTGTTTTGTGGTCAACAATTATTCTACGCTTGGTGCACTTACTTTTTCTCTCTGTGGTTGTGCTTTCTTATTGAGATTACTTTGAGGACAGTTGGTACGGTAGTGAAAGGCACTGGTTCAACACAGTTTGTTTTATTACTCCTCGGTTTCGCTTTCTCGCTCACGTCGACTGACCGTAGACGTTCGGCTCGTTTACGTTGATTTTTGGCTGCCACGCTCAGGAAATTGTTCTTTGGGCCTGATTAAGCGTGGAGAACTTGTTCTATTTGTTTGGACTTCAGGACAGGTATTTATTATTTACTCTTTTTGGCCAACTATTCCTCTTTTTACAGAATTTGTCCTATTTTTGATTAACTTTTTGGCTGGATAGTGACTGAGGCTCACTGTCAAAGGTATGATCATGTTTTTACTTGTATTTTTACTCGCTAATAGTACCGTAGAATTTGCAGAGCAATCGTGTTCTTGATTTGGGTTCTGCATCGATTTGGGCTACGCGTTGCTTTGAGGCTCCAAGGTGCTATCCAGAACGAGTGAAGCTTATTAGTCGGTGAATCGATAACTGAATCGTTGGTCAGGCTTCACCCGGACCAGGACTTGAGCGTTTTGGTCGTTACAGTACTTTGACACTGTCTCTGGAACGATGCGAACTACAAGGAGCAATAAGGTGACCACTGGACTCAACCCATCTGACAATGGGGTCGGATCGGATCAAATCATCGCTGGAACCCGGCAAGTCCCTCCTGATAGTTTTTCTGTTCATGGCTCCAGGGTTACAGGCTCTAGTCGGCATAGTCGTTGTTCTAAGTCGAATTTGTTGCTTGTCGAACTTAGGGAACGCCACCTTAAAGAGAAACTAGCACAGGATTTGAAGGCATTTAAAGAAAGTCAGAAAAAAGAGTTTCTAAGAGTTAAGCAAGATTTGGAGATCGCCGAACTCTCAGAAAGGTTAGACAGGAATGCGTCTGTGCGATCCTCGGACTCAATCGACTGTGATAAAAGAGTGCGTGAGTACGTTCAGGTGCACACCAGGTCGATTTGTGATGAGCTCATAGAAACTGCTGTTCGGGGAAACGAAAAAGCCGGTAAGCAGGACCCTAATCATAAGTTATGGAATGCGGCTTCTCACTTTGTGGGTGGGATTGACTTACCAAAAGTAGAATTGTTTTCGTTCGATGGTCGGCCAGAAATGTACTGGAAGTTCATTCGACAGTTTAATGTGTATGTCACCTCGAAGATCACAGATGACGGCCAAAGCCTGATGTATTTGCTTCATTACTGTAAGGGTAAAGCACTGGAAGCAATCGAGGAATGTGTGATGCTTCCTCCCAGCGAAGGATTTCGTAGAGCTTGTGAGATACTGAAGGAATTATTTGGCCGCCCGCACGAGGTAATGCGATCACTCCTAGAGGGCCTAATGAAAGGACTGAACACCAGTAGCTTGGACTCAGAAGCACTATCGACGCTAGCCGTTCGAATGGAGAGCTGCATGATTGCTCTCGGGCAGATGAATTATACGTCAGATCCGAACTCGCTGGCCACCCTGGAACGTGTGGTTAGCGGTCTTCCATACTCCCTACAGAATAAATGGGCTGAGAGAGTCGATTGGTTAACGCAAAACGGTCGGGAACCAACGTTTAGTGAGCTAACGGAATTCGTGTCCACCACGGCCCGGATCGCCCGTAGTCGCTTCGGACAACTAGCAAGCCGAACTAAGACCACTGGCCGAGTGAATCAAGCCAATCGCAACCCAGGTCCACGTCAATCTGGATCTAGTTGGTCCATAAGCACAGTGCAGCAGGAAAAAGAGCGACCTCAGACCTGCCCGAAATGTGATGGGAACCACTCGATAACGCTGTGCCAAGAGGTTTTGGCGTTAGACGTACCTGCGAGATGGGCAGAAGCCCGTAAAAAAGGGTTGTGCTTCATTTGTCTGAAAAGAAGCCATAGAGCGGGTGACTGCAAGTCAAAAACCGTCTGCACTATTGAAGGCTGTGGCGGTAGGCATCATCAACTACTCCATAGGACTATACCACAGTGCCCTGTACCACCCAAGGCAGTGAGCGAAAATCACTGCGGAGTGACCAAGATGCAGCATAATGGCATACACCTTGGACTACTGCCGGTAAGAATTAAGGCCGGAGAAAAGGAGGTTGTTGGATATGCTTTCCTCGACAATGGATCCGACACTACCCTCATTCGGGCCGAGGCCATACAACGTCTGGGTTTAGGTTTTCGAAACAGCCAGTTGACAATTAAGACTCTGGGGGGATCCAAAACAGCTGATGCGGTCAGTGACGCGTTCGAATTGATCGCACTGAATGGCACCGATTCAGTCAGCATAGAGCAAGCTGTTGTTGTTGAGTCACTGCCCGTGCCCAAGCCCAGTTCCGATGATGAGTATAGGAAGTGGCCTCACTTGGAGGACCTACCTATAGAAACCGTAAATGAGGATGTACTGTTGCTTATCGGATGTGACGTACCCGAGGCTCATTGGGTTTTAGACCAGAGACTAGGCGGTCGTAAACATCCCTATGCAGTCCGCACACTGTTAGGCTGGGTGGTATTTGGTCCGACCACCTTCAAAAGGCATCAGTCCTTATCGGTGAACTGGGTGACTCAAAGCGAATCATCACCCATAGAAGAAATACAAAGGATGTATGATGCGGAGTTTGGGGACGTGCAGCTACTGGACAAGAGTGTTTCCATAGAGGACGCTCAAGTCATAAAATACGTCGAGTCCGAGACGCGGCATATACAGGGACACTTCATGGTTCCTCTGCCATGGAGGAAGGGTGTTGCGACAGGGCTCGGGAACCTGGAGTCTGCGCGAACGAGGTTGCTCAGTTTAAAACGTCGCCTGACAAACGACAAAAACCTGTGGATCAGATATACCAAAGCGATGGATCAAACCATAGCCAAGGGATACGCGATAAGGGTACCGTTGCATCAAATGAGCTGTGACTACAGACCTCGGTGGTACTTACCGCACCACGCTGTCTTAAACCCGAAAAAGCCTGAGAAGTTGCGTATTGTCTTGGATTGCGCGGCCGAACATAAGGGGCGGTCGCTAAATGACATGCTTTATCAAGGCCCCGATACTACTGCTGATCTTGTGGGCATACTTTTGCGATTCCGCAAGGAAAAGGTGGCCGTTTCAGCGGACATAGAAGAAATGTTCATGCAGGTAAAGGTGTCCGAAAGTGACAGAAGTGCCTTGCGGTTCCTATGGTGGCCACAAGGAGACCTGTCCCTGGTGCCGGAAGAATATCAGATGACGGCCCATCCCTTTGGGGCTACTTCTTCACCCTTCTGCGCCAACTTCGCGTTATGCCGAGCTGCGAGGGATTTTGGGGTAGGTTATGAACCATCGGTCTTGCAAGCCGTAGAACGCAGTTTTTATGTCGATGATTGCCTTGCATCCTTTGAAACTAGCGCTGAGGCTACTGCTTTTGCGACAGGAATAACTGCGTTATTGATGCACGCTGGTTTCAAACTGAGGAAATGGGTATCCAATTCACGGAAGTTTATGGCCTTATCTCCAGACCCTGATTTGAATGCCGGTTCCGTTCGGCTACCTCAGCAGAACGACACCGGCCAGAGAGCACTGGGTGTTCAGTGGGATACGGTCACGGACGAATTTACGTTTCAGTTCCAGTTGCTTGATAGGCCTTTGACAAGAAGAGGCATACTGTCGAACGTCAGTTCCCTGTTTGACCCACTTGGGCTAGTGGCTCCGCTATGTCTTCCGGCTAAGCAGTTGTTGCAGGGGTTATGCAGGACGAAATTAGGTTGGGATAGCCCACTCAGTCCAGCAGATACGAAGTTGTGGAATAATTGGGTATCATTCATGAACCACGTCGGTAAAATAAGAGTACCGAGGAGCATAATTAATGAGACCCAAAAAGGAATAGGATGCACTGAATTACATGTATTCTGCGATGCTTCAGAAACAGGATACGGTGCAGTGGCATACGCGAGGCGAATTCCCGCGGACGGAGCCCCATACTACGTGCTTCTATGTAGTAAATCTCGAGTAGCACCTATCAAAACCGTTACTATCCCGAGGCTTGAGTTGGCGGCAGCCGTCTTAGGTGTTCGATTGAGTGAGATGTTAAAACGAAGCTTGCCAGATTGTTTTGACCGAGCGTATTTTTGGACAGACTCGATGATCGTCAGGTACTACATAGAGAACACTGGGACGCGTTACAGTACCTTCGTCGCTAACCGATTAGCAATTATTCATCAGTATACTAACGTTTCCCAATGGCGGCACTTGCGATCGGAAGATAATATTGCTGATCTAGCCTCAAGAGGAATTTCAACCGAAGAGGAACTGAGGATATGGTTGAGAGGACCCTCGCCCTTTAACGACTATAATCCAACAGAATTGGTATTGTCTGTCCCACCGGATGGTGTGGAGACTAAGAAAGGGCAGGCTTCGGTGAATACGGCCAACCTGCACACTGACGTCACCCTCCTGTTTTCTCGATATTCTGATTGGTCCAAGCTCTTAAAGGCTGTTGCCTGGCTCATCCGATTTACTTCTTATATTCAAGTTATGTTCTCAAAGAGCAAGGATTTGCTGAACGTGGGCAGCCTGTCGGCCGAAGACATAGAGAGGGCCAGGTTCAGAGTGATAACAATAGTTCAAAGGGATTCATTTGGAGAGTTTTTACAGCGAGAACCACTTACAGATGAGCTATGCGAGGGTGCCTTGGGTTCCCTAAAAAAGCTATGCCCGATTGTATTGGGAAATCTTTTGTGTGTTGGCGGACGACTAAATTATGCTGAATATCCAAGTGCCTTTAAACACCCAGTTATTTTGCCAAACAGGCACCCGGTGACAGAACTCATTATCCGCCACCACCATAGTAGAGAAGGACATAGTGGCACCGCGCAAGTGCTCGCCGCAATCCGCGAGAGATACTGGATTATCAATGGAATCGGCGCGGTCAAACGGGTAATAGGACGATGTTTCACTTGTCGTAGGCTGGCAGCCGTCGCCGGTCAGCAGTTGATGGCTCCTCTTCCTCCCTGTCGTGTGGAAAGGGGGCGGTATTGCTTCAGTTCGGTCGGAATAGATTACTTTGGTCCAATCCTTGTTCGTAGGGGTCGAGGGTCGGAAAAAAGATACGGCTGTCTATTCTCTTGTCTACAAACTCGAGCTACGCATTTGGAAATGACAGCCAGCTTAAGCACTGACTCGTTCATTATGTCACTCGTCCGTTTTGTTGGTAGACGTGGAACACCGACAGAAATCTATAGCGACAACGGGTCGAATTTCGTGGGTGCAGTTACTGAGCTCAAAGGTCAGTTGAAGCGTTGGGATAGACGGCGCATTAACGATCACCTAGCCAGTCAGGGTATAAGTTGGCACTTCAACCCCCCAGCATCGAGCCACCGAGGGGGCGTATGGGAGAGAATGATCCGTTCGGTACGCAGGTTGCTATCAGTGCTTTCGAAGGAACAGATAATGAGTGAGGAGACGTTACATACTTGCTTTGTTGAAGTCGAGAGGATATTGAATAATCGACCGATAGTCCCACTTTTGTCCGATGACCAGAGCAGATTGGCTCTGACTCCGAGCAGTCTACTTCTGCTGAGGGGCGATTGCGGTATATTAGATAATGCTAATATGAGAGAACACTATTGTAGACGTTGGAAGCAGGTCAACCACTTTGCGAATAACTTTTGGCGCCGATGGGTGAGAGAATATGTCCCGACTCTGCAGGCCAGACAGAAATGGCTTTCAAAACATAGAAATCTTAGAAAGGGAGACATAGTGCTTGTTGCTTCAGAGACCTTTGCGAGAGACAAGTGGCCCATGGGGATAATTGAGGACGTAGAAGTTGATGCAGATGGACTCGTACGGACGGCCGTGGTCCGCACCAGCGAAGGAAAGCAACGGAGAGATGTAAGAAAAATTTGCTTGTTAGAAGGTGCCGACTAGAAGCCGGGGTCGTAGGCTAGGGGGTATGCAGGCGTACTGCTGTAAGTCCTCGTATACCCCAAGGGAAGGGAGGTAGCAGGCGTACTGCTGTAAGTCCTGTGAACTCCGGTGTCTCGGGAGCGTAAGTAGGAAGGGGGAGCCTGAACCGATTACTGTCTGAAACTGCCGTGAACGACTGGGAGGAATTTTGGCGGCCGGTGTATTGTCCATGTTGATCGAAAATTCCTCTTCTGCTCACATTCCTGTACTCTTTGACCGATTTTTGACCGCCTTCTCTAACCCACTTCATGCTGACACTGTTTTGTGGTCAACAATTATTCTACGCTTGGTGCACTTACTTTTTCTCTCTGTGGTTGTGCTTTCTTATTGAGATTACTTTGAGGACAGTTGGTACGGTAGTGAAAGGCACTGGTTCAACACAGTTTGTTTTATTACTCCTCGGTTTCGCTTTCTCGCTCACGTCGACTGACCGTAGAAGTTCGGCTCGTTTACGTTGATTTTTGGCTGCCACGCTCAGGAAATTGTTCTTTGGGCCTGATTAAGCGTGGAGAACTTGTTCTATTTGTTTGGACTTCAGGACAGGTATTTATTATTTACTCTTTTTGGCCAACTATTCCTCTTTTTACAGAATTTGTCCTATTTTTGATTAACTTTTTGGCTGGATAGTGACTGAGGCTCACTGTCAAAGGTATGATCATGTTTTTACTTGTATTTTTACTCGCTAATAGTACCGTAGAATTTGCAGAGCAATCGTGTTCTTGATTTGGGTTCTGCATCGATTTGGGCTACGCGTTGCTTTGAGGCTCCAAGGTGCTATCCAGAACGAGTGAAGCTTATTAGTCGGTGAATCGATAACTGAATCGTTGGTCAGGCTTCACCCGGACCAGGACTTGAGCGTTTTGGTCGTTACAACCAGCCATATTACTAAACTGTTTTATTTACACCTGCCTGGTTTCCGATTGCGAGCCAGACAAGACGTGGTGTAATTGAGGAGTAAAGGGTAGATGATCCGAATCCACGGTTTGTTAGTTGGCGCGATACTGTTAAGTTGCCCAGGCCTAAGCACGTGGTTTTCTTAGGGACCAACCAATTAATCATTAAGCTGTGCAAAGCCTAATCCATGGAGAAGCCGGACGAAACATAGGGTCCGTAACCCACTGGGGGCCGGCGACTGAATGCTCAGTTCATACTCCCTTTGGATGAGGCCAAACATCCTGGATGCCCAGTGCACTTCTCCGCCACGGATGTCGGTGAGCACACCATTATACGCCTCATACGCCTCCCATGGTTGGTTTGGAATCAGGGTTTAGCCATCTCCCCCAGGCTGATCAGTAGTCTGGCAACCTGGTGGAGAGCGACAGACATTCGCTTTCGTCCCTTCACATTAGCGGGAATTCACCGCTACGAGAAGGCAGTGATTAGGACTTCCTCAGCAGAGGCTACGTTAGACACTCGGTCCATTGGGGGCATTTCGAGGGATGTTCAGGACGAGTAGCCATCTCGAAGCCCGGGTCACCCACCGTTGACCATACTGGGGATTTGGAGGTATAGCTGGGCATCCAGCAGTTTATCGATGATACAGCATCCATCACACGCCAACATCTTCGTGGTCAACTGCTGACTCAACAGTCCACCTCTGACCGTGCCTTCCAATTTCAAGGGATGTTCAGGACGAGTGGCCATCTCGAAGCCCGGGTCATCCACCGTTGACCATACTGGGCATTTTTCAGCTGGGCTTCATGACGAAGTCTCAACTTGGGATATATCAAAAGCTTTCGAGCCATTTACTTATCTCTCGATAGGGGATTTGACAGTGGTCGTTTGGGCAAAGCAACTTCGTGTTGCCTATAGTAAAGTTTTGTCCTTGAATTCATTATTGAAATCATCAACTGATCTTCTTTTGAGTGATATCACTTTGCTGAGATAGACTGATGGATCCTAAATGCCCCTGGCGATCGCTGAGGCATGAAAATACCCAGCAAGTCCGCAAACGTTTCCGAATCAAAGGACATTACCCTCCCGGTGAATCAAACTCCTTTGCCCGTAGGTGTTGGCCATGTTTCTTGCCCGGGCTTCAGTATGTCAGGTTGTTCTAGGGTAAGCTCGGTTCTCCGTGGGGCTGGAGCTGATCTGTTGTCAGCTGGTCTGAAGGAGAAGCAGGTTGCAGAACAACTGGAGTTAGATGAGCAACGTAAGCTGCTCAAGGTGAGGAATGAGACGAAAAATACGAAACTGCTTTTGGCTCTCGCTGAGGAAGAAGAAACCCTAGTTACCAGAGACACAGTCAACGGTGAGGTAATGATCAATGAAAATCTGTCTCGCTACGCAGGTGATTGCCACTTACAGAACGATGACCACGAACAACAAGCCTGTTTCCAGTGGCGGGGCCTGCAAAGGATCATTGTTTGGATCTACCCTGGGTGGAACTGCAGTCATTTACGGACTGCTCATAAACGTATTGGAGATTTGTGAAACAGCTTGAATATTGTCTCGAAGGTAGAGTTCGATGCGATGGCCAATGCTCATTTTATTTGACGCAGTACTGCAAGGGACAAGCAAGGGATGCGATTGCCGAATGTGGTATTTTGCCTCCAACACTGGCACAAAATAGGGCTAGAGAAATCCTAAAGGATCTGTGTGAACAATATCGCGTAGTGGCTCGTTCACTTATTGATGGTTCACTGCGAGGTTTGAGGCCTCTGGTGGAAGATTCGGGCTCCCTGACCACGTTGTCGTTGAAAATGCTCAACTGTGAAGTTTGGCTCTTACGGAGAAGAATTGCATGTCAGACCTCAAATCACTGCGGACCATGGAACGGATTGCTCGAGCGCTACCAACGTGTCTGCAGAATTTGTGGTCTAGGACCGTTGATGATATCTTGAGGAGAGGAGATGAACCCAGGTTCCAAGATCTGCAGCACTAAGTGTCCCATGAGGCATGGATTGCTCGAAGCAGGTTTGGTAAACTGGCTGCCGATAGCAATGCTCAGGGGTATTCGAGGTCATTCAGTTGGAGGAATTATGCACAAGACTCAAATCATGAAGCAACACAGTTCACGCCAAAACCGGGTATTTCTTTGTTGGTCACAGCTAATAAATGCTCGGCAAGTAATGGAGTACATGCCCTTTATGAATGTCAACGCTTCCTGTCTCGTGATAAACCCGGTCGTCGGGCGTTCGTCAAATAAATAATGGCTTGTTTTCCGCGTCCCAAGGGTGGACATCTGTCTAGCAACTGTCCTGTTTCCAAGCCATGTTCGACTTCGCGTTGTCAGAAACGACACCACCCTTTACTGCATTCTGAACGAAAGCAGAGTACCCATCGAGTCAAGCGGGATACAACACAATGGCTGCAGCTGGATAAGCTGGGTAGCGGCGATGCAAAAAGCCTGGGCAGTGGACCAGTAACTGTTCGGCTACTCTTACACTAAAATTTCGTGTCTGTTTGGGTGTGCTACCAATCCGAGTAGACGGGCAGGGGGCTCTGTGGAGCCCTACGCACTGCTAGACAGTGGGTCCGGTTCGACTTTAATACAAAAAGACTTCATGGAGCCGGTGGGCCTGAAGGCATCCCCGACCTCACTTTCAATTTCGATCGTAAATGAGATTACCACTTGGAATTCAGGAATAACAAAGGTGGAACTGAACTCATTATTAAAGAATGATTTCGCGAATATAGAAAAAGCCTTCTGTGTTGATATGCTACCGATCCAAGCAGTCCAGAACTGCACAGGTGCGAACGTTTTATCCTGGCCTCGCCTACATTGCGTCCAAAGGTGGAATCTGAAAAATTCGAGAGTGTGAATTCTAATAGGAGCCAACGTTCCAGAACCACAATGGCAGTAGAGCAAAGATGCGGTAAAAGAAAACAACAGTGTGCAGCGCGGACGATTTTAAGATGGATTGTTCTTGGTCCAATAAGCCAGGAACCAAGCTTTGTGAGGACGGCAAACCACACTGAGATGAGAATCGGTCCCTAGGCAGAACAGATCGATGGACTATACAGCGCCGATTTCTGCGACGGGTAAGCATAGAAAAACTCTCATTAGAAGACAAACAGGCCGTTGATATGGTTTCTAGCGCCATAACCTAGTTGAACGGACACTATGAAGTTGCGCTCCCATGGAGGAATTCTGCAGTAAGAATTCCAAATAATTATATCGTGGTCAAAGGGAAATTGAAAGCCTTGAGGAAAAGGTTTGCGCATGATCTTAAACTCTTTGATAAATACTACACAATAATAGAGGGATATTTGCTCAAGGGCCGCTCCAGTTAGTGCTCGATAGACAGTTAAAAATGGATTTTGAGCCAAAGTGGTACTTGACACATCACGCAGTTTCGCCTCTAAAAGACCTAGCAAGTTGAGGGTGGTGTTTGACCGTGCTGCTGTACTCCAGGGATGCTCCCTGAATGTTTACTTGCTACAGGGACCGGACACGACACCAAGTTTAGTCGGGATGTTGCTTCGTTTTTGAAAGAAATTTGTCGCATTGGTTGCGGATATTGAAGAAATGTTTATGCAGGTTCGAGTGCCGACGAGAGACGAAGGAGCATTGGGGTTCTTTTGGTGGGAAAATGGTCGACTAGGTGGTAATCTTGTTGAATACCAAATGAATGCCCACCCGCCTGGTGCCACTTCTTCGCCATTTTGTGCGAATTTTGCTTTACTTTACACGGCAGATGACTGGGGAGGACAGTATGAGGATTACTTCTCCAGGGCCGTGTATAACAATTCCATCTAGACGACTGTCTTGTTTCTTTGCCCGTGCCGGAGAATGCAAAAGTTTCGCCATTCAGATGAGTTACCTTCACGAGGCGGATTACGGTATCATAAATGGGTGTGTAATCGTAGGGAAGTGCTGCATATTTTACCGGAATCTGAGCTAGCCCATCCCACTTTGGAAATAGATGATTGCGCGCCACTGCCGGAGAGGAAGTTGAGATTGGAATGGAAAGTAGTAGACGACAAGTTCCAGTTTCCATTCACAATACGCGAAAAACCTCAAACAAGGTGGGGCCTGTTGTCCGTAGTGTCATCAGCTTTCGACCCACTGGGGTTGGTTTCACCCTTCATCCTGCCAGCCAAGGTTTTATTGCAATCGCAGTGTCGCTTGGAGCTTGACTGGGACGACCCAGTTGGAGAAAGTTCCCTACGATCCTCGGATGGGTGGTTAAGCGGCATGAAACGACTTTGCGTATTCAAAATTCAGCGTTCTGTTATAAGAGGTGACTCACTTAAGGAATGTGCACAGCTTCATGTATTTTGTGACGCTTCCAGAGTTGGCTATGGGGTGGTGGCGCATTCCAGAATGGTTTCAAGGGACATAGCTCCATATTGTGCCCTACAGTCTTTCAAATCAACGGTAGCTCCGCTGAAGACCGTAACGATTACTCAGTTGGAGTTCACCGCAGCAAGACTGGCCGTGAGAGACTCTCGGATCCCTCAAGAAGAACTTGGAACCGAATCTGATAAGACTTAATACTAAACGGACTCTGCTATAGTTTTGCACCACATAAACAACACCAAAACGGGCTTCAGTACGTACGTTGCGAACCACTTGGCTGAAATCCATCAAAATCCTGAACCCTGGCAGGGGCTTCATTTCAGATCGGCGGGTAACCCTGCAGACTTGGCATCAAGAGGCACAACATCACCGAAAGTTATCAGCTGCTGGTTCGAAGGTACTTAATTCTTGATGAACGATGAAACTTCATGGCCGACCAGTCCTACGGTGTCTGCAGCACCATCAAACGTTGAGTTGAAGCAGCCTTCGAGTACAATTCTCACAATGTTGCAGGATGCATGGACGGACGCACTTCTGGCTAGGCACTCCAGTTGGTTTCACTTGCTGAAGTCGGTCGCGTGGTTAACCCGTTTTAAAATGTACATTGCAGTCATGAGAGGCGGCCGCACAGGTCTGGGGCAGGAAACTGATCCGTTGAAGTTGCGTGACATTGCTAAAGCGTAGAAAAGCGTTATTTTGATTGTACAAGCTAAGGTCCATGGTGAAGAGTTATGACTGTTACGAAACAGGAATAATAACCTATGCGCTAACAAATCTCCGATGAACAGGACTCTATTAAACCTAGACCCAATTTAAATGAATGGAATTATTTGTGTTGGAGGACGGATGAACTACTCCAATCAGCTTCAGGGTGTGAAACATCCAGTGATACTACCCAAGACTCATCCGATTACGAACTCGATAAACCGATGGTATCACGCAATGAAAGGACACCCAGGATCATCCGAGTTACTCACGGAACTTCGCAAAATATCTTGGATTTTACGGGGGGGGGAAGCTGCCATCAGGCGAGTACATGAAGGTTGTTGGAAATGTCGGAAGCATTCGGCAGTCATGGGCAAACAGATGGTGGCTTCTCTACCAGCCATTAGATTCCAACAGGGTTGGTTTCCGTTCATGTACGTCAAAATAGATTATCTAGCCCATTTGCAGTTAAACATAAGCACAGCATGAAGAAACGATACGGATGCATCTCCACCTGCTTCCAGATTCATGCGGTACATATTGAAGTTTCTCTGAGCAGGATTCATTCTTTGTGACGCTACTGCGTTTCATGTAGAGGAGAGGGGCACCGTCCGAGACTTTTAGCGATAATGGCACAAACTTTATTGGAGCTGAAAAGGAAATGAAGAACTTAGTGGGAAACTGGTCTAATGATGAGATTGTCGATGGATTGTCGCAACGGGGCTTGCAGTGACACTCCCGTCCCCACCCCCCAAGCTGGTAGCCGTGGTGACGTATGGGAGACCATGGTGCGCTCGGTTGGAAAAGTACTTCTTTCAGTTTGTGACGAACAGCCGATGATTGACGAATTATTGTTGACATTCCTTACGGAAAGTAAGCGGACAGCAAACAGACGAACGCTAGTACCTATAACCTCGGACTGTCGTGACCTGCCAGTACTCACGCCCAATGACCTACTTATCCTAAGGGCGAACCCACGAGATATTCCGACAAATTCGTTGCGCGATAGACTGGTTCGTCGGTGGAGGCATGCAAACTACCTAACATCTGTGCTTTGGAAGAGATGGATCAGGGAATATCTTCCACTATTACAACAGCGGCAGAAGTGGATAACTTGAGAACGCAACTTTAGATCGGGTGATGTGGTGCTACTGGTTTCGGAGGCCTTGCCACGTGGCCGATGGCCAGTCGGGGCTACCAAAAGCATCTCAGCTCCGGGCGACGGCTTGGTGCGAATGGCAACAGTTCGAAAAAATGAATGACTGGTGTTACGAACGTTTGAGCAATGCGTAGCCAAATTCGCAACGGATCCCGAAATCAAAAGACGATAATCCGTGATATTCTACGATACTAGATTATTACAATAAACAATGACATAAGCAATATACAAACCTCAATAATACGATCACAAGGACTCAACAACGAGAAACCGAATAGCAGCGTGTGAGCAGACAGCACGTGCGTCACGCAGGTCCTGAACAAGGATGTGCCAAAGTAACGCTCTGGGCGCGAACAAACAACAATTGGACCAGAAAAACAACCGGTTCGTAAAGACAAGCCAACAGTGTAGGCAAATGAGTGATGTTGGGAAAAACACTGAATCGCGAGGGAAAAAGGGGGATTTTCCACGACCGGCTGTTACACCGCCCACCAAAATCCTCCTGGATCCTTAGCAGAGTCAAAGGTTCGATATAAAGGTACTGATTCTTCCTACCTGCTTAGACCCTGCTGTCAGTGCGCGCGTCTAATGCTCGTCGTCAACGTTCTACTACTGGTCGCACCTAATCCATTGGCTACATAGACGTGAGGCTAGTCTACATCTTCCACGAGACCAAGTGACCGATGGCGGGCGTGAAGGGTCACATAAATGTTGTCCTCGTAAGGGGCCGTCCTGTCCTGGATGTACGTGCTTGAGTGTGTGTGTAAGTGCGTGTTTGTGTGTGCCGGGGTTACAAGGAAATGACAGGTATAACTACACATCAAAAGGGACTTTCTGCAACGTCAACAAAAGACCGCGTGGCAAGAAAACGAGTAAAATGTCGCATGTATGTGTGACCTGAGCTCCGCTACTTCCACATATGCAAGGGGCATTCGGTAGCGTCAACAAAAGGCAAAACAACGAACACTGTCACATGTTTGATGGGTTTACGGAATGTAGAGTGCGTCGTGCACGCGTGTATGTATCGGGATGTACAATGGAATCGCATTCATCACCACATATCGGAAAGAACCTTCTGTAATGTCAAAGAAAGACTGCGAGCACTGTAACGTGTTTGCCAGAGACCGTGTGGTATATATGGTGTTTCTTTATCCACCTCGATTACTGGTGTGAAAAACGTTTACTAGGCCTCAGGGTTATCAGCTCCTCCGTCTTCGCTCTCGAGTAGGTTAATACTGCGTATGTCACGAATGAGCACTCCATTAGCTGTCTTCACCTTCACCGTTCTTATCATTCCGTCAGTGCTTTTGATGATTTCCGTAACTACTCCCAAAGACCAAGTGCTGAAATGTGCGCATTCGTCGGCGATCATAACCACGTCCCCAACTTTGAATAGTCTTGTTTTGGCCAACCACTTCTGTCGAGTCTGCAAAGCCGGTAGTTACTCCCGCAGCCATCGCCTCCAGAAGACCTTGGCCAGATAGTTCGCTTGCTTCCACCCGTGGAGGTAGCTCCCACGAAGGTTTACCGGCCCTTGGAAACCCTCGTTCGACCTTGACGTCAATTAGTCGTTTGGGGTGAGCGCCAGGTGGGTGGGGTCGCCGTTCAATACTGGAACCAGGGGGCGGTTGTTCAGGATTCGCTCCACCTCAGTCATGACGGTGTTCAGCGTCTCGTCGTCGGGCGGCTGCTGCTCCATGATTGACAGCAATATCCGTCTGGCGGACCGGATCATGCGTTCCCATATGCCGCCTCGGTGACTGGCCTGTGGGGGGTTGAAATGCCATCGTATGCCGTAGGCCACGGTTCGATCCTGCAGTTCGTCCCTGTTTATGTTCTTGTGCCAACGCTGCAATTCACGGTGAGCGCCCACAAAGTTCGATCCATTATCTGAGTATATATCGGCCGGTACGCCTCTTCGGTTGATAAATCTTTGCAAGGCCCGTAGAAACGAATCGGTCGTCATCGAATGTACGACTTCTAGGTGTACCGCACGTGATTTCATGCACGTCATGATACATCCGTATCGCTTTTCTAATCTTTTCCCGCACTTGATCCACAAGGGCCCGAAATAATCCAACCCGGTGTCACTGAACGGCCACCAGCCCGTAGTCACCCTGCATTCTGGTAGCGGGGCCATGAGTTGTTTGCCTGCTGTGGCATTGCGTCTCCTGCATTGCACACACAGTCGGATTACGCGTTTTACAGTCTCTCGTCCTCTCAACAACCAAAGACGCTTTCGGATGACGCTCGTCACATGACATTCCCGGCATGTCCCTCCATGGCGTGGACGTGTTGAATCATTAGCTCTACTACAGGTTGTCTCGCAGGCAGCAGTATAGGATACTTTGTGTCGAAGTTCAGGTGGGCGTTGGTCAGCCTACCATTCACCCGCAGCAGTCCGTTGATGAGTTTGGGGTTTAAACGCTTCAGCTCGCCTCTTGGAGATGGCATGTCTTCATTGGTCGGCCCCACTTCTTCCGCCCTCTTGAGTTCTCGGGCGAAAGCCTCGCGTTGTATCATTCTGAAAATATCGTACTCTGCCGCTTGTAGCTCATCGGGACCTATCGGGCCGACCGGTATCCGACCTGAGGGCCGTAGCCCTTTCATGAACCTGGTTAACCAAACTAGCGAACGAAGCGTCTTCATCCAGGAAGAAAACCTGACCAGTCGCGATAGAATGGATGACGCTTCGACGACGTTGGTTGCTATCACTACGCCTTTGATCTCCAGTTCCAATTCCGTAGGGGGGTTTAATTCGAACACGGGCCAGCCCGGTTTGGGCAATTGCAGGAAGTTTGGCCCTCTCGTCCACGTGTCCAGTTGCCTGAAGTTGTTCGCACCTCGAGAGCACAGGTCGGCCGGGTTATCGCCAGACCTGACATGACTCCACTGGTGCGTGGCTGATTCATCGTGGATAATCGTGAGCCGGTTAGCAACGAAAGTACTAAACCGGCTCCGGACGTTGTTGATATAGTAAAGTACTATCGTTGAATCCGTCCAGAAGCTCACCGACCAAATGTAGAGATCGAAACATCTCTTCACAGCTTGCACCACCCTGACTGCCAACACGGCTGCGCTGAGTTCAAGGCGTGGGATTGAGACCGACTTCAGTGGAGCAACGCGGGCTTTGGCGAACAGGATCCTCGTGGTATATTGTCCATCTCCTGCGCACCATCGTCCGTACACCACAGCTCCATAACCGACTTCGGATGCATCGGAAAAGGCATGTAGTTCTCCAGTCCGTGTCGTATGCCAAGGAGTCAAACATCGTGGGATTCTTATGTCCCCTAATTTCTTCAAGGTGTTTCTGTGTACACTTCTCTGCTTCCTGCGCCTGTAGTCTAGCCGATAGTAACTGTTGTTCTAGTTCTAGTATTCTCAGCTTATATAAATCGACATCCTTACGATCAATATTGTTCTCAATAACACATGAACTAGCACTGACAGGACTAGGCGATTTAGCATGAACTAAAGAATTATATGTACCTAAAACCTCCCCAGAGACTTGCCGTATTACTTCCTGTCCGGATTCGACTGCCTTTGATCCTTTTCTTGGCTATTTGCGTGATTTTTCCTCGTTCCAAATTGATCTATTGAGTATTGTAGCGAACGTTTGAGCAATGCGTAGCCAAATTCGCAACGGATCCCGAAATCAAAAGACGATAATCCGTGATATTCTACGATACTAGGTTATTACAATAAACAATGACATAAACAATATACAAACCTCAATAATACGATCACAAGGACTCAACAACGAGAAACCGAATAGCAGCGTGTGAGCAGACAGCACGTGCGTCACGCAGGTTCTGAACAAGGATGTGCCAAATTAACGCTCTGGGAGCGAACAAACAACAATTGGGCCAGAAAAACAACCATTTCTTAAAGACAAGTCAATAGTGTATGGAAATGAGTGATGTTGGGAAAAACACTGAATCGCGAGGGAAAAAGGGGGATTTCCCACGACCGGCTGTTACAACTGGTGCTCCGTGAGATTGGAAGGACTTGTCTAATAGAAGATGAACCAGACACTAGAGGCAAAAGTTCAACATCCAACTCTCCTCAATTGCGAGGCGGGTCTTCGGATCTGCCGAACCGGGAGGGACCACTGAGAGTTGATCCGAAGGTCCAACTGAAAGCTGCTATTGACGTTGATTAGTTTTATGTATTGGGAACCGTAGGGCGAGCAGATGCATGGGGCCGAGCACACCTAACAATGCACAAGAAAAATCCGGGTCGGATTTTGGGGGCAGGTGTAAGGGAGTTCAAGAAACCGTTCCGTTCATGAGAATCCATGTTACAAACGACAGTTTTCATTTGTTTGAACTCTCTCTGCCGGACTTCCCAGTGTTTGTTTTATTGCTTTAAATCCTTTTAACTTTCTCATATTTGAAGTAGACGCCCGAGTTTCTGCTCCGGTGCAACCAGCGACGTTGGAGTGACCAGAGGGAAAATCCGAGGAAACCAGTTAGGCCGATGTGATCGCAAGACCGCTACTGGCCATCGGTATGGCGGCTCAAAAGGGGGACAAGTCCGCTGTGCATGTTGATCTCGACATGAGGTCAAAGAGTGGGAAAGAGAAAGCCGCGAAACCCAGGGCGTCACTTAATATTCAAGATGCAGCACCGCAAACATTTATAGAGGCAAAAAACGGGGCATCACTTTGGAGGTTGAGTCCTAGGGTACCCCTGCCCTCAAATTCGCAATGAAGTCAGTAGCGAGGACCAGGGAACCGTCAACGTGGAGCACAAACACCTGCAGTCTCCCGGGAAAAAGGGGACTTGACGACTAGGATGGCAGAATTTGACGTCGTTGCATCGACGGAAACTTGGATAAGGCCAGATACTGAGAACATGCCCTTTCAGGGATACGCTGCCTACAGACATGCTAGAACAGATGGAAGGCAGGGAGGCAATACTATTACGGGCGGACATAGGCCACTGGGAGGCTCCGTTCAACTTGATCTCTGGTAATGCACGGGCCAGGCCCTGCTTTATCACGATCGAGGTACGAACAGTATGCATTATCTGTGTCTACAGGGCACCGCTAGCGAAACATAGGGAAGACTCCGAGCTTTTTGAAATGCTAGGAGCAGAGCTGGCACGGACAAAAGAGCTCGTCCTATGAGGAGATCTCGACAAACCGGAAATTAACTGGGGAAGCAGGATCGCACCAATGTGATCAACGGGTGAGAAGTTTCTGCCGTGGGACCAGTTACATGCACTTACGCAGCATGTGACGCAGGCTACAAAACACAGAGTTGGACATCACCCATCTATCCTTGATTTAATCATAAAGCGGCACCATCAGGACGTTAGAGAAATTAGGTGAGAAGGGCCAACTGGCAAAAGGTATCCCGTAGTCCTAAGGGTCACAATAAGACTTAGCAAGGCGCAGAACGAAATCGTGTTGCTTCGGCACCATGGGAGAATCAACACAGGTGAACTAAAAAAAGCAGCGGAGGAGGTTCAGTGGACACCGAGCCACACAAACGCCTCCGCAGAGGAACGTTTGGAGGCCTCCAAGATGCAGCCGCCCAGACTTGTAGAGGAATTTGCAACTCTAAGGGTGGTCAGCAGAAGAAATCAACCCCCATGGTGGAACTTAAAAGTCCGCAAGTCTATAGTCATTCCTAGGTAATGATAGGTGGCATACAAGCTACACAAAACTCAGGTGGAATGGAACAGCTAAAAAGATGGTTAGAAACAGAGATCAAACGATAAAAGAGTAGAGAAATATGCCTTCGACCTTCGGTCAGCTGCTTCGGTAGGCACAAGTAAAAAGAGGTTCTACGTCTGCGTGCAATTCCACTAAAGTAGGAAAGAAAGTATAGCAAATTTGGGAGGAGCTCAGGGCCGGATGTTAGGGTTATTCCGATGATGGGTAGCGCGTAGCCAACTCAAACGAATCCAAAAACCAGAACAAGATTGATTCGTAATTTCTACAATACTCAACTGTACGGCCACAACGTCTAGCAACGAGGACCAGAGTTCAGCAAAGATCAATGTCAGGTACCACCGTCACGGCAGTCCAGGTTCGAATCAAAATGATGCCACTTCACATGATTGAAATATAAACAAATGTTGAAGTGTGGTGATTGATGCATGCTGTACCTGTTCGGAGGTCAACAAGATGAAGATCACGGTATCAACAATAAAATTATGCGGGAATGGCTGGGGAGGACTTCCACGCATATACGTTACACCGTCCACTAAATCCTCCCATGAAATGGCCAACATCCAAAGAGTAAATGGGGGTACTGATCCTCCCCAACCTACCTAGATCCTAAGGTCAGTGCACACGTAGGTCGGCATGCGCTTTATCTGTAGTTGGCCAGTCGCGGTCGCACTCGCAGGTTCTCTTGAGGTCATGCTTCATAAGTCGATGTCTTAGAGCTTCGTCTGAAGATGATAAGGCATTATTCGTATACGAAGAAAGGGCTTTGATGTGATCGCGATGCGTACAGAAATCACGGAGTCGAGAGGAAAAAGACTTCCAGAATAAGAATAAAACACGCACCGAGGTGAAGACTGAGAATTTTTGATAGAGAATCGAGATGGCTGCAAGGTACTCGAGCATCAGGGGCTCAACGTGTGGTGTTATCACATTAGAAGTACGTTTAGCTCACAACTTATACCAGCTTGAACACAGGTTGAATAATAATACAAATAGGAGGTCCCGGAAACAGAGGTGTCTCTACAAACGGTCAACAAGTGTTTCTTCAAGAGTTTCCGCCACTTCACAACACAGAGTCTCACCGCGTGAAAGACTGGGGTTTCGACAACTAACTCCATTGCAAACCGTGAACACCGCACGAAATTAGACACCAATATATTTCAAAGACAGTGTGAAGGGTTGGGAACTACAAGAGAGTGCTTGAGGGATAAATAAATAATTTCAGCTTCAGTTGGTATCAGTAGGCTTGGTTTTAGCTTGATCTGTAGCGTAGACTTCGCCTTCACCATGGTCACCTTCAAGCAGACATATCTTACGGATATCTCGTAATACGTCTCATTTGTTCTTTTTCACCACCACGGCGTGCATGAGGCCATCGATTTCTGTGCAGCACTCTTTGATCACTCCAATCGGCCCTTAGTCTTTATTTAAGTGGCTCTCCACAAGGATGACGACATCGCCACGTCTGAATGACCCCTCTTTGGATATCCTTTTTTGCCGAAGCTGCGGAGTCGGTAGGCACTCCCCCGTCCAACGTTTCCAGAAAGCCTGTGTCAGGTGGTTCACTTGTTTTCATCCTATGATATGTGTTCCATGTAAGGTTTTCGGTGTGATTGCTCCTACGTTTGACCGCAATAATAACAGGTCGTTGAGAGTGAGAGCCGGTTCGCCTTCCAGGTCTGGGGCGATCGGCACCAGGGGTCTGTTGTTCAGTGTGCGTTCTACTTCTGTTAATGAAGTAGTCAACGTCTCGTCATCGAGGTTTTGTTGTGAGGTCAGGGCCGTGATTACTTTCCTAGTCGACCGTATCAGCATTGCCCAAACGCTACCGCGATGACTGGAGTAATGTGGGTTGAAGTGCCATTCTATCCCCTCTGCTAAGGTCTTGTTTTGTATTTTGGCGTGGTCCAGGCGGTTCCGCCATTTCTCCAACTCCTTATGAGCTCCAAAGAAGTTCGAGCCATTGTCTGAGTATACTTCCTTGGGGACTCATCGCCTTGCGACGAACCTTTGAAAGGACATTAGAAATGATTCGGTGGTCATATTGTGCACTACTTCAAGATGGACTGCCCTGGTTGTAAACGTTATCAGGCAGCCATACCTCTTTTGCGTGCTCCTTTGCTGCCGTGCAAGTAACAGACCAAGGTAATCTAAGCCAATTTCCACGAAATGGCACCCTCCCGGTTTAAATCTCATGGCTGGAAGGGGAGCCATCATTTGTTGGCCTGCTACCACACTCCGGCGACGACAAGCGATGCAGTTGCCTATGACTCACTTCACCGTTGCTGGTCCCTTTGTCACCCAAAATCGTAGACGTATATCGTTCGATATGTGGTTTAAGCTTGCGTGTCCCTGTTCAGGAGGTACATGGTCTATCAAGCATCTCGTTATGTGTTGGACACCAGGAACTATTATGGGGTAATGTGTTTCGTACTCTAGGTTTGAATTTTTCGGCCGCCCTCCCACTCTCAGTAGTCCGTTGGCTGGCATAGGGTTTAGTCTTCGAATACCAATGTGCATCAGCCTGCTTCCCTTGGTGTTATCGCCTATCCTGGCTAGCTCGAGGATCTTGAACGGGAAGGCGTAGAACGTCGAGTTCGGCTTGGTTCAGCTCGCCCGGTAGTACCGTTCACACATTTACCGTGTTTTTGGTCGTGTGCCTTTCAAAGTCATTAGAATTACCTTGTATGGCATCCACCAGACCACGGCTCTTGACATTTTATCCAGTCCCACTGTCCACATCCACAGCCTTTCTAATGTTTTAGGGCCTCTTGAGCAGAAATCGGCCGGGTTACTGGTGGATTGTACATAGTCCCATTGATCGGTCTTAGTCGACTCATGAATCACAGTGAGTATCTCGGCCACGAAGGTGCAAAAGGGAGTGGTAATGTTGTTTACGTAATGTAGTACCGTGGCTGAGTTCGTTCAAAAGTTTGGACCCCAGTTTATCCGATCGAAGCATTTTCGAATCAGCGTCGCGACTTTCACGGCCAGTACTGCTGTAACGAACGTTTGAGCAATGCGTAGCCAAATTCGCAACGGATCCCGAAATCAAAAGACGATAATCCGTGATATTCTACGATACTAGATTATTACAATAAACAATGACATAAGCAATATACAAACCTCAATAATACGATCACAAGGACTCAACAACGAGAAACCGAATAGCAGCGTGTGAGCAGACAGCACGTGCGTCACGCAGGTCCTGAACAAGGATGTGCCAAAGTAACGCTCTGGGCGCGAACAAACAACAATTGGACCAGAAAAACAACCGGTTCGTAAAGACAAGCCAACAGTGTAGGCAAATGAGTGATGTTGGGAAAAACACTGAATCGCGAGGGAAAAAGGGGGATTTTCCACGACCGGCTGTTACACCGCCCACCAAAATCCTCCTGGATCCTTAGCAGAGTCAAAGGTTCGATATAAAGGTACTGATTCTTCCTACCTGCTTAGACCCTGCTGTCAGTGCGCGCGTCTAATGCTCGTCGTCAACGTTCTACTACTGGTCGCACCTAATCCATTGGCTACATAGACGTGAGGCTAGTCTACATCTTCCACGAGACCAAGTGACCGATGGCGGGCGTGAAGGGTCACATAAATGTTGTCCTCGTAAGGGGCCGTCCTGTCCTGGATGTATGTGCTTGAGTGTGCGTGTGAGTGTGTGTGTGCCGGGGTGTACAATGAAATCACAGGTATAACTACACATCAAAGGAGGACTTTCTACAATGTCAAAAAGGGACCGTGTGGCAAGAAAACGAGTAAAATGTAGCATGTGTGTATGTATCGGGATATACAAAGGGATCGCATTCATCAACACATATCTGAAAAAACCTTCTGTAATGTCAAAGAAAGACTGCGAGCACTGTAACGTGTTTGCCAGAGGCCGTGTGGTATATATGGTGTTTCTTTATCCACCTCGATTACTGGTGTGAAAAACGTTTACTAGGCCTCAGGGTTATCAGCTCCTCCGTCTTCGCTCTCGAGTAGGTTAATACTGCGTATGTCACGAATGAGCACTCCATTAGCTGTCTTCACCTTCACCGTTCTTATCATTCCGTCAGTGCTTTTGATGATTTCCGTAACTACTCCCAAAGACCAAGTGCTGAAATGTGCGCATTCGTCGGCGATCATAACCACGTCCCCAACTTTGAATAGTCTTGTTTTGGCCAACCACTTCTGTCGAGTCTGCAAAGCCGGTAGTTACTCCCGCAGCCATCGCCTCCAGAAGACCTTGGCCAGATAGTTCGCTTGCTTCCACCCGTGGAGGTAGCTCCCACGAAGGTTTACCGGCCCTTGGAAACCCTCGTTCGACCTTGACGTCAATTAGTCGTTTGGGGTGAGCGCCAGGTGGGTGGGGTCGCCGTTCAATACTGGAACCAGGGGGCGGTTGTTCAGGATTCGCTCCACCTCAGTCATGACGGTGTTCAGCGTCTCGTCGTCGGGCGGCTGCTGCTCCATGATTGACAGCAATATCCGTCTGGCGGACCGGATCATGCGTTCCCATATGCCGCCTCGGTGACTGGCCTGTGGGGGGTTGAAATGCCATCGTATGCCGTAGGCCACGGTTCGATCCTGCAGTTCGTCCCTGTTTATGTTCTTGTGCCAACGCTGCAATTCACGGTGAGCGCCCACAAAGTTCGATCCATTATCTGAGTATACATCGGCCGGTACGCCTCTTCGGTTGATAAATCTTTGCAAGGCCCGTAGAAACGAATCGGTCGCCATCGAATGTGCGACTTCTAGGTGTACCGCACGTGATTTCATGCACGTCATGATACATCCGTATCGCTTTTCTAATCTTTTCCCGCACTTGATCCACAAGGGCCCGAAATAGTCCAACCCGGTGTCACTGAACGGCCACCAGCCCGTAGTCACCCTGCATTCTGGTAGCGGGGCCATGAGTTGTTTGCCTGCTGTGGCACTGCGTCTCCTGCATTGCACACACAGTCGGATTACGCGTTTTACAGTCTCTCGTCCTCTCAACAACCAAAGACGCTTTCGGATGACGCTCGTCACATGACATTCCCGGCATGTCCCTCCATGGCGTGGACGTGTTGAATCATTAGCTCTACTACAGGTTGTCTCGCAGGCAGCAGTATAGGATACTTTGTGTCGAAGTTCAGGTGGGCGTTGGTCAGCCTACCATTCACCCGCAGCAGTCCGTTGATGAGTTTGGGGTTTAAACGCTTCAGCTCGCCTCTTGGAGATGGCATGTCTTCATTGGTCGGCCCCACTTCTTCCGCCCTCTTGAGTTCTCGGGCAAAAGCCTCGCGTTGTATCATTCTGAAAATATCGTACTCTGCCGCTTGTAGCTCATCGGGACCTATCGGGCCGACCGGTATCCGACCTGAGGGCCGTAGCCCTTTCATGAACCTGGTTAACCAAACTAGCGAACGAAGCGTCTTCATCCAGGAAGAAAACCTGACCAGTCGCGATAGAATGGATGACGCTTCGACGACGTTGGTTGCTATCACTACGCCTTTGATCTCCAGTTCCAATTCCGTAGGGGGGTTTAATTCGAACACGGGCCAGCCCGGTTTGGGCAATTGCAGGAAGTTTGGCCCTCTCGTCCACGTGTCCAGTTGCCTGAAGTTGTTCGCACCTCGAGAGCACAGGTCGGCCGGGTTATCGCCAGACCTGACATGACTCCACTGGTGCGTGGCTGATTCATCGTGGATAATCGTGAGCCGGTTAGCAACGAAAGTACTAAACCGGCTCCGGACGTTGTTGATATAGTAAAGTACTATCGTTGAATCCGTCCAGAAGCTCACCGACCAAATGTAGAGATCGAAACATCTCTTCACAGCTTGCACCACCCTGACTGCCAACACGGCTGCGCTGAGTTCAAGGCGTGGGATTGAGACCGACTTCAGTGGAGCAACGCGGGCTTTGGCGAACAGGATCCTCGTGGTATATTGTCCATCTCCTGCGCACCATCGTCCGTACACCACAGCTCCATAACCGACTTCGGATGCATCGGAAAAGGCATGTAGTTCTCCAGTCCGTGTCGTATGGCCAGGAGTCAAATATCGTGGGATTCTTATGTCCCCTAATTTCTTCAAGGTGTTCAAAAATTCTTCCCAGTCCAACCGGTCCCCTCGGTCCAGTGACTGGTCCCAATCAACTTCCTTACGGCACAGCCGCTGCAGCAAGATCTTTCCGGGTAGCAGCCATGGTGAGACGAAACCGAGCGGACGAACAAACTTGAGACGGCAGATAGTATGCCACGACGGGTTATTGGCAGCTCGGGAACGTTTAGTTCGAAAACAAAATCGTCCGTTTCCGCGTCCCATTGTATCCCTAATGTGCGCTCGATAGGAAGTGGAGAGCCGTCCAAATCTCTTACCCTTTCGGCCTTTTCGTGATACGGGATGACCTTCAGCACTTCTGAAGCGTTCGACATCCATTTAGTTAGATGGAAACCGCCCTCTTCTAGCAATCTCGTCAGACCCCTGAACTGCTCTAGAGCTGATTCCACATCATCGAATGACCCAAGGTAGTCGTCGACGTAGAAGTTCCTGCTGACGCTTTCTACCACCGTCCGATGTACTAGAACGCCATGTTTGTTCGCTGATCCTCGGAAGGCGTAGTTGGCACAAAATGGTGACGATATGGCTCCGAAGGGGTGGACGGTCATCCTATAATTCACCACTACGTTGTCCCGGTCGCTCCCTTCCCACCAAAGGAAACGCAAAGATCTCGTTCTCCTACCGGAATCTTCACCTGATGGAACATTTCCCTAATGTCAGCAGACAAAGCCACTTTACCCACTCTGAAACGGCACAAAACATCGATCAGTGGTGTGGTCCAGTCAGGCCCCTGTAGTAGGCGATCGTTTAACGACTTGCCCTGGAACTTGGCCGCACAGTCGAAAACCACCCGCAGTTTATTGGGTTTCTTGGGGTTGATAACCGGATGGTGAGGCAGATACCAGATACCCCTTTTGCTGTCGGTGTTAACAGGCACCTTTTCAACGTAACCGAGGGTCTCGTTTCGCTTCATCAAATCCGCGTATCGTTCCCACAGATTCTGGTCTCGAATGAAGCGTTCTTTTAGTCGTAGTAATCGTTGGAGAACATAATTTCTGTTGTCAGTCCACGGGTCGACCGGTGTGCGCCATGGGAGGGGAACCTCGAACTGTTTTTTGAGGCCTCTAGAGCCTTGCCGCACCGTTTGTAGAGCGAAGTGATCCTCTTGAGACAACGTCGGTCTTTCGCCTCCAATGTCATGAAACTCCTTTTCATAAAGCCGTTGCAGATGATACTCTATGCGGTCCGTTTCGGCGGATAAGTAATTCACGGAACCGCGTACCCCTACTGGACCGTATAACATCCATCCCAGAACCGTGCGTACGGCATAAGGTGCCCGGCGGTCGCCCACTCTCTGGTCAAGCACCCAATGCGCCTCTGGCACGTCGCATCCGATGAGGAGATCCACTTCATCATCTTCCCAGTCTACAACGGTTACATCCTGCAGGTGGGGCCACCGAGTCAAGATTGCGTTCACCGACCTTGGTGCTCGCATGGGGAGATCCACTAACGTGAATGCCTCCGTTGGTTCAATTTCCTCGTTAGTGTCTAGAGAGATGAGTTGCAGCCTTAATCTACCGGCAGTCATTACCTGTGTTCCGCCCACCGTGCTCACCGCTAACGACGTCGCACCTTTAGCCAGTTGGTGTTTGTCGGCAAACCGCTCTTTCACTAAAGTGGTGTCGGATCCACTATCAACGAAAGCCAACGCCTTGACTATCCCAGTCGGAGTCACTACTCCCACGGCCACTACGCCTAAACGTACCGGTTTACTGGCAGATTGTGAAGTTGAACAAATCACGCTGGGCTTGGCAATCGCCTCGGATAGGGTTATTCTCGCCTGATGCAGCAGCCGATGGTGTCTGCCCGTGCAGCCCTCGTAACCACATCGATTCCTTGTTCTACAGGCTGCTGCCCGGTGCGTGGTGTTGAGACAGATAAAACATGCTCCTGCCATCCTCGCCATTCGCCACCGTTCGTCTATTGTGGCGTTGCCGAACTTGGGGCATTCTGGTAGGCCATGGCTAGTACCACAGGATCTGCAATTTGGTTTCGCCGTAGCATCTCGTGAAATGACGTGTGCATTGGTCCAAGGTTGGTATTTTGGATGTTCACGTGCAGGGGTTTGAGCTCATCTAGTACTGGGCTTGTTTGCTCGGTTGCTGTCCCGGATGAGTCGGCCGAATCTGCTGTCAGCTATCTTCGTTTGCCTGTCTAAGTATTCAGTCAGGTCTTCGAAGTTGGCTTCTCTGTCGCTTCGGCTTATCCATTCTGCTTCTTCCGCCCACCGACCCTGTAGTTCGGGAGAGAGGTGACGGACTATGCCTTCCAAAGTGTGCATGGCGTCTAGGTCAGCCCTGTAACCTAAATGGTCGAGGGCTATTGAGCAGTTCTGCATCTTGATCACCAGGTCGGCCATGGTGTAGACGTCGCCCTTGGTTCTCTTTGCCTCTGCCATCACGCCCTCTATTAGGTTACGGGCTACTTTGAAAGGTTGGCCAAACAAGTCCCTTAGAATATTTCTTGCCCTTGTGTAGCCTTGTTCTGGGTCGAGCATGGTGCACCCGTCGATAGCTTCTCTTTCTCGGCCTCGGCAGTAGTGAGTAAGGTGGAGAAGCCTTTTCCCAGGGTCGGTTACCTTATTTTCAACGAACGTCTCGAACTGCTTGACAAACTTGCAGTATTGCTCAGCTCGCCCGTCGGCAACCGTTAGCTCCACTCTAGGCAGATCGATCGATGGTGGTTTGTAGTCGGCGACCGGCGTGGGGTTCCCTACCTTATTGCACTCTAACCTATCGGAAGTGTCGAAGTCACTGGTCTCATGCTCTCGCTGTTTCTGTGTACACTTCTCTGCTTCCTGCGCCTGTAGTCTAGCCGATAGTAACTGTTGTTCTAGTTCTAGTATTCTCAGCTTATATAAATCGACATCCTTACGATCAATATTGTTCTCAATAACACATGAACTAGCACTGACAGGACTAGGCGATTTAGCATGAACTAAAGAACTATATGTACCCAAAACCTCCCCAGAGACTTGCCGTATTACTTCCTGTCCGGACTCGACTGCCTTTGATCCTTTTCTTGGCATTTTGCGTGATTTTTCCTCGTTCCAAATTGATCTATTGAGTATTGTAACGAACGTTTGAGCAATGCGTAGCCAAATTCGCAACGGATCCCGAAATCGAAAGACGATTATCCGTGATAATTCTACGATACTAGGTTATTACAATAAACAATGACATAAACAATATACAAACCTCAATAATACGATCACAAAGACTCAACAACGAGAAACCGAATAGCAGCGTGTGAGCAGACAGCACGTGCGTCACGCAGGTTCTGAACAAGGATGTGCCAAAATAGCGCTCTGTGCGCGAACAAACAACAATTGGACCAGAAAAACAACCAGTTCGTAAAGACAAGTTGTAACAGCCGGTCGTGGAAAATCCCCCTTTTTCCCTCGCGATTCAGTGTTTTTTCCCAACATCACTCATTTCCATACACTATTGACTTGTCTTTACGAACTGGTTGTTTTTCTGGACCAATTGTTGTTTGTTCGCGCCCAGAGCGCTATTTTGGCACATCTTTGCTCAGGACCTGCGTGACGCACGTGCTGTCTGCTCACACGTTGCTATTCGGTTTCTCGTTGTTGAGTCTTTGTGATCGTATTATTGAGGTTTGTATATTGCTTATGTCATTGTTTATTGTAATAATCTAGTATCGTAGAATTATCACGGATAATCGCCTTCTGATTTCGGGATCCGTTGCGAATTTGGCTACGCATTGCTCAAACGTTCGTAACACAAGTCAACAGTGTAGGCAAATGAGTGATGTTAGGAAAAACGCTGAATCGCGAGGGAAAAAGGGGGATTTTCCACGACCGGCTGTTACAACTGCTGCAGTCGGTTCCAGCCTCGGATTGGACACCGTCTTCGGGGGCGAATACTATCTGAGTATGCCTCCCACCATTTTCGCCTACCCAGCAGCCGTAAGCCACTACCCTGTATCCCACTTCTCATGCATCTGAAAGCAAGTGGAGTTAAGCATCGCTTGTACACCTGATTCCTGTCAAGCATCTTTGTATCTTGATCTCACCAAGTTGATCTACGCTGTGCAACCAGTCGCGCCATCGCTTATCGTCGCCATCCTGGAGAGGTTCGTCCCAACCCATCCCTCTCTGGCACAGCGGTTGCAGCAAGCACTGTCTCGGTAAAAACCATGGCAAAACGAAACCTAGGGGACCATAGAGGCTTGAGACCGATGACAGAATTCCTCTCCGTGTGGCTGGTAGTTTGGGTAGGTCCAGAGTGAATATGACTTCGTCACCCCCGGGTTTCCATTGAAGACCAAGCTTGCGCTCCGTTTGTGAAGAGGATCCCAAAAACTCTTTTGCGCACTCCACCTTCCTGGACTTCGAGATAACATAGAGCACCTCCTGGCTGTTTGAAGTCCTTTTAGTGAGGTTGAACCCCCCGGCCTTAAGATTGGCAGTCAGTTCGGTCATATACTTAATAGCAGTATTTGGGTCGTCAAAGGAACACAGAAAATCGTCCACAAAGAAGTGGCACACTGTTCTTCCTAACGGATTGCTGGTGCCGCCGAAACGCTCCAGGGTTCCCCGACGGGTAGAATCATCACAAAAAGAGGATGATTACGTTCCAAGGAGATGCACGGTCAGCCTGTGCTCGTCTGGTGTGCAATTCACGTCGCTTTCAGGCCACCAGAGAAGACAAAAGGTTTCTCTATCTTCAACAGACACCTTCATTCGTAGAAACATTCCACGTATGCCCGCAGAGACGGCCACTTTTTCTAGCCGAAAATGACATAAAACCTCGACTAGTGGTGTTTTCCAGTCTGGGCTCTGTAGCATATGGTCGCTGAGTGACACCCTGACATTTCGCAACGGTCGAAGACCACCCAGGCCTTCCCCGGTATCTTTTGGTTCGCGACCGGGTGATGGGGTAGGTACAACCTCAAGTTTGCGCTCCTTCTATATAATCCAATTCTATGTTATGTTGCACGGCTCGCGAGTGTTCTATCCTTAATTGTGGTTCTCGAATAAGCCTGGTTCCTAAGAGGAGGAATCTTTTCGGGGCCATTTCTCGGCTGTTTGGCATAGGTTTCATGTTGGGTCTCCACGGGGCAGGAACCTCAAAACGGTCTATCACATACTTGGCGTTCTAGGCTGCCGTTTTCTAGGCCGACCCACCTTCTCGTGATGTGGCATCTCTGTCAATGGCCAGGCTGGAAAATTCGGTGTTATACAGTTGTTGGAGTGCTTGTTCAATGTTCATCTTTTCCACGGAAGTACAGTTGATTTGGATTTGTTTGCCGCATCTTCCATCTGTACTGCCATATAGAGTCCAGCCGAACATAGTACGTACTACATAGGGTGCTTTGCGGCATCCTATTTTTTGATCCAGGACCCAATGCGCTTCTGGTGCATCACAACCGATCAGCAGGTCAATTTCGTTATTCCGCCACTCCCCGGTCGTTACCCCGTCGAAAAGTGGCCACTGCTCAGAATCGATTGCACCGACTGAGGTGTTTTCATCGGTAAGTCTTTTATGGTGAATGCTTCTGCATTTTCTGCCACATTGTCGGTGGCCAAGGAAACGAGTTGTAGGTGCAGTTTGGTCGACTGGATGATCTGGCTGTCGCTCACTGTGCTCGCTGCTAATGAAGATTGATGCCCTCTGACCCCATATCTCTCTGCAAACTCCTTCCTCGCCAGTGTGGTATCCGAGCCACTATCCGCAAAAACCAACGCTCTCATAACCCGATTGCTATTGCTCCCAAGCGAATAGGCATGTTAGTGTAGCGTGACACTGAGCAGACCACACTTGGCTTTGGGATTTCTCCGGCATTCGATTTATTGGGTTTTGTGCAGTAGGTAACGGTGTTTCCCATGGAATCCGTCCTGACTACAACTGGGTTTCGTTCGACACATCGCTGCCTGATGTGATTCGTTGACACAGACGAAGCACACGCCCAGCCTCTTAGCCATTTCCCATCGTTCGTCGACGTCTACGTTGCGGAAGAGAGGGCATTCCACTAGGCGATGAGGCGTCTCACAAACTTTACACACCGGCAAGTTTTCACCTTCGTGGGATAGTGCTTGTGTGTTTGAACACGGCTGGCCTCTACTTGGTTCTCTGGTCCAGCTTTGCGTTGTCGCAGTCCAATCCAACTTGCTCACCCCGCGCACACGTTGATCGAAACAACTGTTTGCTATTCGGGCATGACGGTCTGTTAACTGCGTCGGGTCTTTAAACGTAGTTCCTCGCCCAAATCTACTGATCCCCTCGGCTTTCTCGACCCATTTATTCCGTAGCTCTGTGGATAAACTGCGCACTGTGGCCTCCAGTGTGTGAAGTGTTTTCAGGTCCGATCGCTAGTCCAGGCGATTCGTTGCGACGCTGCAGTTCTGCATTTTTATCGTCACACGGACTAGAGAGTTCGATTTGCCTTTGGAACATTTTACCTCTGATGGTACACCATCGATCAAATTCCGAGCGACCTTAAATGGTTTACCAGGATTTCACGTGCCTGAGTGTAATCCTCTTTGGGATCCAGCATCGAGCACCCGTCGATTTCTTCCCTGGCTCTTTCACGGCAGTAATCTGGAAAACACGGGAAACTCTGTCCTGTATCGGATACTCTCCTTTCTACAAAGTTCTCGAAGTGTTTAATGATTCTGCAGTATCATTGTGCGCTCCCGTCGAAGGGGGACAATTCCACATCTGGTAAGTTCGTAGCGTGTCAAGCTGGCACAAGTTAGCTTCAATCGTTCCACCGAATCGCTAGGCCGATTGGCCGCATACTTCGTGGTCTCCAAGATCACCTCTAGCTCCCGTCTTCGGAGTTTTTCTTTCCTGGCTGTTTCAGCTTCTTCCCCAGCCTGCCTAAGCTGGGTTTCTAATTCAACCATTCTCAATCTACATGTATCATTACCTTAAAATTCTATACCCTTGGCTGAGGTACATGAAATTGCACTGACACGACTACCAGACACAGCAGTATCTAGGGAGTCAGTATCACCCAAGAATACCCCAGAGACTTGCCGGGTTACTTCCTGTCCAGCCTCAGTTAGCCTTTGTCCTCTTCTTGGCACTTCCGAATGATTTTCTCCCGGAGATTCCAAGTTGAGTACTGTAGCGGTTATTCCGATGGTGAGTAGCGCGTAGCCAACTCAAACGAATCCAAAAACTAGAACAAGATTGATTCGTAATTTCTACAATACTCAACTGTACGGCCACAACGTCTAGCAACGAGGACCAGAGTTCAGCAAAGATCAATGTCAGGTACCACCGTCACGGCAGTCCAGGTTCGAATCAAAATGATGCCACTTCACATGATTGAAATATAAACAAATGTTGAAGTGTGGTGATTGATGCATGCTGTACCTGTTCGGAGGTCAACAAGATGAAGATCACGGTATCAACAATAAAATTATGTGGGAATGGCCCGGGGGGGATTTCAACACATGCACTTTACAACGGCTAGCTCTAACGGACGAAGATAAGGCCGACATGCTCTTGGAATTCTTCAAGAGCATACATCGACCAGAAAATAGTTTGGAGGAAAGAATGAAGGGACCACGGGAGCCTCCAACACCCGAACTTACCGTAGGAGAAGAAGAGGTGTATGCGGAGCTGGAAACCTTGAATAGAAATAAAGCCACAGAGCCAGCAATCGTCCAACCTCCGACCGAGGTCCTGATGGCTCAGGTGACGAAGCTGTATGGAACGTCACTTACAGAGGGAATTGTGCCGGTAGACTGGGAGGGGGCAACTGTGTTAGGGATTTACAGGAGCGGACCCCTGAAAAAGGCCGAAAATTACCGACCGGTTAGCTTGGCTTCAGTACTGTGTAAGTGCCTGGAGCGAATGGTTAGGAAACAGATCTATAGGCATTTGGTTCAACATAACCTCCTATCAAATGCTCCGCGTGGGATTGTGGTAGGACGATCTTGTCTGAAAATTCCCTGCTGTTCCCCAATGAGGTAACTAAGCGCCTAGACTAAGAACAGTCGATTACTGTCTGTTACTTGGACTTCGGCAAGACGTTCGACTCTGTTAACCACATTGGAAAGGCAAGACAATGGATAAATAATTTTTAGCAGGGCGAACTTTTATTGGTAATGCAGGTAGTCATGCCTGAAAGTCATGAAGTGTAACACGTGGGGTGCCACACGGCTTAAAGCTAGGCCCTCTGCTCTTCCTCATCTTCATCAACGACCTAACATGTGGGCTTACAAACCCCACCTTTGTTTGCCAATGACGTCAAGATAGCCGGAGTAGATATAGAACTTGACGTGTTAGCAGAACAAAACTGGGCACGCAAATGGGACCTTCCGCCATACCTCACCAATTGTCAATGCTTGACCACAGATACAGGGGCTGGTGAGAATGGTGTGGGTTCGTTGCAAGTGGTCTCGCAGGTCAAAGACTTGGGCGTTATAATGGACAACAGCTTTAAGCCGTCAAAGCAGTGCACCTCAGCAGCCAATACGGCCAGGAGTGAACTCTTTCGAGTTAGATCCATTATGTCGTGTAGAGATCCGGAGATTTTCGTTCCGATATATCAGGCCATAGTTAAGCCGCATACGGAGTACTGCGTGCAGGCCTGGGCACCGCACTACCAGAAAGATATCGACTGTCTGGAGAAAGTGCAAGCGCTAGCCACTAGAATGGTGGCTGGGCAAAAGGGGTTTAACTACACAGAGCGTCTCCGTGCCCAAGACCTGTTCTCGATGGAAAGACGGCGCATTCGCGGGGATTTGATAGAAACCTTCAAGGTAATGAAAGGACTGTCAGGAATAAGACGAGAAGGCTTTTTCTCTCTGATCCCCGAGAGAGGCACAATGGGGCATAGCCTTAGATTACAAAGGAAGCATTCGAGGCTCCAAATTAGGGCGAAGTACTTCTCAAGTAGAGTGGTACCCTATTGGAATAAGCTCCCGGAAGAGGTCATAAATACCACAACAGTGAAGGCCTTTGGGAAAGAAGTAGACCTATATTGGGTGGCAGTATACCCCGAGTTATGCTAAGCAGCTTTTAGGGTCAGATGCAATTTACTTATTGTTTCCACCTTAATCTGCTAGGGCTGATACTGCACAAAATTCCTGCCTTTCAGAAAAAGAAAATCACGCAGTGTTGGGAGCTACGGAAACGCGCCGACAACACAACTATCTGGACACACGACTGACTCTAGCCACACCAAGTCCTGTGCAAACTGAAGTGAACCGACATACTGCGAATCGCAGGTGTTCCGTACCCTCCTACTCTAAGAAGGGTGCACAGAGTGGGGACATGGAAGTCGCCACTAGGGAACAAAGGCGAACTTCGTGCGAGACCAATACTGGTGGAGTTCGCTGATGAGGCTACCCGGGAGAGACTACTGGCGAGGGCAGCGGTAGTGGCTCAGATTACCAAGGGCAGATACCAGATTGTGCCGGACGAGCATAGGGTAAGGCCTGGTGGTCTAGCCCCGGGAGGTAACCTTGCTCGACCAGCCAGGGCGCTGGTGAGAAACCTAAAAGTTCAGAGGAATGCCGTACTCGGCTCTCAGGCCCCGACCCCGACAATAGTAAAGGAGCCACGTGTGGGGTCGCTAATAGTTGTAATTGAAGATGCGCTGGAAGACGAGAATTGGCAGTACTGTCCGAAGATAGATGACAGCGCGACCCCTGCCAGTCTGGATGTTGTGGCCACTTCTATAGAGATGGATTGGGAGTCGTCGGAAATTCTGGACCACCAGCCGGCTTCATGCACCCCAGTGGGGACATCCGAAGCAAAAAACGGGTCATCATCTCAGGCGTTGCGCCTGAGAAACAGTCAGGAATGAATAGCAAAAGACACCTAGGCGACGGAGCAAACGCGGTGGTGTTATATACTAACGCGTGTAGTATTAGAAACAAATGGGCGGAACTTGCCAAAACCGCTGACGAACAGAAAGCATCAATAGTTGCCGTCACGGAAACGTGGCTTTCTGAAGAAGATCATTTGCCAGGCCTAATAGGTAACAGTTTTGCGGTCTACAGGCAGGTTCGGGAACAAGATCGCCTTGGTGGTGGAGTAGCCATCCTCGTTAGGTCAGGTGCAAACCACCTTGAGTCCCAGACCAAGATGTGCACTCGCAATATCCAGCTATGCGCCGTTACGATCATCCTTCCAGGCAGAAGGGTTAACTTCCTCTATGTCTACAGGGCACCAAGCACAAACCACGAAGAGGACCCTTGTTTGCTGCGGACTGTGACTGAACTAGTTAAGGACGCACAAAAGACCCTCATAGTGGGTGACTTCAATCTTCCGCACATCGACTGGGTGGCTGAGGTCTGAGTGCCGGGATCGGAGGAGCAAACCTACTTAGAATGGCTGCATGAAAATGCGTTGCATCAGCATATTAGGGAAAATACCAGATATAGGACTGGATGCTTTCCATCCTTTCTGGATCTAGCTATAACGAATTTCCCCAACGATGTGGCTGGACTGCATTATTGTGCACCGCTGGGAAAGAGTGACCACGCGTGTGTCAAAATAGTTCTATGCATGCGGCAACCGAAGGTACCCTCAAGGCTGACTAGGAATTTCGGTAGTATGGGCATAGATAGGCTTCGTAATAGGGCGATGGGTTTGACCTGGGACGCGCCAGAGGAGGCTATTGTGGAGGAGCGCTGGCAGGCCATAAAGGGATCCCTGACTGCCCTACAGGAAGAGTTCACACCCTTCAAACGAAGGAGTGGGGAGGGCAAACCCATGTGGTGGAAGGCTGCAATAGCCAAGGCCATCAGACGTAGAAACCGCTCTTGGAACCAGTACAAAGCTTCCAGCAGTCAGCTAGCCTGGAACCGCTATACGAAGCTGAGAAACGAGACTGTAAGCCTTTTGAGAACTTCTAAGCTGGAATTTGAGCTCAAATTGGCCCAGTCTGTAAGACAACAGCCGAAGAAGTTCTACACTTATGTACAATCTAAAGGCTCAACAAGAAATGCCGTGGGTCCGCTATCCACTAGAGAATATGGTATTGTCACTGACGACCAGGGCAAAGCAGACTCCCTGGGGGAATACTTTGCTAGTGTACATAGGATAGATAGTGGGGTACGAGTAGATCTGGCTCTGGTGCATCCTCCTCAGTTAAACGAGCTAGATCTCTCAGAGGAATGCGTGCGTAAGTACCTACAGGAGTTAAACAGCCACAAGTCAGCGGGCCCAGATGGCATTCATCCAGCTATCATCAAGCCGTTGGCGGATATCATGGCTCCATCGGTATGCAGACTGTACAGATCCACGTTGGACCAGGGTAAGCTGCCTCAGGACTGGAAAGTCGCGGCAGTCGTGGCAATACATAAGAGTGGGCCCAAGTCGGATGTGCAGAACTACAGGCCGGGTAGCCTAACTAGCATTCTCTGTAAAGTCCTCGAGAAGATCATCCGTGCCCATATCTGCCAGCACTTACTGCAGCACTCCATGCTAAGCCCGGCGCAGCATGGATTCCTGAAAAATAGATCTTGCCTCACCAATCTCCTGTGTTTCTTAGATGAAGTAACTCGACGACTGGACGAAGGTAAGCAATTTGAGGTATGCTACTTCGACTTTAGCAAGGCGTTCGACTCCGTTAATCATCGTCTTATGCTACGCAAGATGGAGACTTTCGGTATAGATGGGCCAGTATATAGGTGGCTGGAGGACTTCCTCTCCCACAGGACTCTTTACGTCAAAGTGGGGGACAGGTGCTCCAGTTTGGTGAACGTCACCAGTGGTGTACCTCAGGGATCCGTCCTAGGCCCGGTCCTATTCTTGTTATTTATTAATGACCTAGCATCCACTCTTCAATCGCCCAGCTTTATTTTTGCGGATGATGTGAAGATTGTTGGATCTAAGGGTAGGGTGGACTTGGGCAGGGAAATAGGTACCATCCTGAACTGGGCATACAAATGGGACTTACCTCTCAACGCTCAAAAAAGCCATTTGTTGTCAGGTGCAACAGAGAGCCTAACTGTCGCTCATGATCAAGGGCTGTTCACCGTAGAGGCAGCCAGTAGGGTTAAAGACCTGGGGGTCATCATGAACAGTGACTTCAAATGGTCGGAGCAATGCAATGCTGCTGCGCATAAGGCTCGTGGGGAGCTCTTTAGACTGCGATCAGCTTTGTCTTGCCGGAAGCCGGAGGTATTCGCATCTATTTACATGGCTATAGTACGACCTCACTTAGAAGGTAGCGTGTAGCTTGGTCACCCTTCTACAAAAAGGACGCCGCCTGCCTCGAGAAAGTCCAACGTCTCGCCACGCGGATGGTTGAAGGGCAGAGGGGTAAGACTTACGGGCAGAGACTCTGTGACCTGAATCTCTTCTCGTTGGAAAAAAGGAGACGTCGAGGGGATCTCATAGAAACGTTCAAGGTAATGAAGGGCATTTCTGGCCTTAGACCAGCTAGTCTATTCCAAGTCGCCGTAGACTCCAGAACAAGCGGACACGAAAAGAAGTCGATAAAAGCCCGATCTAGGTTGATGGCTAGATCGCAATTCTTCAGCAATAGGATTGTGAACAGTTGGAACGGTCTGCCTGGTGAAATGGTAGATCTGCAGACAGTCCAATCCTTCAAAGGTGCCCTTGATTGCAAGTGGTACGAGATCTTTCCTTGTAGTGAGCCTTGAGTATTTCAACTAGATGGATGACGGGTAGCACTGTGGTCCTTCTGGAGTATGTTTTAGCAGACTTTTTCCCTCATTGCATACTGTCTCAGTGAACGCTCACGATGCATAATGTCTCACGCAGTTGATGTGCGATGAGGTTTTCCGTTTCCCTCTCATTTTTAGCGGGGATTCGACGAAATACACTCGGCAGTGGGTATCCCGGATTGTTCCTACCCATTACGTTTTTTTCGAAATTGCGCCCCCGCCTCAGTGAAGCGCTGTTTTGAAGGAAGGATGAATTGATCTACCTATTTCAAATTGAAATTTCTTCTCAGAAACGGTGTATTGTGCATTGTGCATGTAAAACCGTCATTTAATGTGGAATATTGCATCCAAGAAGTTGATGCCTCTTTTGAGTTCCTTGTAACAACGAAGTTTACGTTGCACCTGTGGTAGGTTAAAAATGTAAGGATGAAATGCACAGTTCCTTAACAATATTGGTGGTAGATTCATGTCCGCGAAGGTGTAGGCTGGATATAGCATGATTGAGAGGTATTCCTTTAAGCTGCTTATCAATGTTATTAATAATAATTTAGTTTATCAGTAAATGCTCCTGTTGGACTTTCAACTAAAAGTCTTATCTGCTAATGGTAGTTTTTTGTAGGAAAGTGAAATTTCGTCTTTTTTAAGTGACGTAATGAGCAATCCGCAATCAAATTCTTCAAGTAAAGTGTTAACACTTTACAAGTGTTAATTAACACTTGATGGAAAACAATTGATTCTTATCCAAGAAATCGATGCTGCTGATGAGTTTCATGTTAGAAGAAAGTCTTTATTGCATCAGTAGGAGGTGAAGAATGTTGACATGTATTGTGCAGTCAAATATCAATGTTAGTTGTAGATTTATCCGCAAGTGGTTTCAGCCGCAGTATGGCATACTTGTGAGGTATTCCTTGAAACTGCATATTAATAGGCCTAGTAGTTAGTTTCCGTCAGACCTTTTATAAAAGATAGATATATCTACCAATGGTAGTTTTTCTCACACAAATTTGTAGACACTGCATGGTGGTGTAATGTGTACAATGACTGTAGTTATTATTACGTCTTTCCGAACGGACTTAGAGTAGCCTGTTGGTGGAATCGAAAGCTGTTTCCTTTCCACTGTGGGCGCAATCGAAGTCTGTTGAACGTCCATCAATTTTCATTGTAGCACGTTAATCCGCGACGAAGTTGGTATGCATCCTTTATGGTCACTAACGATGTCATTGAAACGCGTAATGAAAATGATGCATATGACGCACGAATAACTACTCATATGACAGTATTGTGGCCAAGGTTTAGGTGAACCGTGATACGTGCGTATCACGATGGTGGTGAATGTGACGTAAGTGCAACACAGAACGTATACTGAGTAACGTGAAAATAATAATGGATTACACCGCCTAACCGACCGCAGAATGAATGGAACATGTGTATGTGGAGGTGCACATACATCTATACAAGTGTACAACCATTGGAGAATGTATGTGTATATAATAGTCTGTAACATATGTCAGCATTGATGACGCCAATATAATCTTTTCTCAATAGGAAGTTCACTCTCAATACCGTCCCAGTTCTGTTTGTTGAGGCTTAGCTGCCAAACTTACGTGGGATGCTATTTCAAGCGGAGGGTTTATTGTGCCCTATCTGCAAATGGGCGTTTGTAGTTAAATGTGCAACCGGACTGATATGCGCAACTGACGGACTAATGCAGTTCAGGTATATATATATATATATATATATATATATATATATATATATATATATATATATATATTCGTGTACTTGTTCTATGCAAATGCCGCCAATCTTCCTCATGCACATGTGGCCAACCTCTTGTGTCAGTGTGCGAGGTCATGTTCATCGTTAGCATCAATCAGTATCCCAAATAGAAAATGTTTCCCCGCACTGTGGTTTCGCCCTTACGTAGCGGTGTAGTAGCCAGCGACATTTGCAAATAAAGTGAAGTGAGGTTTAACGACACATTTATACGTGCCTTGTTTATACTTAGACATCTGCAGTTAGGTGTGATGCGTGAGTGAAATGTACAACTCACGCGTGGGTCCGCGGCACATCTCCGTCATGATCTCATACTACTGGTGTTCATTGCCGCTCAAAGGTACCCACGGGTGGGTTGCCCAAACGTAATATATACATATATACATATGTATATATATATATACCTATGTACACGTTTACATACTTATTATTATCAATATATATATATATATATATATATATATATATATATATATATATATATATTCATATGGACTTGCATTGCGCGCATAAAAGCCACGGATTCCGAAATGATAACAAGGCTGCACAACTACAGTCACATTTATATGTGCACACGTACCGGTCCCATGTATATTGCGTTGTTCCGTTTCTATGGTCTTGCGTTCACATCAGTCCTCAGCAAACTTGCCGGTATTGTAAACCTAAACTTGACTGCTGTATCGGATGCTGCGCCTTTCCCATCCCCACTTATTACGCGTGTGATTTAACTAATATAACATAGCATGCCGTGGGGTACGAAGACTACTAACCCGACTCGCATTTAGGCAACTCTAATACCCGTTATATATTGTTAACAGCGCCTGTATAGCATTGATGTCTACACACTTAGTCCCCGTATTCTAGCTGATAGAACACCCTACAGCCAATTCCACCGGATAGGTTGTACAACCACTGAGGTTACATGGCAGTCGTTGATACGATGTACCCAATGACCCTAATTCGCCAATTGTGTACTTCACTACCCGTTATGAAAGGAAAACGTCATTCCGACTACGTCCATCAACCGTCAAACTACAACGCCCCGTTGCTGCGCACGTGAAAGAATACTCACGTAACAACGTTCCTAGTGAAGGATAGCGGAAGCGCCTGGAGGAAAACAACACGCTATCGAGAAAATGTTTCCCCGCAATACGGTCGTACGCACGAAGTAACCGGCTGTTCCCGTCCCACTAATGAACAAGAAGAAAAACATTTGAGATATCGAGATATATTTAAACGACCCCGTACGGCTGACAGGATGTGGGAGACTGAGCTAGCTATTTCCAGGAGCCCTAGAGACGAGATTCAGTGAACCTCTGGGCTCGCAAAATGTTTAATTATTTTGGTGTCACCGAAGATCCGTCACGGAGTAGACGGACATCGACCTAAGAGAGCATCGTGAGTTGAGCCAAAAACCAGCCAGATAGCTCCAGCTGGAAAAGGTTTCTGCTCATCACCTCTAAGGTGATTTAAGGAGCATTGGGTCGCAAATGACCTCAATGGGATTACTCACGAGTAAAGATGTGGGGTGTCCTCTCCCCGCGCTCTCTATCTAAATGCCTAACAGAGGGACAGGGACGTGCCAAAACTGAGCACAAGGCACGTAAAAAGTTGGAAAAATGTCCACGGACGCCCAATGACATCCATTAAATGCAACGACACGATCCAGAAACACCAATCGATAGAGCCTGTAAGAAATGGGAAACAGGGCACTCATCAATCACGGGGAGAATACAAAAAAAATAGGCAACAGAAAAAAGTTGGCGAAAACCTGCGGAAACGTACCGATCATCGGGCCAGGCAATGCACGCATACATAGTTCGCCTCATTGTGGTATCCTGCACATTGGACGTGAGCCCACCGCGGACAGTAAGCACATTGTACCCAAAGAACATCTTTGTCGGGGTCAACGGTGGGTTCCTGCAGCTTGCAAAGACTACAGACATCCTCGGCGACCGGCGAAGCCGTTACATCTATACGTCGTCGTTTCGCGTCTGTCCTAAAAAGCGTCGATGTTGCAGTACGCAGCCGACGGAACTTCAGATTACGCAGCGGATTACCTACGACTACCAGGTCATCATCAGCTGTATTCCTTACACCTAATGCACATTTCCTCCTTGACTGGGGGGCACTACCACTGGTTGACGGAGTATGCGAAAGAAAAGCTTTGCTGGATTTAGGTACTCGTGTGCCAGCGTCACCCGTTTCCCATGGGGCGACCTTTTCCTTATAACCGTGATCTATCATCATGCTAACCCTGGCTGTCGGGTGCAGACCAACAATGCGAGTATACCGCATAATCTGGTTTAGAGCGTACTTAAAATTATCCTCCCCCAAGTTGCTAACCGTTACAACGAATTCCTTCGCTGCATCCTCACATAGAGCTATCTTAGCACTTTTATCAATCCTTCTCCCTGACTGACGTTTGCACTGCATTCCTGTTTCCGGAACTGGAACCGGTCGAACGGAGGAGTACAGGCTCCATCTTCCTAGAACAACATTTTCCAATGAAAATGACATAACCCTAGCTACCGCTAGAAAATGGATGCAAGGAAGGCCCCACTGGTGACTGAATGAACAGTCGCATTGTGGATTTCCCAACCCAAAGGACACCCGGTGCTTTAGTCCCCTAGAGTTGCCAACCACGTATGCACCCCTCCTCAGGGTGATAGTTGTCGTCTTATTACGACGCACGTGCTCCAGAAAAGATTGACGAGCGTAAGCAGTCATTCGACACAACAGCGGTTGCATCCAATGATTACTTCTTGAAGCCGTGTAGGGTACCATCTGTTCACCAGCTAATCGCTCCCGCCGACTAATTAGTAGACTATCAAATCGTCGGACGATTTTCCTGAAAACGTCGTACAAGCATGAACGACGGGACAAGCCATCCTTTAGGTGCCTGTTCTCTATTTCTACTCTGTTGGTAGTGTAATTGCCATAAAGCAGGTAGTACCGCATGTAACACGCGGCCCAGTTGCTGCTGTATGGCATCCAAGTAAGTCGAAGGTATCGCGCGGCTTCCGCTGACCTCGCCTCGATGGCACATTTAAACCTATTGAAATTCTTTACACTAGCCGTGAAAACCATATTACGCATCCACTGGAAAATCCTGCGTTTATCGGCAGTGGACATCCCCGACAATTGCCAACAACGTTGCCGCATATCTTTTAATACATGAAACCGACAGAACACTATCTGTGATTCCGGGTACACACCCTTGAAGGCATTATACTGGGGAACACTGCGATCTACAACCACCGTTTTACACCCCCTCGACTGCGGTATTGCCTCAGCCAAATATTCTACAGCCGTGCGATAGCTAACACTGCTCTCATTAGGAAGCAGCGCGTACAATATACTATGTCCAAGCCCGGTCTCGTCGACCACCATCACGTGCCACAAAACGTATCCACCGTAGTTCAGTTGGTGGGTCGCATCCGCAAGCATCAAGTCACAAAACCGATCTGTCAGCACTGTTACGGCTTTCGGAACAAATAGAACGAATCTTATTTCATTGTCTTCATACAACACCTGTGACCGTCCAAGCTTTTCCAATAAAATACCTAAACGTCCAGTATCCTCCTCCGATGGCTTCCCGCGCAACCTATTACGAATGGACCTGAAGTCATCATAGCGCAATGACCGACCAAAATGACGCCTCGTATAATCCCGCAGTTCACCAATGTGTTGGAAACTTTCCATCAAATTGCACACATGGCGTTCTTCCGCTTCCGTCAGACGACGATTACGAGCATAAAAACCCTCTGCACCAAGGTGAAAGCTGTGGTTGTGCTTAAGACACCATTGCGTAACCACGTAAGAAGAACCGACGGCACGAACTGTGACAAAAGCCTCGCATCGCAGATCAGGGTATCTGAAATTGAGCACAATTTAACAAAAAATGAAACAAATTACCTCCGCCCATTACAACCAGCTCTTCTTCGGTGGACGCACCGATATTTGACAAAATAATATTTCATGCCCGGGGGAAGCACGACACCTCTCTTACCCGCTACTTCACTGGTCCGTGAATTGTACACGTAAAAACTGGAATTCGTTGCGTATTGAAACTCACGGAAGTCCGACCTGAATGCTTCCAAACTTGGATAGACCTTCCGACAAATGCGCCGAAACTCAGCAGAATTATCAACGCAAGCCAGCATCGCACCACCGCAGCCCAACGGCCGTTCCGGAAAAATCCGCCGCAACGAGTAAGCACAGCAATTTATAGCACCAATAAACCAATCACATGTGAGCAGCACGTTGACCAATGACCACAATCTCCCCATACAACATTTAATAAACACAAACAAATTTAGGGAGAATTCACAAACATAACAGTCTTCTTCGTAGAAGAAAATCACATAATTCTAGAGAACTCGGAAAACTGAATGCCTTTGCGTAAAATTCCATCACCACGTACAGACTACTTCACCCAAATCAAGGTAGGAACAATCCGTACTTCGCTCGGCAGTGGTGGGTGCATAACTGGTGTGCATACCATCGAAGGAATTCTGGACGCTCGATTGGCCGTGGCCATTACCTGTCCTGTGCAGACTGAACTGAACTGAACTGAACTTGCAGACTAGTTCATGATCACCTACTGATTCCCCCCGCAGACCGATTCGCTACTTCCGTTGAAAGGTCGGTGGTGTTGTGTGGCGGTGTCTGTGCAACCCACACTTTTTCATGTTTATTGTGTTCTTTTGGTACAGCACCCCTCTGCTGTATTGACGTTTGGACGTAATTAATCAGTACACACACACGGTCACAAGATACAACATAACGAAAAGCCTGGAAGTGAAAATACGCTCCCCGACGCAACTTCGCTTCCTGATTTGGAGCCGTTCTGGAACTTAGTAAACCGGAAATCTGAATTTGATCGGTGGACCGTTTTGAGTTCGTTCCATGCGGTCGGGCTCTTTTCTATTTCGATTAAGACTACTTCTGTTTAATTATCTATCCACATTCCTCCGCGAATCCTAGTTAGTTAATGTCATCTTAGATGGCTTCTACATTGACTAAGTGTATAAAATAAACTGGCTAGTACACTACAAGTGAGCAGGCTGTCAGCAGCCATACTGGTGTTCGATTAATGTAAGTGTAGGATCTTGTTGTTCCACCTACTGAACCTTTGTGTACATAGAGTTTCTTACGTTTTGGTATTTTGAAGGTCGAACACAAGCAACCCCCTCAGAAGGCACTGATCCTTGCATACTAAAGTGAATCAACTGTTGGCGCGTAAATGTGATGATAGTCGTTTGCGTGTTCACTTTCGATAATTCTTGAACAAAACTGAAAGAACATAAGTATGCTCATCTAAACTTCGCATCATAATCCACCGTCTCCCTTTTTTCGCACTCCACCAGATTAGGTCCTTTCTTGACAACTCTGATGGGGTTATAGAAGACGTTCGAGAGCGGCTGGCGAACGTGTCTCTTATCGGGTCTAGCAGCGAATACCAACGATATCCCCTCTATCGGACGAATAGAGAAGACGTAAGTCGGTTTACAGATGCGAGTTGTATTCTATATATCGTGGCACCGAAACAGTACCGATACGAGGGATACACCGAACTGAAAAACGGAACGAAACGCGACGGATGTGCAGAGAGCGAACCGCGAGCGAACGACCGAAAGTGAAAGTGATTTGAAACGAGGTCGACGGAAACCTCGGAAAAGTCAGTCCAGTAAAACGTAGGCAACGGGAGAACACTGAGGTCAATGTCAAACGTCAGAAAAGATCGTGGAGAAAATAGATCCAAAATGGTGTCCAGAAAATAGTCATTTTCTCAAAACGATCGAGGTCACTACAGCAGCCCCCCGCTAGAAAGCACGGAAAGCTTTCGAAAAAATGTTAAGGAGGAGATGGCATACAAACGGTACTCGTGTGCGCGAATGCGTGCAAAATACGTGAATGTAGCTGTGCTGTAGGATGCTGACAGGCAGAATCCGTGGTATGCAGGAACCCTAGGATGATAGTCGAGCGTAAACCAGATTCGTTGCCAATGACGTCGGTTGCGTGAATCGTCATCAAGGTGTGCCACACCAATAACGTCCAGCGTCGGGTAACAGTTAAACAATATGATATCCGGAAGCCAAATCGATAGGTTCGTAAATGGCCAGGAACGAGAACGACAAGGCCGATCCAGAATGCAAACGTTAGTGCCAAAATTCTCCAGATTTCGTGGGACCAGCGAAGCGTACCATATGGCGAGGTTCCATGAAACGAAAAGAAACGGAAAACTGGTGTAGCAATTGCAATGGACTTGACTAGAATTCAGTAATAACTAATGAGATATGTTAAATCGTGTCGAAACGATAAACACGAAAGTTATTACTGCGAAGTGCAATGGTTAAGATCGTGTTTGACCTAGTCGCGAAAACGTGTTGGGCAAACGACCTTCCGACCGGAACGTGAGACGGGAGCCTCATTCACGGACGGGTGCGTAGGCGTGCTCTGCTGATTTGAACGTGAGACAGTATTCTCATTCGAGGACGTAGCAGAGCCAACTGGCTGCTGACTTGAACGTGAGACGATAGCCTCATTCGAAGTCGTAGCAGGCAACGCTAACTGCAGACCTTGACGTGACACGGAAGTGTCGTCAACAGGCAGTGCAGGGTTAACATCGAATCTCATGTCAGCGGGCGACACGCTATCATCAACGTACGCGGCTTTGAGACGATCGATGCTAACGGTATCGACGCGACCGTGTCGATCAACCTTAAAGGTCTTATCGTGACGAGAAATCACGCGAAATGGACCTTCGTAAGGCTGTTGTAATGGTTTCCGTACCGAATCAACACGAATGAATACATGCGAACAAGTTTCGAGTTCGGTCGGAACAAAAACCTGTCGTCGCTGCATTAGAGTCTGCGCCGGAGCGAGATTTTTCATGTACGTAGACAAACGGTGAACGTAAGTCTGTACGGCAAGTGAATCTGTACTCCGTGGCGTAAAGAATTCCCCAGGCAGTCGTAATGTCGTGCCGTAGACAAGTTCTGCGGCGGAACATTGGATATCTGCTTTTATGCAAGTCCTAATACCAAGCAGAACTAGCGGTAACGTTTCGCACCAGTCGGGGCTCTCGTGTGCTCTAAGAGCCGCTTTGAGTTGGCGATGAAAACGCTCGACTAAACCATTCGATGCCGGATGGTACGCGGTCGTGCGAATGCGTTCCGTACCCAGCATGTGAGTTAATGAAGAGGAAAGATCGGACTCAAATTGGTGCCCTCGATCGGTAGTGATTGTGGAAGGACAACCATATGAAGCTATCCATCGTTCTATCAGATGTCGAGCCACTGATTCGGCCGTGACGACAGAGATGGGAATAGCCTCGGGCCACCTCGTAAATCTATCGATGCACGTTAGTAAATAAGTATACCCGTGTGATGGGGTCAATGGACCCACAATGTCTACGTGGATATGATCGAAGCAAGCATCAGGCGTAGCAAAAGTACCGTGCCTATGCACTTTAGATCGTTGACATTGTAGACACTGTTTTGCCCACATACGAACATCTTTATTCATGGATGGCCAGACGTATCGTGCAGCTACTAATCGGAGACTGGCTGCGATGCCTGGATGTGATAGTCCATGTAGGGTATCGAACACGAGACGTCGATATGCAGAGGGTACGACTGGTCGAGGTATACCGGTAGACATGTCGCAGAGTATAGTCCCAGCACTAGTGGCCAGAGGGATGGACTGACACTGTAGCGACGATGACTGAGCTGCTTCCATACATGAAGAATCCTGTGCCTGTGCTGCAGCCATGGCAGGGATGTCTAAAACCGGAGATTTAATGGCATTAAGCGGAATACGCGACAAAGCATCTGCAACGCAGTTCGACTCACCTTTAACGTGTCGAAGGTCAGTCGTGAACTGAGAAATATAGTCTAAATGTCTGACTTCTCGTGGAGAGTAACGATCAGACTTAGTATGCAATGCATACGTCAGAGGCTTGTGGTCTGTAAAGAGGATGAAATATCGACCCTCGACTGCATGGCGGAAGTGCTTAACGGCATTATATGCAGCCAGCAGTTCGCGACCAAAAGCACTATATTTGGTTTCCGTGGGATTGAGGCGTCGAGAGAAGAACTCTAATGGCTGCCATATCCCAGGAACAGACTGTTGCAGGACCGCTCCGATGGCAAAGTCGGATGCATCCACCGCTATGCTTAGCGTGGCGGACGGAACTGGGTGCATGGGGAGCGTGGTCTGGGCTAATGTCGCTTTAATCTCCGAAAACGCTACTCGTGCGGCATCCGTAAGCGACAACTTACGTGGATTGCCACGAAGTAGGTCAGTTAATGGAAGCAAACGTTCAGCGGCATGAGGTACGAAACGACGATAAAAGTTAACTAACCCCCAAAATGCCTTAAGCTCCTTGATTGAGGACGGTACGGCGTAATCTAGAATAGCGCGCACTTTATCCTCGCAAGGCCTAATACCCTCTCGAGTGATCTTGTGGCCGAGGAACACGAGTTCCGGTTTGCCAAGTTCACATTTATCAGGATTGACTACAATTCGATGTTCGGACAAACGTTGAAATAGTAGCGTCAAATGTTGGAAACGTTCATCTACGCTCGACGATGCGATTAGCAAGTCATCGATATAGACGTGAACAAATTCCAAGTCTCGTGTAATGCTATCGACAAACCTCTGGAATGTCTGAGCAGCATTTCGCAAACCAAAAGGCATACGTAGGAACTCAAACAAACCAAAAGGAGTCGTGACAGCGGTTTTCTCGACATCTTCAGCGGCGACTGGGATCTGGTGATAGGCTCGCACCAAATCGATCTTAGAAAATACAGTCGTGCCGTGAAGTGATGCCGTGATGTCGTGTATGTGGGGTATCGGATAACTATCGTAACGGGTAACCGAATTTAGTGAGCGATAGTCGCCACATGGTCGCCAGCTCACGCCATCTTTCTTAAGACCCATGTGCAGAGGTGAGGCCCATGGACTGTGAGAAGGACGAACAATACCTTTAGAAAGTAAAGTGTCAAACTCACGTTTGGCGAAAACCAATTTGTCCGGTGCCAGTCGGCGAGGTCGTGCCGTGACTGGTGGTCCGTTAGTGACAATGTGGTGTGCCACACGATCGGTCACTGCGTCTATCTCTTCAAATGGTTTAGTCAATATGGGGAATTTAATAAACAAAGACTGAAAATCGTGCGGAATGTTAGAAAACAATCCTGTGATTCGGTGTGCATCTGTTCGAGCTGCAATACCCGTAAATTTAATGTCCGACGAAGGATCGATAAGCTGCAGCCTACGTGAATCAACAAGTAATTCATAGTACTGCAGAAAATCGATTCCCAGTATGCCTGTGGGAACGTCCGCAAGAATGAACGTCCACAGATACCGTCGTCGTGGTCCCAGGTTGACCGCAAGCTGTCTCGTGCCGTAGGTAGGAATGGAGGAACCATTCGCCGCTGACAGCCGAAGCAAAGAAGCTCGTGGCTTGTCTTTACCAACCGGCAAGACAGAAACTTGGGCCCCAGTATCCACTAGGAACCTAGCGTTAGTGCACGAATCATGCACGTAAAATAAACGGCCAACCTGAGACTGATTGCCGGCGAGTACGGCCGCTTCTACTCGCCGGCCGTGGCGTTTCCCGCCGCGTATGAACACGGCTGTTTGCACCTACGGGCGGCTGGTCCGAAAACGTGGTGGAACCAACAAAAGCCGCTGGTAGGATGATCAGGTTTGGATGAGGCAGGTGAGGCGGATTCACGGCGGACGTGGGCAGTGGAGGGCGCCCGTCCGTGCCGTTGTTTACGTGGGCTACTGCGAGGAGTACGTATTTTAACTCTGTCCTTAAAGGACAGGCGGCGCTGGATGGATCGAGATTGCCGAGGCCTCTCCGGCGATTCATCCAGATCAACACTCCGAGGATTGCGCGATGTCGTTGCAATGAGGGGATTAGCCCCACTGCCGACACGTGCGACAATTTTGTCAGCCACGGCGGCTGCTCGTTCCAAGGACGAGTCCTCGAGGAGAGCAGTAACGGTGGTCTGAACATGGACGGGTAGAGAGTCCAACCACAGTTCCTTAACTATCTCCGAATCCTTATCGGCGGGCCCTGCCAAAGACCGGAGATGAGCTAAGTGGCGGCTGGGTTTAGTGTCCCCTATGGGTTGCCGTGCTAGTAGCTGACGTAACCGTTCCTCCCGAGAAGGAAGAAAATGTTGCAGTACAGCCTCCTTAAGCCGATCGTACGGCTGCACTTGAGGAGGATTTATTACTAAATCCCTCACCGAGGCGATAACATCACCTGGAATTGCCTCTAAGGCATAGGAAAATCATTGGCGTTGGCCAACAATCCTACGTGCCTTAAATTGCAGTTCTAAGGCTGCAAACCAAACCTCTGGATCATGAGGGATAAACGCCACTGGTTTGAAGGCAACCGCAGACAGAGTGAGATCTGTGTCGAGCTGCGCCTTATCCTCTGCGATATATCACAGACTCACCGGGCGGGCGAATAATCCAGGAGGTTCTGGAAGTTCTTGGGCTCACCAATGTAGAAGACGTTCGAGAGCGGCTGGCGAACGTGTCTCCTATCGGGTCTAGCAGCGAATACCAACGATATCCCCTCTATCGGACGAATAGAGAAGACGTAAGTCGGTTTACAGATGCGAGTTGTATTCTATATATCGTGGCACCGAAACAGTACCGATACGAGAGATACACCGAACGGAAAAACGGAACGAAACGCGACGGATGTGCAGAGAGCGAACCGCGAGCGAACGACCGAAAGTGAAAGTGATTTGAAACGAGGTCGACGGAAACCTCGGAAAAGTCAGTCCAGTAAAACGTAGGCAACCGGAGAACACTGAGGTCAATGTCAAACGTCAGAAAAGATCATGGAGAAAATAGATCCAAAATGGTGTCCAGAAAATAGTCATTTTCTCAAAACGATCGCGGTTACTACAGGGGGAATTTGTTTATGGGCGTTTTCGTTCCTGGTTGTCCCCTACTATAGATTTCCTTACACCATGTCTAGGTATTCCAAGTCCCTGCAAGGCCAAAATGCGAAAGACAGAATAGGGTCACGCCCCTGTTAGCAAAACCTTTATGGATTGCCCACACTTCACATTCGTTGACGACGTCAAGATAGTAGGAAATCCTAGGGAAAGTGCCCTGTAGGGCAGGTGTGTCTGTGATGCACAGAGTGGGATCTTCCGCTGAACAGAAAATACGACCAGCTCACCGAGGAAGTGATAATAGCCCTCGTTGAAATAAAAATTGTAAGAAAGCCGTGGATGATGAGGGTGTCCAGTGCAATGCTTACCAGAATTGATGCCAAAGGACTTGCAGTAAGACTGCAAAAGAAGTATACGTTTTATACGCTAAGTTTAATTGCATCCAGTGGTTCTGTACAGAGTGTCAGACCACAATGAGAAGTATAAGGTCTGGACTAGCAACCCTAGTGGACAGTGCTCGGACAGCCGAAAAAGCTTCGCAGACTGTTGGGGCCCTAGCCAAGGCAGACAGGGCGCAAACAGCTGAGAGAATCGCAGACCACTTTGATTCAGAGAACAGTGGAGGGGGGAGTATCATTAGATAACGTAGGACAGGCTTCTGCGAAGAATTTGATGGTTCTCGAATTGCAAGTACCAAGTACGCAGGCTGTCAAGGCTGTTAGAGATCCAGCGCCCACAATTAATAGGATGAATGCCATAAAAAAGCCACTGCCATTCCGAGGGGATTTTATGGCGCCAACTGCAGCACCAAGCCAGTGGTCGTGTTTAACCATCCCGAATCTGATGCGACGTCATTTGCCAAGCGTAAAACTCACGACTGTAGGACATTGCAGAGGTCATGCACACATGTTGCCTGGATTGCGCCCTATAGGCCTCAGACGCTGGGCGAAGAGTAAGCCATCCGATTTTTCGCTACACCACAGGTTGCTGAAGGTGTCGTTAGGGTCGGATGACGATACGGGAAATTTGCTGGCATCAGAAAAAAACTCAGCGGCGGTTCTGAGGTCCGCATAAAACCGGATCTACCCAAATCCATTAGAAAAAATGCCGCACGCGTAACATCCAGGCAAAACCCTGTTGTGAGCATGTAGTGTAATCCTTCATGGGGTCCCTAAGTCACTCAGTGATAACCCTAGGGACAGAAAAAGCTACGACCACCAGTTGAAATTTATAGCGTCGAAGTTGGCGATCACCAGGTTGGTGGCGTGCGGTATCAGCAGGTTGCCGCGGCTCTCACACTTACAGAATATCCACTAGCCTAGGACCCTCCGAGTCACCCTTCTCGCGGAAATCATGGCACCGGCGACAAGTGAGGAATTGTGTCACCAGAGGTAGCTTCTCTTCGGACCTGCATCTACACCCACTCAAGCCGAGAAGCGAACGCCAACTACAAAGGTCAGCTGAACCCTCGACGGCAAACGAGCCAACGTTGTCTTTACTAAACGCTTCAGAAAACACATTAGAGTGCAGTAACCAGCTGTCAAGTCCAAAAAACTTGATCGTGCCAGCTCAGATAGAGCACCAAGTGCAACGCGCTAGCGATTGGGATAACGGAAACATGGTTACATGGCAAAGTTTCTGACTCGAAGCTGGAAATCCAGTCTGTGGACATCATCAGAAGTGGTCGGACAGAAAAGTCATGAGGAATGTGCTCTGTGCATTAGCAGGAAGCTGAAAGAAAGATGGCTTTCAAACCCGAACCTTGAAAAAGTGACGGCAAAGAGGATGTCTTGTAAGCGGAATCTAAAGACCTCCGAACTGTACGGGACCTGCCAGCTCTCATATTGGAAACACTGCAGTATGTGTAGTCACCTAAAAATGACCACGTGTTTGTGATAGGTGACTTGAGTCTGCCTGAGTTCTGCTTTGTCACCATTTACCGCCACACTAGTCACGGTACACGTCTTTAGCATTCTTCGATACAATAAAAAACCTAGGCTGGCAAAGCCATATTGGGCAACCCACACGATGGAGAGGGACTTCCACTCCATCAGCACTGGGTTGGATACTCACCAACGAACCACATATGATTGACCGGCCGGAGGTTTACTGACCATTGGGGCTTGGGAATCATGAGGTCATCAGGTTTAAGTTAGTGCACACCACTGGTTTGTTGAGAGCCGAAGGCGCCACCACATGGAATCTGCCCTGAGCAAATTTCTAGCCATGGTGCAGTGGCCACAGGACTAGTCATGTGTTAACGCACATCGGAACAGCGTGGGGGGAATTCTAAATGAAGCTATGCAGAGGGTTGTGCCGCGAACACCAGTTAGGATCCGGAGACCAAGGCCGATAATGCGCCACCGAACGCTGAAAACCTTAAAGAGGAAGAGAGTGGCGTGGGGCAGGTATAGATTAACTCAAAACCCGCAGGACTCCACCGAATACATCCACATCCGAAACCTCTTTAATGAGCAACGCAAGCAGGATACTTCTGAGCATCAGAGGCAGTTCCTGCACGAGGTGACTTCTATAGCCGCATATCTGTGATGACCCAGGCTGGATCTGGAATAACAGGTGTGCAGCAAGCGAATGAAACACTGACGAAAAGCAAAAAAAGAGACTGTTGATGCCTTGGCTCAGTACCACTTCGGTTTTTGCTCCGGAACGGCTAAAGATAGCAAGTAACAGTGACCCAGCCACATCGACACGAGGTACACTGTCAGATGCGGCGTCACTGATTTGTTCCACCTACACAGGTTGAGCGTAAACTCAGTAGCCTGCAGTCCCAAAAATCGCCAGGGCTGGATGAAATTCTTCCGCTGCCACTGAAACAGTATGTTGAGCAATTAGCTCTCGTACTCTCAAACCTTCTCAACCATTCTGTGAGAGTTGGGAAGGTACCTGATGAATGGAAGGCCTGTGCGGTGTCACCAATCTTTAAGGCAGGGAACACGACAGTACCGCAGAATTACCGCCCTGTGGCACTGCCCTCTCTAGTCCCCAAGGCCATGGAAAGCTTGATCGGTGATGTCATGTGCCGGTCCATCGATGATGGCAGCATGTTGATTGATGCTCAGCACGGCTTTCGAGGTCATAGATCTTGCCAAACCAAACCAATAGAAGCAGTGGAGTGATACACCGGAGCTCTAGATTGGGGAGTCCAAATGGACGTCATACTCCTAGATTCCCCGGAGGCTTTCGATCGCGTTTCCCACTCATTCCTACTAAAGAAACTGGCAAGATTTGGTTTCCCTGAGTCTCTGGTCATTTGGGTGTCCGACTACCTGACCGACAGAATATTCAGGGTCAGAGTGAACGGAACGCTATCCGATAGCCATCAAGTGCCGAGCGGTATACCTCATGGGTCCATACTCGGACCCAGGTTATTCACTGTCTTAGAAGGCGAGCTCTCTCCTAGGGTACAGTCAGATATCATACAGTACGCTGACCACGTGAAGATCTGCCGAGAGATTCGGACGAAGATGGAAACAAGCTTTGCAAGCTGATCTTAGTCTGTTCCAATGGTCGGTCTGCAATGACTTGCCTTTTAATTCTTTCGGATTCTCCTAAGTTAAGTCAGGACTTCCTCCCGTGTAGTCTATAGCCCCTGGTCCTCGGTTCGTGACACGATAGCGATTATACTCGGAACCGCACAAAGAAACAGAGCTCGAAAAGGTGGAGCGGGATAACGTGTGTATTGGAGGAACATAACGGCGTGCTGGAGGTGTACACAGGCGGAGCAAGTGGCGCAACCGAATTCGGTAATTGTTCAGCTAAACAAATTTGTTAGTCTTTGTTTTTGTGTCATATTGGTAGCACTACAGTTCGACCAAATGCAGGGTCATACATGCAGGGGGGCATCTGGCGAACGAGTACTCCTTAGGAGGTACCATACTGTAGCGGGTTACACACGAGAGAAATCTTGGCACGATGTGATCTGTTTCAGACGACAAGCTGCAACATCCTGGCTCGCAGACCCATGTTAAAACTTGACCAACTCAGCAGACTCGTAGGAAGGTTCGCGCCCTGACATTTCCGTAAATTTTCGCCACGCTGGTCAGACCGCACTTGCAAATAAACATCCAGGCGTGTCCACCAGTACTTTGACGAGACATCAATATCATCGAGAAGGTTCAGCGGAGGGCCACGAAAGGCGTGCGAGGGCCACGCAGCATGACATACTCCGGCGGACTACGCTGTCTAAATTTATACAATATGGAATACCGAAGAACTAGATGGGACCTAATTCTCCTGAGGGACATCCTATGTTCCGAGGGACACCCCAGTGGGCACCTGTTCACATTAGCGTCCACTTCATCACCGCGTGGTCACTCCCTAAGGCTGGCGCGGCAACGTCCACAACTGAGGGCCAGGGAACACTGTTTCTCGGTACGCGTCTACCGTCCGTGGAACTTGCTGCCAGCGCCCGTAGTTGAATCCATTTTCAAGCAGTCGTTCGAACGGCAACTCGACAAGCACGTAGCCGAGCAGAACCCATTCGAAACTCCAATTACAGCATCCAGAATAATACCATCCGTACAGTGTTGTGGTGATGATTAAAGGGTGCTTGGTTTGGTGTTACTGGCATGAATGAGTTTTGCTTGCAGCTTGTTTGAGAATGGGGTGTTTTTCGAGTATGGAATATTGTTGGGGTGTAGTTGCGGAGTTTTCCATATTTCCTATCTATTCCTCCTCTAACCGATAACACGCAGTTGGGTATTGCGCGTTAGGCGAAGGACCAGACGATAGGGCCACCAGAGCACACTGTAAGGTTGATTAGACCTTACTTCGCGGTTTCCTTAGTAAACGCGTGCTTCGGTCCTTTGTACTGCGTGGACCACCTGCACGTTACTCTAATGTGCGGCACTGCACAAATATGTTAACCAGAACAGTATTCTCCACGACCCGTGAGAACGAGAAGGCGATTGGGAGAGATAGTGGTTAGCGTGTATTTGGGAGCGTGCGTGAGAGCGTGCGCAAGAGCAACGGTCAAATGGCCACCGCGCTTGGCAGTCAGCGTTCAGTTAAACAATAAACGTGGTAAAAGTATGAACGAAGATGGCAACCGCTACAACACCACAGACACGCCCCACTTATCAAGTTTCATACCCACATGAGCAAGGCAGCTGAACCCCATCCTTCTTGCCTTTGGTGCAGCCCACTTGACTACGCCAAAAAAGAGAGGAAAAAAGGAGGTTCAGTGCAGTAAGTTTCGGTCGGCTAGACGCAGCGTGAAAAAAATACAACAAAAAGGTAAACGAAGGAGGGGAACGTGAAATGAAACGAAATGAAGAAAAACGATGGAAAAAGGATGAAAAGATAAAGAAAACAAGAGAAAGTTACAAAAAATGTTGAAAACCAGTGAAAGATTGTGGGAAGCAAAAAAAGCAAATCGAGGAAGGGAAAAGGGCAAAAGTTTGTAAAGGGTAAAGAAAACAAGTGAAAAAAGAATCCAGCGGATTAGAAAAGAGATAAAAGAAGAAAAGGGATAGGAGCCCACGCCGCGTAAACCGACGATGAAGCTGAGTGAAAAAACGATTTGTTGCACCTCTCGCAAACCCGGTCACATAAAAATACGTCAAGGGTCATCAGGCACGGGGATTCTGCTTCACCAGTATCATTCGACGAGCACCTACTTCTACACACCCACACACAAGCCAACAAGATACAGCACTCTAACATGCTGCTGGTTCCCAACTTGATGGTTCAAAGCCGATCGCGTAGTAAAAGACAAGTTGTGTAATGTGGTGTATTTGGGACTCTCCATTGTTTCCCCTCTTTGAATGGCGTCCACAGGTGGATTGTATGCAAAATGTGTCTGGGTTGTTTGCGTGGAATGGATGATATCTTGGGTAGACTGTAAGGCGAGTGCTAGCAAGAGACTTCTTAGCGGCTCAAGGGAACTGACGATAATCACTACATACGCATCTAGGCATTATCTCCACTCATGGATGGAGCTAAAAAGAGGCAGAGTCCCAGTTTATAACATTGGGATTGTTGCACTATGCACCAAAAAGCAGAGTCCTCACTATGTTTCCTAACCCTGTTTCTTCTGCAGATTTCTACAAACACAACGGAAAACACAGAGGTAACATAGACTAGCAACGGAATCGGCAAAATCAGTATGACTGAGAAGACGGAGTCAAAATGAGAACGTTTTACTCGTCTGATAATTGGAGTACATCGGCTGAAACGTGAAAGGAGAACTGTTCATGAAATGCTATGTAAAACGAAACAAGCAAGCGTACGAAAATTTATACAACATCGGCCCCGGCTAGAGAAGATTCGTTCGTCATAATTTTTTTCTGTGAGAGGGGGGGGGGGGGGGTGGGTGGAAGGGGCGGGCTAGTAGTAGACCAGATGAAACTAACATTTTGTAGTGTTCATTCATGCTTCTCGATTAGGTAGGGAGTATGTACGGGTACGCCGCTGTCGACTAAGTAATTCAGATAGATTGTCATCTCTGGGATCCATGTGTACCTGTACATCATCAGTAACATGCACTGTAAGACTATCACTAACGTCGGGACTTGTTGACTGATCCTGCGGTATGTCGCTGGGTGGTGTTCTTAATGGGGATTCATTGGTGAGTGGCGAAGATGTATCGTCTGGAGAGGCCAATCGCCGAATAGAAACGTTTTCTGTCCTTCCATCCGGCAGTTTCACAAGGGCATAATGGGAATTACAACAGATTAGATCTACTTCCCCCACCAGGGTTCATGCTTTGAGGATCTATCCTTGCGCCTCAGTAAGGCGAGGCCAGGAATAATTCAACCACGTAGGTATCGAAGTCCCATTAGTCGACCGTCGAACATAACAGAACAGTCGCTCATGTGGAGTAGTGTTTATGGCAATGCATTGTAGTGAGCAAATTGAGTGGAGTGAGTCTGGAAGCACTGATTCCCATTGCGAAATTGGAAGGTTTCTTGTTTTCAGGGCCAGAGCGATCGCCTTCAAAAAGGTTCCATTCAAACGATCCACCTGGCCATCATCTCGAGGATTGTATGCCGTCGTGTGACTGAGTGCCACCCCCTTAGCTTGTAGAAACTGTGTTAGCTCCGATGACACGAAAGCGGATCCTCGGTAGGGGGGTATGCCGAATAAAACAAATAGTTGTCACAGACACTTTATCATCGTAGTTGCCGATATATCTGGGCAAGCGAACTCAAAGGGGAAACGAGAATACTCATCAATAACAATTAGGAGGTAGCGATTTTTGGTATTGGAAGGCAGTGGACCTTTGAAATTAATTCTCAGCCGCTCGAACGGTTGCGTAGCTTTGATTAGGCGACTTTCGGCGGGTTTGTAAAACTGCGGTTTTATATCTGCACAGACCAGGCATTGGGGGATCATGTTTCTGACCTCATCCACAGAGTAAGGCAAATTTTTGTTGCGCACAAAGTGAAGCATGCGAGTTATTCCAGGATGACACAAGGAGTCACGTAAGTATTTCAACTGAATTCCGTTTACATTAGAAGGACAGGTGCTGCGAGAAAGCGTATGAGCTATATAATTATCTTTAGCGGGCCGGTAGATTATATCATAATGGTAGGCTGATAGCTCAAGCCGCCACCTCTGGATCTTATCATTCTTGGTTTTGGTTGACTGCTTTCCATCATACATAAAGGTAACGGATCTTTGATTGGTAATTAGCTTGAAATGACTACCCAGGAGATAATGGTGCCATTTTCGGATATCTTCGACAATCGCACAAGCTTCCTTCTCGATAGCCGAATGATGCTTTTCACTAGGAATCAAGGGGCGAGAGACGAAAGCCACCGGTCGGTTGTTTTGGCTCAATGAGACACCGATCGCTGTATCTGAAGCGTCCGCCTCGGCGACTAGTGGAATATTATAATCCACTGTTGCGACCATAGCGCTCTCCAAGTCTAGTTTGAGACGTTCAGATGCCTCTCGCGCAGGTACAGAAAGAGGAAATATTGTATTCCGAACGAGCGGCCCGGTTTTATCGGAAAATGAAGGTATCCACTGAGAATAATAAGCAAACATGCCAGCCACCCGTCGTTGAGATTTCAGGTCATTAGGAGACGGGACCTCGCGCAGTGGTTTCATGCGGTCAGGGTCGGGCTTGATAGTACCCTGAATTACATAATAGCCAGGGAGTTTTATTTCGTTTTTGGCAGTTACAGTTTTTGAATCATTTAACTTTATCCCACATTTGGCTACGGTTTTTAGAAAACGTTGAAGGTTGTAATTGTGATCATCCATGGTCATGCCACACACGGTGACATTATCGACATAAGCGAAGGTATCCTTCAGGTTCTCGGCTTTCAAAATGCTATCGATGGTGTGTTTGAAGCCAAATACACCACTAGTAACCCCGAATGGTATCCGGCGGAACTGGGAAGAGTTACCACCAGCAATAGGTATCTAATGGTACGCGCTTTGAAGACCAAGGGTACTGTAGACGGCGTAGCGAGAGATATTCTCTATCATTTGATCAATCCTTGGAAGTGGGTAGGCATCCAGTTGCGTGAAACGATTGATTGTCTGGCTGTAATCGATAACCATTCTTTTCTTAGGATTGGAATTTTTAGTGATTAGAACTTGAGCCCTCCATGGGGAATTCGAAGGTTCAGTAATGCTGTCATTCGGAAGCTGTTTTATCTCCGATTCGATGAATTTCTCATCTTCAATTGAGTATCGGCGAGATTTCGTGGCGACTGGTTTACAATTCGGCTATAAATGGGCGAATAATGAGGGTGCTTGAATTTTAGCAGCTGTAAGCCCACATAACAGAAACGTGTCACGTGTGCCACCAAATGGTATTTTCACTTTGTTATGAGGTCTAAGGAAGTCATGCCCCAAAAGGACATCTGCGCACAAATTTTTCATCACCGATAGTTTTACGTTATTATAGGAAGTGCCTCGATGGCGAATTGATACATTGCAGTAGCCACTGATATCGCAGGTCAACGATGTCGAGGCCATAGCGATTTTTGAATCGCACGGATGGACTTGCCAATAATAAGTATTGATGGCTAACTCGGAAACATAGCTTTCGGAACTCCCAGTGTCTACCAGTGCTTGCAGTTCTACTCCATTTACAAGAATCTGGGAAGTCGCTCGAGACAGACAGACAGGAGCAGCAGCGGTAATAACTGACGATATTATGGGACTGAGAACCGAGCAGACTGAAAAACCAACTGGTTTAGACCTGCATACACGTTTGAAACGTCCAATTTTCCCGCAAGCTTTACAAAAAGCTTATCTAGTAGTGCGTTTCGCACGGGGGTGTTTGGAATAACCACAGAAATAGCGTTCCTTTGGGCATGGCAGACGTAATCAGTGCAGATTCAGATTTTGGGGTTAGTAGAAAGGTTACATGTGGAGCCATGGTGAGCGCCGCAGCACATGAAATGCTATCAGCTCCGTAGGACTGTGACTGTTTCTGAGCAGCTTCTAAGGATCTAGCCATATCATAAGCAGCTTGCAAACTCAGACCCGGTTGTTCTGGAAGCCTCGTTCTTATGTTATTTGACTGCAATCAAGTTATCAGGGCATCGCGCATAGCGTCATCAAGATACTATTCAGCGGTCACCGGACGAAAATCGCAATCCTTTGCTAATATCTTGATGTTCTGCACGAATTGGTCTATATTTTGCGCACTATCCTGTTTACAAGTAACGAGAAGGTATCGGGCAAAGACCATACTTTTGGGGCGCGCATACAAAGACTGAAGGAGTGAAATAGCACTTTGGAAAGTTTCACAATCAGATACGGCTCATAGACAGAAGGTGAAAGGAAGTCAATGAACATGTCCAGATTATCGGAGTCATCTGATTGTACGCTTTTTAAAAGACGTTGATCGTTCGAAACCAGTAAATTCACTGCTTGAAACCGCCCGGAGAGTTCAGATCTGTATCGAATTTGTCGGGATGAAGGTAGTGATCCGTGATTTACTAGACGAGTAAATTGAAACGTAGACTAGCAACGGAATCGGCAAAATCAGTATGACTAAGAAGACGGAGTCAAAATGAGAACGTTTTACTCGTCTGATAATTGGAGTACATCGGCTGAAACGTGAAAGGAGAACTGTTCATGAAATGCTATGTAAAACGAAACGAGCAAGCGTACGAAAATTTATACAACATCGGCCCCGGCTAGAGAAGATTCGTTCGTCATAATTTTTTTCTGTGAGAGGGGGGGGGGGGGGTGGGTGGAAGGGGCGGGCTAGTAGTAGACCAGATGAAACTAACATTTTGTAGTGTTCATTCATGCTTCTCGATTAGGTAGGGAGTATGTACGGGTACGCCGCTGTCGACTAAGTAATTCAGATAGATTGTCATCTCTGGGATCCATGTGTACCTGTACATCATCAGTAACATGCACTGTAAGACTATCACTAACGTCGGGACTTGTTGACTGATCCTGCGGTATGTCGCTGGGTGGTGTTCTTAATGGGGATTCATTGGTGAGTGGCGAAGATGTATCGTCTGGAGAGGCCAATCGCCGAATAGAAACGTTTTCTGTCCTTCCATCCGGCAGTTTCACAAGGGCATAATGGGAATTACAACAGATTAGATCTACTTCCCCCACCAGGGTTCATGCTTTGAGGATCTATCCTTGCGCCTCAGTAAGGCGAGGCCAGGAATAATTCAACCACGTAGGTATCGAAGTCCCATTAGTCGACCGTCGAACATAACAGAACAGTCGCTCATGTGGAGTAGTGTTTATGGCAATGCATTGTAGTGAGCAAATTGAGTGGAGTGAGTCTGGAAGCACTGATTCCCATTGCGAAATTGGAAGGTTTCTTGTTTTCAGGGCCAGAGCGATCGCCTTCAAAAAGGTTCCATTCAAACGATCCACCTGGCCATCATCTCGAGGATTGTATGCCGTCGTGTGACTGAGTGCCACCCCCTTAGCTTGTAGAAACTGTGTTAGCTCCGATGACACGAAAGCGGATCCTCGGTAGGGGGGTATGCCGAATAAAACAAATAGTTGTCACAGACACTTTATCATCGTAGTTGCCGATATATCTGGGCAAGCGAACTCAAAGGGGAAACGAGAATACTCATCAATAACAATTAGGAGGTAGCGATTTTTGGTATTGGAAGGCAGTGGACCTTTGAAATTAATTCTCAGCCGCTCGAACGGTTGCGTAGCTTTGATTAGGCGACTTTCGGCGGGTTTGTAAAACTGCGGTTTTATATCTGCACAGACCAGGCATTGGGGGATCATGTTTCTGACCTCATCCACAGAGTAAGGCAAATTTTTGTTGCGCACAAAGTGAAGCATGCGAGTTATTCCAGGATGACACAAGGAGTCACGTAAGTATTTCAACTGAATTCCGTTTACATTAGAAGGACAGGTGCTGCGAGAAAGCGTATGAGCTATATAATTATCTTTAGCGGGCCGGTAGATTATATCATAATGGTAGGCTGATAGCTCAAGCCGCCACCTCTGGATCTTATCATTCTTGGTTTTGGTTGACTGCTTTCCATCATACATAAAGGTAACGGATCTTTGATTGGTAATTAGCTTGAAATGACTACCCAGGAGATAATGGTGCCATTTTCGGATATCTTCGACAATCGCACAAGCTTCCTTCTCGATAGCCGAATGATGCTTTTCACTAGGAATCAAGGGGCGAGAGACGAAAGCCACCGGTCGGTTGTTTTGGCTCAATGAGACACCGATCGCTGTATCTGAAGCGTCCGCCTCGGCGACTAGTGGAATATTATAATCCACTGTTGCGACCATAGCGCTCTCCAAGTCTAGTTTGAGACGTTCAGATGCCTCTCGCGCAGGTACAGAAAGAGGAAATATTGTATTCCGAACGAGCGGCCCGGTTTTATCGGAAAATGAAGGTATCCACTGAGAATAATAAGCAAACATGCCAGCCACCCGTCGTTGAGATTTCAGGTCATTAGGAGACGGGACCTCGCGCAGTGGTTTCATGCGGTCAGGGTCGGGCTTGATAGTACCCTGAATTACATAATAGCCAGGGAGTTTTATTTCGTTTTTGGCAGTTACAGTTTTTGAATCATTTAACTTTATCCCACATTTGGCTACGGTTTTTAGAAAACGTTGAAGGTTGTAATTGTGATCATCCATGGTCATGCCACACACGGTGACATTATCGACATAAGCGAAGGTATCCTTCAGGTTCTCGGCTTTCAAAATGCTATCGATGGTGTGTTTGAAGCCAAATACACCACTAGTAACCCCGAATGGTATCCGGCGGAACTGGGAAGAGTTACCACCAGCAATAGGTATCTAATGGTACGCGCTTTGAAGACCAAGGGTACTGTAGACGGCGTAGCGAGAGATATTCTCTATCATTTGATCAATCCTTGGAAGTGGGTAGGCATCCAGTTGCGTGAAACGATTGATTGTCTGGCTGTAATCGATAACCATTCTTTTCTTAGGATTGGAATTTTTAGTGATTAGAACTTGAGCCCTCCATGGGGAATTCGAAGGTTCAGTAATGCTGTCATTCGGAAGCTGTTTTATCTCCGATTCGATGAATTTCTCATCTTCAATTGAGTATCGGCGAGATTTCGTGGCGACTGGTTTACAATTCGGCTGTAAATGGGCGAATAATGAGGGTGCTTGAATTTTAGCAGCTGTAAGCCCACATAACAGAAACGTGTCACGTGTGCCACCAAATGGTATTTTCACTTTGTTATGAGGTCTAAGGAAGTCATGCCCCAAAAGGACATCTGCGCACAAATTTTTCATCACCGATAGTTTTACGTTATTATAGGAAGTGCCTCGATGGCGAATTGATACATTGCAGTAGCCACTGATATCGCAGGTCAACGATGTCGAGGCCATAGCGATTTTTGAATCGCACGGATGGACTTGCCAATAATAAGTATTGATGGCTAACTCGGAAACATAGCTTTCGGAACTCCCAGTGTCTACCAGTGCTTGCAGTTCTACTCCATTTACAAGAATCTGGGAAGTCGCTCGAGACAGACAGACAGGAGCAGCAGCGGTAATAACTGACGATATTATGGGACTGAGAACCGAGCAGACTGAAAAACCAACTGGTTTAGACCTGCATACACGTTTGAAACGTCCAATTTTCCCGCAAGCTTTACAAAAAGCTTATCTAGTAGTGCGTTTCGCACGGGGGTGTTTGGAATAACCACAGAAATAGCGTTCCTTTGGGCATGGCAGACGTAATCAGTGCAGATTCAGATTTTGGGGTTAGTAGAAAGGTTACATGTGGAGCCATGGTGAGCGCCGCAGCACATGAAATGCTATCAGCTCCGTAGGACTGTGACTGTTTCTGAGCAGCTTCTAAGCCTCGTTCTTATGTTATTTGACTGCAATCAAGTTATCAGGGCATCGCGCATAGCGTCATCAAGATACTATTCAGCGGTCACCGGACGAAAATCGCAATCCTTTGCTAATATCTTGATGTTCTGCACGAATTGGTCTATATTTTGCGCACTATCCTGTTTACAAGTAACGAGAAGGTATCGGGCAAAGACCATACTTTTGGGGCGCGCATACAAAGACTGAAGGAGTGAAATAGCACTTTGGAAAGTTTCACAATCAGATACGGCTCATAGACAGAAGGTGAAAGGAAGTCAATGAACATGTCCAGATTATCGGAGTCATCTGATTGTACGCTTTTTAAAAGACGTTGATCGTTCGAAACCAGTAAATTCACTGCTTGAAACCGCCCGGAGAGTTCAGATCTGTATCGAATTTGTCGGGATGAAGGTAGTGATCCGTGATTTACTAGACGAGTAAATTGAAACGTAGACTAGCAACGGAATCGGCAAAATCAGTATGACTAAGAAGACGGAGTCAAAATGAGAACGTTTTACTCGTCTGATAATTGGAGTACATCGGCTGAAACGTGAAAGGAGAACTGTTCATGAAATGCTATGTAAAACGAAACGAGCAAGCGTACGAAAATTTATACAACATCGGCCCCGGCTAGAGAAGATTCGTTCGTCATAATTTTTTTCTGTGAGAGGGGGGGGGGGGGGTGGGTGGAAGGGGCGGGCTAGTAGTAGACCAGATGAAACTAACATTTTGTAGTGTTCATTCATGCTTCTCGATTAGGTAGGGAGTATGTACGGGTACGCCGCTGTCGACTAAGTAATTCAGATAGATTGTCATCTCTGGGATCCATGTGTACCTGTACATCATCAGTAACATGCACTGTAAGACTATCACTAACGTCGGGACTTGTTGACTGATCCTGCGGTATGTCGCTGGGTGGTGTTCTTAATGGGGATTCATTGGTGAGTGGCGAAGATGTATCGTCTGGAGAGGCCAATCGCCGAATAGAAACGTTTTCTGTCCTTCCATCCGGCAGTTTCACAAGGGCATAATGGGAATTACAACAGATTAGATCTACTTCCCCCACCAGGATTCATGCTTTGAGGATCTATCCTTGCGCCTCAGTAAGGCGAGGCCAGGAATAATTCAACCACGTAGGTATCGAAGTCCCATTAGTCGACCGTCGAACATAACAGAACAGTCGCTCATGTGGAGTAGTGTTTATGGCAATGCATTGTAGTGAGCAAATTGAGTGGAGTGAGTCTGGAAGCACTGATTCCCATTGCGAAATTGGAAGGTTTCTTGTTTTCAGGGCCAGAGCGATCGCCTTCAAAAAGGTTCCATTCAAACGATCCACCTGGCCATCATCTCGAGGATTGTATGCCGTCGTGTGACTGAGTGCCACCCCCTTAGCTTGTAGAAACTGTTAGCTCCGATGACACGAAAGCGGATCCTCGGTAGGGGGGTATGCCGAATAAAACAAATAGTTGTCACAGACACTTTATCATCGTAGTTGCCGATATATCTGGGCAAGCGAACTCAAAGGGGAAACGAGAATACTCATCAATAACAATTAGGAGGTAGCGATTTTTGGTATTGGAAGGCAGTGGACCTTTGAAATTAATTCTCAGCCGCTCGAACGGTTGCGTAGCTTTGATTAGGCGACTTTCGGCGGGTTTGTAAAACTGCGGTTTTATATCTGCACAGACCAGGCATTGGGGGATCATGTTTCTGACCTCATCCACAGAGTAAGGCAAATTTTTGTTGCGCACAAAGTGAAGCATGCGAGTTATTCCAGGATGACACAAGGAGTCACGTAAGTATTTCAACTGAATTCCGTTTACATTAGAAGGACAGGTGCTGCGAGAAAGCGTATGAGCTATATAATTATCTTTAGCGGGCCGGTAGATTATATCATAATGGTAGGCTGATAGCTCAAGCCGCCACCTCTGGATCTTATCATTCTTGGTTTTGGTTGACTGCTTTCCATCATACATAAAGGTAACGGATCTTTGATTGGTAATTAGCTTGAAATGACTACCCAGGAGATAATGGTGCCATTTTCGGATATCTTCGACAATCGCACAAGCTTCCTTCTCGATAGCCGAATGATGCTTTTCACTAGGAATCAAGGGGCGAGAGACGAAAGCCACCGGTCGGTTGTTTTGGCTCAATGAGACACCGATCGCTGTATCTGAAGCGTCCGCCTCGGCGACTAGTGGAATATTATAATCCACTGTTGCGACCATAGCGCTCTCCAAGTCTAGTTTGAGACGTTCAGATGCCTCTCGCGCAGGTACAGAAAGAGGAAATATTGTATTCCGAACGAGCGGCCCGGTTTTATCGGAAAATGAAGGTATCCACTGAGAATAATAAGCAAACATGCCAGCCACCCGTCGTTGAGATTTCAGGTCATTAGGAGACGGGACCTCGCGCAGTGGTTTCATGCGGTCAGGGTCGGGCTTGATAGTACCCTGAATTACATAATAGCCAGGGAGTTTTATTTCGTTTTTGGCAGTTACAGTTTTTGAATCATTTAACTTTATCCCACATTTGGCTACGGTTTTTAGAAAACGTTGAAGGTTGTAATTGTGATCATCCATGGTCATGCCACACACGGTGACATTATCGACATAAGCGAAGGTATCCTTCAGGTTCTCGGCTTTCAAAATGCTATCGATGGTGTGTTTGAAGCCAAATACACCACTAGTAACCCCGAATGGTATCCGGCGGAACTGGGAAGAGTTACCACCAGCAATAGGTATCTAATGGTACGCGCTTTGAAGACCAAGGGTACTGTAGACGGCGTAGCGAGAGATATTCTCTATCATTTGATCAATCCTTGGAAGTGGGTAGGCATCCAGTTGCGTGAAACGATTGATTGTCTGGCTGTAATCGATAACCATTCTTTTCTTAGGATTGGAATTTTTAGTGATTAGAACTTGAGCCCTCCATGGGGAATTCGAAGGTTCAGTAATGCTGTCATTCGGAAGCTGTTTTATCTCCGATTCGATGAATTTCTCATCTTCAATTGAGTATCGGCGAGATTTCGTGGCGACTGGTTTACAATTCGGCTGTAAATGGGCGAATAATGAGGGTGCTTGAATTTTAGCAGCTGTAAGCCCACATAACAGAAACGTGTCACGTGTGCCACCAAATGGTATTTTCACTTTGTTATGAGGTCTAAGGAAGTCATGCCCCAAAAGGACATCTGCGCACAAATTTTTCATCACCGATAGTTTTACGTTATTATAGGAAGTGCCTCGATGGCGAATTGATACATTGCAGTAGCCACTGATATCGCAGGTCAACGATGTCGAGGCCATAGCGATTTTTGAATCGCACGGATGGACTTGCCAATAATAAGTATTGATGGCTAACTCGGAAACATAGCTTTCGGAACTCCCAGTGTCTACCAGTGCTTGCAGTTCTACTCCATTTACAAGAATCTGGGAAGTCGCTCGAGACAGACAGACAGGAGCAGCAGCGGTAATAACTGACGATATTATGGGACTGAGAACCGAGCAGACTGAAAAACCAACTGGTTTAGACCTGCATACACGTTTGAAACGTCCAATTTTCCCGCAAGCTTTACAAAAAGCTTATCTAGTAGTGCGTTTCGCACGGGGGTGTTTGGAATAACCACAGAAATAGCGTTCCTTTGGGCATGGCAGACGTAATCAGTGCAGATTCAGATTTTGGGGTTAGTAGAAAGGTTACATGTGGAGCCATGGTGAGCGCCGCAGCACATGAAATGCTATCAGCTCCGTAGGACTGTGACTGTTTCTGAGCAGCTTCTAAGCCTCGTTCTTATGTTATTTGACTGCAATCAAGTTATCAGGGCATCGCGCATAGCGTCATCAAGATACTATTCAGCGGTCACCGGACGAAAATCGCAATCCTTTGCTAATATCTTGATGTTCTGCACGAATTGGTCTATATTTTGCGCACTATCCTGTTTACAAGTAACGAGAAGGTATCGGGCAAAGACCATACTTTTGGGGCGCGCATACAAAGACTGAAGGAGTGAAATAGCACTTTGGAAAGTTTCACAATCAGATACGGCTCATAGACAGAAGGTGAAAGGAAGTCAATGAACATGTCCAGATTATCGGAGTCATCTGATTGTACGCTTTTTAAAAGACGTTGATCGTTCGAAACCAGTAAATTCACTGCTTGAAACCGCCCGGAGAGTTCAGATCTGTATCGAATTTGTCGGGATGAAGGTAGTGATCCGTGATTTACTAGACGAGTAACTTGAAACGTAGACTAGCAACGGAATCGGCAAAATCAGTATGACTGAGAAGACGGAGTCAAAATGAGAACGTTTTACTCGTCTGATAATTGGAGTACATCGGCTGAAACGTGAAAGGAGAACTGTTCATGAAATGCTATGTAAAACGAAACGAGCAAGCGTACGAAAATTTATACAACATCGGCCCCGGCTAGAGAAGATTCGTTCGTCATAATTTTTTTCTGTGAGAGGGGGGGGGGGGGGTGGGTGGAAGGGGCGGGCTAGTAGTAGACCAGATGAAACTAACATTTTGTAGTGTTCATTCATGCTTCTCGATTAGGTAGGGAGTATGTACGGGTACGCCGCTGTCGACTAAGTAATTCAGATAGATTGTCATCTCTGGGATCCATGTGTACCTGTACATCATCAGTAACATGCACTGTAAGACTATCACTAACGTCGGGACTTGTTGACTGATCCTGCGGTATGTCGCTGGGTGGTGTTCTTAATGGGGATTCATTGGTGAGTGGCGAAGATGTATCGTCTGGAGAGGCCAATCGCCGAATAGAAACGTTTTCTGTCCTTCCATCCGGCAGTTTCACAAGGGCATAATGGGAATTACAACAGATTAGATCTACTTCCCCCACCAGGATTCATGCTTTGAGGATCTATCCTTGCGCCTCAGTAAGGCGAGGCCAGGAATAATTCAACCACGTAGGTATCGAAGTCCCATTAGTCGACCGTCGAACATAACAGAACAGTCGCTCATGTGGAGTAGTGTTTATGGCAATGCATTGTAGTGAGCAAATTGAGTGGAGTGAGTCTGGAAGCACTGATTCCCATTGCGAAATTGGAAGGTTTCTTGTTTTCAGGGCCAGAGCGATCGCCTTCAAAAAGGTTCCATTCAAACGATCCACCTGGCCATCATCTCGAGGATTGTATGCCGTCGTGTGACTGAGTGCCACCCCCTTAGCTTGTAGAAACTGTGTTAGCTCCGATGACACGAAAGCGGATCCTCGGTAGGGGGGTATGCCGAATAAAACAAATAGTTGTCACAGACACTTTATCATCGTAGTTGCCGATATATCTGGGCAAGCGAACTCAAAGGGGAAACGAGAATACTCATCAATAACAATTAGGAGGTAGCGATTTTTGGTATTGGAAGGCAGTGGACCTTTGAAATTAATTCTCAGCCGCTCGAACGGTTGCGTAGCTTTGATTAGGCGACTTTCGGCGGGTTTGTAAAACTGCGGTTTTATATCTGCACAGACCAGGCATTGGGGGATCATGTTTCTGACCTCATCCACAGAGTAAGGCAAATTTTTGTTGCGCACAAAGTGAAGCATGCGAGTTATTCCAGGATGACACAAGGAGTCACGTAAGTATTTCAACTGAATTCCGTTTACATTAGAAGGACAGGTGCTGCGAGAAAGCGTATGAGCTATATAATTATCTTTAGCGGGCCGGTAGATTATATCATAATGGTAGGCTGATAGCTCAAGCCGCCACCTCTGGATCTTATCATTCTTGGTTTTGGTTGACTGCTTTCCATCATACATAAAGGTAACGGATCTTTGATTGGTAATTAGCTTGAAATGACTACCCAGGAGATAATGGTGCCATTTTCGGATATCTTCGACAATCGCACAAGCTTCCTTCTCGATAGCCGAATGATGCTTTTCACTAGGAATCAAGGGGCGAGAGAAGAAAGCCACCGGTCGGTTGTTTTGGCTCAATGAGACACCGATCGCTGTATCTGAAGCGTCCGCCTCGGCGACTAGTGGAATATTATAATCCACTGTTGCGACCATAGCGCTCTCCAAGTCTAGTTTGAGACGTTCAGATGCCTCTCGCGCAGGTACAGAAAGAGGAAATATTGTATTCCGAACGAGCGGCCCGGTTTTATCGGAAAATGAAGGTATCCACTGAGAATAATAAGCAAACATGCCAGCCACCCGTCGTTGAGATTTCAGGTCATTAGGAGACGGGACCTCGCGCAGTGGTTTCATGCGGTCAGGGTCGGGCTTGATAGTACCCTGAATTACATAATAGCCAGGGAGTTTTATTTCGTTTTTGGCAGTTACAGTTTTTGAATCATTTAACTTTATCCCACATTTGGCTACGGTTTTTAGAAAACGTTGAAGGTTGTAATTGTGATCATCCATGGTCATGCCACACACGGTGACATTATCGACATAAGCGAAGGTATCCTTCAGGTTCTCGGCTTTCAAAATGCTATCGATGGTGTGTTTGAAGCCAAATACACCACTAGTAACCCCGAATGGTATCCGGCGGAACTGGGAAGAGTTACCACCAGCAATAGGTATCTAATGGTACGCGCTTTGAAGACCAAGGGTACTGTAGACGGCGTAGCGAGAGATATTCTCTATCATTTGATCAATCCTTGGAAGTGGGTAGGCATCCAGTTGCGTGAAACGATTGATTGTCTGGCTGTAATCGATAACCATTCTTTTCTTAGGATTGGAATTTTTAGTGATTAGAACTTGAGCCCTCCATGGGGAATTCGAAGGTTCAGTAATGCTGTCATTCGGAAGCTGTTTTATCTCCGATTCGATGAATTTCTCATCTTCAATTGAGTATCGGCGAGATTTCGTGGCGACTGGTTTACAATTCGGCTATAAATGGGCGAATAATGAGGGTGCTTGAATTTTAGCAGCTGTAAGCCCACATAACAGAAACGTGTCACGTGTGCCACCAAATGGTATTTTCACTTTGTTATGAGGTCTAAGGAAGTCATGCCCCAAAAGGACATCTGCGCACAAATTTTTCATCACCGATAGTTTTACGTTATTATAGGAAGTGCCTCGATGGCGAATTGATACATTGCAGTAGCCACTGATATCGCAGGTCAACGATGTCGAGGCCATAGCGATTTTTGAATCGCACGGATGGACTTGCCAATAATAAGTATTGATGGCTAACTCGGAAACATAGCTTTCGGAACTCCCAGTGTCTACCAGTGCTTGCAGTTCTACTCCATTTACAAGAATCTGGGAAGTCGCTCGAGACAGACAGACAGGAGCAGCAGCGGTAATAACTGACGATATTATGGGACTGAGAACCGAGCAGACTGAAAAACCAACTGGTTTAGACCTGCATACACGTTTGAAACGTCCAATTTTCCCGCAAGCTTTACAAAAAGCTTATCTAGTAGTGCGTTTCGCACGGGGGTGTTTGGAATAACCACAGAAATAGCGTTCCTTTGGGCATGGCAGACGTAATCAGTGCAGATTCAGATTTTGGGGTTAGTAGAAAGGTTACATGTGGAGCCATGGTGAGCGCCGCAGCACATGAAATGCTATCAGCTCCGTAGGACTGTGACTGTTTCTGAGCAGCTTCTAAGCCTCGTTCTTATGTTATTTGACTGCAATCAAGTTATCAGGGCATCGCGCATAGCGTCATCAAGATACTATTCAGCGGTCACCGGACGAAAATCGCAATCCTTTGCTAATATCTTGATGTTCTGCACGAATTGGTCTATATTTTGCGCACTATCCTGTTTACAAGTAACGAGAAGGTATCGGGCAAAGACCATACTTTTGGGGCGCGCATACAAAGACTGAAGGAGTGAAATAGCACTTTGGAAAGTTTCACAATCAGATACGGCTCATAGACAGAAGGTGAAAGGAAGTCAATGAACATGTCCAGATTATCGGAGTCATCTGATTGTACGCTTTTTAAAAGACGTTGATCGTTCGAAACCAGTAAATTCACTGCTTGAAACCGCCCGGAGAGTTCAGATCTGTATCGAATTTGTCGGGATGAAGGTAGTGATCCGTGATTTACTAGACGAGTAAATTGAAACGTAGACTAGCAACGGAATCGGCAAAATCAGTATGACTAAGAAGACGGAGTCAAAATGAGAACGTTTTACTCGTCTGATAATTGGAGTACATCGGCTGAAACGTGAAAGGAGAACTGTTCATGAAATGCTATGTAAAACGAAACGAGCAAGCGTACGAAAATTTATACAACAACAGAAGTCTCGGCCAAACCGGGATGCTGGACCGTATTAACATCGACACTAGAAATCAATCATTTATACCAACTTCGGAGGACTCCTGTCCAACATTGAGCAGTCAACCTGACGACTAAATCCGGGACACTTGAAAACTACGGTTACGAGGCCCGTCAATTCTGGTGAACCCCTCAGGTCAGCCTGAGGGATGGAAACTATGGCAGGATTGGTAAGGACAAATACTGTCAAAGATCAGGGGATATTTATGACTGCGGCAATGCATGGAGGCAATACTGGAAGCAAAAAAGAGGAGTAATAATGAGAACCGTTGCCTCGCGCAAGCCATGGGTACTGTTGCTGTTCTACACAATCCACGAAAGGCTGCTTCTGGAGTATGCCATTCAAGCTTGGCATCCCAATCTTATTAGGGACAGGAAACCACTTGAACATAGGCAAAGGGTATTCACACGAATTTCTACTGAATACCGAGGCCGGCCTTATAAAAAGAGGCCTAGAGAACTAAAGCTGTTATTTCTGGAGCGAAAGGAAGTAAAGGAAGATCTCACTGCAACGTTTAGGATTATCGTAGGCTTCTCGGACTGACAGGGGGACCTCAGTTGCTCCAAAAAACATGAAGGTCCCAGAGGACACAAACGGAAACTTGTGAAGTGCCGTTGTAGTACGGTAGTTGGGGCAAGTTTCTTCGCCCAACGAGTAGTAAACCGAAGAAATAAACTTTCATCCTCGGTGGCGAAGACCCGGACGGTCGTTGATTTAAAAAAGTTAGATACTCATGAGAACAGCTTGTTTAAGGACCTAGTGTTGAATGGCAGACCCCCTGAGTAACCGGACACTTAAAACTACAGAAAGAGGTTTCACCAATAAATCAGGGAGCTAGGCCTTGCGGTGACGCCCGGGTGTGGATGATGGTGAATTCCAACTTCTCTCTCGCTGCCCTACAAAATTAAATTAAAGCCCAGTTTGATGGACGATTCACGCAAAATCGAGTTTACATATCTTCAAATCTGCTTTCTAAATCTTTGCATGACACCACTACAGATTAAAACGCCTATGGCCACGCACACAGCCCAATCGGTGCGACATGTGAGGCATGACCATATGTGAAGAGGCTGGTATGAATAGAAATACAAGACAGCTAAACACTTTTCTTGTTGGCCAAACGTTTCACCATACTGGAACAGTGATACTTGACCTGGTGGTGGGTTCTTACAAAATCAAAAAACAAAGGCTGATGTACTGTACGCTCGAGTTGGCTCCTGTCTTAGCTAATTGCGGTCAGAATTTAGTGTGATAAAGGAATCCATCGAGGGCTGATCGCGGAAGCTGAAAAAATATGGTACGATACTAAACTGCCAAAAAGTATACGATTTAAAAGTGCCGGAGGACATTGAGAAAGTTTAAGGTCAGAAAAAAGTGAGGTCAGATCCTGGGCAACGAGTACAGGGATCTACATCCCTGGCATCACAACACGCCGCAACACATCACCCAAAGTCACCCAACGCACAGCCGGCCCTCAACTTGTTCTGGAATGAAACGGAATTTGTTGCACGTAGAGTCCTAGTACGATGGACTATCCTGTATCTGAGATCTTAAGTTGGCACTTTCACTGGAGCTACCATCGCTGCCACTTCTAATCAATTTCCATACCGTTGGACTTCTTTTCCTCCTTTTTGTTTCTCTGTTGCTTTTTTCGTCCTTGTAGTTGTCCACCAAATCCCTCAGTCGTGTCCGCAAACGCAATAGAAAGACAGAAAACCTTTAGTATTATCCACGCAAGCCCCACCACGACAGTCTAGAGAGAGAGAACCAAAAAATTTAAGTTTTGTGGTCTTACCTTCGATGCAGACTTTTTGTGCTACGGTTTGTCATCGCTCAGTGGGGTCTGAGGTTGGCTGTACTACTTTCAGGGGTCTCTTGTTTTGGGGAAGAGGAAATTGATGGTCAGAAAATTGGAAATCTACCGCACCGCCGTGACCACTTTAACGAATGCTGTATTTCGTTTCTCTGTTGCAGCACGTGAGGATCTCTGGAGCTTCGTGTTCAGGAAACAATACAAATTTGGCTTAAGCCTCCATATTTTGTGGTTTGATCTAACCTGAAAAGGCTATTGGATAGCGAAGGTTTTCGACTGGTTTGCATTACATCACTGATCGGTTTTGGAGTGGTCTCGGAGCGGTTTAAACCGATTGTGTGAAATACGGGATATACTCCATTTATTCCTGTCACATACCCAAGGTAAGTTCCTCCTTACTCTTTTTTGCCTACTAAACAATGAAACAATAATAGTTATCCTTCTTTTACCCATTTTACAGTGTATTGAATAGAATGACCTGCAATAACATTTCGTTCATTTATCCGTCATCCTTCGTAATTGAGGCAGCTGGAATCCTCTAGTATAAGCCTCGTCACAAACCGTTCGAAATGGAGCAGAACGCCATAGCCCCAACAGTGATTGGCCAAGTTTCCTCTTGAATGTTTTATTGTTCACCTCTTCCACCACATTAGAAGATAAGGACTTTCAAATGTTTGTAGCCCTACGAAATATGCCATAGACTAACGGCAAGCCAGTAGTATGCATCTTCACTACTCATTGACACGACATGGCCCACGGATCGGGAAGTCCGCTTCCAGTTCATGTCCCGTGTCACGCCGTATGATACGATGGGTGTATATAAGATCGTCATACATCTGCCGATAGGCTTCTGGAAAAAGCCAGTCGTTTCAAAATGTCTTTCCTAGCTGACTCCACGTAGTCAAAAATGAGGCGAGTAGCGAAACTACATTCTCTCCAACTTGATGAATTCAGCAGCTGTACAGGGATATGCTGCCGCTTCACTATATGCAAGTCGAAGACGCACACGGGAAGTATACAGTACGCGGAAGACATCGTACGGTAATTTCGCCAGTGATCGGCGAGTCGAGCCGAGGGCACTCCAAGCCGAAGCACACACTGTTTGTGTGACCTTTGGTTTTCAGCGAGGAAGGCACCAAATACCATAGATCGCACTCAATCAGTTGTTCGTAGTAGGGTTCCAGACAGGTTGTAACTCTTTGGTATCTGAGAAAGACCGATACACATGTAAACACTTCGCAAGATTTAGAGTTAGCATCCATCTAGTGGACCAGCGCATTAGTGCATCCACATCTTCCTACAGAATTAGGCTATCGGTATCAGAGAATTTATCGAAACAGGACGTTCGCTAAAATATGTGCAGTATTTCGTTCGTCTATTTCCCTGGTATGAATTCAATTCTGACTTGTGGAGATACGACTTATAAGCAAATCAGTCGGGAACCGTTTGAAAACCAACGTTGCAGACGGCTTGTGTGCTGCATGGAACCCACCGTCAAAGTTCCTTTTCGGCAGAGAAGACTGTAATCTTTAAGTTCAGGTTGGCAATCTATGGCTCCACGAAAGGTGCAGAAACTATCGGCTAAGATTTCCTATCTGTGCGGGAAGTATCGGGTGCTAAAGTGGGTTTACCTAAGGCGCGTCGGTTACTGCAAAGAACGAATTTGTGAAAAAACATCTTTAAAGAAGTCAGTGGGTCAGAAAAAAGCTCACACACAAAACACTGGAACAGCGCCCGGTATGGTAGACGTGTGTTCGCCATATGTAACACGTGCCCCAATCAACGAAGTCTACTAATCTGGATACGCCGTGATAGAACCTTCTTTGATCTAGTGACCAATACTCGACTTCTGACCTCAGCATTGCCTACTCGGCTAATCCACCCGATCTTAGCGATACTACGTAAACGTCTATGGTGGAAAACCTCAAGACAACGAATATCTTCAGCACGCAGACTCCAAGTTTCGCAACCATACAACAAAACTGAACGCACTGCAGCACAGTATACACGACCTTTCAACTTCAGTGAAACATCAGATCGACGCCACAAGTGCTTCAGTCCAGCGTACGCTACTCGAGCCTTGGATATACACGTGCTCACCTCTACTACCATGCTCACATCCGTCGTCACGCTGCTGCCAAGGTAAGTGGAGTGGTCGACAACTGCCAGCACCTCCCCATCGAGCATCAGGTTGAGAACCATTGACGTCCAGTCTTGCAACATCACTTTACACTTTGAAGATGCAAAACGCATGCCGAATGGAGCTTCAGCTCTGGTGACTGTCTGGTGCACGCTGAGCATGTTCCGCGCATTCGAACAAGCGCACAAGGTCGTTCGCGTAGTCTAGGTCACACAGCTTGTCAATGTTCCCTAGTTCGACGCCCACATCTTGAAGATTTCGGAAGGCACTCTCCATTATTTCGTCCATGACGAAGTTGAACAGGAGTAGAGAAATGAGCAATCCTTGTCGAACAGCGTTGGTGGTTCGAATAAACTGGATAGTTCACCATAAACCCTTATGCGTTTAGAAGTATGGGAGTACGATGATTTCAGTAGATTTACGAACTTCTGTGATATATCTTTCCGGTGAAGACCACTAAATAGCGCTGTTCGGTCAACTGAATCGAAGCCGCTTTTCAAGTCGAGGAAAGCTATTATGGTCGGTCGGCGGTGTGTGTGTGTGTGTGTGTGTGTGTGTGTGTGTGTGACGCTTCTTAAGTGATTGAGGGAGAGTAAAAATCTGGTCGATACATCGTCGATCTGGGCAGAATCCGGCCTGTTGTTTGCGGGCGTTTTCCTCGCAAACCGGTGTAAGGCGGCGCAGCAGAATTGAGGCTAATACTTTGGGGACAACCGGAATTAAGCCAGTCCTACGATGGTTAATGCAGTCATTGCCTATTCCGTTCCTAAAGATGCACTCAATCAATGACTCGCCCCATAATAATGGAATACGATCCTCGTTCCAAATGTCACGGATCAAGGCGGTAATTGGTTTTATCAACGCACCACCACCCATTTTGAAAAGAACTGGAGCTAGTCCGTCGAGATCGATCGTTTTTCCACGCTTTATTAGTCGAATGTTTGACTCCACTTCCATTTCCGATGGGGGCTGAAGTGGTACTCCCTAAGGAATCGCAGTTACTACTTTAGCTCACGGCCAGCTAAATTGCTCTTTTTATGGGGTATTCGGCCCAGCCGTCAAGCCTTTGTGATTTGCCATGAATAGGCCCTCCGTTTCTATGGCATACCGTTTCACTGACTGGGGTTCGCCGTCCACTGGTGTCACGAATAAGTTTGAACAATCATTGACTGTCACCTGAAAAAGCTGCTACTTCCTTTTCTTCGGCTATCTGAACCTACCAATTTTCACAATCCTTAAGGCTTTTTGTAACTTGCCTTTGTAGGTGTCTTCGTATCTTATTCGTCTCATTACAGTTCGACAGCTGGCGTGTTTGCTCCCTTAGACTGATCGGCTCTTGAGAAATCCAGTGTCTTTGATGGGCATCGGTTCTAGGACTGCAGGCGAAACCTGCTCCCACATGCATCGTCTGTTTGATATGGCCCATTACTCATCTACATAAATGTTGGCCGTACTTCCCAGCTCGGGACAATTTCTGTTCCTAACTGGCACGAACTTCTGGATCAAACTAACGTTGTACGGGTAACCGGGTTTGCCATTTGCATCGATGACCATAGAGCTGAAGCGATATTCGCATTAAAACTGGTGCATGGCGCGGCTCTACGTACGTGGGCCAGTATGATATACATTTATGGACAGAACTGCACCATTAGTAGCTTATTGCGATATGATCTATCTGACTCAGAGTACCTGTATAGTTAGGGTGCTATGTTGCCATGAGACGCGAGCTGTTTCGGGAATTTTGTACTAGGCAAGAATAACCGATTGTCTGCACAAAACTAGGTAAGCCTATTCCCGTTACCTGTGCACTCAGCGGGTAAGGCGCAACGCCAACCTGAACTAGCTTCTGATGCACTAAGTTTTCCAACTTGTGCAATAAAATCACCTGCTACCACTACAGTGTCAGAACTTGTTCCTACGAACGAGTGGTGAGTTCATCATAGAAGTCATCCTTCTGCATGTCAGAACTGCAGTCTCTTGGAGCGCGTGCCGAGATCATAAACAAATTGCGCTTGCCACAACTATCTTTTCGAACACCAAATGAGCCCTGGAGTCTTACAGCGCATAAACGACTATTAATCGGGATCCAGCCTAAAAGGGCAGTATCAACCGTGTCAGTCAAGAGTATTCCTATACCACGTTGACTCGCACCTCTAGCTTCTTCGTCTCTTGAAGTGCGCAGAAAATACCTCGATAAGATAACAGGAGCGGTTAGTTAAATCAGACTGCTCGAGTCCTGAATGCGCAGCAGACATCAATCTCCAGGGTTGTATTGTAAGCGCTAGGTACGCCTGCGGATCGGTCTGCATATGTGTACGCACGTAAAAAGAGCAGAGATTCAGAGACTTCCGAGGCTTGAGAAAATGTGAGTTACAAGACAGGGTTATTCATGACTCAATCTGACAGTGAACCGTTGCGAGTATCGGGCGTGTTATCAGTGACAGCATTATGAGCAGGTAGAGGGGGCAAAGAGAGGTGGTTGGGGGCAGAAGACAAAGGTTGAGAAAAGGAGGGAACCCTGGGCAAAACGAGTATGGCTTTTAGTTTCACTCCTCACGGAGTCATGAAAACATTGCGTCGAGGTATTTTCAAGACATTCGCTTTGGCGCAACCGCTTCCGGCAGTTTGCCTGCTTGGCAGAAAAACTTGTCCTAAGCTCCGGTCGCATTTCTTTTATAGCTAAGTCTATAAACCCTCACACCACGTATTTTTATGCGAAACAATTCAGTTCAGTTGAGATCGAATAACCATTAGTTGTGCAACGCTACACACATATATGCAATGCTGACTGGTTAATTGTCTCTCCAGATACCATAAGACTTAGTGTAGAATAAACTCAGTCCCGCAACAGCATTTTGCATTAAAAAGGTGTGAAACGTGACTGGAACACCGCTACGTATATATTTTTACTGCATGCTCACCCATAAATACAAATCATAGGGTATACTTCACAGCCGAAAAGACCCTAAACCCGACCCTAAGACCTGGAGCGGAAAGCCGCATAAAGTCCCAGGTATGGTAACAGGCCGGACGACAGCCGATTGCCGTCTACCACGTTGATCAGAAAAGCTTTCAACACAACTGGATCGTCAGGGAGAAACGCTGCCATCAGCGACACTCTTATCTGAGAAATTTTCCATATAACTACCTTCAAATGACAAAGGGTGGTTTTCTGAGGCATTCTCAATAATAAAATAGGAAAGAAAGTGACTCTAATGTGCACCAGTTTCTGTAGTGGGATTAGATGTAAGGGTACCCGTAGCACGAACTTCAGTGCGACTATTCAAGCAAAGGAAATCAGTAATGCAATTGATTTTTTTGGCACCCTTCAACAAAAGACAATTCTAGAGAACAGTGCGATTGACAAGGTCTAGATCCACTTTTAGACTAGCATGACTCAACTTCATTTACTCGTTAAACATGTTTAACTGCACATTGAATGCCAAAGGCGCTGGCCACTTACTGCTGTTTTTTCACGATCTTGCATATACACGTTAATCATTCTCGCTCCCGAGCGCCCTGACTTTCTCACGGTTCTTGAGAAAAAATGTTCTGGTTGTCGTGTTCCCACCACGACGAGATTGCACTTTGGCGCGGTGTGGTAGCTTGCGTGCCTCCATGACCCAAAGGGCTATGTAAGATAGCTTCCTTAAGCCGCAGATGCAATCGTGCCTGAGAGGTCAGTGGGTAGAGGCCAGACGAAGTCCAGTCTCTGAACCAGTTGATGGGCAAAATCTGGTTCTAACCACTATGGCCCTGAATAGGACACTCCAGCGAATAAACACGGAGGGAAACAGTTTGCCGGTCAAAAATCCTCCAATAAATGGACATAGGAGTGGAGTATATGGGATTTTTCTCGACGGTGGGAGAAGTGATCGCAATTCATTGGGCAGCTATCGCCGGACTAAGCTGGGCGGACTTCGGCCCAAAGGATGTTGTCCCATCCACGTTCCGCTTGTTCCATTGTCTGCATGGGGCTGAAGACTGAATATGAAAAGCGGATCGATAACGAAGCACCAGCGAAGACAAGACAAAATGCGTGCAGCAATCGGGTCTCACGTGACAGACCAGAAGTTCATTCCCGGGTGCTTTAGTATTGTTCCCGTGATGAGTAGACGCCTTACCGCTTTGTGGATCAGACTTTTGAGTCAAAGGCTCCGGTTAGGGTTCCCAAAGAAAAACCCCTCCTGCGGTGTGGGCAGCCGCGAAGTATACGCCCAAAAGCCTCCAGCGGTCCGTCGACAAACATTATTCATCTCTGCTCTTCATCTTTTACATTCCAGTTCCGAACGAGAGGCCACAGCAAGTTATGACCGTGAACTTCTGACTCTTGGTAAGGGTAGCAACTCGGAGAATCTATTCTCCGACCCAAGTATTGTCTTCACTTCGCTGTTTTCAACGTCCACACACTTTACCAAACGGGGCGAAAAGCTGCCCTCTTGATACTTTTAACACATGTGTGTTGTGTCTTTGAAACACGCATACAAGACCCAGCTTCAGTGTTTACACTTCGCTCCTCAGCTGCAAAGTTGGTTTCTCATTTCACTCCTCGCGTGTCGGGTGATTCGGTGTCTAATGCTCGCGTTGGCACTGCTCTGAACAAGAAAGCTGGGCATGCGCGGTTCGACTGGATCCCAGTGAGCAGTCGTCTGTGTGCAGTTCGGTCGAATGGTTCTGTGCATGCCAACAGCACTAGACTGAAGCGTCGATGCCTGTTTGTCGTTTCTGTGTGTGCCTCAACTGGCTGTAGCTCTCCGGAGATTGGACGAACTCTTCCAAGATTTGTCTCGACTGCTCTGCAGCATTCGCTCTACGGACAGCAAGGGCGACAGCTGCTTCATGGACTGCGATCACTTCTTTCACCGTCGAGAAAAATCCCATATACTCCACTCCTATGTCCATTTATTGGAGGATTTTTGACCGGCAAACTGTTTCTCTCCGTGTTTATTCGCTGGAGTGTCCTATTCAGGGCCATAGTGGTTAGAACCAGATTTTGCCCATCAACTGGTTCAGAGACTGGACTTCGTCTGGCCTCTACCCACTGACCTCTCAGGCACGATTGCATCTGCGGCTTAAGGAAGCTATCTTACATAGCCCTTTGGGTCATGGAGGCACGCAAGCTATCACACCGCGCCAAGGTACAGTCTCGTTGTGATCGAGGGGCACACGCTGGACTGAAGCACCTATGGCGCTGACCTGATATTTCACTGGAGTTGAAAGGTCGTTTGTACTCTGCCACAGTGAGTCTAGTTTCGTTGTAAAGTTGCGAGACTTGGTGTCTACATGTGGAAGATATTCGTTGTCTTGAGGTTTTCCACCATGGACGTTTGCGTAGTATCGCTAAGATAGGATGAAATGACCCAGTTAGCAAGGTTGAGGCCAGAAGTCGAGTATTGACCACTAGATCAAAGAAGGTTCTATCACGGCGTATCCAGATTGGTAGACTTCGTTGATTGGGGCACGTGTTACATATGGCGAACACACGTCTACCACACCGTGTCTTGTTTTCGGTTCCTCCTCGGGAATGGAGGAAGCCACATGGAGATCGATGAATGATGGGGCAATGAAGAATGAAAAAATGTACAGGGAACTTTGGAAAAGGTACTGCCTCATATCCTCGTGGTTTGGGTCCAAAAACCCCTCAACCAGTTTGCTGGAGGCACTGAAGGATATGGCTGGTATCGTGTTGTCACTTTCTGTCAAATCAAGCTGACTGATCAATGTGCGTTTGTACAGTTAGATTGCGTATCCCATGTGTTGGCTGCTAGGGCGTTCTTTCCTTTTCTGACCCCTGGAGGTCCATTCCCTAATGATCTTGTATATATTCTTCCTACTTCTACTTGCAACATGGCGAGAAAAGCAGTTGCCAGGGGGGATCACCCTGCTCTTTCACGCTGTACGACGATGATGATGGTGACTCGTCTTGTAGATATTCATATTTCCCGAATATGATACTATCCCTTAATTTCGCCTTTTAGGTAGATTAAAAAGTGATGTGGTAGCAGCCACGAAAGGTTGCCAACAGCAGATCTGTGAGCCAGAGTGGTTTTCACCCCTCTCCTCGCGCAAAAACCGAGTTGAAGTCAGCGAATCACAGAGTAGATGCTTTGTCTCTCGGATGTCCTCTGTAAATACACAGTTCTTCTGTTGCTCTATCTGTGATTTTCGCATCCCGTACGACACTAAAGGTCGCGGATCAAAGTATTTGAGCAAGGAAGTCCAGTGAGTATCGTCAGATTCTTCCTGTTATTTGTTAGAATTCTCGAGGATGCATACATTATGCGTGATCCGTTTGCGGATAATAATTTGGGTGGAATAATTCTTGGTGCAGATTGCTGCCTATGCAAAAGAATGGTGTGTGTTTCTCAGGTAAGATTCGTTCTGATGATTCATTGTGTAGAGTTGTTCTACATTTTTGGACGAGAGATACTGTCGTGACTGTTCTGTGACGCATCTAAAAAATTTCAATCATGGGGTTTAAACCGTATGTTCGGTCGCAAAATTTTACACCGATCTAGTTTGGTAACTAAAGAAGCACTCCTTCTAGATCTGAGGTGCTGAAATTCTGCGTTCTTACTACCGCCATTTCGGAATAATTTTTCATGATTACATGATGATGGCGTTGACCAATCTATAGTACAGTGCTGCATCTCAATTGATAGTTTGCATGTTTCCAAACTACTCGACAGTCTCCTGAGAGTCACCGAGACACTCCTTCCTGTATAAAATTTCAGACCTGGAGTTCATCATTTAACTTTGATACAGTAAGGTTTTTTACCACATAGTTGTTTTGTTTTGCAATGCACCAGGCTCGTTCTGCTTCGGCTGGAATCAATCTTGCCCATTCGTTCATTGGTGCAAGCCCCATCCGGCACCAAAAAGAACGCAAAAATTAAGCACGAATATAAATAATTACGAGTTTAGAAAATCGAGGGACGAAAAAGAGAAAGGGTAATCCACACCCCAAACGTCAGTGTAATATTTATGTCGATCGTTCGATTGCGCGCCTTATTTTAAGAGGTTCGGATGGTGTGAAAAAATTTCTTGCGCGGAACCATTGGAAGAATTTCCTTCAGCCGTGTGGGTTAGCTTCAGGAACATGAAGGAACCAATATGGGTGAGAAATACAGCAGACAAAGTGGAAAGAAGTTAACTATTTTTAGCAATATTCATCCGATTGTCCTATCAAACGCCGAAATTTCTGCTGAAACGTCGATAGTCATCACACGTATTTTCGACGACTAGGTTATGTAGCCACATAGTAGGAAGAATCCAACTGCCGCAACAACAACGGAATTCGGATGTCCTGTCGGTGATACACATGACTAAACCTCTTGAAGTTCCAATCGCTTTCCATGTATGAGACGGAACTCTGTACAACACACAGAAGCCCAAGCATGAAAAGTTGGGTCATTTTTGCACACTCGCCGGATTTTAGACTGTGTGCCAGACAAAACATAGTACAAAGGGGAAGAAGAGGTACTATGAAGTGAGATTCCATGATTTGTTTTGCTTGTGGACGCAGCACCATCAATTTGCGCAGACCAAAGCAGGTGGTTTTCTTGGGGGTCCACATCTAGAGCCTTTAGCTACCCTAAGCCTAACCCGCAAGGCAGCGGGACGAAGCGCAGTGACTGAGTGCTTAGTTCGTACGCCCTTCGGATGAGGCCAGACATCCCGGATGCTCAGTACACCCTCCGCCAAAGACTCCGGTGAGCATAGTACCGTATGCTTCATACGCCGTCTGGTTGGTTTGGAACCAGGGTTCAGTCATCTCCCCTAGACTAATTACCAGCCAGCCAACCCGGTGGAGAACGTCGGGCTTCGCCCCCACACTTTGGTGAAAATACCTCATCCACGAGAAGGCAGTGTGTAGGGCTTCCTCGGCATAGACTGCTTGAGGTGCGTGGTCATTTGAGAGGCGTTCAGGGCAAGTAGTCATCTCAAAACCTGAGATACCCACCAGCGACCAGACTAAGGCATTTGGACCATACGAATGCCGGTCAGTTCTGATAGCTTGCCATCACGACGAAGAATTCCATACTGCATCGGTCGTCGCGCAGGATAATCAGGACCGCGCTGCCCATTGCATCGAGCGGGGTGGGTAGTGATAAGTGTGCTACTGCTCAGAGTTCCCTCTCTTTTATTCAACCTTTGTCTTCTGTCCCTAACCATCCCTCTTTGCCCCATCTATCCACCCATAATGCTCCCACTGATAACACAACCAATACTCGCAACGATTCACTGTCAAATAGTGTCGGGAATAATCCTCTGTCTGGTAACTCACATTTTCTCAAGCCTCGTCGGCCTCTGAATCTCGGCTCCCCACACTTTGGTGAAAATACCTCATCCACGAGAAGGCAGTGTGTAGGGCTTCCTCGGCATAGGCTGCTTGAGGTGCGTGGTCATTTGAGAGGCGTTCAGGGCAAGTAGTCATCTCAAAACCTGAGATACCCACCAGCGACCAGACTAAGGCATTTGGACCATACGAATGCCGGTCAGTTCTGATAGCTTTGTATTTTAATTCTCCCTCTTTGCTGGTTTCTAAACACGCAATTTCTACTGCTTCTCTGTATGGGGACCATCGGATCACCCCCCCCCCGCCGTCATCGCTTGTTTGACTATACGTTCCCCGCACGCGGCAACCATGAGCTCAACTTACTACACACTTCTTCGGCTTAAGCCAGCGTGCGTACTTTGTATTTGTAACAATCAACAAACACGATTGTTAGCAGAAGTATTGATAAATAGAAAACCCGGAGTTGGACTTTATTCAACTTGTATCAAAGCCATAGCTGGAAAGTGAATACACAAGAGTTACTAAACATCGATATGTACGAGAACAAGCAACGGACAAGAGCACTTGTACAAAGCAGTTTGAATCCCACCACAGTACTTAGGCCCAGTGAAGATACGCGCGAATGGCACTGCACGGTCTTTTCTGGTTGATCTCCTGGAAGTTTATGATCGCAGAAGCCGAGTGAGTGTGCCTCCACTAATTGGTGAACTGGTTTCATTTATCGTTGTTTTGAATTAATTTCACCCAGGTGACCTAGCCAGGTCAAATCTATGATAGACTTCTTTTCGTCAGTTATTCATTTTGTCTGTCCTTAGATTTTTTACCGCATGCATATATACATATATGTGAGCGGCAACAATCGCGAAACCGGTCGTGTGCTTCCGGGGACTTTTTGTCCACACGTTAACACACTGCTTACTATCAATATGAGCGCTTGCACATGCAGCCTCGTTATTCGTTGGGTTAGCAGTGACCCAGACACGAATAACTATGAGAAATCACAGTGGGCTCTTCAATGAAGAGTATCCATTCACACTCCAGACGATTCAAATTAGATTCTCGTGGACATATAACATCGGGTGTACAAGTATGAAGACGAGTTGGCAGAGGAGTACCGGGTACGCTTACCTGATGAGCCGCAACGACCGCGAAACCGGTCGTGTGCTTCCGGGGATATATATATATATATATAAGAAATCACAGTTGTGATTCATTTGTGGGCTCTTCAATGAAGAGTATCCATTCACACTCCAGACGATTCAAACTAGATCCTAGTGAACTATATATATATATATATATATATATATATATATATATATATATATATATATATATATATATATATAATGTGGTCGTTTTTGTTTTTGGGCCATTATCATTGTGCCGGTCAATACTTATACCCAAACCATGTTATTCTGGTGTCACAACTAAGTGCTTTCGTCGCATTGTTCTAAATTCATCTGGTCTTAAACTTACAGAGCATGCCGTTCTTAAACGTTTACATTTTATAAATTGTCCCGGTGACCCGTTAGTTTGCCTTTAAATCGAACAGGTTCACTGTGACTGCTGTCGCTTCCTTAGTCCATTATGTAACCAAATCCTTGGATGGAGCAACAAAGTCTGTGAGACGCGCTTTTCTAGATCACTCATCCGCTTTTGATTTCACTCCGTGATCTCTCCTCCATAAACTGGAAGCTTTCGGCTGTCCCACACCTTTATTAACATGGTTGTTTGATTATTTTACCAACAGAACTTAGTGCACACAAACAGGTTTCAAAACATCCAAACCCTTGGTATACGATTCAGGAGTGCTTCAGGGAGCTGTGCTTTCTCCTCTTTATTTTCCACCTGCATTAGGGATCTTTCATTCTGTTCTCCTGCACATTTATTTAAATATGCTGTAGATGTGGCCCTTTGTCAAGCTGCTCCTGTAACCTTCAATGGCTTTCCCGGTAATCTGCCCCATATTTATGTTTTTTTCGTTCGATCCGGTTTAACTTTGAATTTGTCTAAATGCATGTTTACCCTTTCTCGATCGGCTTATCCTTGTGACCCATCTGTCATTTCCACAGAACCACTAGCTAGAGTGGGTTCAGTCAAACACTTAGAAATCACTATCGATGCGAATTTGAGGTGGTCATCTCACATTTCAAACTGTGTGAGGAAACTACGTCGGTTATCTTACCAAATCCGAAAGCTTAGGCGTTTTAAATTTGAACAGCGTTATTTCCCTTTCTTGTTTGTCAGTGTGTTTTTACTGTTCTACTTCACTATTCCCCTGTTTTTTTGCTGGTCTACTGGCCACATGTGAAAAGTTCGATCACAAAATCCTTGCAGACAGCGCTCACCCTTTACACAATGAGCTGTCCAAATTTAACTCGCCTGCTTCTACACTTTCTTCCTTTCGATTCATACTCTGTCGTGTTAACATCTACAAGAACTCTACCGTTCCATATCTGGTCCGGATGCTCACAAACCGGGCACGAGTATCGACAGAATTTCTTTGCAATTTTGATGTGCAATTGTGTTCTTTCATCTCATTGATTCGATGAAGTGCCAAATGTAAATCTTTTTTGACTGAAATGCGGACTTCTGTCTACGCAAAAGTCTGATTAAATACTCTTCGCCGACTACTTGAAGCGCGTCACACGCGCCGCCGACCGACAATAATGGTTTTCTCAGACTTGAAAGGCGCTTTCAATTCAGTTGATCGAGCAGCGCTTTTCAGTGCTCTTCATCGAAAAGGTATGCCCCAGAAGTTCGTGAACCTAATGAGATCATTGTATTCTCATACTTCTGGCCGCGTTAGAGTTTACGGTGAACTATCCGGTCGGTTCGAAACGACCAGTGGTGTTTGACAGGGATGTCCCATGTCTCCATTCCTGTTCAACTTCGTCATGGACGAAATAATGGAGAGTGCGCTGCAAAATATTCAGGGTGTATGCGTCGAACTAGGAAATCGTGGAATGCTGTGTGACCTAGATTACGCGGACGACGTTGTCTGCTTGTTCGAATGCACGGAACATGCTCAGCGTGCACTAGATAATCTCGGAAGAGCTGTAGCTCCATTTGGCACGCGCTTTGCACCTTCAAAGTGCAAGGTGATGTTACAAGACTGGACGTCAACGATTCCGAGCTTGATGCTCGATGGGGAGGTGCTGGCAGTTGTCGACCACTCCACTTACCTTGGCAGCAGCGTGACGACGGATGTGAGCATGGTAGTAGAGGTGAGCACGTGTATATCCAAGGCTCGAGTAGCGTACGCTGGACTGAAGCACTTGTGGCGTCGATCTGATGTTTCACTGAAGTTGAAAGGTCGTGTATACTGTGCTGCAGTGCGTTCAGTTTTGTTGTATGGTTGCGAAACTTGGAGTCTGCGTGCTGAAGATATTCGTTGTCTTGAGGTTTTCCACCATAGACGTTTACGTAGTATCGCTAAGATCGGGTGGATTAGCCGAGTAAGCAACAATCAGGTCAGTAATCGAGTATTGGGTACTAATCCGGAAAATATTTTGTCTAAGCGTATTCACATTAGTAGACTTTGTTGGCTGGGGCACGTGTTGTGTTAGGCAAACACACGTCTGCCGTACCGTGTCCTATTCTCCGTTCCTCCTAGGGAGTGGAATAGACCACTTGGAGGTCAACAGATGACGTGGCAGCGAGGAATGAGGAAATGTACAGCAGACTTAGGAAAAGTAGATGCTTCACGTCTTCGTGGTTGGGGTCCAAAATATTCCTGAACCAGTTGGCTGGAGACACTGAAGGATATGGCTGTGAACCGCGAACAGTGGCAATCGTGTTGTCACTTTCTGTCGAATCAGAATGATTGGTCGATGTGCGTTTGTACAGTTAGACTGTGTATTCCGTATGTTGGCTACTAGGGCATTCTTTCCTTTTCTCACCCATGTAGGTCCAGTCCCTGTCCATCTTGTATATTCATACTTTTTGATTTAACGTGCAACATGGTGGGAAAGGCAGTGGTCAGTGGGGCTTGCCCTACTGTTTAACGCTGTACGATGATGATGATGATGAAATTTCCATTTGTAGTTTTTCAAGTTTTACATAGCAGGCGTTATCGACAAGTTTAACAACCCCAACCTATTTTTCTTTCACTATTAACATCTTTTTCATAATGAGCACAGCGTAAGCCTGATTATGAACCGGAGTACCACACAGGGCACATGAAAATACCAGACCTCATACTGGAAGATCTGGAGGTGTTTATCGTCATTCTAGAAGTTCGCGTATCTAACCAGCGATCCAAGTTCAGTACACTGTTCTCAGCAACTCCAGCCAATATGATTTCACCGATCGGGGATATCTTTATGAATCACCCGTACGACACACTTCAGAGAGCAATCCTTAAGCGCGCGGTAGCGCCGGAAGGGGAACGTATCCATCGCATTCTCCCCAAAATCCAACTGGGGGTATGACACCCTCACAGTCGTTATGGAAAGTGCGCTCATTCGTAGGCACGACGTCCGTGGACGATGCAGTCCTACGTCAACTATCGATGCAGCGACTCCCTGCGTGTGCACGAAACAGCGGCCATTCTAATACAACTTAGACACGTGCTCAGAGGCTTCAGACACAGTCCTCGAGCAGGCACGTCTATTTGCCCCTTGATCTTGCACCTTCACCAACGCCACCGTTACTCTGCTTGATGTCGTTAACTCTGCATCGAAATCACTCAGCACAACGCACCCAGTAGCAACTCTGACATTCAGATGTTATGTTAGGTGGTTCGCGTTTCGACGCAGGTAGTTAAACAGCGAGAGTCTACCTTCAACAGCCTTCACCAACGGAGCCCAACCACCCGTCATTTCACACCCTGTACCACTAGGTAAAATTCTCGACCCGACAAGTGTTACTACCACCGCCATTTCGAACTCCAAGCTCTCAAGTGTGAGCAGCCCTGTAGTTCCCACTCCAACCAGGCGATGATGACAAGCACTAGCGGTGCCCCGCTTCCTAGTCGCTTCATATACGTGGGAGACAAAACTACCCGCATGGGTTTCTTAGTCAACACAAGAGCTCAGGTCAGTACAACACCCGTTAAAGGGACACGAATTCACGGTCTACACCGATCATAAACCGACCATCTACGCATTGCGTACCATCACGGATAGTTACGTTCTCAGGCACTCTAGACGTCTTGATTACATCACTCAGTTCACGAGTATGTACGTCGTACCTCAAGTGTCGATAATTCTGCCACAGACCGATTATCACGCCTCTGCAACCTGAATCTCAACACCTCCGACTCAATCAGTATCGAATCTGTTGCATCCGCACAAGCGGATGATCCTGAGGTAGAGCAGCCCCGTAACACCTCATTGCTGCGTCTCTAGTCGGTTTCTGTTCCCTCAGCCAAAGGTCACATGCTGTGCGACATATCCAAAAGCCACCCAAGGCTAGTCGTACTATCAGCCTTTAGGTGACAGACTATCGAAACCTTACACAATTTGTCCCGCCCAAATATAAAGGCCTCCACTGAACTCACCGGCGAACGTTGCTTTGCACATGAACCGAGACTGTCTGGGCCCGTACCTGCATCCAGTACTAGCAATCAAAAGTGCACAGACACATAAAAAGCTCACTATCCAGATTTCTAGCTGTGGACTCACGTTTTCAACAGGTGCATGTTGACGTAGTAGGGCTGTTGCCTCCGTCAGACGGTAGCATATAACGCCTTACTTGCGCAGATTGCGTCAAATGGCCGTTGGCTGTACCTCTGCACAAAGCGACCAGCAAAACAGTCGGCCAAGCTTTCTTAGAACAGTTGGTTGCAGCATTTAACTGTCCAATCGTGGTCACCACATACCGCGGCTCGAATTTCGAGGGGACTTTTATTGGTCTTGTGTAACGCTTAAAAACTCATCGCATTCATACCACCGGTCAGCAAGCGGAATGGTAGGACGTTTACCAACAGCTTAAGGCAGCATTAGCAGCTCACAGAAGCCCAGACTGGCGTGAGTCACTTCTAGTACTCCTAGGTTGCCTCAACGCACCTAAAGCAGGTCTGCAAACCACGTCAACCGAATTCACATTAGACTGTACAGTTCGCCTTCCCGGTGACACGGCAGCTCTAAGGTCCATTGCCTCTTTCGGCTTCGCAGGTTATGTTCCCAGGTTAACGCACCGGATGCTCAAGTTATCCTTCCGGTGACACGCGAGTGAAACACGACAGTATACATAAATCCTCATATCCAAGCTTTTGTGCATGTTTTCCTCAGGACAGAGGCACGCGTTTCTTCACAACCTGCCTACTTCGGCCCCCACAAGGTCCTACGCCGGCTGAAGGAAACACTCATTATAGACCATAACGGAAGAAAAGGTACGGTTACCGTATACCACCCTAAAACAGCTTTTCTGACCGAATACAATCTGTCCAACTTTATTACCTACGATACCGGCTTTTCATACGCCGGCCACACCGACGCCAATGACGCAATTGGCCGACCGTCCAGTAATAAAATCTGTGCGCCTATTAAAAATTCAAATGAAAAACCCTAACGGTTCGCCGTTTTCCACCGATGGCTTTGCTCTACACACGAAGGTTGTTTCCACATGGCAGCCATTTGTAACTTTTTTTTTATCTCTGCGCAAACTTTGGCTGATGTACCGCTCACCTAACCTTTCGCGACACCTCATTGCTAAAAGCCTGCAGTTTTAGAGGAAACCCTTGTAGATATCACGATACACGCTCGCCAGCGACACGAACTCGGCTCCCGTATGGTGTTTTTGCATTTATGATCCAATGCGCAGGACACATGTTACTGCACGGCCACGACACCCATTTACCCAGCTGAACTTGTATTTGGTCATTCACTGGGGCGAGTGGACAGAATGCTCCACTGATAGTATTGTCGTAAGCACCGGAAAATCCTACCTCCCGCAATGAACCTTCAAGATTTTTCGAGTCGGGCGGCTCACCCCAGTATCTCGGCTCGAGTACCAGTCGCCGCAACCTGTCTCGTATAACCGTATATTCTCTCCTGTGTATTTGTTTCGCTCAGCGGTTGATTTCACACAACTACTATCAAGAACACTTGTTGCACTGTTTTCGCTCGCCTAACAAGCGATTTTCCTCCCTACTCATCGTGGGGGCCCAAATTGTAAATTTATTTTTACCATAAATAAAGTGCTTTTGACCAATTATTTACTCTAAAAAATCACTTTTTTTTCGAAGTGACTTTACACGTCTCTTTTGTCGTCATGAATTCTCCCTCCGAAATGATCGGATGTCCACAACAGAAAATACCGCCTGAAATCGTGGGATTCCACAGCTGCAGTCCGAGTCCACGAACGGCTTCACAGTTTCAGAGAACTGCAAACATTCACTCGTGCTACTTGTTCTATCGTATTTGACATTCTCATTCTCTCGCGACAGACTCTTTAATCGAAGTCCTTCTTGTGGATGGTCTTATAGAAGGTGGCCTTTAGAATGATCAGCCGATCACCCTCCGTCTACTCCTTGTTTGACTGTACGTTTCACGCACGCACCAACCACGAGCGCCTCTTACCACACACTTCCCCAGCACAAGCCAACGTGCGAGCTTTGTATTTAGGCCCATTGAGAATACACGCGGTTGGCACTTCACGGTTCTTTTTCGACTAAAGTAGTCGGCAGAGAGAGTGCCTCCAGTATCATTTTGCGCTCATTTGTGTCAATTTTTTATGATGTCTAGTAGCGATAAACAAGTGATCTCATTAAAAAAAACCGAACCGTCTTTTTACTTTTTTGCACTTGTCTGTCATAACGTCTATCAATACTTGTGGAGCTTGGAAAATTCATTAGCACTGCATGATATTCGCCTCTAATATCCATTTTGAGCCATATGCTTTAGTGTCCAACCAACAATACCTGGAAGTTGGAATACATCAGCTGAGCTCAGTGCTGGTGCAAGCTTCTTCATACCTCTACAGCAAGTCAGTTTGACCGCAGTGTCATGTCTTCTAGCTCTGCCCAGAACGTGAAATTGGAGTGTTGGTGTTTGTTGTAACTGAACCGCTGTCCAGTGAATGAGCGACTCGTAGAACACGTACCCGAAACCCAAATCGAATAAGACGAGTCGGTGATCTACGTGTACTTCAGAGAACAGTCATTACGATTACAAGCAACATACCTCAATTTTGTGGGGGCAATCCAATCACAAGGGTCCGGGAATAGACTTCGAATCGTCTGAAGGGTTTGGCGAGGAACGTTCGCTGAGCAATACGGGACCGAGTCATCGGAATAGGGTGAAATTGATGTTTTATAGAAAGAACAACCGACCAATCAGGAAAGAATGGAAGGCGTACATGAGACGGAGGGACAGAAATATGACCATGAAATTAGTTCAGACATGGACCAAGAGCATTGCACACACGCTTGACCTAGCCCATCACGCAGACGTGGCGTGAGTTTTAGCATGGGAGGAAGGTACAAAGGTCACTCGTGCGGTGTGGGTGAGAAAGCCGACAAAGAACGGAGGCTAACATGACACACAAGGTCGGGCACATATGACGCACAAAAGCTTGATGGCCGTAGACCATTGGATTGATCGCAATAGGAAATTGGTCTACTGTAAAAGTACACTCATAGGAAAACGGAAGGTGAACCGAGGCAAGGTAACCGGGTTCAACATGTGAAAGGAAAGGGGAAAAGTGTATGTCGACGTGGTTGGAAAGGGTCGGGTAACATGCTGATAAAAGTCACGGGAGTGAGAAAAGGAATATGTATGAGAATTTCACACAACGTACTGAATTAACGTTACGTTTGTTGTTGTCCAGTACAGGAACAAAAAATTCGCGATGGTTTTATCAGTTGTCCCCCCACCCTCGATATTTGAGCAGCGTCCCTCTGAATGTCTACGAAACGTATCTCCTGTCCGTTAGATTGTGGGTGTTACAAAGATGTGAACGTGCTCAATATCGAGTTTTTGAAAAACGTGTGAGAAGGGGGCAGTGCGACTTGAGATCCGTTGTCGTACACCATCTGGTTGGGTAGTCCATGTTGTGCAAACATTCGCCGGAGGGCTGCTGTTGTTCTCTAGTTCTCCGGATACTAGGTACTAACTAGATCCCGAGAATGGCCCATGGAACGGGCAACAAGCCAAAAGTTCCAACGCCTGCCAAAAGACGGTAAAAGTCGATGGAATAGGTGAAGGATGTTTTGTATCGAAACAGTGTCTTTCACATTTACGTTTGGGAGTGACACCGGACGCGTTACTAGCTAAGGGAGCTAAACGTCCAACCGTCCGCAAGCAGAGCAGTCAAACGTGTTTTTCAGTTGGCGGAAACCAATTGTCCTTACTGCAAGCAGACAAACAACGCACAGCCCTGTGGCATCGAACAACATACAAACTGCTTAAATCTAAGTGCTAATTGGTTGTTTGTCTAGAGTAATTTCTGGTCATGAATTTACACATTCAAATTTAGTCATCTCCAGGTCGCTACAGTTCTATGAGAAGTGGTTTCGCTGTTTCTGGTCATTTCGAAACAGCGTCGGCAACTACCAGGTCGAAGGTACCCGCAATGGGTGTAACAAAGTCATCGTGGATTTTCAGGGTTTTACGATCAAACTGGTGGTAAGCTGGGGGGGGGGGGGGGGTTTGACGCTTGTCGGCACGGCCAGTATTGACGAACAGCATTGTTGATGGCGTCATCCATTTCAGGCCAGTGTGGAACCTTTGGCTATTGCGTTCACAAGACAGTCCTGGATGGTCACCGAGCTTGTTTCAGCATGACATACCGTAGTTTTGTGGTCCATAAGTAACGTGGAATGACGACCTTGTTAAAATTTGTGGTCCTTTTTGATGATGAAAATGATACCAAAGGCGTTTTTCTTAGTCTGACCGTAATTTATTTCATCAGAACTTGAGTTGCGGGATGCTTGAGTCAGTTTTTGTTTTGTTCCGTCCCACTAGCGCTAGTGAGAGCTCGGATCTGCCTTAGAATCATCTAGTTTTATCCGTGAAAAACAAAGAATGTATGGGTTTCCGTCACATACGCCCACTCGTTGCACGACGCATTGGTCCGACTGGTGTGGGCGACCACGCCTTGAGGCTTGAATGCCGCTGGCAAGATTCGTCTCGTCTGACGATTCACGCCATCAATCGGCAGTCATGCTGTCCGTGGTTTCGCGGGCTCGGTAGGGGCCGACTCTGACGTACTGTCTGTCAGTGAAGTTAAACTGTCCATCAAGCGATGTGTTGGGCCATACCCTCACAGTTTTCTCATCTTCCTCGTGTGATATATGGAGAATAGCAGCCGTAGCATCATATTTGGAATCATCAGCAGCCACGACGATCAACAATTCGGAACTATACTGTGGTAACGGGATTTTCAACGTCAGCATTCGTTTTAGTTAGCCAAGTGATAATTGGCACTGTAAAGTTGGTTAGACCTTATCATGCTAATTCCTTATTACGTACGTTCGCTACTCCTTCCCAACACGCTTGGACCACCTGTTCGTTACAGTGGTACTCTGCAATATACCATCACGATCACCACGACATTGTTTCCCACAACCCATGAGAAGGAGAACAATATAGGTAGGGAGAGAGTGGTTAGTGTATATTGGAGAAGCGTGCGTGTAGCGTGCACGGGCAACGTTTAAGTGGCCACTGCGCTTGGTGGTGCGAGTTCACATGAACACTGATGTGTGTTAAACAAAAAATAAGGGTTGAATGCCACTACAGCGCTGCTGAGACGAACAGCAAGGGTAATCCTATCGTATAATTTGATTAGGTGGTGCCCACGTCCGATGTAATTCTGACAGAAAAGCAATGCAGTAAGTCATTACGCCCAGGAGTGGCCGGAGCGATGAAATACTCTTTACGGCTGACATTTAATGTGTCACTCGTAAATTGTCAAAGACAAACCCAAGGTGCTTGGTCGTCTCAAAAAAATGGGCTTTTTCGACATATTCGAAACCCAAATTTTTTGGATATGTTGAGAAATCTCTGTCAAACGGCCGTTAAGTTTTTCAGCGGAACGTCCTGTCACAATAATTTCATCAAGGTATACAACCGTTCCCAATAAATCAATCTACATGTTGCCATTCTTTATTGAAAGATAGTTTTTTCTGTTTTTACGCTGAAAGGCAGTCGCGTGAATCGATGCAGGCTACGGCGAGTGTTTCTCGCTAGCAACTACCGAGACTGGAGTGTAACTTACATTAGAAATTAGTTTTGCTACGTTTAGTATGGCAAAACAGGTACAGCTGTTCATTAGTGTAGAAATATCCCCGGGGACGGGTAGTGGATATAAATCAAAGTGCCAGCCCTGGTGGCGTTTGTACGCCTTCATAGAAGTACCAAGACGAAAGAAGTATGTGGTTCACACAGAAACAAAGCAATCCAACTGATCATGATAACAGGAAGACGACATAGGTCGACCGACGCAAGTATTTCGTTACAAGAAACCGCCAGCTGCTTTGATTGCATCGGGTTACAAAGTTGACCTGACCCAATGTTTCAAGGGATTATTGGGCAACATCGAAACTATAAGCGTTCAGTGAAGCGATTCTTATCGTGATTCATGAGCTACCATTCTGCGCACAAAAGCGATTGACCGAAAGTACTTGCTTACTTTGACATTAGCACAACAAACCTCATTCTCCCCAATGTACGTACCGTAAGAACTTTCGATCCTACCTGCTTTTCCGTTACGTTTACGCCCTAACTGTACCGTATGTATACTGATATGTTTCACGGTCACGGTGGACAAGAGTAAACGGAATACTTGCATCTTGAAATTTGTCTTCTGTCTGTTCTCGGTAATTGAATAAAGGGGACACAGTGTATTGAATTTCCCCTACTGATTATTAGTAAGATAACTGTCTAGAACTAATACGGCTGGCTGCTTAAGTACGGACCATATTCCAATCCACACTGAACCTGGTTATTCAGCGCCTAATCGGTTGACAAGATAGCGTGTTGCAGGTCGCGAAACACTAGTCAATGGAAACCATGACCAACTACCGTTCACCACCTGCGCTTGATTGGTCAGTCAATTCCAATGGGGCACCGAAAATGCGAACAACCAAAGAATCACTAAAGTTAATAATTGGCCCCGAAGTGAGGGTGACATGGTCAACTAACCAATCAAGGTAGGCAGATATCCGAATGCATAGCGTTCGCAATTTTATACAGATTAGGAAGCCACGTTGGCATCGGTGGGTCGGGCTTCGGTCGAACCGGCTTTGTAGTTATCCACGAAGATGGTAGCATTTAATAAACGTGGATTCAAGCGGAACTTGCGTGGTGACCGTAAATAAACTACGTTTGTGTTACATAAATGATTGCATTCGATATCACTTACCTTGAATTATATAAATAAATAAGTCTAATTCCTACTTCCAATTCAGTTGTTGTTACTACTCCATTCCGATTTGGGGTCGCCATTTTTATTGTTTCCGTGGGACAATGTTTCACATTCATCGTCGCGGAAATTGGCCTAAATCATGCAATCCTGGAGTATGGAATTCCTGCACTTGAATGCTCCCGCTTACGGGAGAAAGGATTATCTCAAAAAATTCTAATTTTGGTGTAGTTCTTGTGAAAAGCACTTCTGATGAACGCAAAACTATTGTTTTCTTGTGTACCGTAGGAAATTCGGCGTATTCTCGTATCATTCCCACAGAAACCTGGTTCCATGAAATACGAAGAAATCGAAAATCTCGGCACACCTAACCAGTTCATTTCGAAATTGCTGAACGGGCCAAGTTTCATCAACTCCAACGGAAAGATTCAGAGTAAATTTGTGAGTTTGTTCTTCAGCTTCGGATACAAACTGCACGTTGCAACTATGCAGATCAACTGGAAAAACACAAATTCGTGATCGTATAATTGCTTGTATCAATTGTCAACAATTGCTACAGAAACTGCCTCTACTTAATCCCACTCTTCAATATGTTCGCGAAATCTGTGAGCAATGTCAAGATGTGAACAACCGAACTGAATCTGCATCTCTCATCATGCTGTGTATTCATAGTTCTGGGCAGACCAAAGGTCATTTAAAGTCCCCGCCAATTCAAACAGGAATACCTGCCAACCATAATCACAGAGGAATAGGAATTATACTTTTAGAACAAAGAGTGCGCTTGGCCAATGTGATTCGGGTGTGAAGTTACTTTGTCGATTCACATGTCGCTTCCAGTTCTCCTTCGCCGTGGTTGTACAAATACAGAGAAATAGTTTGCGTTCTCTTCTGGTCGGTAAAAAGATTCAGCATGATTTCATTGTTGACACTAATGGTGTTGAATCATTTATTTCTGAGACTGTGGCCTGAAAAGCCTTTATTGACTTAAAACTCGATACTACTTGCACTGTTTTAAAGAGTATAACTAGGCATACATCACCAATTTTCGGTGCCTGCACACTTCCTCCCACAGATTCTGATGACAGTTCCTTCAGTTATAGTTTTCTTGTCACTTATTCAGACCTTCCATACTAGGACTGTAATTTGTGAAAGACTTTGCTATTTCTATTTCTCTCCTTTTTTATGATTGCATGTCATTAACTGACTTCATTTTACGGAGCTCAGACTAACCAAACACACTTTAACAGAATACTTATGACACTGAAGAATAAATTGGATGATATGATATATAGTTTGGAGATAGAAGAAAAGGGGAGTCACACTGAAAATGTCTATCTAATGAGCGCCCTAGTGCTCCAGATGCTATTATTCAAACACAAGCTTACTTTTCACTTCTAACCAAAACATCAGTTCAGCTTAGAAACCTGGTCTGTTCAAAAAGTTGGGTTTTGCTCGTGATAGAACTTATCGCACTTGTTCCCAGCCGGAACTTCGCACAATGAATTAGCAAGAAGTACTATTCGCAATGTCTGGACTGAGAGAACGTATTAAAAACGTTCCAACCCAAAACCGCTCAAACCAAAATGGTGAAAAGTTTCACGCTGCGAAACTGTACATTAATTTGACAGCTGAATTGATTTGCATAAATCTGTGACATCAATCAGCAAATCACATGTTGACCAACCACAACAAGTTTTTGTTGCAGCCGTTCACGTCGATTCTGATGGACCGGAGCTCCTAGGCGCATGTGGCCACGAAGGTGTACTGGGCCATGTTCCGCGTAATGCTGCTGATTCACCACAGGAGTTTAAGGCTACACAGCCGAATCTTAATTTTATGGCAGAACTCTTTAGTATATTCAGTGGTCCCCCTAGCCAAAAAACGCTAACTGGGATCTCTCAAATCATTTCTTGCTGATAGGTATAGTATTTAGAGGGGAGATTATCAAAAGGAAGTAGTCAAATGATTGGTATCATTTTTAACGCGGAGTTTGCTCAAAACATGCATTTTGCGTTTTTCAGCCATTCTACATGTTTTGTTCGACATTAACGGAGAACAGTGCGCAACGAATCCGTTTATTAGCCCATTAGTAAACACGCACGTAAGCGTGCAAGCAAACAAACAAGTGGAACATCTGTTGGCAAGCCCAAGCTGTACACTCGATCGAGTGCGGTCAAGCAGGCCGCTCAGCAGTAAGGAATCGACTGGCAGGTATGGCTCAGTGCCAAAGTCTGATTGGTTAGAGCAAGCATGGGTAGAGCCACAATTATGTGCGTACGTGTGTGCATGCATGTGTGACTAGTCGTGGCAGTGAACAGGTATGAATCAATAAGCCGTCAATAACGATGCATGCGCGTGTGGCTGTCTGGCTGCGTACGAGACTAACTGAACTGACAAAGCACTGCAGAGTAAATTTGATAAGAAGGACCATTTATTATCTGGTATTCTTATCTTTTTCCATTGAAACGGTTTCTTGCAGTCAAAGTAACATCTACGCCGTAACTAATTCGCATAAGGGTTAAGTATCATCCTAGATTCTTCTAATTTTTATTCTTGCAAAAATCTGGGTACAATGGTCTTTGCGAAGGTGCTTCATCTCCTAAACCAAGCTACATCATGTTCACATACAGGTTAGATGTTGCAATGAAAATAACCATAACTTTCAACAAAGTCACATCCCCGTGAAACAGCTGCAATATGAACCGACCATAAGCGTTTGAGATGGGATTCCAACCCATTGGTTTCAATCCATGACCGCCCCTTTCGACACGAAGGAAGAGTGACTAAAACCACCATCGTCCAACATACGAACTTCATAAAAAACAGTGAGTATAAAAATGTATTCCAAAGCACTTGAGCATATATGGTCGCATTTGGAAAAAACTTTCACTGAAGTTTGTTTGGACTACTCCGTCAGTTAAATTAACCGCAGCGAATGTTGGAGCTCTGTCAATTTACGCAGGGCTTAAAAGTTTCTTCTTGGTGAACTCATGAAGCACTTGCGATTACGCAAATCCAGCTGAATGACCATTACTTATGTCGACTTGATAACTCTAAGAACAACTGAATACGACTCACGGGCTTACTAGCAGTAGGAATACTGTTCACTTTACTAGTGTCTGAGTCACATTGAAAGGCGGACGACATCGACGTCTTACCATGAGGCGGAAACCCTTCCGTCCCCAAAATAAACCCAAGACTCCAACGTTATTGCTGAGTGACCCAGGTGAGACTCGGTCAACATGATTTAAACTCGCCAAAACCCAATAACCTGGTGATTTACATGTCTGCACATGATTACAGCAGACGAGGCATACCCCATCGCCTCAAAGATCAAGTGCACTACTAGAAAATAGCCTGCAGCCAGACCCTGAGATTAGAAGTCAAGATCCACTTAACCTCCTAATAGGTCAGGTGCGGTAACTAGCCGGAAAACTGATATCATATCCTTAGACAAAAATGCATTACCAATTTTGTTTGGAAAACGAAATTCTCAAAGATATTTGGCCCGAAAATGTTTCTTGTAGGGAATAAAATCCCAACGAAAGAGTTTCTTGTTCGGTTCTGGGGGTTTATTGCATAGAGTGAGGTCCTCTATAAAATTTTTTTTTACAGCGAAAGTGTTTCCTGCAGAGAGGTTGTTGTAATTTGGGAAGGTTGCACTCTGGTGGTAAAATCGAAGGTGACAGTTAGTAGGTCACAAATGGACCGATCAAAACCGAATATGTAGTACCTGGTCACGGTGATCCCAACAAACTTAGGCTTCTCACCGTATGTGACCGCAAAACTATATTGTACGGTATCCCTGGAACTTTATGCTGAATCAACACAATGCATCGAATCTGAACTCACTTCGCTGTATCGGTCAGCTGTAATTAAAGGATTCGGTTGAAATGAATTATTATATGGTGTATTGGATTTACAGGAAAACATTCATTGAGGCTTCATGATGAAAAAGTTAATATTTGTTTTTATAAACGCATTGAGCAGACGACTAATTTTTTCTAGTGTTATCAAGTATAAATCATCGGGAATTAAAATAGACTGAAAGTAAATCGACAGGAACAAAAGCAACCACGTTAGCCCCTAACTGTCACTTTCAGCACGTAGTTGTGACGCTCGAAGAAATTCTAAAACAGGCTGAGGTAATTTAGGCATGCATATTGGTACAAAAGTAAGCAGTTAAGTGAGCAACGGTAAGTGCAAATATGACAGTTACACTCACAAGAAAGATTCAAATGCATCTCAAGATCATTGTCCAACTGATCGGTCAGAAAGCACGGACACAAACTGGTGCGCTGGGGCTAATTCATCGAATCACTCAATCTGGCTAATTCAAATGAAACGATTTTGCACCCAAAGACCTAATATTTGTGTATATAATGAATCTAGTAGCGGTCGTTAGAAGGTGGAATCAGCAGCTAGATCGAGAAAGGCTGCTACACGGAATGAAAGCTCTTCTATCGGAAGCACCGACTTTCACAATCCATGCAGTTCGATTTCAAACAATTGAATGAGACCCAGTCGACTGCTCTTTCAGGTATAGTCACGTTTTGATTCTTTCTGGTTTTGGTGCAGATTAATCCGAAAAGGAAACACGTGGCTTCGTTTGATGTCCAATCACTATCTACGTTAGTTCCCGTTCGGTAGGTCATAGGTATCATCTCCAACCATGTCAAGTAAAACAACTCAAAATCGCCATACCAGTGTTAGTTCTCGAAAGACAATCGGTACTGTGCACAAAATAGTATCCTCTACCTTCCTTGGTTGGGCTTACAAGAAAATCGAGGGTGTTTCAATGGGAAGTCCATTGGGTCCCATTTTGGCAGATATATTTATGGCTCATCTGGAGGAAAAGGCGAGCAAAATCCTCGGGCGTTCAGAACTTTATAAATGATATGTTAACGATACTCTAATATGTATATAGATTTTGGAGAAGACGACCGGGATTATGGATGAACTCAGTCGTCTCCATCCGAAGCATGGAAGCAGAAACGGACAATACACTGCACTTCCTCGACATCAATATGACTAGGAGAAATGATGCCACAATCACTAGATCTGTGTATTGAAAAGAGATTGGGGCAGGCTTCTACATGCACTTCGATGGCTTTGTGCCTATAGTACATAAACGTGGCCTGGTTACCACTGCACCACCCAGCTCCCTTCCGGGCTGATCCGATTCGCTAAGGCAAGCTTGTTCAGATGTCCACCTCCTTGGCAGTCAGAGATGCCTGACAGCTTCGAATTGAGACACATTACCTGCCCCGTTAACTCCAAGCGAATGCCTGCCACCAAGTCAGGTCTTCTCTACAGGATGGCGTACAACCCCCCCCCCCCCCACCATTTTAAGCGGGCATCGCATTTTTGGTATACGTATCATGCAATTGCTTGCGAGTAGTGTGCGGGGTTGATGAATCTCTGTTTAGCTGACTGTCATTTGAACTCCACCTTCCACGCACAAGCCTCCGGACATCTGATCAACCTGCACTCGAAAGCACCAGACTCGAGTTTCGCTCTTGTTAGAGCTCATCAGTGGTGCATATCCTCTGCCACACCCAGGGTTTGAACCCGGGCGAATCGGATCGGGGTCAAAACCAAGCGTCAGAAAAGATCGTAGAGAAAATAAATCCAAAATGGTGTCCAGAAAACAGTCATTTTCTCAGCACGATCAAAGTCTCTACAGGAGTATAAAATTATCGAAATAGCGAGATGGCCGTTGGCGCCCGAAGCGATCGAGACACCGGAGAGCCGCTGTAGCTGGCTGTTTAACCCCGCAACCCCGTAAGTTCAAAGCGGGAGGTGGGTTTTTCCGGTGCTTGCGGCGATGATGTCGGTGGAGTTTGCTCACTGCTCGCTTCAGTAAATAGACAGAGGACGTTAGTGGGCAAGGATTCCAGTGGGCCTTGGCCTTCCGCGTTTCCGCCAGAATAGAAAAGATTTGCATAGGGTGTACTTAGCTCTTCCACGGTGACAACTTTGAAGACGTTTTCCTTCTAAAAACAAAACTGTTTAACGAGCAAAAACAAACTTCGGAATAAAATATACCCTATACGCAAAACGTACTGGCTTTTTTGTTACTCGGCCGCTTGTGCGGATGCAACAGCTTTGAAAATGATTAGGTCGGGGGTGTTGAGGTTTAGGTTGTGAATGCAAGACAGTGCGTTTGCGACGGGATTATCGACACCTGAGATATGACGTACATCACTCGTGTATTGAGTGGTGTAATCCAGATATCTAGACTCTCTGGGAGAGTGTCTGTTCGTGGTAGCGCACAATGCGTGGACGATCGGTCTATGGTCGGTGTAGACCGTGAATTCGCGTCCCTCTAAGATGTGTCTAAAGTGACGGATGCCTAGGTATATAGCGAGAATTTTGCGACCAAAGTTGCTATACTTGGGTTCAGCCGGTTGCAGTTTTTTGGAGAAGAATGCAACTTGTTGCCAAGAATCGGCTAAGTATTGCTGTAGTACCGCTCCTACGGCTTTGTCTGATGCGTCGGTGACTAAAGCAATTGGGGAAGTTGGTTTCAGATGTGATAGCGAAGCTATGTTGGCGATAGTCTCTTCAGCATAACAAATGCATCTCATGCGGTTTCTGTGGAAACCAGCTGCTTCGCTTTGCCTTTTAACATATCTGTGAGCAGTTGCTTTGACTGAAAGCATTGTGAAATGAAGCACGGACAAAAGTTGACTAACCCGTCGAAAAGCCGTAGTTGCTTGAGTGACGTAGGTTCTGGGTAGTCTGAGATTGCCTGCACATTGTCCTGCAATGGTATAATCCCAGTGGAGGTAACCTAGTGGCCTAGAATTTCGATGCAATCGACGCCTGTTACACTTTTTTACGTTGACCGTGACCCCGTGTTTAGATAGGCGGTCACAAAGAGTGCGTAGATCTGCTGGATGTTTTGTCTTAGACGAGCTGGCAATCAGAATATCGTCCAGATAAGCGGACGCAAAACCCAAACCTTTTGCATACCATATTGATTGAGCGCTAGAAAGTTTGCACAGTGTGGCTAAGTCCAAACGGCATTCGTAGAAGCTCGCAAAGACCAAACGGAGTCGTTACGACTGTTTTGGGGGATATCTGCCTCCCTTACGGGTATTTGGTTAGATGCCCACACCAAATCTATTCCGCTGAAAGTTGTCTCACCAACTAACCCAGCTGTGAGGTCTGTGATGTGCGGAATAGGACATCGGTTGGGCGTAGTCACTCGGTTGAGTGAGCGATAATCCCCGCACGGTCTCCAGTCGTCAGGTGACGTCTTCGGGATCATGTGTGGGGGGGGGGATGCCCACTGACTGTTGGAAGGTCGGATAGTTCCCAAGTTTAGCATTTTTTGGAACTCGGAGCGGGATACACGGAGCTTGTCTGGAACCAACCTGCGGGGTCAAGCCTGGACCGGTGACCCTTGTGTGACGATATGATGGGCCACGTCAGTGGCGATTGGAGGCAGGTTGTTGTTGTGGGCGGACATGATTAGGGTACTCGTTGAATAAACTACTGAATTCTGGTTTGGAAGTAGGAACTGGTGTGAGGATCGCTGGTAATTGGTCTTCATTTAAGGAACCAACAACGAAATTTGATGTCACTCGATGTACTAGCTGTCGCTTACCGGAATCGACTACTAGACCGTGACTTTCTAAAACATCTATGCCTAGAATAGCCTGGTGAACTTGGGCGACGAGGAAAACCCACAGGAACGGACGAAGCAGGCTAAGGTCTAGGGTGAGAAATTGACTGCCGTATGTAGGGATTGGAAAGCCGTTGGCGGTTTGCAGTGTTAGACCTATAGGGGAGACAGTGGACCCTTTTGAAACCGGTATTATACAGACCTGCCCTCCCGTGTCGATTAGGAAACTCATATCGATAGTCCTATCTTTCACGTAAATGAGGCGACTAGGAACAGGGGCTCCTGAGGAGGTCGTCGCCGTCACCTCTCGGCCCAATAGTTTCCCTGGCAGGGGCTCAAAGAGCAAGGCTTTTCGCATTTACGCGCCTGGGATCCGAAACAGCGATGATAATAGCACTCGCCGGTTGTGAGTTTGCTTTCGGGGCATTTGGTGTAGAATGGCGGCAGCTTTGGCTTCTTGAGCGCAGGATATTGATAGAAGTCTCTTGCTGTTAGACCACCTGCATTAAACTGCGAGTCTCCTAACATAACGTTTGATAGTCAGAATTGCTACTGGGTGCTTGTGCTGGGTGGTGGTCGACGCAGAGTTAACGACGATTCTAATCACAGCATATTTGTTTGGAGGCACAATGGAGTAACACGCTCATTCACTTACATCCACGCTGTGGGTCGACCACCAGTCAGCCCACACACTGCACGTTTCATCTTCTATTCTACTGATATAAACATCCACGCGTTTCAGTCCTTCCAAACAGCTCTCTCATCCTTCTTGTGTTTGTGGTTCTGCTTCTGCTTGTTTTTGGGCTTGTGATTTCACGTGTCCATGTTCAGATCGATTTCTTTCAATTCCTGTTAGAATCAGTAACAGCCAGCACGTGATCGCTAGTATACTAGTACTTCTTTTCTCACTTCATCTCACTCTCCGTCTTTATGTTCCTTTTCCTCCACGCCTTTTTCTTTATTTGGGTCACTCCGTGAAGATCTCATCCGATCTTATTCGATTGGATGTGACTAGTCCTCTTTCGCCTTGGCAGTTTGTGTCAACTAAGAGTAGATCAACCGCAAACCCTCCATTCCCAAATTCATCTGATCGGCGAATTCTTCCTGTATCATCGGCAACATTTGTTGTGAAATAGACCTTAATCTGTCCACCACTAACACCGCCTCACAGATGATCGCATACTGATCCAACATCCAATCAATCCTTCATCGTCCATTATTCCTGTCTGATGAAATAACACTCCCACTGAGTGAAACTCAAACCCAACCAAGCTTTAAAAAGTCCTTAAGTACAGGCCTAAATAAGAGATGCTTTATCTGCTCTGGATAGAATTTACAAATATGGTACAGCAGGTACCCTCATAATTGCAGACAACACAAGATCATCAATGCATGAACACCTCAGGTAGTTTCACGCGCACCTTGATTCCCCAAAAAATGTTTTCCCGTTAGTCACCTTTTCCTGCTTATTTATCAACTTCATAACATTGTTTCATTTTCTGTCCGTAGCAACCGTCTTAATCGTTATCCATCACTCGAACTCGTTTAAAAGTCACACCTACCCTATGGAGCTCACATCTGAATGAAATAACTTTGACATGAATATGAACAGCTTTCCGGTGGGAAAATGAATTTAGAACATGCATACACATGTCTATCAGCGGTCTTGCCTCGTCTAAAATACTATTGCGCTTAAAGGACTTTCAACTGTTGTTCCCGCATCGGATAATCTGGAGACTTGCCATTTTTTCCGATCTGACACCAACCTGTGTGTATCTGTCTTCTCGAAGCGTATCGTCACCCTTCAGTCACGCGGCAAATGAACTTTCAGCGGGATAAAATCGATTGCCGCTCTTTATAACAGGCATCAATCAGCGAAGCGATCTTCATACTGGTGTCTGCGTGCGCGGAGTGAACCCTCGTGACCTGGGTTGAGTATGTCTTACTGCGAGCGAGAGGTGAGAAATTAGGCCCAACGTATGGGGTGATTAGATCAGAAAGTTGGCCGGGTCACATACCGCGTGGCACATCCAACCCTCTCTACTACGATGCAATGCAACAGAGATTGGCTGCATGTGATTTCCTCCACCAATTCTCGACCAGTTAACAGACTGTAGACTGACCAATATAAAACTCACGACCAAACCAGGCTTAAATCGGATCACACTTTTAATTTCTTCCTGAAAGTGCATCTAACAATTCGGCTGGTCCAGACTCAACAACTTTTGTACCTCAGCCCTCAGTGCCAAGTACAGGGCTAATATTTGAATGAATGCACTGGTTAACTGACCAGATATGTCAATGAGGTAAAATGCTATATTTAGCCTTTCTGTGCCAATAAATTAGTGATTAAAAGCTTCACCACTGTTTCACTCCTTTTCTTTTTCTTATGCACAGTCGGTAATATATTTCCGGAAGGTAATCATCGCCAGTTAGAGACAGTGAAACTGGGACTGGACTGGTGCAGTGATCAGAATAAAACCCCCTGCCCATCACTTGTTTCACTGTACGTATCGCGCACGCTCTAACAGCCAGCCCTGCTTCCCACACTCTTCCTCGGCGCAAGCCAGCATGTGGTCCTTGTACATAGATCCAGTGAATATTCAGTCTTTACAATCGTCAGGGAAAAATTCATTGGATGGCTAAAATTTGAATGGATCAACCATTGTGACCGAAATATCACCAGAAAATTCTTCTAGCATGACTAGAGGTGGCTCATTGGGATATGAAGCCTTATTTGTTTTTATCATACCCAAACATTCCGCAGATCCTGGTGGGTTACTAGCGGCGGGGTAGCCCTTCTGAAAAGAAGCATGCACTTGCAGCATACTAAATTCAGAATCAGATCTTACGACATCAGTAGCATGGTTTTGTGACTGATAAAACTGCTACTGAATCATTTGATAAGCCACAGCATGACACGGTAACCAGCATTTTACACAATAGCATTTATTGTTCAATTTATTTAGGTGCTCACTTTCAGATTTTGTTAATCGGGAAAGTTGCTTCGTTTTGAACTCACGTAAGTAGTTACGCCTTCCTATCCCCTCCCCTATCACTGATTCTGAAGTTTTTTGCAAGTGTTAAATGCAATTTATTTGAACCTAACCACACAGGTTTAAATGGATAAAATCTTCCTTTAGGTAAACAGACCAATATTCACATGACGAAATATTTCACACACCAGCCCTTATTTTGAATAACTCGATAAATAGAAATACAAGCATAGGTAATAGATTATATTCTACGTAATATGACATCTACCATACAGTGTGAAAGATGAGATCATTGAAAATCATGGAAGCTCTGTACTGCTGTTTCATCCTTGTTGAGAACCATCAGCAGTGCATATCCACCGAGCCCTAACTGGGACTCGAGTCCGAGGTGACGGTTGTGAATTGAATACGTTAACCACAAGACTATCTGCGCTGGCTCTCGGTGGCTTATTGAACTTATATACCGCATGATACGGCTTCCTTCCAACGCTGGTTTTGCATGATAGCAGAGCATTTCCTACACAGATAATGACTCCAATGACGGACATCTTTTCTGTAGGGGAGTAAGTAGAACGAAGTGATTCCTTCAAGCAACCTACAGTGCTTCGTTGCTATATAGGCATGGGTAGTTGGACATTAGAGGTGTGCATGATTTGACTTATCGCGCAGTCATTCATCTCGGGTTTAATTCCCAGTTGAGGATCGGTTGATGTGCACCGCAGATGAGTCCTAACGTGGATGAAATAGCTGTACAGTTATTCCATGGTTTCCAAAGGCATGAACGTTCACACAGCATGATGAATCACATAATGTAAGAAGAAATATCTCGAAAAATTCCATCAACATTTTTAACTGATAAATGAACAACGGAAATAAACCAAACCAATTTGAAGTCAAGAAAAGGAATAGATGGTGACGAACGTACGGAGAATAAAGTGGTGTCTCACATTAGGACTTGGAATGCAAATATCTACGCTATTTTCAGTAAAGCCAGTAACGGTTAATTTGGAATCAAAGGAAATCGATCAGAATTCACCAATCGGTCACCATTGGAAGCTCCTTAACTTGCGGTTCCAGGATTGATTCTTACAACCCCCGGTCACTTCGCCGCCGTAAAACCTTTAATTAATTTCGACCTCCTTCCTACGATATTGTAATAACTGAGGAAATTAAAAGGTCATCTAGTTATTTCTTTCCATTATACACTTCATTAAATTTACTGACTTCATTGCAATTGCCTTGATTACCACATCTAACGAAGGAGTGAATGAACGGAAGGATGAATTAATTAACCACTTAATAAAACTACTTCTAATTCTATCAAAACAAATATCGGTTATAATACTCCACCGAGTGTCACTCCCCGTTAGGAGGTTATTCCTTAGCCACTAACCACTCCCGTAAATAGTATGTGTTTGATGTATGTTAAGTAAGTGATTTAAAAGACTGCTAATTTCTTTTACTGAGGCATTTGGAGAAGAAAAATATATATCTAGTAAAAGAGTGTTCCACTGTTATAAGGATTTTTCTGAATATCATATATAATAAGTGAATAAACCAATCAGTTAATCTCTATTATCATTTTGGACCTTATCAAATGAAACAGTAATCCTAATGTTTACTTAAGTTGTATTACTGGATGAAGTACAAAGTGAGCGGACAGATCAGAATGAGTTCGAGTTAAGATAAGTCCAAACTGAATGGAACGTACGTGAATATCACTGAGATGGAACACGATGAAATAGAAATGAATGGAATGAGAATGGCATGAGTCTAACGAAGTCAACCATGAGTTACTCAAGGCTGAAACAGATGCACTTTTCAGCGTAAACTTGTCATATCACCTGCTACTGGGCTGGTGCAATGGGTGCTGGAACGCAGAAAGTTAGTGTGTCGAAGACGTTTGTGGCAAAATACAAGCAAATGCAGCACTAACTTCACAAAAGCGGGGTCCACTGGAATGGATCCAACTGTAAGAGCTTTTGATCAAACTAATTTACTTAAAATCCCACCCTATTCCGTGTTGAAAAATACCGAGAGGGCTTTGATTACAGCAGACAACATATTCATGCATAGAATCTGCTGAATATGGAAATAAAGGCTTGTATTATCTTTCTTTTCCATGAGTCACTTCAGATCACAAGCCCTTATCCGTAAATATGTTTAACTGACTTGATAATATCACGGCGCGTGAGTTGTGTACTCATCGCTGTATCAACCAGGAGCAAATAAAGTCCGATGTGGGAACACTCGTGCATTGTCTATCTAACGCTTGAAACACGCGTGGACTCATACATATCTACAAGTTTGACTGGATGCACTCACTCGTGAACGTATGTACCAACCTATCATATGATGAGATGCATTTGAATCCGCCCTGCTGTTGTAATTTTGACATACTCTTACTGTTACCGATTACGTGTACCTGATCCGCCTGATCTGTATGCACTAAATTATCACGGCCTTTTGGAATTACTCGTAACGTAACAGTGAGCCACCCCTTCTTGACGCTGATCCATCGCTGTGTGATTTTCGTCTCGTTCAATTTATCATGACCCAGCTTTATTTGAAAATCAGTATGGAATAACAACAGATGACCACAGTACAATAAACGAGAATCAGAAAATAATTCTGGTGGAGAATACAGTCGTATCAAATAATTGGTGCTGGGACTTTCCGGTGGTACAGAATCCAAGGACGTGGAGTGTGATAACCATCAAACTGTCATTCCTGCGGGTGGCCTTCTAGCTCGGAGTTCTTCAGTTTACTGTGTGAATCATCGCAGCTACAAATGCCAACACTTTAGGTGTAGATTCAGTTTATCCAGGCTAAATCAACCATTTCCCGTCATGAATTTGAAAAGAGAAGTCAGAATCACAATATTGCACGATTTAAGTCCAGGACGAATTAGCTGCATCTCTACACAGTGCATTCTACAGACTACAGCAAGAGTAACAGTTTATATACGATCGAAAGTATGACAAAAAAGTAACGAAAGTGTGTCTCACCATGGTAAACATGTTGTCACATAAAGTTCTTTTTGTTTGCATGGCTTTGGCTTCCATCGTTTAATTGCTATGGCTTCAGCCTATCTAAGCAGTTTCGTGTTTTCCGTTCTGTAAATCACCCGAATCGCTTCTTCGTCCTCAACTTGGTGTTGCATCATCAGTAAGTGTTGAGCTATTGATGATGTCGGTGTCTTATCAGTTCGTCGATCGCTGGTGCTTGGTATCCTAGAGTCACGCACAAACCTAAGGTCATTCGGCCAACCTGTACTCGGAAGCACCCAGGATTTGAACCCGGGCCCTTTTACCTCGAACGCGTGTGTGTTACAACTGCGCTACCCTGCTCCCATCCGGGCTGATCAGAATCGCCAAGGTGAGCTTGTACAGATGTCGACCTCTAGGACAGCCAGAGATGCCCGACAGCTTCGAATGGAGACACGGTACCAGCGATGCAGGTTTAAAATGGGGGGATGTGTACCCCATCCTGTGGAGAAGACCTGACTTGGTGGCAGGCATTCGCTTGGAGTTAACGGGGCTGGTACCGTGTCTCCATTCGAAGCTGTCGAGCATCTCTGGCTGTCCTAGATGTGGACATCTGAACAAGCTTACCTTGGCGATTCGGATCAGTCCGGACGGGAGCAAGGTGGCACAGTTGTAACACACACGCGTTCGAGGTGAAAGGGCCCGGGTTCAAACCCCGGGTGTGGCAGAGGATATGTACCACTGATGAGCTCTAACAAGAACGAAACTCGAGCCTGGTGCTTCCGAGCGCAGGTTGGCCGAATGACCTGAGGTTTGTGCGTGAAAGGTGGAGCCCGAAGGACGATCAGCTAAACAAATATTCATTAATCCCACACACTACTCGCAAGTAATTGCGTGATATATATCCTACAGTTGAATCCAGTTGGGGATATGTTCTGAAATCCGCTTACGTAACTGTCTTTCTGTTTGAACAGGGTAGGTGACTGCACACTCACATTCGAATTGGTATATCACGTGTGAAGTGGTGTGCAGAGATACGCGTACTTTGGTCGGCGGAACCGGCATGCCTTTAGAGCGATAAATGACTTTTGGTTGGGCGGCATGATAAGTCTATAGAAGACGTTCGAGGGCGGCTAGTGAACGTGTCTTCTATCCGGTCAGTACCGATGCGAGAGATGCACCGAACGGATATGAAAGCAACGGCTTAGCAGAAAGCGAACCGCGAGCGCGTACAATCGGCGGAATACCGAAGGTGAAAGTGATTCAAAACGAGGTTGACGGAAACCTCAGAAAAGTCATTCCAGTAAAACGTACGAAACCGAAGAAAACAGTGAGGTCCATGTCCAAAGTTAGAAAAGATCGCAGAGAAAAGAAATCCAAAATGATGTCCAGAAAAAGATCATTTTCTCAGAACGACCGAGGTCACTACAAGTTCGTGCAACAGCTGACCCTAATTGTCCTTCCAGCATTTAGGTAACGTCGTCACCCTTGAATGGGAGACACATTGTGACCTCCATTCGTGGTACTGACGTAGTGTTCGATTTCACAGGCCTTGTGATGCTGTCTGTCGATGAATGTATCTGGATATCCGTTGTTTTGCAGCGCCGTTCGGATCAGACTAAGTTCATCATCGATTGTGTCACCCGTACTTGTCCGTCTAATTCTGCTGAAAAGGGTGCTAACTAGACCGCTCTTGTAGGATATGGGTGCGTAGCTTGCAAAGTGTAAGTATCGGCCTAAGCGAGTTTTCTTGTGGTTGACTGACCTGGAGACTGATCCATCGGGCCTCCGTATTAGTTTGATATCCAGAACTTTTAAGGTGATATTCATCTCAGTGTCCATGATGAAACGGATGCCAAGATGTAATTTATTTAGTTCATCCAAGATATTATTTGTTGTCCGTTATGATCAAAGTGTCGCCAACGTAAATTCTGTAGAGCTCAGCTTCGGCAAGAGCTTTTTGACATTCCTTTTCCAATTATGTCATGAACAAGTTAGCCAGCACGGGCCCTAGAGGACTTCCCATTGCGACTCCATCGATCCATCTGTATGCTATCCTTTGGAACGAAAAGGAGACATTTGTAGTGCATAGTAGTGACAACCTTTTAAGGATGGGAGTGGGTAGATGCACATGCAACCGGTTCTCTTCAATATGACCACAGATTAGCCGTATAACTTCTCGGACTGGCACGTTTGTAAACAAAGACTCGACGTCAAACGAATAAATTTTCCATTCATATTTAGGTTTTCCAGCAAACCCACCATTTCAGAAGTATCTTTTACAGAAAATTTGACCAGCGAGCCTTAGACAAGTTCGAGGATAGAAACCAACTATTCAGCCAGTTGATGTTGACAGAAGTTTTTAATGGAGAGAATCGACCTCACGGGAACGCCTGGTTTGTGCAATTTTGGCAGGCCATACATTTGTGGGGTTTGGCATGTCTTTGTAGTCAGTTTACGAGCTGTACTCTCATTTACGAAAAGATCTTATTTGTCGTTGTATTTCATTCGGATCATCGCAGTTCTTCTCCTTCCTGAATTTGCTGGGATTATTTAAAATCGGTTGCATTTTCCTCTCACAGTCGGATTTATCTAGCAGCACTACTCCAGATCCCTTATCATGGCGTAAAATAACCAAATCATTTCGTGACTGAAGGTCTTTTAGAGCCGAGAGATGTCTCGTTTGCAGTAGAGTATGTTGTCTTGATGGAGTTATTAGATATTGATGTTCTAAGTCCACGAGTTTAGTTTTGAACCAATTTTTAGTATCGGCAGATGATGGTCTGTGGGTTCTCAGTTGTTGGTATGGGTACTCAGACTGTGCTTGTGTTTTAAGGGAGTTCAGTTTATTTTGTGGTATTGAGAAACGAAGTCCGCACGATCGGGTTTCACTCTCGGTTTGGCTGAGTTCCACAGATGACAGGTTCCTAACATATTTCTCCGGTTGGGCAGGAAATCGAGATTCAATGTGAGCGTGTTTTGGTGACTTTAATATTTGTTTCGTCGTCGTTTCATTAGTTTTACGAACGACACTTGTAAAAATTTTTTCATCCATCATCATTTACCAATGACTTCATTCCGTCTTATCTCTGTTGTGATCTTTGGAACCCACTGTTGATACAGTGTACCTGTTAGTGCATATACGCCGTTCATCTCACAACAGACACACGCAAAAGCACACACTGCACAGATGTGCCATCCAGTAGTTGAGGGAGTTACAGAAAACGATCCCGAAACTCGAAGTCAAAACAGGGGAATCAATAATCTACGTGTACTCATACAGAGTCAACCAGTACCAAAGCGTACAAATCTCAATTAGTGGGCGATCCTGCCAGTGTGCAGATCACTCAAGTCACATCAATTAACCCGTCAATGAGTAGCTAGTCCATGTACACGTGCTCAAGAACAAGCCACAAGTTAGACAATGGGGCGGGCGGTTATGAGAAGAGTATTAGAAGGTGACAAATCACAGCCAGTGGGTAATGGTTGCACGAAACGACCCGGCAAGTAACGGAGCACTGGGCCTGGGGGAGGAAAAAGGAAGGTGATGACGACTGAGACAAGCAGACGACAAGAAAAGGTCAACTGAACAGACAGCTTGAAGGTAACGAAATAAGTCAACAAAGATGTCAATAGAATTTTGTTTGAAGGCCAGTGAACAGTGAAGGGAGAAACACCGGAATCTGACGGTTGCATAATTTGGATACCAGCGGTCAGGGGTAAACACCATAGAGGAAGAAAAGTTGCGTAAACTACATCATTTAGTAACGAAGGTTCAGATAAGACCGGCAAATGGATCAAACACAGATACAAGTCGAAGACAAGTGGCTGGGAAACAGTGGCAGGTAAACATGCCACACAAAGACTGGGGGAGTAAACTGGCACACGGGAGTGGAGGAGGGTCGGATACAGGTGCAATCTACTTGATCCAGGTCACGGATTCAAAGATAAGCATCACATGTGGACGTAAGCTTGGAGATAGCCTCCCGGAGTAAGTGGAAAAGTACACACGGACAGCATGGGCAAGATAAGTAAAATTCGGTTTCGAGTGAGACTTCAATAATCGAAATAAGATTCTTTTACTCATCCACACACATTCACCTATTTCCACATGTATTACTGGGAGCACTGGTTTGTGTCCGTGCTTTCTAACCTATCGCGTGAGCAGTAACCTTGAGATGCATTTGAACCTGTCTTGTGGCTGTTACTGCACCACACTTACGATTACCGTTGCTGAGTGCGTGCGCAAGATGGACTACGTTTAGTACAGTATGCATGCACTAAATCACCTCCGCCTTTTTAGGATTACTTCAAGCATCACAACTGTAAACTGAAACAGGCATCTGGAGGCTACCATGATTGCTTCCTTTCCAACACGGCTGCTTTTAGTCTATTCTATGTTCGGCGATATATTCCTGAAAAAGGCGAACAGATCATATGTGCTCATAGTGCTTTTCCCAGACAGATATTCCATACCTTTATGTCAGCAAAGCCTCAGCCAGTCAGTTTCCTATAGTTGCATCCCAACAGGCGGTAAGTCAGTTTGGCAGATTATATTAGACACAGCTGACTAAAATCATCAACTGAAGATGCAATCAACTTCATCGTCAAAAATTAAATGCGCATAAACTTAACAACAGTCAGTTTCGTTATCTTCCATTTTATTTTGATCATTTCTGTGATATACGAGGAGTCGGTCAGCAGCTATTTTTCGTGTTCACCAATTGCGTTTATGGATCGAGCGACTGGATTTCCTTTTTGGGTACTTTGGTTCTTTCCACAAACACTTTCGCTTTGGTGCGATCCGACAGTCTTGCAGTATCTGGTGCTCTTTTCTTTTTTTCAGATATTTGATTCAGAATAACCGTTTTCAGTCCAGATTTACTTTTGTGGGAAACGGGTGGGGGAAGGGGCATGCACTGGACCGGGTCACAGATTTTCCTTCAAGTACGGAATGTGGTTGAGAAGGGGTCCGTGAGGTCAAATTCGAACCCGATAGCTACCAAGAAGTCAAACAAAGTCGCATCAAATTCGTTCGAACCAGATGCAAGCTGGGGTTAGGCTTTTTGTTTCTCGAAGCAAAGCGTCGACTACGCCAGTTGATGCTTATTATTAGAAAACGATGACGGAACTGCAGCTATCGAAAAGTAAAACCAGACAAAACTAAGATGACCTTGCACAATTTGATCACTGTCTTACGATATATTTAACCGACATTGATGAGGTAGGAGGAAATTTTAGTGGAGACGTTTAACACAAGGACCAGTACCAGCTGGACATATCATGTGATTCGGACGTATTAGGATCCTGTTCTGTTTGGTGTTGACGCGCAGTTCAATCGGGCTATTTCTGCACTGAATAACTGTTTTTGACCGCACTTTAATAATGCGAAAACGAATGCTCCTAGCTCACTTTTGAATTATAACATTGGGTTAGTGAATCGCAGAGTCGGCCCAGTTAGTTTCATCACACCTCTATCTTGGCCTCAGCTGAGTCATAGGCACAGATCTTCCGCTGATTCGCCAGACCGAGTCCCGCTTACATTGAAAAATTTAATTCAATAAAGTGGTACGGTTTGGTAGCAAAATCATAGGTCTTCGACTCGACAGCAAGACGATCCACCCATCGATGCGAAATTGACGTGGTAACTCTTAGGAACAATGAAAAGACTGAGTATCTGTGAATTTCGCCCCAGCGATTGACAATATACAGTCCATTCTCCGGCTTTAGTCAGACATTGGTTTCAGTAACCAACCTCTTGTTCATTTTTTTGGTACCTGATGGAGCTGAACTGTTTCATCATTTACGAAGATTGATCAGTAATTAAATATTGTCAGTAATTACGGTGCTTTTATTTCGACCAATCAGATGTCGAAAATGTAGATTTGATAAGTATGGCAACATGATCTGAAATTAGATAACCGATCCTAATAAACCGTTTTAACTTTGAGTGAGACAACAAATTGCACCGATCTCTAAACACAGATATTTAAGTGATTTTGCAACGGGATTTTTGCATGCAAGCGAAATTTCTGCCTTCAGTTATAACCCATATCAACAATGCTGACTTTTATCACGGATGGGCTGAATCCCTAGTCACAAGTACAACAACCAGTGAAGGGTTTTCAGAAGGGGGGATGATCCTGTCTATAGTTCCCTCCAAAAGCTGCGGTGTTATGATCAGGAAGACGTGCCCGGTAAATAGGCTGTTTATTAGCAGTCACTCGTTCAGAGGTCACCACAATCAATCAAAAGCAGTAGCAATGCTTATGTAACGGTAATTTAGTTCATTGTGTGGAAATCACGCCACGTCCGCGTGAAGGTCTAGGTCAAGCGTGTGTGCGATTCTCCTGGTCCTTGTCTGATCTATCTTCAAGGTCACATCTGTCCCTCCGTCTCATGTACGCCTCCCATTCTCTCCTGATTGGTCGATCGTTCTTGCTAAAAAAGATGAATTTCACCCTATTCCGATGACTCGGTCCCGTATGGCTCAGCGAACGTTCCTCGCCAAACCCTTCAGACGATTCGAAGTCTATTCCCGGACCCTTGTGATTGGATTGCCCCACAAACTGAGGTATGTTGCTTTCAGTCGTAATGATTGTTCTCTGAAGTACACGTAGATCATCGACTCGTCTTATTCGATTTGGGTTTCGGGTTCGTGTTCTACGAGTCGCTCATTCACTGGACAGCGGTTCACTTACAGCTTATTTGTGTACCAGCGGTCCAGTCCATTTGAGGACAGTCGTAATCCGACCGGAGAATGTATTCATGTAGTCCGCACACTTTTCTTTACCTTATTTCCTTCAGTCTGCCTGAAGTAGTGGTGTTCGTTGTCTGTCCACAATTGTGATTTCAGCAATCAGCTACTTACTTATACAGTAAGTAGCACGCGTAATCCATCGCAGTAGGAGTTACTGCTCGGACATCAACACCATCTCTCCAAGTAAACCTGGTACGTATATGAACTAATGTAATCGCTCGATAAAATTAACCTTAAGTGGAGGAGCAGTTAGTGAGTGAGGAAAGTTTACTGTGAAGTAGATTACTCGCTTTTATTGCTGTAATCCTGCTCTACACCATAACGTGGCACAGTTCAGAGAGAGCCGCTAGGAGTATTTTTTGATGTAACCGTCCGGAATTGAATAGGAAGGACTAGAATATCATCAAAGAAACCCATTCACTAAAGAATCCTTCCTTCTGGATAGAAAAGTGGATCCTATCTGTTCAGCTCATGACGGCGACGGAAACTTGGAAGAAGGCTGCGGTAAACCAGGACGTATTTAAGCTGAGAGCTAAGATTCTGTTAGTGGTATTTTGCTTCGGTGGACTAAAAATCGGTACAGCTCCTCAAAAAGCTACCAACGTGAAGTGCTTGCTTGGTTTGTTCAAAGCCTGTGGATAGTCACGATAAAGCTCTTCAGCATGATTAGTTTGAACTTTAACTGCACCTAAAATACATCACTGTGAACGAGAAATTATGTGCTGCATTAGTGAACTGTCCTTCGACAATTCTAAAAGTATCGCATACGACATGTGTCTTACCGGAGGATACAATGTGCGGTATGTATCAAGTTACACTGGATGCTACGTCCAAGGGTAAAATATATGCTAAGCCCGGGAATGTAATCTGTGCTGAGTCCCAGGTTACCTAGGCGCTTAGTGGGACTTCCTCAGCCCCGAACCAGAGCCCCTCTGGATCCACGACAAACGCAGAAGCTGCGTTTGTCCCTGCTGTCCAAGAGGATATAAAATCGCTAAAAATCCTTCAAAAGAAGAAGATTTCTGCTACAGTCTCAGTTCCTTCAACGACGACAAATGTGACTAGTGATCATACTTTCCCTATAAGCCACGTAGCTGCCTCCACCCATGACAACTCGCACCTCAGCTGCAATCCTCTGACTCGCGGATGAAAGTAAAGCGACAAAGGCAAAATACTCCCTCATCAATAAAACATTTCTTTCTGGCGGTGAATCTTTCAGAGGCTGTGGTAGTTGTTCCACAAGAAAGCCTTGGTCATGATTTGGTGCTTTTGCTTGAAGTGCTGGGAAGACAACTCATTTAAGAGCAGGAGGAACTGGCAAAAAATGTGAGTTAAAGCGGCATTCAGGCTGCCAAAAAGTCAAAGAAGGCGGCAAACTCGGGCCGCTCAGTTAGTCCTGGGTTCCGGAGAGGGGGCTAGTCTGTTATTCAAACGACCACACAGAATAAAATGAGAATGTGTGCGACTTTTACGAAGTTTAGAGATCCCGATATGAGAAAAAAGATAAAGGTGGTCATCAGCGAGCATCACGAGCCACGTTTCACAGGAAAAGCAGACTTATTCATACAGAAATTTTGGGTTCGGTTGAGGAGATTACAGATCAAGTAGCAGTCACTAACTGCAATTTGCCAGCCACCCCTTCCAGTGAACTCTCAGCGGAGGCTCACGTGCAAGCCGTGGATAGAGGTAGACTGGCTGCAATTATGCTGGTAGGTTTTTGGAGTCTTCTCCACGAAAGAGGCGAATGGAAGTATTGTCTGTTACACCACACTCTGGCGTTGGTTGCTTTGACAGAAACATGACAAATGGCGGACGTTTTGCATTCGGAGGTTGCTTTTGCTGGTTATACGCTTTACCGTGTAGACAGGAGCCAGACTAGATGCGGTGATGGAGTCATTCTGTTTATCAGGTCAGATATACTATCATTACAACTAGATCCTTATTTCAACTCAGAAGTCTTTGAAGAATCTTTATGGTGTCGTCTGAAACTGGCCACATGCTGATATTGTAACATGGAATGCTGGGGCAAGGGAACGATGTGAAGATCAAGGCGAACGGACGGACCAAACGGGGACCATAGACAAAAGAACAGACTGCGAATATGTCGAAGGCTTCCCGAATCAGACAAAAGGAGGCTCACGGACTACCAGAGGGGAAGCAGAGGAATATCTGGCAATCAGCAAGATAGCCCAGGTGAGGGGCTGCAGATCAAGCCGTCAGTTGAGACCATCGGACCAACCGAGTAGAAATGAAGCCCAAGAGAAGCGGGTTATCGGCCGCAGGCAACTGGCCAGAACGCAGCAGAAGCCCTCAATCAGCCGCAAGAGCAATGTTGGTGCTGCGCAGTCTTGAAAAAGGCCTATATGAACTATGGTGTGTATTTCTTGACTGGACAGTTTGGCCATGGGAATACAAGTATCCTACCCCGAGTTGTCGTCCTTGTAACAAAAGGAGTCCGTTGGTGTCATTAGACGAACTCTGGCAGCACACTAGCCAAGCATACCACCGGACATACGAAGAAATGTTTCATTTGCCCGAACTTACCGAACAGAGGCAAGGCCGCGTGCGATTTAAAAAAATTATGGGGTTTCCGGTAGGTTCTCCGATACGAAATTTTCCCAGCTATGCAAGCTAAATGAAATGCCGCAAAACTGCACCCCGTCCCGTTGCTCCAGAATCGATCTTCCAGATCACCGGCAATACCAGAAGCAGGACACTGGTACGATTCTCATCAAGCACCCTTTGCCGATATCCAGCGATCTATCTTCCAGCTCACGGGCAGTATTCATAAAGGAAGATTATTGCAAGATCTGAGAAAACTTGGGCTCCATCCTCATACCCGCGAATTACTTAAAGATGGGTTGCAGGCGGCCGTTGTCTCGTTCTTGGCGATTTAATTTACACAAATGTTGATTGGGCACATCAGCAATACCTAGCAGACGCCAACTCAAAAACTCGAGAGCTACTCCTTTTCCAGGACCTACCGCTGTTTCAGAGTATGAATCACCCTGCGCGTACTCAAGTGGACCACAACGCCCGGGAGTTTTGATGTTGGAGTGATCTTGTCCAGGCCTCCTCTTGGAGGCAGTGATCTTCCGATTCTGGTTATACACTGGCGACGAGGAGTGCAGGCTGTGCTCAGAATGGAAGGTGCACCTAATATTTGACACATGCCGTATGATGAAGTCCGCAAGTTCGCGGCATCTGTTCCATGGTATCCTGGTGGTCCGTATGACACTGACCAGGCCTGGCAGCCAGTTCCAGACGGCGTACTTCTTTTGTGTCAAACATTTGCGTCTCTATCGCCCCGTCGTCGACATGCTAAGTGGTCTCCGTGGTTTGACCCGGAGCTCAGATGTTTACTTGAGTGAAGAATTCCAGTCTGGCAACTCTGTCGTAAACCGGAGCATGATATCAACACCATCGAAGCACTTGAAATTATTGCACCGAACTCAAACATTTGAAGCGGTGTGCTTTCGAAGAAAAGTTTGTAGTCAAATGTGTGTATGCGACCAAACATTTGTCTGCGTATTTAGAATTAGAAAAAGAAAAACGATCGCATCCCAGCATTGGGTTGGTCGAAATAAATGATCGCAGAGTGGATATCCCGGTGGGATACTACGAATTGTGTACGTACCGGAAAGTCCAGCACCTCCCGAGGTGCCAATTAATGCTCCTATTTTGAAGGCATGAGTCGCCTCATCGTCGATCGACAGTCCATTCTCGTTAACCGTCAACGCGTGCCCAAAATCTAGGTCAAGGTTTGAGCAAACGGAATCACAAACAACGAAACAGATGGATTTGTTCTCAGAAATGGCTCATTTGGGAAGAATTCACCACAAAAAGAGTAGAGCTAAGCTGCTGGCTCATTTTCAAGCCAAAAAGGGAGGCAGTCCGAACTTGGTTAATCGATACTACTGTCACTACATATCGGTACCACATTACTCATGGGTAGAAATACTTAGATGTTATGGTAGACATAGGCTTGGGTCGTCTTGGTTCAGTTACAGAGGCATATATCATCACCTTTGCCACGCAAATACGCACTGAATAGCGAGCAGAATCGGGCACAGAGTTCGCTCGTCTGGTTCGGGTTCTCTTGGACTGGATCTTTCTTGGCATAAAAATAATGGGTATCATTCATAATTCGTGTCTAGAATTTGGTTCCAGCCTTCTCCTAAATGTAATCAGGTCAGCAATACGAACAAAAGCTGGTCTTTCGGAGCTCATCCAAACCCAGTATTAGGTTTCCAACTGAATGAAAGGCAGCTCCGTCGAGGACTGTCATCTTGATACACGGGTGATTCTAATCACCCATGGCCTAATGTAGATGTCACTGGAGATTCCAAAGTCATCGCTGGTAGGTTAGTAATTAAGATCATCCTCAATCTTAGCAATCGGCTGGTTGTTTGAAGTTTGCTAGTTTAAATTCACCTAGTGCCATCCCGGTTTGTCTCACCACCGTTTCTCACTTCTGGTTATAGAAGATTGATGAATCTTAGTTTGTCGGCTGTGGTCTCTAGCTAGCCAAGTTTCACTCTCTGTCAGTCCTTCAGAACCAACATAATTACAAAAACAAGCCAACTAACCTTCGACATTCTTATTTTAACCGTGGGTTTACCGTCGTGAGAATGGGAAGCGTTTGGAGAACCAATGTCTGATTCTCCCTACCGTGAGGTCAAATGGATCTGTTTTACAGATCTTTCTCAACCACAAGTGATGCCGAAGGTACCAACTGAGATGCCCCCAATCTAGGTTACCAGATTTAGGCAACCAGTGTGATCTGCCCAATCAGCATATAATGAAGGGGTCGAGCTACAATGAACCCTGAGCAATCCACATCGAATGAAGTGAGAGGTTTGGAAAAATACAATAAAATGAACATCATAAAGACACGAATGAAGTAGAGAGGGCCTAACGGTTTTATGTAGTTCAGACTACTGTGAATCACTGTTGGAATAGTTTCCAAGCGAAAGGGCGATTGTTCGATTCGGTATTTAACGCTGCCGCACACGTTTGGTCTCATGTGATGGAAACCAGAACGGTGGTCAACTGATCTTTTTCAAAACTATATCCATACTGTCATTAGCATGCTA